>JAYESA010000044.1:192500-942500 GCA_036927795.1 Iris macrosiphon | reverse complement strand
TCGTCTTCGTCATCATCATCGTGATCGTCGCCTTCGTTTTCATCTTTGTCATCGTCATCGTCGCCTTCGTCATCGTCATCCTCAGACTCAACCTCGTGGACACCGTCGCCATCGCCGACCTCGTGCACGTACACAGGTTCGCGCTCTTCCCTTGCGTATACGTACGCGTGTACATATTTGGTGGGTGTATGTATATTGGTATGTGTGGTATATGTTAGTATGTTTGTATTGGTATATATATATATATATATATATATATATATATATATATATATATATATATATATATATATATATATATATAAATGTATATGTTATATGTATTAAAATTGGTATATATATATATATATAAATATAGTATATGCATACTTTCACTTGGTATATATATACATATATATATAATATATTCTCAAATTAGTATATATATACATACATAGTATATGTTAGTATGTATGGTACATGTATTAGTATAGGTTAAATGTATTTTGGTATATGTATATATAGTATAATTCTAAATTAGCATATATTCATATTTATATGTATTGTATAAAGTATTTCCTAGTATATATTTTATATTTGTACATATAGTATTAATTCTATTAAGTATATATATATATATATATATATATATATATATATATATATATATATATATATATATATATATATATATATATATATATATATATATATATATATATATATATATATACGTATTGTATATATCTCTCCCTAATATATGTTTATATATATACAAAGTATTAATTCTATTTAAAGTATATGTATATACATATATCTATTATATTTTTAATTAATGGATATTAATGTATATGTTAGTTAGTAATATGTATAATATATATATAGGTACTAGATGACCCAAGTGTAACCAACGGATACCCCGTAGTTACATTGACCTGTGACCATGTAAATGTTAGTTGACTGCCACATGTATACTAACGTACTGGCAAGCCCCGTATCATTTTGACCGTCTGTCTTGTACAGCAATTACAGACGCGACACCCGTGAAATCAGACGCACACTTGACCCTAGTTGACCAGTGTCATACCTAGCGTAGCCCTGAGTTCATTATGTTTTGATCGTGTGTGTTAGTGTAATGTCTGATGCAATATTGTATTATATTATATGTGTATAGGACTATTGGATCGTCCTGCGAGACTTCAGGAGCAGGACATTGGTATTGACAGCTAAGGACCCCAGGCGAGTACATTCTCTGATAGTTCTTATTTATGATATCCCCTATGTTCATTGTATCTAGTGTAAATATCTATATTCTTGATACAATGGTTACACAGATTGGTATATCCAGATCTTGTCATGAGATGTTATTCCTTGTTCATGGTGTATCTTATACAAGTCTTGTTTTATTATTTATCTTGTGCATGTACAGACACTGATTTTCGGGGAGACTTGCTACCTCCCTAGGGAATCCCGTGCCATAGCGTACCATGGTTGGATCTACTATACCAATCGGGGGTGGGAAGTATTTTAGTGTAGATATGTGATCATACCCTTCATGTACAAGTCTTGTTCACATGTTAGTGTTGGTCATACACCGCACGTATGACTAGCCAGGCCATTATTCCTGTACAAGTTCCCAAGCCGATCACATGTTAAAGCTAGTACTCACACACTTAGTCATAGTATTCTTGTTCATTGATATATTGTTCCTTCCCGCATTTATTTACAGTATTTCCAGTATTTCCTTTATTGTATATCTCTCGTACATGTATATGCATCTTGTATATTTCCATCTAGTTACTGCTACATAGTTTATATCATTGATATAGAACTGGTGTTAGAGATGTACTTTGCTCCATCCTGAGTGGAAATATTTTTTCCAGACTACGCCTTAGAGGACCGGTGTCCGATATTTTATAGACCACAGGGAGAGTAGCTGCAGACTTGGATCTTGTAGTTTAGTTGTGTAGTTTAGTTGTGATTCTGGGAGGTCTAGCCGGAATTACTAGTTATCTATTTAGTTTCTTTTAGCAGTTTATTGGTACCGAATTTGTCTCCGGCATACTTTGTTGAGACTTGGATATTATTGTTGAGTTAGATTATTTCTATTTAGAATTGTGTTGCATTTTATTTATTTCTTCGATATCTTATCGTGTTGTAGTTATGTGATTGAGTATGTTGTTCATATTATATTGTGTTATCCGTGTCTCTTTATGGAGTTGGATGCTCGTGCGAGATTGTTTAGATAGTATCATGACCTAGACAGCGTTCTCCCGCCGATGCTGCAGCGTAGGCTGGACGTACCCACGTACTCGTGTCCCAAAATTCGGGTACGGGTCGTGACATCTGCCACCCCTAACACTTTTCTCCCTTATTGTCTATACACTATTATTTTATCCTCTAACTTGTCTACACTATCCAACTTACAAGAATTCTACTAGTAGTCAAAGTATTTTGAGGCTATTGTCTAGGTTGTAAGGCAGGTTTATTCATTGGGTCGAGAATTTTGGGATACTTGTCTGGAATCTCATAACCATGATTTTTTTCTGTAATCGTCAAGTATTATGGTCTAATACTGTCACGCCACCTGGTCAGTATGTCTGCAAATAATTTGATTACTCTACTATAATGGTCTAGCTGCAGCTGTCGCTACCTCGCCAATAATTTGTCACAGTCATCTGTTCGTAACAAGTGCCTTCAACTCTTGTCTAAGCTTAGTCTAAGTTTTAGGGCAACAATTAAGGTCTTGACTAATTTTATAAAACTATTAAAAGTATGAATTATTTCAACAATCCAAGTAATTCATGTTAGACTAAAGGGTGCTACCTTAAGGTTTAAAAATAATAAGAGAATACAGATATTGTTATAGTGCATATACATAATGGTTATCATTATGAATTCATCTTTTTAGTTATCAATCATTACTAACCCATTTATGTTTTAACTAACAAAATAAGGGTGAGGTTGAAGTAACTCAAACAATTCATGATGGCACGAAAAGATGCAACTACGATAGGAAGAATTAAGCACGGGATAAGGAATGGATATGGAAGAGAAGATGAGCAACCCAAGAGGACAAGATGGTGATAGGAAAGAGACTACTACTGCTACTCGTGTCATCTATTAGCATCGTGGGTATGCCTTCTAGTTAAAATATCAACATATCCTCAAAAGTTTTAACACTAAATATATCACATTGTGATATGCCCTTAATCACAAAAGATAGTCACCAAGTAATATGATTGGCCTATGGGGTATATCTAGTAGTCTCCATGTATCAAACTTGTATTAAACACGAGGGTTCATCTTTCCGAAATAGGAAAAGATGAAAAACAATAATAAAAAATTCAAGGAGGAGGTGATAGAATACAAGTACGGAGTTCAAGACGATTTAAAGAATTCAAAAAGAGAGTTGCAATGGCAGTTGTGGATTGAAACCTCATTTTGGTAAATTTTTATTTGCATACTCATATCAGTACAGTTATGTAACCGATACGATATGCTCAAACATGTCTAGAGGGCAAGTATTTTCGTCTAACAAGCTGAGTCAACTATATCTCAATCCAAGTAAAATAGTTATGCGAAGAGCGAACCAAGTGCATTTAGGTTGATCAGACCGTAATACACTAATTCTGATTTAGACAATGTATTAGTAGGCGTCCCCAATAACACATATGTCATGAACAAGCTCGATAAAAGAATAAGCTTGCAAAACTAGGCTATAAAATAGCAGCAGAAGCGGATGTAGTCCAAAAAATATAAGTACGCTGGATTATGATGAAGGAAGGTACAAAATAATTCAAGTTTACAAAGAAAATAAGACTCGACCGGTGTTGTGCCTCTACAGTTGCCATACTAACTTCTTGCCTAAGTCTCTAGTCGACCAAATGGGGGTATGGGCCTCTAAGTTCTACAGTCTGGATAAATACTATCTTCTTATGCAAGCCTATAGTTGGTGTCATTCAATTACACTTCATTAATGGTTCAAAAGGACTATGTAATACTAGGTTATGAGGCATACTACCCAACTTACAATAATTTAACTAATAGTGTTATTGAACAACAGAGTGTGTATACCTAGTACAAGTCATCTTTCTATCCCCTATCAAGCAAGAAAGAAAAGATAAGATTGACGTTGAGAAAGGATCAAGCAATATGTAATACAAACAATCAAATAAGAATGCAGAACAAAATCAAGGGAGGTAATTAAATAAGTGGATGAGATACTATATTCTAATCCTATGCATAGGCTTGCTCAGTACAGTAACGTAACCGAGATAATATGCTCTCGAACTGCATGGGCCACCACAAAAACATGTCACGCCACAGTTCCAAAATACATAGGACTAGGAATACATAAGCATGCTAGCCGTATGTATATGGCAACTCCAATATATGGATACCATAATACACACGTACGTTGTAATATGAATATTAACTCATAAGTGGTATATATATATTGCCACAAGTCACAGAAAAATACTAATCTCATCCACAAAATAAGTCATAGTAAAGAAATAACTAAACTAGAATAATAAGTCTGAATAATCCAAAAATGATAGTCTGGTAGAGACAAATTCACTACCAATGACTATATCAAACTAAAATGAGAGAGGAGGATAAATATCTAATATAAAATAAGATGATGATAAAAGAGTATCAGCTAAGAGATCCATCGCTAGAGATAAACGAAGATGCTTAGAAGGTAAGGCCTCATCGGTAGAAAATAATACGTCAGGTCCTGGCCCGTACTCCTGTGGATACTACTGATCGTCTATACCTGGCAAGGGACCAGGTCCTCAGAGGGACGTAATAAGATACAAAAAATAGTATGCCAATTGAATACATTAAAACATGCATAATAGACAGAATATATATATATAAGTACGCTGTACTAGACAATCTATATGAATATGCATAATGAGGACAACTTTTTGACGTATGGGCATGGGTAGGCTACTCTATATAATCTCACAACTCACACACACACGTCTAGAATATCATCAGCCGTCATACCGCGAGGGTAGCGACCAACGTGACACCATCGATCGACATACCGCGAGGGTAGCGACCATCATGACACAACTACCGTAGTGCGTGCTAGTTACTATGGTTTACCAGAGTGGTTATAGCCCATACGCCTACTGATTGTCCTCCTCTCCCATGATACTATATGTCAAGTGTGTGTGTCAACATATATAATATATAATTATGACTAAAAAAATACACATGGAATGAATATAAGAAAATATAATAAGCATACGAAGTACTATAAGCAATTTGGCAAGGTATACTTGCCTGGCAAGAAAGCTGCAAAGTGTAAGCGTCCAAACGTCAAGCACAAGGGCTCAGAACTATGGCACCAGAATGAACGTCTCCGGATGCTGAAATAAATATCATCAACGTTCCCAGAATAAGTGAGATAGCTAGAAAATACTATCCTTTCGTCCAATTTGGACACAGGGGCAAAATATTAATTTTGGATCAAAACGGGTCCACATGTGGCCCACTTTACACCGAAAAGCGTGTCAGAGGTAAAGGTCTCTAAATGGGACAAATTATAGGTCAAACAAATTCAAAACGTCGGTACGAACTCAACAGTATGTCCAATTTTGGATTTCGGTAAGTCGATCACAAATTTGCCCTTCAAGTCAACCGTGGGCCCGCGAATAGGCGGCTTGGTCAACTGTCTCAGAATCACGTGAAACTTGGGTCACAGGACCAGCGTGATACCACGAATCCAATGGCGTAAGTTTTGTCGCATTCTGACGAGCGTACACAAAATGGAGTGGTATTTTACAAAAATCGTGATACGGGACCTTTTTACGGATACGGAGTGATTTCGATGAATACACACGTCCAAATCAGTTTTCGCGAAAGTCCACACGTCAGGATATACTATACGCGCCTTTCGATAAAATTGGTACGCGACGAGGCGGTCCCGTTTGGCGGGGCGCACTCCGTATCAAAAAATTTAAGTTTTAAAAAATCAAGTTTTTTTGTCATTTTTGAGGTTGAATAATTTAACACATATAGCAAATTAATAAACACTAAAAGAACAAAAAATTCTTGGTTATATTGGAAAGAAAACCCTTCAATTAGTTTTTGAAAATATTAAATAGGTTGATGGCAAATTGGGTGTGAACATGGTGGTTCGGGTTGAAGTTTCTGGACTATTTTTGGTAAGTTTTTCGGTCATTTTCCGGTCGATTTTTTGACCAATTCGGGACACGAAAACTCATCCCGCTTGAATGAAAATCCTAGAGGGTTAGGTTATGAACGTACACGGATAAAACGCTCGCAAAAATAATCAAAGATGGAGAAGATACGATACCTTAAAAATGGGGCAAAACTGTGCTGTTGCACGCGCACTGGGGCGCGCGGGCGGGCGGCGGTCGCCGGCGGCGGCGGCACGACTGCGGTGGGTCGGCAGCGTTGGGGGTCGGCCGGAGGTCGGGGCTAGGGTTAGGGCTTAAGTTTGGTAATATGTATATGCGTATGTATATATATGTATAGAGAGAGGGAGAGAGAGAGCGACCTGGGGTGCTGCTGGTTCCGCGAGGGGGGATTAGTCGACGGTTGTGGGAATAGGATTAGGGGTAGGTTTAGGATTAAGGTTAGTTAGTTTTATTATTATCTTTTTTTTTCTTTTTATTACTATTATTATTATTATTATTATTATTATTATTATTATTATTATTATTATTATTTTTATTATTATTATTATCATTATTAGCATTACTTATTATTATTATTATTGCTATTATTTAATACTTATTATTATTACTATTATTATTATTATTATTATTATTATTATTATTATTATTATTATTATCATTCACATATATTTACATATATAGATGAGAAAAAATCTAAAAATAATATTGCACACAAAATAAATTCTAGAAAAATCTATCGCCTTTCAAAAAGACTCTAAAATAATAATAAGTCATTTTGTGAAATAAGTCTAAATGAGTATTTATATAATTAAATCAATAAAATTTATTTTCTAATTAATTATGAAAATACTTTAAAAAAATCAATAATTTACTAAAAATACTTTAAATAAAAATTAAAATTTTTAGGGGGTTTACAAGTTGCACAAGACAAATGTAGCATGCGAGGGTCTGTATATAAGCAATATTTTATTTTCATGTTCTAGCACAAGCAATACAAGTTGAGATTATTCCCTTATCTAGGTGTGTTGTATTTTTATTAGCATGCAGGGGGTGATTCACCTAGCGACTAGCATGAAACATCCATATTTTAAGTGTGCTGGCTAAGCAAAGACAAGTTCACCGTTGCCACCCACCTTAGCGATGATTCATCTCGGTCGAGCGATACTCCGAGCGAGCCTCTGAAAGCCTAAGCCGGAACTCCTGAAGGCCTAGTCTGGAAATCCTTTGCCTCAAACGAGCATTCTCGCTGAAGGAAAGCGGGTTGGGACATTGCACTTTTGTCGTTTGAATTGACAGTCCGTTTGAGCGGAACGGGTCGTTACATTATACACCACTCAAAAAAAGTCTCGTCCTCGAGACTTCCTGAGCGTAGTTCGTTCTATCGCATTACTGAATCTATCCCAAGCGTATCAATTTGTACCACTAGATTCGTTTGAACACAATCTCCTACTCATTCCTTACGTTGTGTCGCGTGTATGCTGAGTCGGTCTCATTTATGCCTTAGCGCGGGACATATTGCTTAACGTGGGATACGTTTCAATCCATCATGAATGACTATCTAGGCTGAGGCTAACTTATACAAGTTGTTATACTTGTTTATGTGGATATTCACTTGCACTAGCATTAGAGATCAGCATATCGCGAGTCTGGATCGTGCACATATTCAAAGCATCCTTCAAACATATGCATGTCAACCAACTTAGTGATAGCAAAATCTTAGCACTCGAGTTTCACATATAATTTAGTCTTGGATCTTACACACGCTTAAGGTGTCCCTCAAACATATACATTCAACCAAACTTAGAGATAGTGAAATCGGACAACTACTTTGCGAAAGTCTCAAGGGTTCTCATTTTATGAATCACAAGGATACTTCCGATAGAGTCAATCAAATCCAAGTATTTTCCTTTCCAACTCAATATCAAGTATTTGTACTACCGTTAAGCACGATCTATTCGGTTTACCGACTAGCATTCATCCGTTCGGGTCAAACACAGCATAAGTTATCATTCCCAGTCTAACCCTAAGTCTTGTTGCCCCAGTTCTATAGCTTGTTCAACCAATGCGTTAAAGTCGGTAACACAGGTATTTCACTCGGCACAGGGTCGTCTGCCTAATTGCTAGGACAGCTCACAAGATCATAGGTATAAGTTCAAGCACACGATACATCGTGCAAATTTATCGCACGATGCTCGTCCTAATTTTCTAGGGTCAAACCATTGTTCATTTGTACGGGATATTCTTCCCAAGCTCGTTTTACTCAGATTTCTAAATATCGAGCATAGATTTTTTTACTCTCAATAACAAGTTCGTTTATACGGAGGACGAGTCCGTTCAGTAAAATCCATAATATATCCAAGTTGCAGGACGAGCGTAGTAATTTGCATAGTCTATCTCTTCAAACATGTTTTGATAAAATCCCTATCCATTCCAAGTCAAGACCACCAAGAGAAGATTTGATTCTAAACCTTTATTTATAACTTCAAGTCGTGCAACCTGACTCATGTATCCGTTCACAAAACCATCAAACGTGATTTACTCCAGGTTCTATGCTAATTTATCCTCGAAATATTTTCGATCACTTACATTTTCAAATTCGTCTTATCGTGGCAAACCAAAAGTCAAGACGATCCATTAGTTGTGACACAATCTGTCACGCCTCGATCTTCCGCAAGTTCGATCATCCTCGTTGGACGTGAGATCACCACGTCAATGCTCCCGCTGGATAATTGTCCTAATCCGGACGTGACGCATGTGCGGGCATAGAGTTACCCTCGCACAAGACACGAACGTTTGAATGTTATGGTTTTCTTCGGCACGATCGAGACACCTTATTCTTACACTTTGCTCCATCTATTTTATATGTAAAATCTATTGAGTCAAATCCGTTCATGCAGTGATTATAATTCGTCTAGCAAAATCATCCAACTTTAATGTTACCGTTCGGTAAATTCATAGTCTTACTTCTAGCATTCCATCAAGAAAATAATTTTCAAATATTCAAGCCCAAGTCTATTCTATTTTTGATACGTTCTATTCATCGAGTTTATTTGGAATAATCATCGAACATATTCCCGTGAGTTCGATCATCCCCGTTGTACGTAAAATTACCAAGCCGGTGCTCCCGCAGGATAATCGTTCTCGTTGGGACTGATTTTGAAGGTTATCGTTTCAAACTTGATTTCAAGATCGTTCTTCCGAACTCCAAGCCAATTCCATTATCGTTCATCTCTTTCCTCGAAGCACAATATTCATTTTTGGGCTAACTTCTATTCGAGCGATATTGTATTCAAGTTTAATCCGTTTGTTTTAATCTGAAATCGTTCGTACGATTCTCCAAATTTCCAGCGAGCTTCCTAACCATGATATCAATTTCCATTTTCGTAAATTCTTATTCGATATAAGCTTTATCGTTTGTTCAAGACATTTCCAATCGTTCAATCCTACTATCGCACGAGACCTATGAATACGTTTGGACATTTCTAAGTGATCCATACACCACTCGAAATTGAGTCATCCAATCAAATCCTCAATCGATTGTGTATCTTTCGACATGAAGTATCGTTTGAGCTATTTTCCATAATCCAAGCGTGATTTTCTGTATTCGCCTAAGTGATAAACTGATAAGGTTCTATCGGTTGGCAATCTAAGTCTGACTTGTCTTATTCCTGAATGATATCACAATCTCGTTACAACTAGCTTGCACCAAAGGGTCTTGGCGTGCGATACTTTACACAACTTAGCCGAAAGGCTGTGTGCGAAAGCAAATCGTTTAGGACAATGTTCGATTCTGCCCTAACCAGTTAGGTAATCCCGTATAGGAATTGGGTTCGCACATATCATATAAATCTAGCCCGGGTCTATTCCCAAAGGGTCTAGCAAAGATCGGCACAAAATTCTTAGCATCACGATTTTGTACAAGCAATCATATCATTCAAATACACTTTTTGAAAGTATTTAGACTCATTACTGGAATATTCCATCGGGATATTGAGAGAGAGTGTGCACATAACCCACGAACGAGCTTTCAAAATTGAGAAAAATCGAAACAAAGTCCAAAGGCGTATAGCCAAGCTCTGATACCAATCTGTCACGCTCTAATCTCCTGCAGGCAAATCGGCTTTCCCCGCTAGGCGAGAATCATCGCGCCAGCGCTCCCACGGGACGATCGCTTGACCCATCTGGGTGTGATGCCGCACGAGCGTGAGTCACGCCCGTGCAAGACCGTAGTTTATGTAATGCCCCACTCTGTGTCGACATTATATATCAAGGTGAGTGGACAGAGCTTCGTTCTCTGATTCTTGTACGCCTTAATAATAAATCTGAGTTGGGTAGGATGTAACACCCCATTCCGTTCTAGCGGACTGCCGACTCAATCGGCAAAAGTGCAAGTGTCCCGACCCGCTTTGCCTCAAACGAGAAGCAAAGGATATCCATACTTGTCCCTACAGGAATCCGGCTTAGGCTTTCAGAGGCTCGCTTGACGTATCGCTCTACCGAGGTGAATCATCGCTAAGGTGGGTGGCTACGGTGAACTTGTCTTTGCTTAGCCAGCACACATAAAATCTGGAATATTCATGCTAGTCGCTAGGTGATTCACCCCATGCATGCTAATAAATCCAACGCACCTAGCTAAGAGAATAATTCCAACTTGTATTGCTATGCTAGAACATGGAAAATGAAATACTGTTTATACGTTCAGACCCTCGCATGCTAAGTCCCTTAACGGTTTCATCTCTCGGCTTACCTTCGGGTCCGAGCAAACGTGTTTACTTATGCCCCTTAGAAACGCATGCTTGTCTGCTTGAATGTTGCCTTATTTTCATCCAAACCCCGGAAGACTACTAAGTAGTCGTTCCGTGCATGATTGAACCTGCAAGTATCCGAGACCGTTAGGTCACCAGGCAGCCCCGAGCCAGGGGAATGCATCAAGGCAAGTTACTGTACAGAAACAAGATCCAAGTATCTCGTGTACTCGTATTCCAGTGCACTCGTGTTCTCGTGTTCTTGTGCACTCGTGTTCTCGTGTTCTCGTGTATCTCGTGATAATTGAATGACCCAAAAGAAAGTGCATGTCGCGGACAACTCGGAAACGAGGCATAGTTCCACGGACGGTCACCGGGGTACTGGGGCCGCTCCGATCCGGATGGAACTTCAAGTGTGGTCCATCATGTGCAGGCAAGTGGTTTGCAGCATATCGTGTACTTGGTTGCATTCCACTTGGCCTAGGACCACATCATGTGTAGTCTATCGTGTGCTGGCGAGATGGTTTGCATCATATCGTGTACTTGGTTGCATTCCATCTTGGCCTTGGACTACATGTGCAATCCATCGTGTACGGGCAAAATAGTTCGTAGCGCATCGTGTGCTCTCGTTGCGTTCCATTCTCGTCTGGGATTAGTCCTTTATGGCTATGCCAGCGACTCATGTTCATATAGATAAGTCATCCTCGCTTAGCGGCTATCCGCGTGCGAGTCATTGCATCGCATCAAAGAACAACTGAGCACACCAAATATTGTCCCGTTTAATGACTCTCGTGTTTGTATGTTGCATATGCTATGCTCCTGAATGCTTATACTTGCCCGTGCTTAAACTAACAATGTTTGCCTTGGACAGGGAAGGCTAAATGGTAAGTCTCGCCATTTTTTCTCTCATGTTGCACGGTGCACTGTCCGACACGTTAGGCTATTCAATATTTGCATGAAACTGATCCTAAGGCAACTAGAAAGACAACTTAATAGTTGTACACGGAACCTGTATTATGTGTTTGGATTTGTCGAGCGGGCGAGTAGCTTCCCCACCAGTGCATTCAATGTACTGATAATCCACCAGTTTGTATGCAGGGTGCGGGAGAACCTCGTTCGGTGCGGATGCCTCCTTCGTGCGTGCTAAGGCCAGGAGTTCCCTCTGAAGCCTTGTAACGGTGCATCCAGGACTGAAGCACATATACAAGACATAATGTTGGAGCGTCGCCTGATCATCGCCTGTACAATTATTCCAAAATTGTAGCCACTTGGCACGCTTTTACTGTTTCAGAGAGAGAGGCTTGAGCGACTTGTAATCCCGGCTATACGCCGCCTGTAACACATGTTTATATCAATAAAAGAGCTTGCTTCACTTTAACTTGTGTTTCAATGCTTTCGCTATATTGTCGACTCAGTGAACCTGTTATCAAATTGCTATGCGTTTATGACTCTGCTGTATCCGGACAATCTGTGCGACTCTGTGACTTAGAACTCTTGCCGCCAGCCAATGAACCATGGCCTTGCACGGGCGTGGATCACGCTCGTGCGGCATCACGCCCGGATGGGTCAAGCGATCGTTCCACGGGAGCGCTGGCGAGGGTGATTCCCGCCTAGCGAGAACGGCCGATTTGCCTGCGGAAGATCGGGGCGTGACATGTTGGTATCAGAGTCTGGCTTCTACGCCTTTGGACTTCGATTCGATATCTCTGTTTCAAAAGCTCGTTCGTGGTTTATGTGCACGCTCTCTCTCAATGCCTCGATGGGATGTTCCAACAATAAGTCTAAATACTTTCAAAATGCGTTTTGAATGATATGAGATGCTTGCTTGTATGTTGTTGTGCTGCGAGTGGCCTTTGTGCCAACCTGTGCGACCCTTGAGAGTATCGCTAGTAGCTTGTCCGATTTCACTAACTCTAAAGTTTGGTTGAATGCATCTATTCGAGGGACGCCTTGAACTAGTGCACCATCTAAGACTTAGAAAACGTGGAACTCGAGTGCTAATACTTCACTATCACTAAGCTGGTTGACGTGTTCACGCTAGAAGTGCACTTCGAAAGTGCGCACGATCCAGTCTAAGCGATATGCTGATTTCGACGCTTGTGCAAGTGAATATCCAAATAAACAAGTACAACGACGTGTCTAGGATTGCCTCAACCCTAGATTACTGCTTGTCCTCAGTAAGTCTCGAGGACGAGACTTTTTCTGAGTTGGGTAGGATGTAACACCCCGTTCCGTTCTAGCGGACTGCCGACTCAATCGGCAAAAGTGCAAGTGTCCCGACCCGCTTTGCCTCAAACGAGAAGCAAAGGATATCCATACTTGTCCCTACAGGAATCCGGCTTAGGCTTTCAGAGGCTCGCTTGACATATCGCTCTATCGAGGCGAATCATCGCTAAGGTGGGTGGCTACGGTGAACTTGTCTTTGCTTAGCCAGCACACATAAAATCTGGAATATTCATGTTAGTCGCTAGGTGATTCACCCCCTGCATGCTAATAAATCCAACGCACCTAGCTAAGAGAATAATCCCAACTTGTATTGCTATGCTAGAACATGGAAAATGAAATACTGCTTATACGTTCAGACCCTCGCATGCTAAGTCCCTTAACGGTTTCATCTCTCGGCTTACCTTCGGGTCCGAGCAAACGTGTTTACTTATGCCCCTTAGAAATGCATGCTTGTCTGCTTGAATGTTGCCTTATTTTCATCCAAACCCCAGAAGACTACTAAGTAGTCGTTCCGTGCATGATTGAACCTGCAAGTATCCGGGACCGTTAGGTCACCAGGCAGCCCCGAGCCAGGCGAATGCATCAAGGCAAGTTACTGTACAGAAACAAGATCCAAGTATCTCGTGTACTCGTGTACTCGTGTTCCAGTGCACTCGTGTTCTCGTGTTCTTGTGCACTCATGTTCTCGTGTTCTCGTATATCTCGTGATAATTGAATGACCCAAAAGAAAGTGCATGTCGCGGACAACTCGAAAACGAGGCATAGTTCCACGGACGGTCACTGGGGTACTGGGGCCGCTCCGATCCGGATGGAACTTCAAGTGTGGTCCATCGTGTACAGGCAAGTGGTTTGCAGCATATCGTGTACTTGGTTGCATTCCACTTGGCCTAGGACCACATCATGTGTAGTCTATCGTGTGCTGGCGAGATGGTTTGCAGCATATCATGTACTTGGTTGTATTCCATCTTGGCCTTGGACTACATGTGCAATCCATCGTGTACGGGCGAAATGGTTCGTAGCGCATCGTGTGCTCTCGTTGTGTTCCATTCTCATCTGGGATTAGTCCTTTATGGCTATGCCAGCGACTCATGTTCATATAGATAAGTCATCCTCGCTTAGCGGCTATCCGCGTGCGAGTCATTGCATCGCATCAAAGAACAATTAAGCACACCAAATATTGTCCCGTTCAATGACTCTCATGTTTTCATGTTGCATATGATATGCTCCTGAATGCTTATACTTGCCCGTGCTTAAACTAATAATATTTGCCTTGGACAGGGAAAGCTAAATGGTAAGTCTCGTCGTTTTTCCTCTCATGTTGCACGGCGCACTGCCCGACACGTTAGGCTATTCAATATTTGCATGAAACCGATCCTAAGGCAACTAGAAAGACAACTTAATAGTTGTGCATAACAGATTGCTATCGGGGCATGACAGATTGCTATCGGCGCATGACAGATTGTTCGGAATATCGGTAAGTTTATCCTTGAAGTTTCGAGGACGAAACTTTTTGTTGGTTGGTAAGTCTGTAATGCCCCGCTCTGTATCGGCATTATATATCAAGGTGAGTGGGCAAAACTTTGTTATCTGATTATTGCACGCCTTAATAATAAATCTGAGTTTTTGCTTACAATATTTTCATAAAAGAATGATAGAACTTGCCTTGCATGTTAATGAACGAACGCACCTAGCTTGTCTTTGAAACGAATGTCTGCTTAACAAAGAGACCCTGAAATGCTTGTCTAAGAGTGCATGAACATGTTCACTATCGTCTATGCTTCGAGAGAACCATATCGTGTGCCTGAATGTTTTCAAGTGATAAGGCGGCTTGCCCCGCAACAAAGAATGATCTGGTGGTTCGTCTTGTCTTCATACTAGAGTTTATTTGATAGTGTTCCATGCATTCGCACCAGTCGGAAAATGGCTATTGGTGGAGAGCTGAACTGCATGCGTCCTTAGCCACCATGGGTCACAGCTACCAATAGCATCAGAGAAATGAGTCATTGGTATGCTAGATTAACCGCTACCGATCCTGAGATACTCGGGGACCGCACTGCATATAGCTATTTCATTGTGTTGGCTTGGATAGATGGACTGCCCCTAAGATGTGCATGTGTGTCAAGCTATGCATTTGTCCCTAGAGTCCCACAAGACATACTGCGCACACCCTTAAACAGAACATTAGCTTGTCTTGCTTGCTTATTGCATATGAAACTCTGTTTACAAAAGATGTTTCCAAAAACATAGTAATATGATTCCGTTCAGTATTGCATATACCGAATCTAGGTAAAACTAGAAAGATCGGGACGTGACAGTTCATTGGCTGGCGATAAGAGGTCTAAGCCACAAAGTCACACAGATTGTCTGAGTGCAGCAAAATTTATAAACGCATAAGCGATTGGTAACAAGTTCGCTGAGTGGTCAATAGCGAAAGCATTGAATAACACAAGTATAAAAATAAAGCAACTCTTTATTGATATGGAATAAGTGATACAAGCGGCGTATAGCCGAGATTACAAGTCGCTCAAGCCTCTCTCTCTGAAACAGTAAAAAGCGTGCCAAGTGGCTACATTTGTGGAATAATGCATAGGCGATGTTCCAATATTATGTCTTGTATATGTGCTTCAGTTCCGGACGTAACGTTCCAAGGCTCCAGAGTGAACTCCACGCCTTAGCACTCACGAGGGAGGCATCCGCACCGAACGAGGTTCTCCCGCACCCTGCAAGCAATCTGGTGGGTTATCAGTACATGAATGCACTGGTGGGGAGGCTACTTGCCCGCTCGACAAATCCAAACACGTTTAATAGGTTCCGTGCACCATCTATTAAGTTATCTTTTCTAGTTTAGCCTTAGGATCAGTTTTATGGCAAAGATTGAATAGCCTAACTCGTGTGGCAGTGCGTCGTATGATATAAGAGAAAATACGGCGAGACTTACCAACTTATCATTTTTTCTTCCCTGTCCAAAGCAAACCAAGTTAATTCAAGTACGAGCAACATATATATGAAACTCAGGGCAATATCATATGCAAATACTGCGTTATGAGCAAAATTATGTTTCGGGTGCATGAGCTACTCGAATTATCAGGCGTATTGCATAAGACGTTCAAGTGTTCCATATGTACAGCGTTATACTCAAGATCGTTCATGTGTTTCAGTTATTCTCGATGCGATGCAATAACTCGCACGCGGATAGCCGCTAAGCGATGATGACTTATCTATATAAAC
This sequence comes from Iris macrosiphon, assembly GCA_036927795.1. NCBI lineage: Eukaryota > Viridiplantae > Streptophyta > Magnoliopsida > Asparagales > Iridaceae > Iris > Iris macrosiphon. The sequence goes on along the minus strand of JAYESA010000044.1, from coordinate 926,143 downwards.
AATTGTCGCTGGCATAGCCATAAAGGACCGATTTATAGTCTCAGAGCATAGATGGTGGAGGTCATGTGTTGCTACCATGCATCCCGTCCAGTCAAAGACTATCTTGAGTTACATCCGGATCGGATCGGCCCGGTGCCCCAGAGACCGCCCATGGAACGAGATCTGAAGATCCCCCCTTGATTCCAAGTTGTCCATGACACACAGTCTGGGGCTTCCAAATCCATAACTTGACATAAAAATCCATAGTTCTTGTTCTGAACGAGACTGAGACAATCATATGGCACGATCTGTCTTGCATAGTCTCCCTAATCAACGAGCACGAGACAATCACATAGCATAATCTGTCTTGCATAGTCTCCTTGATCAATGAGCATTATTCTACGAACTGTGATTCTTGTTTGGCTTAATACGATTCTCTTCAGATGTAAACTTGATATGATTATCATTCAGATGTAAACTTGACATAATTTCAGTTCAGTATTCAACTTGCCTTGATACATTCCCCTGGTGCAGGGACTGCCTTGGCGACCTAACGGTCTCGGATACTTGCAGGTTTATTTGCACAGGAGAGCTATTTGATAGTCTTCTGGTTAACTCGGATGATGCACGATACGTGATAGCGTTTACTTGATTGTGGCATAATTTTGTGGGGCAAACATTGAATCGAGGCAACATTACAAGTTAACATATAAGCATGCAAGCATTGCATTCATAAGAAAACTTAAGCATTCACGATGGCTCAGGCCCGAAGGTAAGCCGAAACCATAAAGGGACTTACCGAGCGACATGATCTAGGGTCGTGCAGTGTAGCAAGTGAACAGTACACTAAAAAGAGCATATACATATCGTTCTACTCGAGGCAAAGTGGGGTCTAGTTGCACAAGGCAAATGTAGCATGCGAGGGTCTGTATATAAGCAATATTTTATTTTCATGTTCTAGCACAAGAAATACAAGTCGGAATTATTCCCTTAGCTAGGTGCGTTATATTCTTATTAGCATGCAGGGGTGATTCACCTAGTGACTAGCATAAAATATTCATATTTTAAGTGTGCTGGCTAAGCAAAGACAAGTTTACCGTAGCTACCCACCTTAGCGATGATTCGCCTCGGTCGAGCGATACTCCGAGCGAGCCTCTGAAAGCCTAAGCCGAAACTCCTGAAGGGCAAGTCTGGAAATCCTTTGCCTCAAACGAGCATTCTCGCTGAAGCAAAGTGGGTCAGGACATTGTACTTTTGCCGTTTGAATCGACAGTCCGCTTGAGTGGAACGGGTCGTTACACCTCGTATTCCTGCAATAAAATACCCCCCAGGCTATCCTAACACCTATTCAAATCAACCCCAACTCAACACAACAACTGAACCAAGATACACACACAGTCCTACTTTCACTGCTAAAATAGGGACTGCTCGAATCAACACTGGCAGTGCACAGATGCAGGTTACAAGACAGACTCTGTAAGCCCCCTGATTTTCAGGAATTTTTAAATTTGGATTTTTCATATTTTTTCTAGAATTTTCTGTAATTTTCTGTAATTAAAACCTAGGTATTTTGGTAATTAAATGATTTTTAATTGCCATTAATTAATATTAAAATATTATGGAAATAATATTTTATGGTGTAAAATAGAAAATCGGATATAGGATAATTTTCTGCAAATTTATTGGACTCCGAAAACATTTTTAAAGCCCTAAAAAACTAATGTATTATTAAACCTAAATAAACCCTGAACTGAACCCGGTTTATTTGAAATAAACCAAACCAACTCAGACCCGGTTCAACTGAACCGAACCCAGCCTTATCGGGTCGGGTCGGATCTAAACCCGACCCGAAACCCGTAGACCCAAACCCGCACTTAAACACTAGCGGGTCGGGCCGGATTCATGTTGAACCCGACCCGCGGACCCGAAACCCGAAACCCTAATTCTATCCGGAAATACTATTCCGGCCGCCTTAAAAACCCTCGTAAATCGTGCCCAGCCGGTCGAAACCCTAACGCACCACCGCCTCCTTCCTCCAGACTTCTCTCCGCCGCCCGCAGCACCGCTCCCTAGCCGGAACCCTAATCCCCATTGACTACCTTATCCCCGCTCCGTCGACGAGCACCCAGCCATCGACCCTCTCCGCCTACCTCCTTCCCTCTCCGTCGACGAGCACCCAGCCATCGAACCTCTCCCCCTTCCCATCTCTTCCTCCTTTCCCGACTCCATCCCCTCCGCCTGAGCCGCCCAGTCCCATCACCTCGCTCCGCCCAGCCCCAGCCGACCATCTCCTCCGTTCTCCCCTGACCAGAACGCCTCGAATCCTGTTCCTCCCCTCGCTGCTCATCTCCTTCCCCGACTCTCCCTGCCATGCCCGACGAGCCCCGTCCTCCCTCGTCTCCTCCTTCCGACGTCCTCCACCTGTCCCAAATCCTCTGTCGACCCGAACCCCCCAGCCGACGACCTCCACAGCCTTCCGCCTAGCCCCGACCCCGACGAAGCCCCGTCCGCCTCTGCCATAGTCACCTCTGTCCCGAGCAGCCCTCCCTCGGCCGTGCAGCTCCAGCGAGTCTCCGGCGAACCAGAGCCCTAACCCTAGAGCAACAGTACCGGATACGGTTGACGCAGGACACGAAGCAGACACTCGGACACGTGAAATTCAGATTTCACGGAGCCCTATTCAGGTAGCGTTTCCTCTCTCCTTGTTGCCCCATTTTCTGTCCCGTCAGTTGTGACGTGTAGACTGAGTAACCCTCTCAATGCCCGTGCAACTCGCTCGGTGCGTCGCGTCATGTGGTGATCGCGAACCGCGATCCAAAAACAGGAAAAATAATGCCCTGTTTTACCCCGGAACTGAGTACGCCCCGCCAAACGGGACGACTTGGTCGCACGCGATCTTTACCAAAATGTGCGCGCCGTTGATACGGACGTGCGGGATTTCGCAGAAGTTGATTTGGATGTGCGCGCACACCGGAATCAACGCGTATCCGCCGACAACGCCCCGTATCCGCCTATTCTGGAACACGTCGTAACTTTGTGTACACACGTCGGATCGAGACGAAACTTGTGCCATCGGACTCGTAGCAATACGCTGGTCCTGTGACCCAAGTTTGTTCGATTCTGAGAATATTGACAAAATTGCGTATCGTGGGCCCCACAAGCTCCACTTGACGGGCGATTTTGTGATCGGCTCATCGGAATCCAATTCTGGAAGTTCCGTTGGGTTCGTATCATCGTTCCTGACTTGTTGATACTAAGTTTGACAAATTTGGAAACCTTTGACCCTGACGTATTTTTCGATGCAAAGTGGCCCACATGTGGACCCCGTTTTGACCGGAACTGTCATTTTTGCCCTTGTGTCCAAATTGGACTCAAGGACAGGCGTTTTTAGCTATTTGATATTTTCTGAATCTAATGGTGATATTTATTTCAGCAATCGGAGTAGTACCTGCAAATTACACTGAGACCAGAGCTATAGTTGGAGCCAGAACTCCAGGCAAGTGTACCTTGCCAAACCCTACCGCTTGGCTACTTATTTTCTTGACTTATTTATACATCAGTGGGCAAGTATACCTTGCCAACTTTATATTTCTTGTTGCATTTTCCTTGATTCATTTATATTGTTGTGCATGCTTGACCTAGGACCGTATGACTTACTTAGCGTCCGATTATTAGTCGGGTGCCAACACCGTACGCGATGCTGTGTATGTCATCTAGAGATGGACATTCGTGACCCCTTTACATTCTCGTACTTGTCTTATCAAGTACATTATACCCAGGACACTTGACACTATACATGAGACAGGATCTTCCTGAGATATTCATGGTAATTCTGTATAGGATACAGGACTTGACCGAGATATTATATTCCTAGACATTATATGACTTGTTGCATTAGATATGATCGTGCGTGACGTGGACATGATGCATAGTGGACATGAGACGTGTGATTACATTGGGTGGGGAGGGACACACAGGCTACAGGCTGATCATATATATATATATAACCCCTATTATTGTTGTCACGACCCAATTCCGTAGAATCGTTTGAGGCGTCCCCCGAATCGTGACCGCCGTACGGGCCTGGGGTTGCGCCCGCACAAGGCTTTAATGATTTGCATAACAAGCACATATTCAGAGTACGCAGATAAATTGAAACACAGATTTGAAATATGGAAAAGTTCTCTTTATTGATAATGAATATCTATTACAAACTCCTGAACGAGTCAGCTAATATGCCGCACGGGCTTACAAAAGAGTTGACTCAAAATGAGATAGCAGTCATGTACATTACATCCCTTTATAACTTCAAAATGTATAGACCTCCAGGCTGGAGGACGGCTTTGCCACGGAGCTGCATTTGTGTATGAAGAGTTGCAAGCTCCTGGTTCTAAAGGCTTCAAGGGCGGCGCGATCAGGATGCGCCAACAGCTGGACTGGATCGGAAAGACGACTTCGCTCCTCGCTCGGTTCGCCTTGGTGCGGAGAACCTGTTTCAACGAGGGTCAGCATGTCAAAACATACTGGTGAAGGCGAGCTAACCTGACTATACCAATCAACACGTTGTTTAATGAAGCATGCATATTTTGTGGGTTTCTATCTTGTCTTAGTTCATTTACAAGTAAACAGCATATAGAATTATACTGAAATGAACTAGCCACCGTTCGGTGGATTTTACCTGACCGTCTGAATTACCTGCATAATACTTACCATGCCTTCCCTGCCACGAAGACACAAGTTAGTTTGCAACAGGTTTAAATATACACAGGGATCACTGGCGTGATGCCATAATGGACATAGTCAAGGACAGGGATAGCATGCAACGAAAACACACAATTTAACACGTTAAGCACACGATGCGTTACAATCTATCCCCTCCAGCACACGATGACTACACACGAGTTCCGCCCGGACCGGAACGGTGCCAGTGCCCCAGCGACCGTCCGCAGAACTATACCCTTGTGCACAAGTTGTCCGTGATCGAACAATACATTTTTCTTAAGCAATCAGTTTACGCCTTCGAGGCAACACGAGTACAAGACATATCAATAATTGTTAAACATTTATGCATTTCATGCAACACGAGTACGAGACATGTATTTGCACAAGACAAGCAACAATTTATGATTTATTTCCCCAAACGAACAAGCATGCAATCAAGTATCCGTTCATGAAGTTTATTGACAAGCAAGGTACCAAGTCTATTCTCTTTTATCTTGGTTTCTTTTAGTTATTACTTGGTATCGTTTGATCGGGGCGGAGAGTTCAAGCTTTTTTTTGGGTGTGAAGCTTGGAAGCAGGCTATCTAATCGGGATGGTAGCCACTCACTTGGATTGTTGGAAGAGAGAAAGAAAGAGGCGCTTCACGACTCCGCTCGTAAGCCGCCTACTGCTCGTTCACCTACATTACGAACAGCTCGTTCAGTACTTCTTTCTCTCTTTCCAAATCTCGGAATTGAAGTGCAGTTCAATGAACGAAAACAATGAAAACCATCGAAACCATTCAAGGAAAACAAGCAAATCCCAAAACCAACTCAAAGCACGAAAGCAACAAGCGACATCAAAAACCCAGGCAATAAAAGATAGCAGCGGAGAGGTCCCTCCTGACTCTGCCCCTAAGTCGATCCCGGGGGCACGGTCCACTGAATATGGGAATCGATTCCGAAGAAACAAATCCATAACGAGGACGAGTTCTTAATTCAATCTATCCCGATCGAACGATACCATCTTGTATTTCTTAGCCACGCTCTCCGCACCGGGAGAACAGGGCGCTACATCCTACCCAACTAATTGGAAGTTTCGTCTCGAAACTTAGGATAGAACTTACCATCAGGGAACGTTACGATGAGGATGTCTAGCAGAGTATTTAGGGCAGTCATGAATTATGTGGTTTGCATCGCCACAGATGAGACATAATCCTTGTTTCAAACGACATTCAGTGGCCAGATGCCCTGGCTTTTTGCAGAAGTGGCATAGCTGCCCTGGTTTGCCTCTCTGTGGACCGCCGTGGTTAGGGCGCTTTGCAGCGGTGTTTCCTCTCTCGTTGCCTTGGCGTTTGTGATTGTAGGTATGCACAGCGCCGGTTGAAACGTGAGGATACTGCGGTTCAAGCGATAGGGCGTGATTCATGACTTCACGCATTATCCGATACTGATTATTGACCATGTGCGCATGGATGGCAGGGCGCAAACTGCCTTCAAACCTTGTAGCTCGACTCGCTTCATCAGGTAAATAGGCCCTAGCGAATTTAGAGAGTCCTTTGAATTCGGCGGAGTACTGTTTGACTGTCATGCTGCCTTGCCTCAGTTGCACGAAATCGTTTTCCATTTGACGTTGTACTGGAGGGGGTACAAACTCCTCTTCGAACGCGGCAAGAAAAGTCGTCCACGAGATCGCCTCCTCTCCGTGATCAAATTGGAGAGATCGTCGATGCACGTCCCACCAATCGTGCGCGTTGAGGCGGAGCTGTAATTGCGCACAGGCGACGCGCTTCTCTTCGGGGACCTCTAGCAGAGCGAAGTGATCTTCAAGTTCGGCCAACCAATCTAGAGCTACGACTGGGTCCTCAGTCCCGTTCAATGGGGTGTTGCAGACTTTCTTGAAGTGGCCAAAGTCGAAGGCAGTCACGTCCCTCGGTCTTGGAATTTGCGGTGTCTCTACTTCAAGCACGGGCTGTTCCGCTGGAGTCGTTACTGTTGCAACGGAATGGTTGGAAGCCAAAGTCTGAACGATCTGTTGTAGGGTATCTACCTGCTTTTGTTGGACTGAGAATCGTGCTTCTATATTGTCTTGAAACTTGAGCTTACTCTCCTCCGTCCGCTTCTCGGCCCGTTCATAGCGAGCCTCGTCCCTTTGTTGGTTTTCCTCCAACATCCGCAACATTCGCTGGATGGGATCGATGCTTGGCATGGCTCGCTGGCTCCTTGAACTTCCCAAAGTTTCCGAACTACTTTCTTGGCCTTACATTTCGTCCGGGGCTTGCGCTGCATATTGCGCTGGTACCATTCCTTCAAAGGAATATAAATTACATTAGGATCATAATGTATTATGGACTTATTGCATGAACGTATCTTATTTTGGCCTAGCGAGTTCAAGAGTTCGCACAGGAATTTGATCGTTAAAGAAACTTTTCCAGCACGAGTCTAAGGAACTTGAATCTGTGCTATGATACCACTATGTCACGACCCGATTCCGTAGAATCGTTTGAGGCGTCCCCCGAATCGTGACCGCCGTACGGGCCTGGGGTTGCGCCCGCACAAGGCTTTAATAATTTGCATAACAAGCACATATTCAGAGTACGCAGATAAATTGAAACACAGATTTGAAACATGGAAAAGTTCTCTTTATTGATAATGAACATCTATTACAAACTCCTGAACGAGTCAGCTAATATGCCGCACGGGCTTACAAAAGAGTTGACTCAAAATGAGATAGCAGTCCTGTACATTATGTAGCGCCCCGTTCCCCCGGTGCGGGGAGCGCGGCTAAGAAACACAAGACGGTATCGTTCGATCGGGATAGATTGAATTAAGAACTCGTCCTCGTTATGGATTTGTTTCTTCGGAATCGATTCCCATATTCAGTGGACTGCGCCCCCGGGATCGGCTTAGCGGCAGAGTCAGGAGGGACCTCTCCGCTGCTATCTTTTATTGCCTCGGTTTTCGATGTCGCTTGTTGCTTTCGTGCTTTGAGTTGGTTTTGGGATTTGCTTGTTTTCCTTGAACGGTTTCGATGGTTTTCATTGTTTTCGTTCATAGACTTGCACTTCTATTTCGAGAATGGAAAGAGAGGAAGAAGTATTAATCGAGCTGTTCGTGTGCAGGTGAACGAGCAGTAGGCGGCTTGCGAACGGAGTCGTGAAGCGCCTCTTTCCTTCTTCTTTCCAAAAATCTAAGTGAGTGGCTACCAACCCGATTAGCTAGCTCTGCTTCCGAGCTTCACTCCTTCGCCCCGATCAAACGATACCAAGTAATAATAAAAGAAACCAAGATAAAAGAGAATAGACTTGGTTAATACTGCTTGTCAATCAAACTGTGAACGGTTACTTACTTGCATGCTTGTTCGCTCGGAAATATTTATCATATGCATAATACAAGTTAGAATGTATGCTCTTCTTTAAATTATGCTATGAACATACTCATCCTGAATGCAATAATCTGATAGGGAGACTATGCCAAAGTAGCTCTCCTCCTGTTACTGTCCCGTGCCTGTTATTGCCCTGATTTGCCTAAACTGCTAACTTAGTGTATATGTTGATCACGGACAACTTGTGCACAAGGCCCTTAGTTCCTGCGGACGGTCGCTGGGGCACTGGCACCGATCCGATCCGGGCGGGAACTCTCCTGTTTAGTCATCCTGTGCAAGGACGGAATGGCGTGCAGCACTCCTGTGCTCTCGCTGCATACCATCCTCGTCAGCGACTAAAATTGGTCCAATATGGCATCCAGCCAGTGATCCCCTGTATATTTAAACCTGTTGCATACTAACTTGTGTCTCCGTGGCAGGGAAGGCATGGTAAGTATTGTGCAGGTAATTCAGACGGTCAGGTAAAATCCACCGAACGGTGGCACGTTCATTTCAGTAAATTCAATATGCTGCTTAACTGTAAATGAACTAAGGCAAGATAGAAACCAACCAAATATGCATGCTTCACTAAACAACGTGTTGATTGGTATAGTCAGGCTAGCTCGCCTTCACCAGCATGTTTCGATATGCTGACCCTCGTTGAAACAGGTTCTCCGCACCAAGGCGAACCGAGCGAGGAGCCGAAGTCGTCTACCCGATCCAGTCCAACTGTTGGCGCATCTTCACCGCGCCCCCGAAGCATTTTGGAGTCAGGAGCCTGCAACTCTTCATACACAAATGCAGCTCCGTGGCAAGGCGATCCTCCAGCCTGGAGGTCTTTATCGTATGAGTTTATAAAAGGATGTAATGCAAAGGACTGCTATCTCATTTTGAGTCAACCCTTTTGTAAGCCGTTCGGCATATTAGCTGACTCGTTCAAGAGTTTGTAATAGATGTTCATTATCAATAAAGAGAACTTTTCCATGTTTCAAATCTGTGTTTTAATTTATCTGCGTACTCTGAGTATGTGCTTGCTATGCAAATCATTAAAAAGCCTTGTGCGGGCGCAAATCCAGGCCCGCACGGCGGTCACGGCTCGGGGGACGCCTCGGGGCGTGACATAGTGGTATCAGAGCACAGATTCAAAGTTCCTTAGACTTCGTGCTGGAAAAGTTCCTTTAACGATCGAAATTCCTGTGCGAACTCTTGAACTCGCTAGGCCAAAATGAGATACGTTCATGCAATAAGTCCATAATACATTATGATCCTAATGTAATTTACCTTCTTTTGAAGGAATGGATCCAGCGCAATCTGCAGCGCAGCCACCGATCGAAACACAAGAGAGCAGTTCGGGTACTTCGGGAAGCTCTCGGAGCCAGCGAGGCATGTCTCAAGTCGACCCGCTAGAGCGGTTAATGAAAATGCTAGAAGAGCAACGACAAAGAGACGATGCCCGCCAAGCCAAGCTCGAGAGTAATCTAGAGACCCGATTCTCAGTCCAACAGAAGCAGGTCGATACCCTGCATCAGATCGTTCAGACTTTGGCTGCCAACCATTCCGCCGCAACAGCAACGACTCCGGTGGAACAGCCCGTGCTTGAAGTGGAGACGCCTCAAATCCCAAGGCCGAGGGACGTGACTGCCTTCAACTTGGGCCATTTCAAGAAAGTCTGCAACACCCCGTTCAACGGGACTGAGGACCCAGTGGTAGCTCTAGATTGGCTAGCAGAACTTGAAGACCACTTCACTCTGCTAGAGGTCCCCGAAGATAGGCGCGTCGCCTGCGCGCAACTACAGCTCCGCCTCGACGCACACGATTGGTGGGACGTGCATCGACGATCTCTCCAACTTGATCACGGAGAGGAGGCGATCTCGTGGACGACCTTTCGTGCCGCGTTCGAAGAGGAGTTTATACCGCCTCCAGTACAACGTAAAATGGAAAATGATTTCGTGCAACTGAGGCAGGGCAGTTTGACAGTGAAGCAATACTCCGCCGAATTCAACCGACTCTCCAAATTCGCTAGGGCCTATTTACCTGATGCAGCGAGTCGAGCTAGAAGGTTTGAAGGTGGACTACGCCCTGCCATCTATTCGCACGTGGTCAATAATCAGTATGGAATAATGCGTGAAATCATGAATCACGCCCTATCGCTCGAACCACTCTATCCTCACGTTTCCACCGGCGCTGTGCATACCTACAATCACAAACGCCAAGGCAGCGAGGGAGGAAACAACGCTGCAAAGCGTCACAATGATGGCGGAAAGCAGAAGACAAATCCCAACCAAACATGTAACTTCTGTAGGAAGCCAGGGCACCTGTTCAAGGATTGTCGAAAGCGACTCGGGAATTGCCTCCGTTGTGGTGATCCAACCCATCGGGTGGATGCTTGCCCTGTCCCGGATCGCCGCCCTCGACATAATGCTCCCTAACGGTAGGCCCTATTCTTAAGTTTCGGGACGAAACTTCCAATTGGTTGGGTAGGATGTAGCGCCCCGTTCCCCCGGTGCGGGGAGCGCGGCTAAGAAACACAAGACGGTATCGTTCGATCGGGATAGATTGAATTAAGAACTCGTCCTCGTTATGGATTTGTTTCTTCGGAATCGATTCCCATATTCAGTGGACTGCGCCCCCGGGATCGGCTTAGCGGCAGAGTCAGGAGGGACCTCTCCGCTGCTATCTTTTATTGCCTCGGTTTTCGATGTCGCTTGTTGCTTTCGTGCTTTGAGTTGGTTTTGGGATTTGCTTGTTTTCCTTGAACGGTTTCGATGGTTTTCATTGTTTTCGTTCATAGACTTGCACTTCTATTTCGAGAATGGAAAGAGAGGAAGAAGTATTAATCGAGCTGTTCGTGTGCAGGTGAACGAGCAGTAGGCGGCTTGCGAACGGAGTCGTGAAGCGCCTCTTTCCTTCTTCTTTCCAAAAATCTAAGTGAGTGGCTACCAACCCGATTAGCTAGCTCTGCTTCCGAGCTTCACTCCTTCGCCCCGATCAAACGATACCAAGTAATAATAAAAGAAACCAAGATAAAAGAGAATAGACTTGGTTAATACTGCTTGTCAATCAAACTGTGAACGGTTACTTACTTGCATGCTTGTTCGCTCGGAAATATTTATCATATGCATAATACAAGTTAGAATGTATGCTCTTCTTTAAATTATGCTATGAACATACTCATCCTGAATGCAATAATCTGATAGGGAGACTATGCCAAAGTAGCTCTCCTCCTGTTACTGTCCCGTGCCTGTTATTGCCCTGATTTGCCTAAACTGCTAACTTAGTGTATATGTTGATCACGGACAACTTGTGCACAAGGCCCTTAGTTCCTGCGGACGGTCGCTGGGGCACTGGCACCGATCCGATCCGGGCGGGAACTCTCCTGTTTAGTCATCCTGTGCAAGGACGGAATGGCGTGCAGCACTCCTGTGCTCTCGCTGCATACCATCCTCGTCAGCGACTAAAATTGGTCCAATATGGCATCCAGCCAGTGATCCCCTGTATATTTAAACCTGTTGCATACTAACTTGTGTCTCCGTGGCAGGGAAGGCATGGTAAGTATTGTGCAGGTAATTCAGACGGTCAGGTAAAATCCACCGAACGGTGGCACGTTCATTTCAGTAAATTCAATATGCTGCTTAACTGTAAATGAACTAAGGCAAGATAGAAACCAACCAAATATGCATGCTTCACTAAACAACGTGTTGATTGGTATAGTCAGGCTAGCTCGCCTTCACCAGCATGTTTCGATATGCTGACCCTCGTTGAAACAGGTTCTCCGCACCAAGGCGAACCGAGCGAGGAGCCGAAGTCGTCTACCCGATCCAGTCCAACTGTTGGCGCATCTTCACCGCGCCCCCGAAGCATTTTGGAGTCAGGAGCCTGCAACTCTTCATACACAAATGCAGCTCCGTGGCAAGGCGATCCTCCAGCCTGGAGGTCTTTATCGTATGAGTTTATAAAAGGATGTAATGCAAAGGACTGCTATCTCATTTTGAGTCAACCCTTTTGTAAGCCGTTCGGCATATTAGCTGACTCGTTCAAGAGTTTGTAATAGATGTTCATTATCAATAAAGAGAACTTTTCCATGTTTCAAATCTGTGTTTCAATTTATCTGCGTACTCTGAGTATGTGCTTGCTATGCAAATCATTAAAAAGCCTTGTGCGGGCGCAAATCCAGGCCCGCACGGCGGTCACGGCTCGGGGGACGCCTCGGGGCGTGACACATTACATCCCTTTATAACTTCAAAATGTATAGACCTCCAGGCTGGAGGACGGCTTTGCCACGGAGCTGCATTTGTGTATGAAGAGTTGCAAGCTCCTGGTTCTAAAGGCTTCAAGGGCGGCGCGATCAGGATGCGCCAACAGCTGGACTGGATCGGAAAGACGACTTAGCTCCTCGCTCGGTTCGTCTTGGTGCGGAGAACCTGTTTCAACGAGGGTCAGCATGTCAAAACATACTGGTGAAGGCAAGCTAACCTGACTATACCAATGAACACGTTGTTTAATGAAGCATGTATATTTTGTGGGTTTCTATCTTGCCTTAGTTCATTTACAAGTAAGCAGCATATAGAATTATACTGAAATGAACTAGCCACCATTCGGTGGATTTTACCTGACCGTCTGAATTACCTGCACAATACTTAACATGCCTTCCCTGCCACGAAGACACAAGTTAGTTTGCAACAGGTTTAAATATACACAGGGATCACTGGCGTGATGCCATAATGGACATAGTCAAGGACAGGGATAGCATGCAACGAAAACACACAATTTAACACGTTAAGCACACAATGCGTTGCAATCTATCCCCTCCAGCACACGATGACTACACACGAGTTCTGCCCGGACCGGAATGGTGCCAGTGCCCCAGCGACCGTCCGCAGAACTATACCCTTGTGCACAAGTTGTCCGTGATCGAACAATACATTTTTCTTAAGCAATCAGTTTACGCCTTCGAGGCAACACGAGTACAAGACATATCAATAATTGTTAAACATTTATGCATTTCATGCAACACGAGTACGAGACATGTATTTGCACAAGACAAGCAATAATTTATGATTTATTTCCCCAAACGAACAAGCATGCAATCAAGTATCCGTTCATGAAGTTTATTGACAAGCAAGGTACCAAGTCTATTCTCTTTTATCTTGGTTTCTTTTAGTTATTACTTGGTATCGTTTGATCGGGGCAGAGAGTTCAAGATTTTTTTTGGGTGTGAAGCTTGGAAGCAGGCTAGCTAATCGGGATGGTAGCCACTCACTTGGATTGTTGGAAGGGAGAAGGAAAGAGGCGCTTCACGACTCCGCTCGTAAGCCGCCTACTGCTCGTTCACCTGTATTACGAACAGCTCGTTCAATACTTCTTCCTCTCTTTCCAAATCTCGGAATTGAAGTGCAGTTCAATGAACAAAAATAATGAAAACCATCGAAACCGTTCAAAGAAAACAAGCAAATCCCAAAACCAACTCAAAGCACGAAAGCAACAAGCGACATCGAAAACCGAGGCAATAAAAGATAGCAGCGGAGAGGTCCCTCCTGACTCAACCGCTATGTCGATCCCGGGGGCACAGTCCACTGAATATGAGAATCGATTCCGAAGAAACAAATCCATAACGAGGACGAGTTCTTAATTCAATCTATCCCGATCGAACGATACCGTCTTGTGTTTCTTAGCTGCGCTCTCCGCACCGGGAGAACGGGGCGCTACAATTGTGAGGCTCAAGACTCTAAACCCGAGCTTGTCCCATTACGTGTTATTACTGCTACCGGCTCCCCGATACAGAGCTTGTAGTGGCTCAGCCTGAGTACTCGTGATGCTCTCATCTTGTATTTCACATAGATGGTTATATAGCTTACCCTATTTATTTTATTATTGCTGCACTGCATTTATTTGGCTTGTATTTTTTGTACCTTGCTGAGTCCCCTAAGGACCTGGATCTGGATTATGTCCCCAGGATTAGCAGAGGAGATCCACCCAGAGTTATACAGTACAGGAGCATTAGCAGGAGCTGATACAGGAGCTGTACCGACACCCGAGGACGAGATTATACCAGAGGACTTCTTCTGAGTGTTGGTTTGAGATACTCAGTTATTTCTGTTTCTAGTTATTTTATTTTCCAGTCTATTGCATTGATGTATCATACTTGTTCTCGGATTGTTCTCTGAGACACTTTTATTGAGATTTGTTAGTTATTTCTATTTGCATTATTCTGGCATTTGATCTGTGATTATCTGTTGTGGATGAGATTAGCATAGACTGTGACTTGTATCATTGGACCTACTTATTGTTGTATTACAGCTTAAGTATGCCCCGATGGATCCATTAAATTAGGTTTGTTCATCGGTGTGTGCTGCTGGCTATTATCACGCGTCCGGTCCCTCGGTATTTTGGGACTAGGGCGTGACATAGTTTTTGTGGGAGCCCATGCAGGTCAACGACTAAATTGTTCGATTTAAACTTAGGGACCGAGCAAGGATGCAATAAGAATAGGATAAGTTTTTAGGATCTCATCCACTTGCTTGAATCGTTCTTGATATCTATATCGGATTCAAATTAAATTCTTGACTTGCATCCTGCCTTGATTCCTGTGCGCCTCTTATAGTTTATTTTGGTTGCAGAGTTATGGATTCACGAGCAAACAACGAGACTCCTGCAAGATCACCACGAGATGCTGTGGTAACCAACGAAGATGAAGTAATACCAGTTGACGAAGGTCAATCCGCTCAACAACGTAGTCAAGCAAGCCAGCATGCCTCGAGAATCCAGCAAGATGACGTTCCACCATCAACGCAGTTTGCTCCACCGATGCCTACCGTTCCACAAGGGCAGGCTATGGACGAACAACAAATGTTTCGAATATTCTACGCGATGAGGCAAGCCCATCAGAAGGATCATGAAGAAGCTCAGAAAAACCAAGCGGAGAAGTTCATCGATAGATTTAGCTCGGAATTACGAAAGTTAATCAGTTCAAATACAACTACCTTAGACGAGGATGTTCTTACTACAGCACGACCCATGGAGTGGAACACAAGGATAGAATCCAGCCAGAAGCGGCCGTATGCATCAGCACCAGACCAAGCACAACAAGAAAGAGTTGCGAAGCGACCACAGATGAATCCACCGCAGAGAGCATCTACACCACTCGCACTAGTCCTTCCTACTTGTAACTACTGTGGCAAGGTAGGCCATTTCGCTAAAGAATGCCGACGCAGATTGGGACGATGTTTATCTTGCGGATCCAAAAAGCATTCGGTAAGGGATTTCCCTGAACGTCGAGAGAAAGTAGTGATGATTCATCAACCAGCCACATCAGTACCTGTCGGAGCACCACAGGAAGAAATTGCAAAGAGTTCTCCCATGCACCAGCCGCCAGAAGCATCTCCGCAAGTACTGCCTACCTGTCAGTATTGTCGCAAGATAGGCCATATTAATAAGGAGTACAGACGCAAGTTACGATTATGCTTGATTTGCGGAACCAATCAACACTTAGCCAAGGATTGTACTCAGCATCGAGAGAAAGCATTGATGATTCATCAACCAGCCACATCAGCACCAGCCGAAGCACTACATGAAGAAATTGCAAGGAAGTCTCACATGCACCAGCCACCAGAAGCACCTCCTCAAGTACTACCTATCTGTCAGCATTGTCGTAAGCGAGGCCATATTGAGAACGAGTGCAGACGAAAAAGAAAAGTATGTTTAGCTTGCGGATCCAGTCAGCATCCATTGAGGGAATGCCCTGAGCGTCGAGAAAGAGCACCAATGGTTAACCAACAAGCGTTACCAGTACCGAGGCCAACCTATCCAGCATTGGGAGCACCGCAAACGAGAGTTGAAGGAGTCCTACCACCAGCCCCAGGAGGGAATCAGCCGATGTCACTACCACATTCTGAAAACAGGGGTAATTTCGACTTTTTCTGTGTTTAATATTTCGTGTATTTAAATTAAATAATTTCGTGAGATGTGTAATTAAAAATATATTATTATATTCAGTGTTCATTAATGTCTGAGCTGGTAGACTCGACCTAGAAGCCCACTAGACGAACACCTGACAGAATTTTGGGGATTGTGTATTTAATTACATTATTTAGGATTTAATTGTTGGATGTCGTAATTGATTACCGTAATTTAATTAATTGTTGTGCCCTGCCCTTGCTTCGATATTTGGAGCGCTACCCTAGCTTTTGCCTTCCAACAAATTTTATAACTTTGCCTTAGACGTGCCTGTCTTCCATTCTGATATTTTTTTGTAACTCATAATTATGATCTCTTGAGCTTCATTTTTAGCCGCACAAAAATTGTCGCGGACGTTTATTTAATTCCTAAATAAATTCCTATTTTGTATCGTTGTGCGTTCCAATCGAAATTGGAGGCAATCTTGACCTATTTTTCGTACGACCCAAATTAGGGTAATATTCCGTTCTGAGTCTTTTTCATTAATGCTGTTGATGACCCGACCTGATTTTGGTCTCATGTACTCCTAAATAATTTTAGAACACAGCTTGCATTTATTTCTAATTAATTTGAGGATAGCATTGGTCTGATCCCATTAATCCCGTTAATCTCGGGATTATTCCAGTACCCTGCTATTTGAGCCCGTACGACACACACAACGCCCCCTCACTCTGCAAAACACCGAACACCGAATCGCCCACCCAATTTTCATCATTTTATGCATTTGTGCAAATACCCAAATGTAAGGGGGCAAATTTACAAATTTACATTTGGTGTCAACACCCCATTGGTTCAACTAAATGGAGAAGCCCAACATTGACTAGTCAACACCCTCATTCCCACATGAAAAATTCATTCATGTTTAATCTTGGCCATCCATTCAATGGGTCAATCACCACCCTTCATTCCCTCTCACATCACCCTATTTAATGTCCTATCACTAGCCCTAATCCCCAAAAACCTAGGGAAACACCTCCTCACTAGCCCAAGCCCCCAAACCGTAGCCTCTTTCCTCCTTCATTCTAATTTTTCCATTCTTCTCTTTACTTCTTCTTCTTCCTTCTTCTGTGTTTTGAACTTACAAGAAGGGGGGGAAATTTGAAATCATCACCACACCGAGCTAACCCCCTTCTCACCGTAGTCACTCCGGCTGACCCGCCGGAGACACGAGCTCCTCCCTGCCTCTCTCACCCCACCAGTGCAACCACCCCGGCGAAGCCTCCATCTCGTAGCTCCTCCTCCAACTCACTCCGGCGATCTCGAGCTCCCCCTCAGGAGCCGACCCCAGTCCGGCCTCCCACCAGTTCATCGAACCACCGCCCCCGCTGAGCAACCAGTCCGGCCACCAGGCCTCTCCACCGGATCCACCTTCAGCCCGAGCATCTCCTGACTCGGCCACTGCAACTCCGGCGGTTCGAGCCTACCTCCCCCATCGAACCCACTGAACTCCGGCCCGCTGCTCCTCCATTGATCCGACCTCACAACCCCGGCCTGCATCCCGACCTCCGGCCTCCTTCCGCCGCCGCTACTCCAGCTGCTGTCCTCCCTACCACGACTTCTCCACGTCGGCAGTGCGGTGCTGGTTCCCCAGACTCCGGCGGCCCCCCTACCCGAACCTCCACCTCGAGCACATCCCGCTCGACCACCACAAGCCACCTCCGCCACCTTCCCTATCAATCCCGGAGCCCCGCTGCAGCTCCCCTCCGGCCACAGTCTCCTGTCAGCCGAGCACATCCCCGCTCGTCCACCATCTCCTCCCTGCACTCCGGCCAGTGGCCTCCGACCACCACCCCGGTGAGCACTCTCCTTCCCTTCTTCCCTCCTTAGTATATAACATAATGTATAGTATGTATATAATGTAATGTATGGTATAAATTTATTGTATATTTATAGTGTATATATAAATTAGTATAATGTATGTACGTATATGTATATACTAATATATGTATATGTATATTACGTATTTAATTAATGTTTAAAATGTATATGTGTATATTTAATATTGTTGATATAAATATAAATACGTACTTAGTATATGCATTATTGGTATTGTATTAATTGATATATATATATATATATATATATATATATATATATATATATATATATATATATATATATATATATATATATATATATATATATATATGTTTTGTATATACTTAATATACTTTCAACATATATAATTTGTATATATGTATAAAAATATATATTTTGTATATGCTTTTAGTATATCCCTAATATATATAGTATAAACTTAAATTGGTGTATTAGTCTTGGTATATTTTAATAATAATGTTAACAATATATATATATATATATTGTAAATTATATTTTGGCATATATATATGGTACATAAATATTGTTCAACTAATATATATTATACATGAATTAAATGGTACATATATATATTGTATATGTATTTATTTTGGTGCAGGTATATATTGTAGGTGTTAATGTTAGTTAAAAATAGGTATATGTGTGTTAGATGTCTATCTACTAGATAACCCTAGTTGACCAGTATTATACTTGGCATAGCCCTGACTTATGTTTTGTGTTGTGTTAGTGTAGCACCTGATGCAAATATTGTATTTGATATGTCTTTAGGACTGTTGGTTCCTCCAGGCGATACTCTGGGACAGGACCTCGGTATTCACCAGCTAAGGACCCAAGGCGAGTACATTCTCTGATTAGTTTCTAATTTATGATATCTCCTATGTTCATTGTATCTAGTGTAAATATCCATATTTTGACACGTTGGTTACACGGATTGGTGTATACGGATCTTGTCATGAGATGTTATTCCTTATTCATGGTGTAGCTTGTACAAGTCTTGCTTCATTGATATCTTGTACATGTACAGACACTGATTTTCGGGGAGATTTGCTACCTCCCTAGGGAATCTCGTGCCATAGCATACCATGGTTGGATATACTATACCAGTCGGGGTGGGGAGTATTTTAGTGTAGATATGTGATCATATCCAACTTTACATGCATCATAGCTCACCCACGCCTCACGTCGGTGCAGCCTGACCTTTACATGCCTCATCACTGTTACATATGGTTAGCCTGACTATTACATGCATCATAGCTATTCCTACGGATTATCCTGACTATTACATGCATCATAGCTATTCCTACGGATTAGCCTGACCTCAAGGATGATCGCTAACCAATGTAATGAGTTTACTAGTCCCAAGCCGATCACATGTTAAAGCTAGTACTCACACACTTAGTCATAGGATTCTTGCTCATTGACATATTGTTCCTTTCCTGCATTTACTTACAGTATTTTCTTATTGTATGTTTCTCATACACATACATGCATCTTGTATATTTCCATCTATATACTGCTACATAGTTTATATCATTGATATAGAACTGCTATTTAGAGATGTACTTTGCTCCTTCCTGACTGGAAAATATTTTCCAGACTGTGACCTTAGTGGACTTGTTTCTGACACACTTGGGGATTGGATATTGCTGACTGCAGGTATGACTATTTTGTCGTTAGACTTGTCTTGTATTTCCTTGCTTGCCTTGATATCTCATCGTGCTTAGTTTATGTGATTGAGTATCCAGCATTATTTTATGATAACCACGTCTCCTTATGGAGTTGGGTATTCATGTGAGATTGATTAGATAGTTACATGACCTAGACAGCGTTCTACCGCCGATGCTGCGGCGTTGGCTGGACGTACCCATGCTCTCGTACCCCTATATCGGGTGCGGGTCATGACACATTTTTAGTGGTGGCCCATGCAGGTCAGACTTCGCAAGTTGTGCGATGTCATGGTAGTGCGATGTCATAGTTGTACTACTGCGTGCCTGCTATAGAATATAGGACATAGGATACTAGGATGAGAGAGGATACTCAATCACAAATTCTTGAGAGATTCCTGGGACGACCCCTTGAGAATCTTATTATAATTTCTAATTTTAAATCCTTCGTCTTGTTTCCGTCCGTCCTCACTCGTTGATATTGAGTTTGATTCCTGTTGATCAGTTATTAAATTAGGATCTTGATTTTATTGTAAAGTTTGATTTCATGCCGAGATGAATTTTATGGACTAAATTTTACGATATCATCTGATGACATATATTGATGAGAACAGTGCGAAAGGTGAAACGTCTGCTTTGGTTATGGAACCTAGAGTTTATCGCAGCCGTACCGGTTGGCGTGGCAAAGATTCTAGATGACATGACTATAGGGTTGCGTGCTTTAGTTACGGAACCTGTCGTTTACCGCACCTGTGCTTACTGGCATGGCGAGGATTCTCAGCGTCATAATTTGTGACCGACGTGTATGATTATCAGGTTGTGTCTTAAAATTTGTTCTTAAAGTATCATCTCAACACTTATCTATTTCTGTTATACAGGACTTTTTCCATCGTTTCTTTTTGTTGCTAGCAGTAAAAACACCTCCAGTCCTCAATCCAGTCTTTTGAGCTCCTATTCTTTGAGGATTCCTTGTTAAGTATGATAATTAATGTCTTGTAATTATGTCTGTGTCTTGAGTATTAGTATTGACTGAGTGTTGCTTATGAGTTTTTGTTATTCCTAGTTGGACATGTGAGTAGTAGGCATTAATCTAGAGTTAACCCATAGCATAGTACCTTGTAACAATGGTTCTAGGATAAGTGTCATTAGAGACTGTGAGTAGAAGGAGAGTATAGAGTATCAGTGATAGTTCCCAGAGTTAGTATCAGAGCCAATATACCCGTCCTGAATAACTGTGATTATGTAATTGAGTGATCTATGTAAACAATTTAAGTATCAAGAAATTGTGTTAAGGATTAATGGAGCATGACGTTCAATTTGATGATTGATATCGGGTGTGTTAAAGGTAAAGAAATATATATGCATGAGGAGTAATAATGAGATGTCATGAGAAGAAAAATATCGGAATTGGTAATGAAAATGGTGAAGCGTATCACGGATTAGTTTAACAGGCTATAAAAAGGTTAAAAGGAAATACATATACATCAATCGAGATGAAGAACCATATACTTATCCATGAGAGTAAAGAAACATGAGTGTTATAGAAGGTACAGGTAATCATGAGTTCTAATAAGTTTGATGAGATGATCCAATAATGAAGCTAGTGATATAATACCAAGAGTACTAATAGTTCTATATTGAGGATTAGTCGAGAATGATGCTAATAACAGAAAGCACTCTGCGTGATGATAATTAGATGATATACCAATTGATATAGATTGAAAATCATGGAAGAAAATACATGTGATGATAACTTTGATCATTGGAGGTAATAGTGCAAGTGATTCGGGCAATACAATTTTAGTACACAGTTGTGGACAATAGATGTTTTGAGTGCACATCGAGAATTAGAGACCGTGAGCACTTATATGTATATTTGTGGATTTATAAATTAAAGAGTGGAAATGAATTTTAATTTTTGAGAATTATTGAGGAGTTGAGATTTATGTCATTAAATTTTTGAGGGTTCAAATTTTGATTCAATAAACATGGTCAAGGCTATAAAGATTTTTGGAGCAAAAAATTTGATTTCGATATTGAGTATTTGACTATTGAGGAAATATAGGCATTTATTCTAAATTTGTTCGAGAAGTTAAACCTTGACGATTATTTTGAGGATTAATTTCATGGTGGATGAGAAATATATATATTAATATGTGAGTAGATGATATACATGTGTAAGGATCTGATGACTTGAGCATGATTGAGATGGCACCGCAGACTGACTTAGGTGTCCATCTAAAGTTGTATTGGAAAGAGTAGTACTTAGTATGGTGTGTTACACTTGGTGTGCACTAGAGTGATAAGAACAAATAGTATGGACAATTGTAGTAGGAATGAGAACTAGCAGTGGGTGTACTATAGTGGAACAGGGGTACCTAAAGAGATAGAGGTATCAAACTTTACATGCATCATTTGACCTATAATTTGTGTTAGAGATTCTTGGTATCAGATTTAGGTATCAATAGACAGGTGTATGCAATGAGGATGTAATCATGGATGTCTTATGGACTAATGATTAGTTGATATGGATATCAGTGTACAGGAATAGGAATTAGTTAGTAAATATGCCAGAGTTAAGAGTATGTTAGAGATAGGAGATACCGCAAGAAATATGTTAGCAGGTTCCTTCTTTTTCTCATGATGTTTTCGTCTTCTGATTGATTGATTCCCTAGTACCGTGGTTTGTATTCGTAATTTTCTTGTTAGAATGTAGCTAGTAGTACACCCTGACAGAGACTGCAATACCAGGACAAAAGACACATGACCGTACATACTTTCTTAGATTGCATGGCTAAAGGTAGAATTTTCTTAGACCAGGATTATTGGGGTTTGACCATAGTAGATTTACGAAGAGGTTATGACTTGACCAGAGAAACGAGATGCTAAAATTTTGGAAGATAAGCCTAAGGAATTGAGGATTTAATATGGCAGAGTTGATAAATCATTGATTTTATCAAGATGGAGAGGTGATTAATTATCATAAAACTTCGAGGATACAACATTAATTTAAATGAGAGGTACAGAAATTTATATGGTAGGATTGATGATTATTGATAATGATATATCTATGGAAATTATCACTATATCTATTTGATTGCAAGATAGTAATTTAAAATTTTATATTATGAATGTTGTATTTGAAGATTCCGTAAGTAT
Source organism: Iris macrosiphon (assembly GCA_036927795.1). Lineage (NCBI taxonomy): Eukaryota > Viridiplantae > Streptophyta > Magnoliopsida > Asparagales > Iridaceae > Iris > Iris macrosiphon. The sequence continues at coordinate 903,485 of JAYESA010000044.1, read as the reverse complement.
CGCATTGTTGAGTATTCTGAGGAAAAGGAAAATGAGGAAATAAAATCATTAATGGGATAATATCGAATTCAATTCTCGGGATGAGGATTTAGATTTTGAATATGCATTGATTGGATTTAAATTGAGGAGTAAAAATCATTAACGGATTGGTGTTTGAATTCAAACTTTTCGGATGACATTTCCAATTTTATGAATATAGTGGATTAATTGAATTGAAGGGTTGGATTTATGGATTGTGTTTTAGATGAGAGTCTTAATGTGCTTTGAGTGAATTAGAGGATGGGATGTCAAATTCTGAGTACAAATTTTTAATTCAAATTCAGAGGAAATTGTGAGGAAATGGAAACTGATTTTTATTTTCGAGGATATTGCAGGAATACAGTAATTTCAGAAATTTTTGAGATTGTGAAATGGCAAGGTGGATTACTACCTGATTTTGTGGTTGATAAATTAACTATTGATGGAAAATAAAATAATGTATAAACACTACTATGAGGACTTTAAATTTCGAGGACAAGATTCTTTTAAGGAGGGTAGACTTGTCACTACCACATTCTGAAAACAGGGGTAATTTCGACTTTTTCTGTGTTTAATATTTCGTGTATTTAAATTAAATAATTTCGTGAGATGTGTAATTAAAAATATATTATTATATTCAGTGTTCATTAATGTCGGAGCTGGTAGACTCGACCTAGAAGCCCACTAGACGAACACCTGACAGAATTTTGGGGATTGTGTATTTAATTACATTATTTAGGATTTAATTGTTGGATGTCGTAATTGATTACCGTAATTTAATTAATTGTTGCGCCCTGCCCTTGCTTCGATATTTGGAGCGCTACCCTAGCTTTTGCCTTCCAAAAAATTTCACAACTTTGCCTTAGACGTGCCTGTCTTCCATTCTGATATTTTTTTGCAACTCATAATTATGATCTCTTGAGCTTCATTTTTAGCCGCACAAAAATCGTCGCGGACGTTTATTTAATTCCTAAATAAATTCCTATTTTGTATCGTTGTGCGTTCCAATCGAAATTGGAGGCAATCTTGACCTATTTTTCGTACGACCCAAATTAGGGTAATATTCCGTTCTGAGTCTTTTTCATTAATGCTGTTGATGACCCGACCTGATTTTGGTCCCATGTACTCCTAAATAATTTTAGAACACAGCTTGCATTTATTTCTAATTAATTTGAGGATAGCATTGGTCTGATCCCATTAATCCCGTTAATCTCGGGATTATTCTAGTACCCTGCTATTTGAGCCCGTACGACACACACAATGCCCCCTCACTCTGCAAAACAACGAACACAGAATCGCCCACCCAATTTTTATCATTTTATGCATCTGTGCAAATACCCAAATGTAAGGGGGCAAATTTACAAATTTACATTTGGTGTCAACACCCCATTGGTTCAACTAAATGCATCGTCAGCGTCGCATGTCCGCGCTACTGCTATGCCCCCCCTCCGATCGTCGGCGCCGGAGAGAGAGAGAGAGAGAGGACTGCCGGAGAGAAATGAGAGAGAGAGTGTGGGGAGGGACACTTTTGTCAATTTACCTCTTCCATTAACACTATTATGACAAAAATGGAGGAATTGTATTAAGTTGATGCCTATTAAAGTTGAAAGTATAAAGTTGTAATTTAGCCAAAAAAAAAAAAAAAAAAAAATCCTTCTAGAGTTCATATTGAACGTGAGTTTAACATTAGCACAAATTTTATGATTTTTTGTATAGTTCAAGAGAGAGTACTATTTTCTGCTTCACAGCTGGCAAAAAGAGTGCTGTGATCAACCGCCTTGGCAGGAGCAGTCTGTTGCTCTACCTACTCCGCATACTGCCAACACCAACCCCCTCTCCATCTTTTGCTACAACTTATTCCATCTCTTTCAATGAAGAAGCCAACCAGCGCCTTCTTCTCTCTTCTTCTTCCCTCCTTCCTTCCTCCACGCTCGGTGAGTATTCTTGTAGGCCTGTACATTTCATGGCTTCATACTTGTTAAGGGCCGGCCACTCTTAATTAGTTAAATCACCAGCACGTAAGAATGACTTCCCACTCAATCTGTGGTGTGCGAATGTCCATCTAAAATTTGTTTGTTCTATGTCATCGAAAACTATAGTTTGTTTGTTCTCTGTCTTTAATTTTTGATACGTCTCTTCTAAATTTAGGATTGTTTCCGGTAAATATGCTGAAAAGCAGAGATGATAAATGCTTCGATTATTGTCCATCCGTACTTTCATCTCTTTTTTACTGAGTTACTTTTATACTGAGTTACTACGAACATTAACTACAACAAAATTGATGTTGCTACACTTTTTAAATAAATGTCATTAAAAAAATGCTTCAAGTTTGTGGATTACATTTATATTGATGCGGAGAATCGGTTTGGAAGCCCTCTTAATTTTATTTTTTTTGGCAAGTAATTAGACAAAGAAATAACTTGCATTCTTCCAAGCATCTGGCGAATCTTAATATGGATATTTTGATTTTTGTTTTGTTTTAAGGAGTATTTGAACTGGATTTGATTTTGTTGCATTTTTTGTGTGGGAATTTCTTTGATACCAAGATTATTAATTGTTCAATATTTTAGTCAGATGATCTTTCTTTTTTACTCTTGCTACCTCATACTATTCTTCATTTAACAGTTGAATGTGAATCACTATATGCGTTTTGTTTTTATAGCTTTTTGTAAATAATACTTTAAAGAATAGATATAACGACTTTAATATACTTGTAGAAGCATGAAAATTCTTCCATGCGCTCCAGTTTACAGTCAACAAATAAGTAAGGTACGCATAACCGCGGTAGACGCATAACAACAGCGGACGCATGACGCCCTCTGTCACGTCCCATTCCCAAAATACGTAGAACTAGGAATACGTAAGCATGCCAGCCATATGTATATGGAAACTCTAATATATGGAAACCATAACACATAAGTACGCTGTATTATGAATAATAATTCATAAGTGGTATATAATTTTTACAAGTCACAGTACACAACTAAATCTCATCCACAAATATCATAAAGAATAAATGACCAAATATGTCAATGAACCAAATATGAACCAGTCGAGAAGAACTAATAGTTGGATAGAGACAAATCCACTACCAAACTAGAATATAAAGGTAAATATAATAAGTACATCATCTAATGATCAGAGAGACTCGAAGGGAAGACCTCTTCGAAAGAGAACGAAGTAGCAAGTCCTGATCCGTGCTTCTGTGAATAGTCATGATCGTCCACACCTGGAAAGGAACCAGGTCCTCAAAGGGACGTAACAAGATACATACAAGCATGCTAATAAAGTACTGAAAATAAACATCAAATGGTCGCCTAACCGTCTATGTGAATGCACTTTTGAGAAAAACTTTCCAACACGTGGACTATCTGGCTAAATGGGATTGGCATAATTCTCTCGGAGAATCAGGAGCCTAAAAGGTATGACGTCTTTTGAACGTCAGAGGCCGCTAGTAGATATATAATATAAGGGTCATCTGACCACGCATCTCCGGCGGAGCGTACGGGTTACATAAGAAAAAATGCAAAGGAGCCCAAACGTCTTACTTGTTGTTCTTCCACCCCATGATCTATTCATGTCATATTTATGACACGATGAGACCTCTAATAACTGCCAAGTCTAACATATCTCTATTAGCAGTTATTTCCTATCGCACGTCCCATATGTACTGATGATCAGTCAATACGTAAGTCCGTGATCTATATGAGGCTCACAACTCGTGTAAGAAATTTGTCACGGCCAAATGAAACATAAGAATGCCTCATGATAATGGGGTGGTCTCGTGAAACTAGGTTAACATGCATAATATATAATAAAGATAAAATACGACGCCACCGTCGTTGCACCCAAGTTATTCTTGGACGCGCAGTTTATATAGCAGTTAAAATATATAAACTAAATAACAGAAATAAAATACATGCACCATATGGAATGTAAATCACAGTACAAAGGCAAGGTATACTTGCTTGGCAGAAAAAGCTGCGTAATATAACGTCCATGTGTCAAGCACAAAGGATCAGAAACTATGGCATCCGAATGCCTCATGATAATGGGGTGGTCTCGTGAAACTAGGTTAACATGCATAATATATAATAAAGATAAAATACGACGCCACCGTCGTTGCACCCAAGTTATTCTTGGACGCGCAGTTTATATAGCAGTTAAAATATATAAACTAAATAACAGAAATAAAATGCATGCACCATATGGAATGTAAATCAAAGTACAAAGGCAAGGTATACTTGCTTGGCAGAAAAAGCTGCGTAATATAAACGTCCATGTGTCAAGCACAAAGGATCAGAAACTATGGCATCCGAATGAACGTCTCTAGATGCTGAAATAAACATCACCAAGATTTTCGAAATCAGCAAAATAGTTAGAAAATACTACCCATTCGTCCAATTTGGACACGGACAAAACGGTAATTTTAGATCAAAGCGGGGTCACATGTGGGCCACTTTGTGCCGGAATATGTGCCAAGGGTAAAGGTCTCTAAATTCGACAAATTATAGGTCAAACAAATCCTAAACGACTATACGAACTCAATGGTATGTCCAATTTTGGATTCCGGTGAGCCGATCACAAATTTGTCCTTCAAGTTAAACTGTGGGACCTGCAAATTGGCGGCTCGGTCAACTATCTCGGAATCGTCACAGGACCAACATGATACCACGAATCCAATGGCGCAAGTTTGGTCGCATTCCGACGAGCGTACACAAAGTAGGGTGGTTGTTTGCAAAAGTCTCGATACGAAAACTTTTACGGATACGAGTTGATTCCGACGCGCACACACGTCCGAATCAACTTTCGCGAAAGCTCACACGTCAGGATATATCATACGCGCCTTTCGGTGTAATTGGTATACGACGAGATGGTCCTGTTTGGCCTGACGCACTCCGTATCACAAAATTTTAGTTTTAAAATACCAAATTTTGGTCGTTTTAGAGGCCGAATAATTTAACAAATAAAATAAACTAATAAAAATAAAAGAACAGTAAATTTTTTGGTTATAATGAGAAAAAAATCTTTCAATTAGATTTTAAAAATATTAAATGGGTTGGTGGCAAATTGGACATGATCAAAGGGGTTTGGGTCGAATTTTTGGACTGTTCTTGGTCAGTTTTTCGGCCGAATTTTGGTCGATTTTTTGACCAATCCAGGGCACGAAAACTCGTCCCGTTTGGAGAGAATCCTAGAGGGTTAGGTTATGAATGTATGCCGACAAAACTCTAGCAAAAAGAATGAGAGATGGGGAAGATACATTACCGCGAAGAGAGGGACTCGGGGCTGTGCTGCTGCTACTGTACACGAGCGCAGAAGCGCACGGCTGCTCGCGGTAGTGCTCGCGGCGTTGCTGGGTTCGGCGTGCGGCGGCGATGGGGTCGACGGCGGCCACGAGGAAGGAGGAGAGGAGAGATTAGGGTTAGGGTTTGATAGTTGTGTATCTATATGTATATATAGAGAGAGAAATCGAGAGGTGGGGGGAGTCTGGGTTCAGGGTCTGAAGGGGTCGGGTGTGGGTAGGTTTAGGAGTTTAGGTTTTGTTTTTTCTTTCTTTTCTTTTTCTTTTCCTTTTTTTTATTAACTATATATTTATTTATATATATATATATTTACATATATAGATGAGGTTATAAAAAAATCGAAAAAGAACATTTGCACACAAAATAAATTCTAGAAAATCTATCACCCTTTAACAAAAGGCTTTAAATAAGAAAAAATTAGTTTTGTGAAATAATTCTAAATGAGTATTTTAATAACTGAATATATCTATTTATATATAGATATATATATAGATGAGGTTGTATAAATCCAAAGATATATTTGTACATAGAATAAATTCTAGAAAATTTTACTTTGTAAAGCTTTAATAAAGTACTATACCTAAAATATTTTATGAAATATTTTATAATTAATAATTAGATATTTATCTAGTTATAATAAATCAAATAACTGTATTATCCAATTAACTAAGTAAATAACTAAATGAATATCCAACAAAATAGGATAATAGTAAATAATATACAAATCTTACAAAAAGAAAAATTGCCTAATTTGGCATGGAGAATTATGGGCTGCTAATTGTAGGAAGTTGGAATTGAAAAATAACTACAAATAAATTATATATATAAAATATCTAAATATTTAATACAAGAATCTATGGTTGTTACACTAATGTTATACTATTGCTAATGGATCAAATTTTTGTGCCACGAAAAGATCCTACAGGTAGTCTCCTGTGTAGGCTACTTCCTATGAATGGTGATACAGATTTTGGGGCCATCATATATCATTAATATCCAAACCACGGTGAAGTGTCCTAATAAAATTATTGGATTTTAATTGATTTGAAAAATAATCTTAAACAAATATAAGAAATATAAAATACACGCAGGATACCCATTTTTGGGTGAGGGAGTTTACAATCTACCCAACTTACAAGAATTTTGTCCTCGAAATTAAAAATAAGGCATGATTTGCTAAATCCTTCACATTCGTATATAAGGCAAATCAATTGCAATCACTTCTAAAAATTTAAATAACAAAACCTATTCAAATCCATCGCAATCACTTCAAAATTAAAATAACCACTGTTTAAATCAAAATTCAACCTATCGTAATCTCTTATCAATCTTCAAATCATCAACATCCAAATTTAAGTCAAATATATATGATATCTTCAAGATTTAAATAACCTACATCAAATTTTACATCACAATTTCCAACTATCATAATCTCCTCTAGATTTTAAATAATAAACAATTCTAATCAAATCTTATTCCTATTTTTAACCTAAGAATTTTGTACTCTTCAAATTTTAAATTCAATTTCTATCATCAATATTTCAAATAGGTGATCCAACAATCAAAGCTTAGCTTTTAATTCTATTTATCAAATTATAAAATTTTGGATTCATTCCATCAATGTTCATGTTTAGAATTCTATATTTTTTTCCCAAAATTTAAATCGTTGATTTAATTTCCAATATTCAAAATTTAAATCATGTGCTCAAATTATAAATATTTGGTCCGCAATGTCAAAATTTTAAAATTTATTATATAAGCCATTCTTATCTTTAAAGTTAAATCCTCATCATCTTAATCATTCTTCTAAAAATTCTCAGAATTAAAATGACTTAAATCTCTCTATCTAATCTTACTTGATCACAATCTAAAAAAAATTCACCTCAAGTTGACAATGCAACTTCTACCCAACTTAGAATTTACCGATCTATCACATAAGGCTATACATTTAAGAAAAACTTCTTCAAATTATTTAATCGTGTTATTCAATCCTAAAAAAAATATTAACACAAAATATCTCACATGTTTATGCACTTAATTACAAAAGATAGTCACCAAGTAATGTGATTGGCCTATGAGGTATATCTAGTACTATCCGTGTATCAAACTTATACCACGCACGAGCTTTCGTCTTTCCGAAATAGGGGAAGACGAAAAACAATAATAAAGAATTCAAGGAGGAGGTGATAGAATACAAGTACGGGGTCCAAGGCGATTAAATAATTCAAAAAGAGAGTTGTCAGGGCAGTTGCGGATGAGATCCTATTTTGGTAAATTCTTATTCGCATGCTCATATCAGAACAGTTATGTACCTGATATGATATGCTCTGACCTGTCTAGAGGACAAGTATATTCGTCTAACAAGCTGAGTCAACTATATCTCAATCCACGTAAATTAGTCATGCGAAGAGCGAACCAAGCGCACTAAGGTTGATCAGACCATAATACACCAATTTTGATTTAGACAATGTATTACTGTGGGCCCCCAATAATACATATGTCATGAACAAGGTCGATAAGGAATAAGCTTGCAAAACTAGGCTGTAATAGCAGCATGAGTTAAGATAGTCCAACATATAAGGATATGAGATTATGATGAGTGAAAGGTACAAAATAATTCAAGTTCACCAAAAAGATAAGACTCGTCCGGTGTTGTGCCTCTACAGTTGCCATACTAACTTTTTGCCTAAGTCTCTAGTCGAACAAATGGGGGTATGGGCCTATAAAGTTCTACAGTCTGGATAAACACTATCTTCTTATGCTAGCCTATAATTCGTGTCATTCAATTATACTTCATTAATGGGTCAAAGGGACTGTGATACTAGGTTGTGAGGCATACTACCCAACTTACAAGAATCAACTAATATTGTAACTGCCTTGTAGGGATAAAGTAAAAACTCTTGTTAGGGTATACCAGAAAAAGATCTTGGTACCTATTAGGGTATCCTATGGCATTATATAGGTAATGGTCATCTTGAGTCTTAATCATAGTGCTTATAGAATAAAAGTGTTAATATTAAGAATGGAGAAGTTACTGGCTCTCAAGTGAAAGAGAATATAACCCGTATTGAGATATGTGGAACAAATTACTTGATTTGAAATTAAAGGATAATCATAAAATCATAATCTAAATGAACAACTCAAACTATCAAGTTCTAACTACTAAGCACAAAATTTTAAAATTCAAGATTAACAACTATAATCCTAGCAAACTATATATCCTAACATAAAAGGAATCACTTGGCCTACAATCAGAAAGGGCACGAATTGAAAGATGAAAGAAAATTTTTTAGTCGTCGCACAAATAGCGAGCATTAAGGTTTCGGAGAAACAAGATATGAACTTAAATAGAGAGACTCTTGATAATATTATGGTTTCCTAAGGAAATGTGGTATGCTAATTTCTGTGTTCGAGGTATGATCAAGGAAAATATTCTATTCATTCAATGGATTTTAATTGGATAAAGAGCTATGACAATTGATGATCATAGATTCTAGGGGACCTACTAAGCTGAAAGTAGGGGTACCCTTGCTCTTACTAAGGTATTGGTTCATTCCTCTTAGTTTTCTAAGGCACTGCTCTGCTAATATCAAGACAAGTTTTTAACTAACCCTAGTAGTGTCTATACTACTCTCAAGTCACTCCTAAATATATCAAGGGATAATGGTCAATTAATTTACAGGTGTTGGATGCTAGGGTTCATTAGGTATGCTAAACTTTTGGGAGCTGCCAATATTCTAATTTATTTTTCTTAATAGGTATGCTATCATAATTATCTTCCAACCCTAACAATAAGGATTCCTATATTCTGGCAGGAGGCTATACTCAAGGAACTATTAGGAAAGTACATTAAATATGAAGAGGTGAGGAAACAAGGAAACCTATGTCATGAGAATTAAGCGAGTACAATTTCGAAGGTCAAGGAAGGTAGGTGAGTTCAAAGAATTTGGAACGAAAATAAAGTGCGAAGTCAAATATGTGGTTGAGACCCTATACTCAAATCATATTTACAGGCTTGCTCGGTACAGTAACGTAACCGAGACAATATACTCTTGACCTGTATGCACAAATTCATCTCTCTGCATAAGAAGGATGAAAGATTATGAGAAGTATATGAATCTAGCAGGATGCAGTTATTTAAATAGAACGGGTTGGAAGGAAGGTGAGTCATAGTCAAATGTGGATGAGACATAAAATTCTAATCCTAGGTGCAGGCCCGCTCGGTACAGTTACATAACCGAAACGACTAACTCGATCTGCATGGGCCACCACAAAAATATGTCACATCCCAGTCCCAAAATACGTAGGACTAGGAATACCTAAGCATACCAGTCGTATGTATATGGAAACTCCAATATATGGAAACCATAACACATACGTACGCTGTATTATGAATAATAATTCACAAGTGGTATATAATTTTTACAAGTCACAGGGCACAACTAAATCTCATCCACAAAAATCATAAAGAAATAAATGATCAAATATGTCAATGAACCAAATATGAACCAGTCGAGAAGAACTAATGGTTGGATGGAGACAAATCCACTACCAAACTAGAATATAAAGGTAAATATAATAAGTACATCATCTAATGATCAGAGAGGCTCGAAGAGAAGACCTCCTCGAAAGAGAACGAAGTAGCAAGTCCTGATCCGTGCTCCTACGAATAGTCATGATCGTCCACACCTGGAAAGGGACCAAGTCCTCAGAGGGACGTAACAAGATATATAGAAGCATGTCAATAAAGTACTGAAAATAAACATCTAAGGGTCGCCTAACCGTATATGTGAATGCACTTTTGAGAACAACTTTCCAACACGTGGACTATCTGGCTAAAATGGGATTGGCATGATTCTCTCGGAGAATCAGGGGCCTAAAAAGCATGACGTCTTTTGAACGTCAGAGGCTGCCTGTAGATATATAATATAAGGGTCATCTGACCAGGCATCTCCGGCGGAGCGTACGGGTTACATAAGAAAAAGTGCAAAGAAGCCCAAACGCCTTACTTCTTGTTCTTCCCACCCCATGCTCTATTCATGTTACATCCATGACACGATGAGACCTCTAATAATTGTCATGTCTTCTAACATATCTCTATTAGCAGTTATTTCCTATCGCACGTCCCATACGTACTGATGATCAGTCAATACGTAAGTCTGTGATCTATATGAGACTCATAACTCGTGTAAGAAATATGTCACGGCCAAATAAAACATAAGAATGCCTCATAATAATGGGGTGGTCTCGTAAAACTAGGTTAACATGCATAATATATAATAAAGACAAAATACGACGCCACCGTCGTTGCACCCAAGTTATTCTTGGACGCGCAGTTTATATAGCAGTTAAAATATATGAACTAAATAACAGAAATAAAATACATGCACCATATGGAATGTAAATCACAGTATAATGACAAGGTATATTTGCCTGGCAGAAAAAGCTGCGTAATGTAAACGTCCAGGTGTCAAGCTCAAGGGATCAGAAACTATGGCATCCGAATGAACGTATCTGGATGCTGAAATAAACATCACCAACGTTTCTGAAATCAGCGAAATAGCTAAAAAATACTACCCTTTCGTCCAATTTGGACACAGGGGCAAAACGGTAATTTCGGGTCAAAGCGGGGTCACATGTGGGCCACTTTGCACCAAAATACGTGCCAGGGATAAAGATCTCTAAATTGGACAAATTGTAGGTCAAACAAATCCTAAAAGATGATACGAACTCAACGGTATGTCCAATTTTGGATTCCGGTGAGCCGATCACAAATTCGTCCTTCAAGTTAAATCGTGGGACCCGTGAATTGGCGGCTCGGTCAACTGTCTCGTAATCGCGTGAAACTTGGGTCACAGGACCAGCATGATACCACGAATCCAATGGCATAAGTTTTGTCGCATTCCGACGAGCGTACACAAAGTAGGGTGGTTGTTTGCAAAAGTCACGATACGAAAACTTTTTACGGATACTGGTTGATTTCGACGCGCACACACGTCCTAATCAACTTCCACGAAAGTTCACACGTCAGGATGTACCATACGCGTCCTTCGATGCAATTGGTATGCAACGAGGCCAACACTTCGACAAAGTTGTCGCTCTACGAGTTGCTCCAGCTCTCCAGAGACACTCGGACCGCACTCAGCGAGGCAATACAGAATGCAGACACCTATCTGGCGCAAGTCAAGCCGCCAGCTGAAGATCCAGCAGCCTGCCCTCACTGCAATAACGCTGTGGACACAGTATCCAACATTATATTTGTTAGAGTTATTTTATTTTATTATTTATCATATGAGGGTATAATAGTAATTGTGGGTGTATTGCATATTTATATAAATAGACATGAGATGCAACCTAGGGTTTTAAGGCCCTTGCAATCTCCTTTCCTCCTTTCTCATATTCTCTCTTCTCCTACCTCCCCTTCTCCTCTCTATCTCTAAACTTAACTTGGTATCAGAGCAAATATTTGTAAGTACTGTACATCCCATCCCCGACAGGGCCGATCGAACTTTTCATGATTCGCCGTTCGTCGTTCGCTGTTCGTGGTCGTTCGTGGTTCGTTTATGAGATCTAGGGTTTCTACAGATCTTCGTTGGTTATTCGTCGTCGGTTGTGGTTCGTTGTGAGATCTAGGGTTTCAAAGATCTCGTCTTTCTGTTGCATCTGCAAGTATGGTGGGGACCGAATCTTCTAGCGAGATTAATAGTGGTGGTGGTAGCGGAGGTGGTTCTCCTTTTACTGTTATTCATAATGATGAATTGGGAAAGTCGATTACAGCGGTGAAACTCAATGGTGCGAACTACCTTGCCTGGTCAAAGTCTATCAAAGTGGTGTTAAGGGCGAAGAAGAAGTTGAAGTTTTTGACGGAAGAACCCCTGCCTGAAACGTCCGCTGAGTATGAAGATTGGATGAGTGCAGATGCATACGTTATGTCGTGGTTGTGGCATAGTATGGAACCACACATCGCTGCTAATGTTCAGTGGTGTGAATCAAGCAAACAGATTTGGGCATCTCTGGAAGAATCATATTCGTAGAAGCGAAACGTTGCCCGTATCTATGAGTTGTACGAGTTATTATTCAATACAAAGCAAAATGGGAGGCCTGTGAATGAATATCTGGCTTCAAAGAAGGCTTTGTGGGAGGAACTGCTTCAATATTATCCTGTTACTACTGATTTGAAGGAAGCTCGCAGACAGAAGGAAGAGTTTCATGTTTCACTTATCCTAGCCGGCTTGGATCCTGCGCTCGAACCTTATAAAGCTCAAATCCTTGCTGGAGAGCAGTTACCTACGGTGGCAGATATTTTCTCCCGTCTCAATCGTTCCTTTTTGGGACAGAGTTCTGTGGTGCCGAGTACTGACTCTTCTGCCCTAGTTTCTAGTGTTGTTGGTCGTGGTGGTGGACGTGGTAGTGGACGTAGCGGTAGAGATGGTGGTCGTAGTTTTGGTCGTGGAGGAGGCCGTGGTGGTAGAGACAATGGTCGTGGTGGTGGCCGCGGTGGGGGTGGTGGCCGTGGTCAACCACGGAAGTGTAACTATTGTGGAATGCTCGGTCATGTAGAAGACTACTGTTGGAACAAGTGGGGCAAACCAGAATATGCACATCAAGTGCATGCTGAAAATATGCAGTCCCAGGTCACCACTTCTGCTCCCAGAGATGATACTTCGGGTTTCAATCAGACTTCAACGTCCGATACCTCATCTCCATTTCAACAGATCCTCCAGAAGTTGGACGCGCTTGCTAGTACCACCTCCCAACCTACTGCAACCATGGCACATATAGGTAATCCTGCTTTTGTGGCAACCCAGTCACCATCCACCTCTTGGGTCATCGACTCAGGAGCAAGCTCTCACATGTCTGGTATAACGTCTATCTTTCATAATCGTAGTTCCATGAAACATAATATTATCTTGGCTAATGGATCTACTCGTCCTGTGCTTGGGAAAGGTGTCATTCACCCTACTCAATCATTATCATTATTTGATTCATTATATGTGCCTAATTTTCCATATAATTTGTTATCTGTGAGCCAGTTAACCAAATCTCTTCAATGTTCTGTGACATTTTCTCCCAATTCGTGTGTTTTTCAGGACCTCAGGACGAAGAAGATGATTGGTCCGGGGCATGAAAAAGATGGACTGTACTACTTGGATCTACCTGGAAAAGCCTTCACTTCTGTTTCTACTTCTCCGTTGCAGTGGCATTATCGTTTGGGACATCCGTCTTTGGCTAAGTTGCGTCAAGTTGTTCCTAGTTTGAGTCATGTTTCTAGTCTTGAATGTGAGGCTTGTCAGTTAGGCAAGCATCACCGTAGTTCATTTCCTCGTCGTAGTGAGAGTCGTCAATTAGAGTCTTTTGATCTTATTCATTCTGATATTTGGGGTCCGTCTAGAGTCAAAAGTCCGAAAGGATTTCAGTATTTTGTTATTTTTATTGATGATTATTCCAGAATGACTTGGTGTTATTTAATGAAAGAAAGATCTGAGTTTCCAAATGTGTTATCTGTCTTTTATAATGAAGTCTATGTTCAGTTTAATAAACGTATCAAAATTCTGCGTTCTGATAATGCTTTGGAGTATACTCAATCTTCTGTGAACAGTTTTTGTGTTGATCGTGGTATGATTCATCAAACCAGTTGTGTCCACACATCTCAACAAAATGGTATAGCCGAATGCAAACATCGACACATTTTAGATGTGGCTCGAACTCTCATGTTCAATATGCATGTCCCTAAACAGTATTGGGCAGATGTCGTTCTTACTGCATGTTATCTTATTAATCGCATGCCATCATCTGTATTAAATAACAAAGTTTCATTTACCATATTACATACAGATGTCGCACCCTTTTCCTTATCTCCTCGAGTGTTTGGCTGTGTCGCTTTTATTCATAACTTGGAACCTAATCGAGATAAGTTGGCTCCTAGATCTCTGAAGTGTGTTTTTCTTGGTTATCCCCGTACTCAAAAAGGTTATCGTTGTTACAATCCACAGTCACGCAAATATTATGTCAGTGCGGATGTTACATTCTTTGAGTCTACCCCTTTCTTTTCTTCAGGAGATCGTTGTATTCCTTTTACAACAGATTTGATATCTTCCATACCACTTCCGGTCATTCCTGAATCAATTTCTGTCTCCATTCCCCATTTACAGGTTTATCAGAGATCCAAGGACAGGCCAGTGGTTCTGCAAAATTCAGCTTTTAACCAATCATCTTCCGTGCCAGAGGTTTCTGCTCCCATCACCACAGATCCAGATGATCTTCCTATTGCTCTCAGAAAAAGACAACGCCTTTGTACCACAAAGAATAAGCATCCCATTTCTAACTATGTTTCATTACACCGTGCTTCATCATCTTTTCATGCATTTGTTGTTTCATTGTCTTCTACTGTTATTCCCAAAACTTACAAGCAGGCTATGTCATCTTCTGGTTGGAAAAGTGCAATGGATGAGGAGATGTATGCTTTACATCAAAATCAGACTTGGGAGCTTACATCACTTCCTGTTGGAAAACAAACAGTGGGTTGTAGATGGGTGTACACTGTTAAATATCACCCTGATGGTTCTGTTGAGCGCCTCAAGGCACGGTTGGTTGCCAAAGGGTATACTCAGACATTGGATTATATGGAGACTTTCTCTCCAGTGGCTCGGCTGAATTCAGTTCGGATTCTTATTTCTGTGGCGGTTAATCACCAATGGCCTATATATCAGCTGGACATAAAGAATGCTTTCTTGCATGGTGACTTACAGGAGGAGGTTTATATGGATCAACCACCGGGATATGTTGTAGCAGGAAATAAAAGACTCGTATGTCGATTGAAGAAAGCATTATATGGACTGAAACAGTCACCTCGTGCTTGGTCTGACAAGTTCAGTTCAGTTCTCATTCAGTATGGCTTTCGGCGTACCACATCAGATCATTCAGTATTTTGCCATTATTCCTCAGCAGGTATTATCGTGTTGATTGTTTATGTTGATGATATCATTATATCTGGGAGTGATCATGCTGGAATTGTGGACTTGAAGGCCTACCTTAGTCGTCAGTTTCATACTAAGGATTTGGGTCTTCTTCGATATTTTCTTGGAATCGAGGTTGCTCGATCTAAGAAAGGTGTATATCTGTCACAACGCAAGTATGTTCTAGACTTGCTCTCCGAGACTGGGATGTTAGAGTGTCGGCCAGTTGAGACTCCTATGGATTATCATGACAAGCTTGATGCTGACAGGGGAGAGTTATTTGAGGATGTTGGATATTATAGACGTTTGGTTGGCAAACTTATATATCTTACTGTTACTCGACCAGACATCACATATGCAGTTGGAGTAGTTAGTCAGTTTATGCATGCCCCTCGGCAACCAAATTGGGAGGCTATCTCTCGCATTCTTCGATACTTGAAGGGTGCACCTGGAAAGGGTTTGTTGTACAAACCTTCCCAGTTGCTTACGGTGACTGGATTCAGTGATGCTGATTGGGCAGGCAGTCGCAGTGATAGGAGGTCTACTTCTGGCTATTGTACGTTTGTGGGTGGCAATCTTGTCACGTGGCATAGTAAGAAGCAGAATGTTGTGGCTCGTTCTAGTGCAGAGGCCGAGTACCGTGCGATGGCTCATACAGCTTCTGATATGATGTGGGTGCAGTCTCTTCTTCATGAAATGGGAATCATGATTCCTATTCCGATGGAGATGTATTGTGATAATCAGTCGGCAATGTTTATCGCAAGTAATCCGGTGTTTCATGAGCGCACGAAGCATATCGAGGTGGATTGTCATTTTGTTCGTGATTTGTTGCTGAAGAAACAGATTGTCACTCCTTATGTTCGGTCAGAGGATCAATTAGGTGATATCCTCACCAAACCACTTGCTCGTGGTCCATTTTCTGATTTATGTAGCAAGCTGGGCATGTCTGATCTCTATGCTCCTGCTTGAGGGAGGGTGTTAGAGTTATTTTATTTTATTATTTATCATATGAGGGTATAATAGTAATTGTGGGTGTATTGCATATTTATATAAATAGACATGAGATGCAACCAAGGGTTTTAAGGCCCTTGCAATCTCCTTTCCTCCTTTCTCATATTCTCTCTTCTCCTACCTCCCCTTCTCCTCTCTATCTCTAAACTTAACTATATTTTTGCAACATGACATGTTGTTGAAGAATAACAAGCATGATCGTCCCCTGTACTATACATGGTACATTGGTGCCATAAAAGTAGACCGGATGCACGTCGATCCCGATTCGTTAATCAACATCATTTCGAGGAGCCTACTGCAGACTTTGGGGATCCCGATGCATCGCTTGGCAGCTACTAATACTGCCATCAGTGGCTTCAATGCAGGGAGAACCTATTCTCTGGGCAAGATTCGCCTAAAATGCCAGATTAGCGACTTGAAAATGGAAGTCACTTGCTACGTCATCGACGTAGACGTATCATATAACGTCTTATTCGGACGACCTTGGTTATATCAACATATGATCGTGCCATCAACCCTGCACCAGTATTTCAAATACGTCGACGAACATGGGGAAGTCAAAACAGAGTTTGCAGACATCGACCTTTTCAAGGGGGTCGAGGTGTACTACTCCGACGCCATCCTTTACAAACAAGTCCTAAAAGACAAAGAAGGCAATGAAGCCGATGATGAGGCAGAGATTATTGTCACGTCCCAGCCCCGAGGGCGGCCCGACCACCGCCTTCCCCAGCCGGGGGCGCCCGACGCAAATCACCGCGCCTCGGAGCTTATCCCGTGGGGCAAGGAATGGCCGTTTGATACCGGGACGTGATGTCGTACGAGCCTGGGGTTGCGCCCGCACAAGGCAACATCGTTTAAGTTGTTCGTTTGGCTATCATCGCATCAATCGAGTAAGTAGCGGAGGGACATTATTGCATAGCATATATGCATCTGAGTATTCGGGGCAAATTGAGCGACTGGGTTCTCTGTTTCACAAAGGCATCATTCCATACATTATGTCCCTCTATACGAAGGCAGCTCGAGGCAATCGAAACCAATCAGAACTTTCGGGTCTTGGGAATGAGGCACGCCTATCGCTCCCTCGGACGATCCAGTACCTGCAAGCAAGTAAACTGTTGCTGGGTCAGCACTTTTATAAGTACTGGTGAGAATAAACAACTGAACAAAAGCAAACATTCACTAAAACCCACACTAAGTAATCATGTTGTAAAATATTACAATACTAGTGATCTTTCTAGTTTTAACCTATGTTCATTTCATGCAGTTGATAGCAAAGTCATATTACTTTCTTTTGGAAACATCTTTAAAATAGAGTTCATATGCGATATAAGCAAGACAAGCCGATTGTTCTGTTTAGGGTGTGCGCAGCGTGTCTCGTGAGCCACATACTCAAAGACTCTAGGGACAAATGCATATCTAGACACCAATGCATATCTAGGGGCAGTCATCTATCCAAGCCAACACAATGAACTAGCTATATGCAGTGCGGCCCCCGAGTATCTTAGGATCGGCAGCGGTTGATCCAGCTAACCAATGACTCATTTATCTGATGCTATTGGCAACTGTGACTCATGGTTGCTTTCCACTATCTCTGTAGCAGCCGTGACACATGCAGTTCAGCTCTCCACCAATAGCCATTGTCCGACCGATACGAATGCATGAAACACTATCAAATAAACTCTAGGATGCAGACGAGACGAACTATCAGGACATATATCTCAGTTGCGGGCAAGCCGCCTTATCTTTGAACACATTTCAGGCACACGATATGGTTCTCTCGAAGCATAGACGATAGTGGAACATGTTCATGCAAACACATACTTTTAGACAAGCGTTTCAGGGTCTCTTAGTTAAGCAGACATGTTCATTTCAAAGAGAGGTGAGTTCTCTTATTAAGCATGCAAAGGAAGGTTCTATCATTCTCTTATTATGAAAACAAGTATTCAAAAACTCAGATTCATTATTAAGGCGTGCAAGAATCAGAGAACGAAGTTCTGCCCATTCACCTTGATACATAATGCCGACGCGGAGCGGGGCATTACAATTACAACTACACCGGTGGAGCCCATGAGAATCCGTCTCAAGGCTCGTACTCCGTCACAGCCTCTCCCCTCGTCGTCAAACTACAAGGGAAGGCACCCAAGCCCCTGGCTCCTTCCACATCATCAGAGCCTTTGGTCGTTCGCCTCCCCAGGTCGAGCCGACCACCAACGGAAGAACCGGCTCCACCTACTCTTTCTGACCCTATGGTCATTCACCTTCACAGGTCAAGCCGACCATCTAGGGAAAGTCCAGCACCTTCCTCGCCTTCCGAACCCATGGTCGTTCGCCTTCGTAGGTCGAGTCGACCACCAAAGGAAGACCCGGAATGTACCGAACCTCTCGTAGTAAAACTGCATCGAGAATGGTCAGAACCTTCACCTGCGCTAGGGGTAGCTGAAGAGGAAGATGAGTTAGAGGAGTATGTAGCCGCGCAGGCTAATATCCCTTCCCTTGAGGATGTAATCCCAGATAAAAAGTTACCCTACTTTTTGAATAAAGGGCTACCTTTGAACTATTCTGAGATCTCCCACATAAATACACTATATGCTATGGAGCATGGTCTAGGTTTACACCTGCAGACGCAAGTTACCACAACCTACACAGTACATCGGATGCTCTGTAAACCCCCTGAATTTTCAGGGATTTTAAAAATCCATTTTTCAGAATTTTTCTAGAATTTTCTAGGATTTTTTAACTAATTAAAATCAAGGTATTTTGGAATTAAATAAATTTAAATATTTTTATTAAATATTAAAATATCATAAAAATAATATTTTTGGGTGTAAAATAAAATATTAGACATAGGGTAATTTTCCTGCAATTTATTGGACCCCGAAAATATTTTTAAAGAGCTAAAAACTAAGTTTTATTAAACCCTAAATAAATCCGGTTTATTTTCTGAACCAAGCCAAACCAACCCAAATCCTGAACCAACCTAGACCGGACCCAATTCTTATCGGATTGGGTCGGATCCGAATTCCTCCGCCCGACCCGACCCGGATCCGCCAACCCGCTTCTGAAACGAATCCCTAACGCCGCCCCGACTTCTCCGGCAGCCGCCCGCGCCGCTCCACCTACTGTAACTGCCGCCGCCGCCTCCGTTCAGATCCCCCGCCAGCTGACTGTGGCGATTCTTCTCTGTCGCTTCCGGTTGTCGCTTCGCCTCCGCAACGCCCAGCGCCGCCAGCCTCTTCACCTTCACCTTCCCTAAACCCGCCGGTCGACGGACCGACTTCTCCCCGCTACCTATATAAACCTTCAGCCAACATCACCCACCGCCTCACCACCTTAGCCGCTGCCTCGTCGAACCCTCAGCCACCGCCCCGAGCACCACCACCTCTCTCCTCGACGACCAGAGTCCCGACGACCAGAACCCCTGCGCCTCCCCCGCCAGCACGCCGCCTACAGCTCCGGACTCCGCCACCAGAGCCTCCGCCGAGGATCCCAGAGCCCCGGCGACCTCTCTCCACCACCAGCGCCGTCTTCCCCGCTTCCGGCCGCCTCTATCTCCGGTGAACGACGGCGAGAAACCCTAACCCTAGCCGCATTTTCAGATCGCATTTTCAGATCGCATTTTCAGCCCTGTTCAGGTAGCCGTTTCTCTCTCCTCGCTGTCCCGTTTTCCGTTCCGTCTGCTGTGACGCGTAGACGGCGTGACCTTCTCGATACCCGTGCAATTAGCTCGGTGTGTCGCGTCCTGTAGCGATCGCGAACTGCGATCCAAAATCAGGAAAATTAACACCCTGTTTTTCTCCGGAACTGAGTGCGCCCCGCTAAACGGGACGACTTGGTCGTGTGCGGACTTCACCGAAAGGTGCGCGCCGTTAATACGGACGTGTGGGATTTTGCGGAAGTTGATTTGGATGTGCGTGCACACCGGAATCAACGCGTATCCGTCGACAACACCCCGTATCGGCTCTGTTCTGGAATTCGTCGTAGCTTCGTGTACGCACGTCGTATCGAAACGAAACTTGCGCCATCGGACTCGTAGCAATACGCTGGTCCTGTGACCCAAGTTTGGTTCGATTCTGAGAACATTAGCAAAATCGCGTATCGTGGGCCCCACGGCTCCACTTGACGGACGATTTTATAATCGGCTCATCGGAATCCAATTCTGAAAATTCCGTTGGGTTCGTATCATCGTTCTGGACTTGTTGACACTAAGTTTGACGAATTTGGAGAACATTGTCTCTGGCACGTTTTTCGATGCGAAGCGGGCCATATGTAGACCCCGCTTTGACCAGAAACTGTCACTTTTGCCCCTGTGTCCAAATTGGACTCAAGGACAGACAATTCTAGCTATTTGATGTCTTCTGAATCTGATGGTAACGTTTATTTCAGCAACCGGAGGAGTACCTGCAGATCCCGCTGATACCAGAGCAACAGTTGGAGTCAGAACCCCAGGCAAGTGTACATTGCCAAAACTTGCAGTACCTGCTTCATATTGTTATCTTGATTTATTTATATGATGTACATGCTTAACCTAGGACCGTGTGACATTACTTAGCGTCCGAATAATATTCGGGTGTCAACACTGTACGCAGAGTTGTGTAATGTTACCTAGACATGGATACCGAGACCCTATACATTCTCGTGCTTGCATTATCAAGTACGTCATGCCTCAGGACACCTGACACTATTCATGAGACAGAATCTTCCTGAGATATTCATGGTGATTCTGTATAGGATACAGGTTTATGACATATACTTTATATACATACTTAGATATCATATGATTTGCTACATTAGATATGATTTTGCGTGTCATGGACATAAGACGTGTGATTACATTGGGTGGGGAGAGACACAGGTTACAGGCTGATTTATATATATATTTAGTATGGTGAGGCCTTAGACTCTACATCAGAGCTAGGCACTCTACTAGGGATATCACTGCTACCGGCTTCCCTACACCGAGCTTGTAGTGGTCTTAGCCTGAGTTCTAGTGATGCTCTCATCTTGCATATCACTTAGCTGGTTATATAATTTATCCCATTGTTTTATTTATTGCTGCACTGCATTTATTTTGGCTTGAGTTATTTTATACCTTGCTATGTCCCCTGAGGACCTGGATCCGGATTATGTCCCCAGAATTAGCAGACGAGATCTATCCCGAGGTATACGGGACAGGAGCAGGTGCATACACTGGAGTAGTACCAGATCCAGAAGACGAGGTGACCGCCGAGGATTTCTCCTGAGTATATGCTTTATCCATACTCAGTTTTTGCTGATGTTTCTTGTATCTTGATTATTGTATCAGACTCATTATCGGGTTGTTCTCCGAGTTATGTTTATTGAGACTTGATATTGTATTATGATTCTGATATTGATGTATTCATTTCTGTGGATGAGTTTAGTATAGTAGACCCTTATTGTTGTATTACAGCTTAAGTACATCCTGATGGGTCCATTAAATTGGGTTTGCCCATCGGTGTGTGCTGTTGGCCATTGCCACGTGTCTAGTCCCTCGATATTTTGGGACTGGGGCGTGACATGCTCCCCGACCAAGATTCTTACTTTCTAGTCTCATCTAGGAAGAGAGGAGATAATCAAATCATCTTCGGCAGGGTAGAATGCTCTCAGTCCGTCATCCCAGGGAAAGAAGAACGGGAACCTGAAATCAGTAGAATGTCGCTATATCAGTATAGTTCACAAGCCTTGCACCTTATCCAGAAAATGGAGTACAATCTGAAGGCCACTGAAGGGTTGAACTACGGCAAAGGCCGAAGGTTGCCCTTACGTCTACCCACTCCTACAGGCAAGCCCGAGGATTACTACCATAAAATCAAGCATGGCTTAGGATATATGACGCCTCCTACAACCCCTGAGGACTCAGACGAAGAAGATGAGGTACACTCACACGTCAAAATCATTAGCCTGGGAATCCGATGTCAGCATCGGGGACATGCTCAGACATACGCTGTCCTCCAACATGGTGTCTGCCGACCCCGAGGAAGACAACGAAGGTCCATACGAACTCTTTGAGATGGAACCTTGGGCCCAACACCTTGATTTGCAATGGGAGAAGCGATTCTAACAATGACAACCTCCCACAGAGGATGAAGTCATACAAGTCAACCTCGGCGATGAATCAGGCCCCAAACCTATCTTCGTCAGCAAAAGCCTGTCCGACGAAAACCAAAAATCCCTATTATAACTCGTCAGGGAATACATCGATGTCTTTGCTTGGAGCTACGAAGACATGCCAGGACTGGATCCCCAAATCGCGGTCCAGAAACTCAACATTTTGCCAAACGCCAAACCAGTCAAGCAACAACAACGACGGTTCCGGCCAGACGTGATGGACTCCATCGAAGCTGAAGTCAATAAGCTGATAGCTAGCGGCTTCATTCGTGAGGTACAACACCCCGACTGGGTAGCCAACATCATCCCTGTCATTAAGAAGAATGGGAAGATTCGAATCTGCATCAACTTCCATGATCTAAACGCGGTATGTCCTAAAGACGAATTTCTTCTTTCGATCACCGACATAATGATCGACAATACTTGCGGCTTTGAGCGCTTGTCCTTCATGGATGGCTTCTCAGACTACAACCAAATCAAGATGTTTCCTGATGATGAGAAACATATATCATTCCGGACCCCGATAGGCGTATACTGCTGCACGGTTATTGTCACGACCCGCACCCGGTGTAAGGGTACAAGCCGGAAACAACGCCCAGCCTACGCCGCAGAATCGGCGGTAGAATGCTGTCTGGGTAATCTATCTAGCAATATACTCAATCACAGTATACTCAATCACAGAACTAAGATGGAAATGAGCACGAATCAGATAAAAGAATAGAAAAGTCACATACAACTCATGAGTCTAAAATAATACATCAATGAGTTTGAAAGAATACTAACAAATAAGCTGGAGACAAATCCAGTACAAAGAATACTAAGAACCTACTAAACCCGGGTCAACTGCCTCAGTTGGGATAAGTCCCTCCTGAGCCAGGGTCTCAGACTCTAGACCCACAACATCCTGAGGTCCATAATGAGTAGGGTACCATTTCTCAGTGTCATCTGAAAAAATATATCCAGTCAGGAAAGGAGCATAGTACATCTCTAACAGCAGTTCTAATCAATGATAAAAACTATGTAACAATTAATAGATGTGAATATACAAGATGCAACAATAGATATAATGAGATATATACAATAAGGAATACTGGAATAAATACAATAATGAGCAATATGCCAATGGACAAGAATACTAATGATTAAGTGTGTGAGTACTAGCTTTAACATGTGATCGACTTGGGAACATGATACAAGATACAAGATTTATGGCCTGGCTAATCATACGTGCGGTGTATGATTAACACTATACAAGATACAAGATGGATATGATCACATATCTACACTATATACTCCCCACCCCGACTGGTATGTAGAAGCATGAAATATGATGGGGAATTGTCCGCGTATTTTACAGTCAAAACCTCCAACATACATGAAGTCCCTCCCTGCGTAAAACAGAGCTTCAAGGTTGTTTGGCGTAAAATAGGGCTTCAGAGCTGTCTGCGTAAAACAGAGCTTCAAGGTTGTTTGGCGTAAAATAGGACTTCAGAGCTGTCCGCGTAAAGCAAAGCTTCAAGGCTGTTCTGCGTAAAAGGTTGTTATACTTTCCTGCGTAAAGTTTAAAATACGTTGTTTTTAATGCAGCGTAAAGTTGTACAAGGAACTCTTCGTATTTCTCGGATAAATTTGTCAGTCAAATCAGTGAACCTGACATTTGACAAAAGTACTACATGATGATCGAGAGAACGACTGTGATGATGATTTTGCATAGAGACCCAAGTTGTCATTTTGTGACATATTTTTGATACAAGTCTTTTTACGCATTCAAAGGAAGAAAAATGGAGTCTTCTGAATACGCTGCCTATTCTACATTGACAAAAATGAGTTTTTACGCTCAAGACAAGACAAAATCCGACGCCACGTCAAAACTGTTTCTTGTACAGAGCTCGAGGCATATCTCTGCATTTTATGCACGAGATTGAGGCATATCTCTGCATTTAATGTACGAGATTTTGTTCTATTTTCAAAATTTGTCATGACTGGGAAAGCTAAGACTGTGACTAATACGCTCACATCACCATCCTTGCATTTTACGCCAACCAAGCTATTTTCAACTATAGGAGTACGCCGTATGCTATCTCCTCGAAATATGCCAACTCGGCTATATTTGCAAAGGTACGTTGAGAAGGCTACTTAGTCCAGAATACGCTCAAGACCTCAGTCGTGAAGGATAATTGGCTATTTTACGCTGGTTATCTATTATTCATGAATCATCAAGTTTTACGCAGGGGCAGTTACCTACGTGGCTTGCATGCCATGATCTTCGAGAAGCAGTTATACGCATTACCTGTCACGCCCCGATCTTCCGCAGGCAAATCGGCCGTTCCCGCTAGGCGGGAATCACCCTCGCCAGCGCTCCCGTGGAACGATCGCTTGACCCATCCGGGCGTGATGCCGCACGAGCGTGAGCCACGTCCGTGCAAGGCCGGGGTTCATTGGCTGGCGGTAAGAGTTCTAAGCCACAGAGTCACACAGATTGTCCGAGTGCAGCGGAGTCATAAACGCATAGCGATTTGGTAACAGGTTCACTGAGTCGACAATATAGCGGAAGCATTGAAACACAAGTTGAAGTAAAGCAAGCTCTTTTATTGATATGAACAAGTGTTACAGGCGGCGTATAGCCGAGATTACAAGTCGCTGAAGCCTCTCTCTCTGAAACAGTAAAAGCGTGCCAAGTGGCTACAACTGTGGAATGATTGTACATGCGATGTTCAGGCGAGTTCGGGCTATGTTCCAACATTATGTCTTGTATATGTGCTTCAGTCCCGGACGCACCGTTGCTTCGGAGTGATCTTTAAGCCTAAGCACGCACGAAGGAGGCATCCGCACCGAACGAGGTTCTCCCGCACGCTGCATACAAACTGGTGGATTATCAGTACATTGAATGCACTGGTGGGGAAGCTACTCGCCCGCTCGACAAATCCAAACACGTAATATAAGTTCCGTGCACCAACTATTAAGTTGTCTTTCTAGTTGCCTTAGGATCAGTTTCATGCAAATATTGAATAGCCTAACCCGTGTGGCAGTGCGCCGTGCGACATGAGAGGAAACACGACGAGACTTACCAACTTACCATCTCCTTCCCTGTCCAAGGCAAACATTGTTAATTCAAGCACGGGCAAGTATAACATTCAGGAGGCATAGCATATGTAAACACGAGGGTCGTTTTAACATGATCGTTCAGGTGTTCAGTCGATGCGATGCAGTGACTCGCACGCGGATAGCCACTAAGCGAGGATGACTTATCTATATGAACAGTTGTCACTGGCATAGCCATAAAGGACCAATTTTAGTCTCTAACGCGAATGGGGTGCAGCGAGAGCACAGGATGCGCTCCACACCATTCCGTCTTTGCACAGGATGACTAACAGTAGGGTTCCATCCGGACCGGGTCGGTCCCGGTGCCCCGGTGATCGCCCGTGGAACTTGAGATCCGAAGATCTCACTTGCTAACAAGTTGTCCGCGACATGCAGGTCTGGCTAGGCACAGGATAACGTTTAGGGTAGGACATATCATGTTCAATGTACAGGCATGATTGTCTACAGTAGTATATCGATTGCCAGGCCAGTTGATTCAGTAGTTTGCTCCACGAGCTGTGATTCAGTGATTTATTCATTCAGGGTGCAAATTTCCTGGTTCGGGAATTGCCTTGGTGACCTAACGGTCTCGGATACTTGCAGGTTCATTAAGGCACGGAACGACTACGTAGTAGTCTTCCGGGGTTTGGAAGAAAACATGGCAACATACAAGCAGACAAGCATGCGTTTCTAAGGAACGTAAGCAGACACGTTTGCTCGGACCCGAAGGTAAGCCGAGAGATGAAACCGTTAGGAGACTTAGCATGCGAGGGTCTGAATATAAGCAGGATTTCAATTTCCATGTTCTAGCATAAGCAATATCAAGTTGGGATTATTCCCTTAGCTAGGTGCGTTGGATTTATTAGCATGCAGGGGGTGATTCACCTAGCGACTAGCATGAACATTCCAGATTTTATGTGTGCTGGCTAAGCAAAGACAAGTTCACCGTAGCCACCTACCTTAGCGATGATTCGCCTCGGTAGAGCGATACGTCAAGCGAGCCTCTGAAAGCCTAAGCCGGGATTCCTGTAGGGACAAGTCTGGATACCTTTTGCTTCTCGTTTGAGGCAATGCGGGTCGGGACAGTTGCACTATCGCCGTTTGAGACGGCAGTCCGCTTGAGCGGAACGGGGTGTTACATTACCTTATAAAGGGATACGTGTCATACGCAGATTCAGAAGATTATTCAAACGTTGGTAGCAGTTGTCATAACCGCAGCGTAAAAGGAGGCAATCTTCTTCACAGTTTGGCCTTTTACGCCAACAAGACAGTCATTTGGCTTTTACGCCAACCAGGCAGTTATTTGATTGATCTCAATAAATAGAGACCCATGATCACAGGGTAAAGGGGGGAATGGGTTTTGGCTGACAACTTTGGTAACAAGAATTCGATCCTACTTGCAACTTTCCTTTGGCCGGCTTTTGCCTTCAGTTCAGAGAAATTTTGAAGCTTCTTCTACAGCACATCTTCATCATCGTGTAGTCCAAGGAACAAAGTGATCGACTACAGATCAGACTTCCATAGCAATATTTTTCCAGAATCATTTTATTGTACTTAATATCCTCGTATAGGATTATTTGTACTTTTCTCTTTTCTCGTTTGTAAGCAAAAGTTTCGTATAAACTTTGTTTATCCAAACAAAATGGTGACTCTGCTGGGGACGACTTTCTCCTCTGACGAGAAAGCAATTGCTCAACACGATGTTGTATCCATCGGATCGACGAAGAAGACTTTGGTAGTCCAGTTCGACCAATCTGCCTATGAAGACATGCTTCATGCAGGGGGTAGTTCTCATTCCTCCTCTGTCCATAACAACAGGAAGCTGCATAAAGTGTGGATGCCTAAGACGTCCTCTACCCTTCCTACAAGTTCTCATTCACTGATCAACAAAGTTGTGACAACACAGCCAACACGTCCTGTGCATAAAACTTTGTCTTCCGTCTGTGACGTGGTAGACAAAACTTCTGGCAATGCCTCAGTGCCAATCCAGAAGTCTCAAACACGCCCTGCGCGTAAACCTTCGTCTCCCGTCTGTAACGTGGTAGACAAAACTTCTGGCAAGGCCTCAATGCCAATTCGGAAATTTCAAACACGCCCTGCACGTAAAATTACCTCTCCCGTCTATGATGAGGCAGATGTACCCTTTGATCACATCAAAGGAAAACAAGTGACGAATCCTTCAACCTCTAAACTTTTACGCCCACAAGAGAAGAAAGTTCCCACTTTACAGATTACGCGTGACGCTGAAAGCCGTTTGATGACTTTCCCTGTTTTACGCGAACCTATGCAAAAATCCAAATTACGCCAGGATAGGTCTGTCCGCGTAAAGAAGACTCGTTTCACGGGAAGATACACTTCTCAGACAGATGATGGATCATATGCTACTCATATGGGTGGACTGTTGTATTCCTATGGCAGAGAAAGGGTTATGGTTCCTAATCTACACATTCCTACTGATGTAAAAAGGCAGAATAAGCCTTCTTCTTCTTCTGGTAATCTCCATAATTTGCGTGATTTCTTGATCCAGAAACGCAAAGACAGGGGATCTCCTAATATGTCTATCACACCCCCTAGAGAACATTGTTGTAATAGTCATAAGGTTGTAATTAACGATTGTAATTAACGGTTGTTGTTCTAAAGCAAAACGGTCAGTGTTCAACCGATTGAACTATTCTTTGTCATTACAGGAAGAAGAACCAACATTTACTTCAATAAACATGGCTTCGCATATTCCTAGAGGAAGGTCGAGTTCAAGACGTCATCCTTCCAGAACTCCAAGCCAAAGGAGATTTGACAGACTCATCGAGACTTTTGAAGAAGGTGTTTTTCGAACACTCGCGATAGGTCAAGACAATCAGCTTCATATTCTTCAGATTCCGACACTGGGAGTCGCCAGTTTTCTGAACCAGATGCTGAAAGTATAGATTCAATCTCTACAGAGATCTATACTAATCCCTCAGTGGCATCTAGAGAAATGGAAGTTTATGCTGTTGGAGACGAACATGAAGAAGCTTCCCCATCAAGAAGTACTGAACAACGCATCACTGCATTGGAAACATCATTTAAAGAAATGCATACCATGATGGAGAATATGCACCAAATGATGGTGACTCAACATACAACTGCAATAGCTCAAACACCTGTTCCTCCGACTCAACTACGTGTGGGGGTAGACATACCACCAGCCAATGCAAGCCAAGAGCCTGTTCAAAATCAAGAAACAGCTATCGTCCCCACATCCTCCCCCGGGAGTCTGCCATGTCCTTCATACCTCTGAGGAAACCTTTCAGGTTTTCTATCGATTATCATGTCCACATTACCTCTGATATTGATCACCGTCTCAACTTATCACTTGTACTTAAATTTAAGTACGCCAATGGTGTTAAGTCCACCAAACTTGCCACCTCTGGCAAGGCCTAGTTCAAACTTATTACTTGCACTCTCGTGTGCAGGAAGTAATAAGTTGACCAAAAATTTCCCAGTAGGATTTGCCATGCACTTCGCACCTCTGAGCAAACCTTTCGGGTTGGCTATCGATTATGTCCACAGTACCTTTGATATCGATCGCCGTCTCAACTTATCACATGTACTTAAATTTAAGTATGCCAATGGTGTTAAGTCCACAAAACTTGCCACCTCTGGCAAGGCCTAGTTCAAACTTATTACTTGCACTCTCATGCACAAGAAGTAATTATAAATCCACCCAAAAAAAAAACCGGTGCGATGTCCGTAATAAAAATGAATAGTTCAAGTTAACATTACCTCTGAACTACTTTCCTTTTGCCCCAGCAGAGAAAAAGTCAATGCATGTCCATATTATCTTTGAACTACGTCTCTCCACTATTCCCACAGAATCATATCTTACCATGTCCATATTACCTCTGAGTAAGATATTTTCAGAAATTTTCCATGCCCATATCACCTCTGAGTAAAGTTTTGCACTTCGACTTTGCTGCTATCACGTTCACATAACCCCTGGTAGTGCTAGTCATTTCAGCTTATTATCTGTACTTAAGGTACGCCATGGGTAATAAGTCCACAACCCAAGAGTCTGCCATATTCATATTACCTCTGAGCAAACTTTCTGGCCTTGACTATCGATCATCACGTCCATATTACTTCTGATATCGATTGTCTTCCAACTTATCACCCTTACCTAATCTGGAGTATGCCCGCGATGTTAAGTCCACAAAAACTGCCACATCTATATTACCTCTGGCAAGGCTTGTCTCAAACATATTACTTGCACTAACGTGCACAAAAAATAATGGGTCCATGAAACCTATCACGTCCATATTACATCTGATAGGGTTTATTTTGAATCTATTACTCGCACCCCACGTGTGCAACAGGATAATAGGTCCACCAAAAATCTCCCAGTAGGATGTCCTCAGGACCGTACCTAACCTCTCGGTATGGCCATTGATCAGCTCATGGCAACGTCACCTCTAAGCTATCGTCCTCACATCCTCCCCCGAGAGTCTTTCATGTCCAAGTGACCTCTGAACAAACCTCTCCCCACGACTATCACCAGTCGTTATCTTAACTTATCATATGTACTTAAATTTAAGTACTTATTACTTGCACTCTCGTGCGCAAGAAGTAACAAGTCCACAAAAAATTCCCCAGTAGGGTTTGTCATGTCCTTCGCACCTCTGAGCAAACCTTTCGGGCTGGCTATTGATCATCACATCCACAGTACCTCTGATATCGATCACCGTCTCAACTTATCGCCTGTACTTAAATTTAAGTAAGCCTATGGTGTTAAGTCCACCAAACTTGCCACATCTGGCAAGACCTAGTTCAAACTTATTACTTGCACTCTCGTGAGCAGGAAGTAATAAGTCCATCAAAAATTCTCCAGTAGGATTTTTCATGTCCTTCGCACCTCTGAGCAAACCTTTCGGGCTGGCTATCGATTATCACATCCACAGATATAGCCCACAGGCTTTAAAGATTATGCAAAACATGGGTTATGATTTGAAGTTGAAGCAAGGCCTCGATTATGGAAAAGGCAGACGAATACCGTTGCATGGTGATCCTTACTGTCAACGAACTCGTTTCGGGTTAGGGTATACCACATCTCTTGCAACTCCAAACAGCTCTGAGTCAAGTGATGAGACCATTTCCTCTTCTCAAGATGATTTGTCATCCTCCGATTCAGATGATGAATTTGAACTGGGATTATCAGTAAATATGGTGTTGACAGATTCCCTGGAAACAGAGCAACAAGAATCTGAACCATTTGAAAATGAGTCTTGGGCACAGCAAATGCATACACAATGGCAACTCCGGTTCGAACAAAAAGAACCACCCACTGAAGATAAGGTTATCCAAGTTAATGTTGGGGATGAATTTTCACCAAAGCCGATATTTATCAGTAATAATCTTTCTGAAGAAGAAAGAGAAGAAATGATCCAGCTGATAAAAGAATATATCGATGTCTTTGCTTGGAATTATGAAGATATGCCAGGTCTTGATCCAAAAGTGGCTACCCATAAACTCAATATATTGTCTAATTCAAAGCCTGTAAAGCAACAACAACGCCGGTTCCGCCCAGATATGATGGATGTTATTGAAGCTGAAATTAAGAAATTAATAGCCTGTGGGTTCATCCGGGAAGAACATCCTGATTGGGTCGCTAATGTTGTCCCAATTATGAAGAAAAATGGAAAAGTGCGTGTTTGCATCAACTTCCGAGATCTAAATGCGGCTTGCCCTAAAGATGAATTCCCTCTTCCCATTACAGACGTCATGATCGATAATACGTGTGGTTTTGAGCGCATGTCTTTCATGGACGGATTTTCAGGATATAATCAAATTAAAATGAATCCTGAAGATGAGAAGCATACTGTTTTTCGTACACCATTAGGAGTATATTGCTATACAGTCATGCCTTTTGGATTGAAGAATGCCGGGGCCACATATCAACGAGATATGAGTAACATATTCCATGAGCATTTACGCAAAATGGTGGAATGTTACGTAGATGATATTGCGGTCAAAAGCTGCCTCAAGGATAATCACATTCAAGACTTGAAGACAATATTTGATTTGATGCGCTAAATATCAACTCAAAATGAACCCTACAAAGTCCTTTCTTGGTGTATCCAGTGGCAAATTTCTGGGATTTGTCATTACTGCTAAAGACATTCAAGTTGAACCTGATAAAGTCAAAGCTATCCTAGAAATGCGACCGCCCCGTAATCTCAAAGAACTTAGGAGATTTCAGGGTCGTCTAGCTTATAGCAGGAGATTCATATCCAATCTCTCTGGAAGATGTCAAACTTTTTCTCGTCTAATGAAGAAAGGTGTGTCATTTGTATGGGACAAAGCCTGTCAACAAGCATTTAATGACATCAAACGCTATCTTACTAATCCTCCTGTTCTGGTGCCTCCTGTCATAGGAAGACCATTTTTGTTGTATGTTCGAGCAATGGATCATTCTTTAGGGGCTCTCCTCGCACAGAAGAACAATGAGGGTCATGAACAGGCTATTTACTATCTAAGCAGGATGATGGTCGGAGCAGAACACAGGTATAACCCAGTGGAAAAAGAATGTTTGGCCCTAATGTTTGCCATTCAGAAGACGCGACATTACGTGACAGGCCAAACTATTCATATCATATCCAGAATCAACCCACTTCGGGTATTGATGAATAAGCCAAGTATTCTTAATTTCCGACTCGCGACTTGGGCAATGCTATTGACACCGTATGATATGGTGTACGTCCCTCAGAAATCCGTGAAAGGTCAAGCTTTGGCTGATTTCTTAGCTGCCCATCCAATTCCAGAAACCTCCAAATTATATGATAACATTCCCGACGAAGTTGCAGAATGTAATTTGGCAATGGAAGGTGATACATGGCAGCTATTCTTTGATGGTGCTTCCAGAACTGGTCCCAAGGGAGACGTGGTTTCAGGGGTAGAGATTGTTCTGGTGACTCCTGATAAACTCGTCATTTATCGAGCATATTCTCTTAGTGAACCATGCTCTAATAATGTGGCAGAGTATAATGCTCTATTAATTAGGCTTCAAGTTGCTAAAGAATTGGATATTGAATACTTGGAAACTTTTGGTGATTCTCAGCTGATCGTCAATCAGGTCAGAGGAATATATGAAGTCCGCAATCCAGATCTCATTCCTTATCACCGAACAACAATCGAGATAGCAATGTCTTTTAAAGGATTCTTCTTAGAACATGTTCCTCGATCTCAAAATTTGGAAGCTGATGCTCTGGCCAGTCTAGCTGCAGATCTAGCTATTCCTGTAAGAAGGCAGAATTCGGTGATCCTTCTTAACAGAGATTTGTTTTGTGTGAAAAATAATTTTCACATAGAACGCAGCTATGTTATAAACATGGTTCCTCCTAAGAGAGATTGGAGAATTCCCTTTATAGACTTCGTGTCATATGAAATCTTACCAGAGGATCCTAAAGAAGTAGCATCTATCAAAAGACGATCGCTACGTTTCTATTTTGATGCTTCTTCACAACGTTTGTATCGCCGAACATATGATGGACTATTGTTACGATGTCTCTCTGGTGATGATGCAAGGCGGGTTATCCGAGAAGCTCATGATGGAGTATGTGGAGCACATCAACCCGGTCCTAAGTTACAGAATCGTATCAGGAGGATGGGCTACTACTGGCCTACTATGATTGTAGATGCCGTGGAATATGCAAGAAAATGCAAAGCCTGTCAGGTTCATGCAGATTTCATACATCAACCTTCTGAATATTTATATCCTACTATTTCATCATGGTCCTTTGAAGCATGGGGTATGGATATCATTGGTCCTATTCATCCTTCATCTTCTAGAGGACATCGGTTTATATTAGCTATCACTGATTATTTCTCCAAATGGGCGGAGGCAATTCCTCTTGCTGAGGTAAAGACATTCAATGTGATCAGCTTTATCAAACATCATGTAATTTATCGCTTTGGGATACCCCGAAGGATAATTCATGACAATGGGCCTCAATTCATCAGTCAAGCGTTTCACCGATTTTGCAATAATAATCAGATACAAAATGTGGCCTCAACGGCATATAATCCTGCTGCCAATGGTTTGGCAGAAGCCTTCAACAAAACCATTATCAAACCCTTGAAAAAATTTGTCTCTTCGAACAAAAAAGATTGGAACGAGAAATTGGGGAAATATCTGTGGGCATACCGCACAACGGTACGAACACCAACGGGTTGTACTCCATTTTCATTAGTTTACGGGTGTGAAGCAGTTCTCCCTATTGAAATTCAAATTCCATCACTCAGAATAGCAGTAGCTAATGAGCTAACTAAGGAAAATAATGATCGTTTAAGACTTCAAGAGCTACAAGGGTTAGACGAAAGACGCCTTCAAGCTCAACAGCGCATTGAGTTCTGCCAAGCACGCATCTCCAGAGCTTTTAATCAAAAAGTGAAGGAAAGAGTGTTCAAAGTTGGTGAGCTAGTTTTAACTGTGAAGAGGCCAATGATCATTACACATAAAAGTAAGGGAAAATTTCAGCCCAAATGGGAGGGCCCTTATGTGATTGAAACAACATTTTCAAATGGCACTTACAGATTAGCCAAGCCTAATGGAGATTTGATAATGGCTCCTATCAATGGCAAATTCCTGAAGAAGTATTATGCTTGATCTCCCTTGCTTAATGGAGTACGATGAATATTTCATTCTGATGATACTATGTACAAAGATTAGTTGAATCATATTCTATCATGTTCATATTACCTCTGAATAGATATGTTTAACTAATTTGAAACTTCAAAACCTATCATGTCCATATTACCTCTGATAGTGTTTTGTATACAAATTTAGTTGGATCATATTCTATCATATTTATATTACCTCTGAATAGATATATTCAGTAAAACCAGTTACCGAAAGTATATCATGTCCATATTACCTCTGATATCACTTTCATCTTAGCCTATCATTTATATTCTAATAATAAGTGATGGGTCCACAGAGTCAGAAAATGTGTCTTCATTATCTATGAGAATAACAAATTACATGGTAAAGGAGCAAAATAGTACATAATCCATCACTGTGGAGGAGCAGTTAAATCACGGATTTGTTGTGCTAAAGCAGCCATCCTTTCGTTCCTGGAGTTTAAAATTTTGGTGCGAGCCAGTTCCAGTCTTGCTTCGTCATTACTCAAGAGAGATAGTTCAGACAGAGAATCAACAAAACTTGCATGGATGACACCCACATGTGTCAAGTTCTGTTGAGCCGTATTCACTTGGCCATCTAATATATCACGAACTAGTGATGCTTTGAGAAGCCTCTCCTTTATTTGAGCAAGTTCAGCTTCCAGTTCTTGAATCCTCACTTCATATCCCTCACATTCGGCACGGCACTGAGCTAGCTGAGGAATACTCTCCACCAATACTGCTTGCTCTTTCTCCATTTCTTGTTGCTGTTCCTGAATGGATTTGTTTAAGATTTCTGCCTTCTGAGCAAATTCTGAAGTTAGTGAGTCATACTCAGCCTGAACTAAGTCATTGATGCTGCCTCTGGATAATTGCAAATATTCTTTAATGGGTTGTTCTAAACCATTAACTATTTGCTCTAGCGCATTAGCTCTGTCAGCGTCATTAAAATTTCTAATTTGCGCTATGTAGAAGCATGAAATATGCTGGGGAATTGTCTGCGTACTTTATAGTAAAAACCCCCAACATACATGAAGTCCGCGTAAAACAGGGCTTCAGAGCCGTTTGGCATAAAGTAGAGCTTCAGAGCAGTCCGCGTAAAACAGAATTTCAGAGCTGTTTGGCGTAAAATAGAGCGTCAGAGCTGTCTGCGTAAAGCAGTGCTTCAAGACTGTTTCAGCGTAAAAGGTTGCTTTACCTTCCTGCGTAAAGCTTAAAAATACGTTTGTCTTTAATGCAGCGTGAAGTTGTACGAGGAACTCTTCGTATTCCTCAAATGAACCTGTCAGACAAAACAGTGAACCTGACTCCTGACAAAGAGTACTGCACGACGATCAAGAGGACGGCTGTATTGATGATTCTGCACAGAGACCCAAGTTGTCGTTTAGTGACATAATCCTTGATATAAGACGTTTACGCATTCAAGGAATACGCTGCCTATTCTACACAGGCAGACATGAGCTTTTACGCTCAAGATGAGACGAAATCAGACGCCACGTCAAAAGCTGTTCTTCGTACAGAACTCGAGGCACATCTCTGCATTTAATGCACGAGATTTGGTTCTACTTTTAATGACTGGGAGAGCTAAAATTAGGGCTAATACGTCCGCATCACCATCCCTGCATTTTACGCCAACCAGGCTATTTTCAACTATAGGAGCACGTCGTACGCTATCTTCTCGAAATACGCCAACTCAGGCTATTTTCAACTATAGGAGCATGATGTATGCTATATCCTCGAAATACGCCAACTCAGGCTATATTTGCAAAGGTGCGTGATAAGGCTATTTGGTCCAGAATACGCTCAAGACCTCAGTCAAAGAAGGATAATTGGCTAGTTTACGCTGGTTACCTACCTATGCTGCAACCAGACAGCTACTCGGCTTTTATGCCAACCAGACAGCTACTGGGCTTTTACGCCAACCAGACAGCTACTTGGCTTTTACGCCAACACGACAGCTATTTGGCTTTTACGCCAACAAGACAGCTTATTGGCTTTTACGCCAACAAGACAGCTATTTGGCTTTTACGCCAACGAGACAGTTATTTGGCTTCTACGCCAACCATCTCTACGCGAGGGGCAGTTACCTACGTGGCTTGCATGCCGTGATCTTCGAAGCAGTTATACGCGTTACCTCATAATGGGACACGCGTCACACGCAGATTCATGAGATCATTCAGACGTTGGTAGCAGTTATTATAACCGCCGCGTAAAAGGTGCAACTTTCTCCGTTGTTTGGTTTCTACGTCAACTAGTCAGTTACTGTGACCAAGCTCTATAAATAGAGACCCCTAGTCACAGAAGAAAAAGGTCGGCAGATCGGGCAGTCATAGTCTTAAGAGAGGTCAAGATCGATCAGGATCAAAGAGATCAGAGAGATCAGAAAGAGAGCTCATACAGAGAGTATTGATTGATAACTTCGGCAACGAGAGTTCAAATCCCTCCTGCAGTCTCTGAAGCTTCTTCTCCTTCTTCTACAGCACTTCTTCGTCATCGTGTGGTCCAAGGGACAAAGTGATCGACCGCATATCACTCTTATAGCAATTTTTCTCCAGAATCATTTTTATTGTACTTAACATCTTCATATAGGATTAATTGTACTCTTTTTTTGTTTGTAAACAAAGAAAGGGTTTCGTATAAACCTAGTTTCATTCTTTTGTTTATCATCAAACACAAGATGGCGACTCTGCTGGGAACTACTTTCTCATCTGACGAGAAAGCCATTGCTCAACACGATGCTGTATCCGTCGGATCAACGAAGAAGACTTTGGTCGTCCAATTCGACCAATCTGCTTATGAAGACATGCTTCGCGCAGGGGGTAGCTCTCATTCCCTCTCTGTCCAGGACAACAGGAAGTTGCGTAAAGTATGGATGCCCCGGACATCCTCTACCCTTCCTGCAGGCTCTCTTTCTCCGATCAACAAGGTTGTGACATCACAACCTATACGCCTTGTAAGAAAAAACCCGTCTCCCGTCCGTGACGTGGCAGACAAAACTTCTGGCAATGCCTCAATGCCAATCCAGAAGTCTAGAACGCGCCCTGCGCGTAAAACTTCGTCTCCCGTCCTTGATGTGGCAGACAAAGCTTCTGGCAATGCCCCAGTGCCAATCCAGAAGTCTAGAACGCGCCCTGGGCGTAAAATTTTGTCTCCCGTCTGTGACGTGGCAGACAAAATTTTCGACAAGGCTTCAACGCCAATTCGGGAATTTCAAACGCGCCATGCGCGTAAAAATACATCTCCCATCTATAAGGAGCCAGATGGACCCTTGGATCACATCAAGGGAAAACGAGTGGCGGATCTCCCAACCGCTGGGCTTGTACGCCCCCCAAAGAAAAAGTTACCCACTCTTCAGATTACGCGTGACGCTGGAGGCCGTTTGAGGACTTTCCCTATTTTACGCGAATCTGGGCAACAGTGCAAATTACGCCAGGATAAATCTGTCCGCGTAAAGAAGACCCGCTTCACGGGAAAGTACGCTCCTCAGACGGATGATGGATCGTATGCTACTCACATGGCTGAACTGCTATATTCTTATGGCAGAGAGAGGGTCATGATTCCAAATCTCCACGTCCCTACTGATGTAAAAAGGCATAATAAGCCTTCCTCTTCTTCAGTTAATCTCCCCGATTTACGTAATTTCTTGATCCAGAAACGCAAAGACGGGTCAAAATCAAGATTTAGTGCCCCTAACTACCAAGCGTGGGGAGATCATGTGGAAAAATGAGTCAACATCTAATATCGTCATGACATATGGGCCACATGAAGAATCTGTCTTTATTGTTCCATCTACTCACGACGATCAGCATCAGATAATCTTCGGTCGAATGCGGAATAGACCGATTGTACAAGAAGATTCTCACAAGTCTGATGCTGGAAAAATACAAATCCACAAGTATAGCCCACAGGCTTTAAAGATTATGCAAAACATGGGTTATGATTTGAAGTTGAAGCAAGGCCTCAATTATGGAAAAGGCAGACGAATACCGTTGCATGGTGATCCTTACTGTCAACGAACTCGTTTTGGGTTAGGGTATACCACATCCCCTGCAAACTCCATGTAGCGCCCCGTTCCCCCGGTGCGGGGAGCGCGGCTAAGAAACACAAGTCGGTATCGTTCGATCGGGATAGATTGAATTAAGAACTCGTCCTCGTTATGGATTTGTTTCTTCGGAATCGATTCCCATATTCAGTGGACTGCGCCCCAAGGATCGGCTTAGCGGCAGAGTCAAGAGGGACCTCTCCGCTGCTATCTTTTATTGCCTCGGTTTTCGATGTCGCTTGTTGCTTTCGTGCTTTGAGTTGGTTTTGGGATTTGCTTGTTTTCTTTGAACGGTTTCGATGGTTTTTATTGTTTTCGTTCATTGACTTGCACTTCTATTCCGAGATTGGAGAGAGAGGAAGAAGTATTAATCGAGCTGTTCGTGTGCAGGTGAACGAACAGTAGGCGGCTTGCGAGCGGAGTCGTGAAGCGCCTCTTCTCTCTTCTTCCAAAATCTAAGTGAGTGGCTACCAACCCGATTAGCTAGTCCTGCTTCCAAGCTTCACAGCTAATCAATCTGCACTCTTCTTTGCCCCGATCAAACGATACCAAATAATAATAAAAGAAACCAAGATAAAAGACAAATATACTTGGTTATTATGCTTGTCAATCAAACCTGTGAA
Organism: Iris macrosiphon; assembly: GCA_036927795.1. Lineage (NCBI taxonomy): Eukaryota > Viridiplantae > Streptophyta > Magnoliopsida > Asparagales > Iridaceae > Iris > Iris macrosiphon. Next base: position 864,670 of record JAYESA010000044.1, on the reverse strand, counting down.
CTGTTGCCTTATCGTATGCTTGTTCGTGCAAATGTTCTATAAACGTGCTAAGTAGAATACATCTTGTATATGCACAAATGTTCAGGGAGGCTATGCAAAATAAATCATGCAATACTGCTTGTCGTGTACTCGTGTTCTTGCATTCGTGTTGCCTAAAATGCATGACTGTTAACGTGTTCATCGTGTTCGATCATGGACAACTTGTGCACAAGGTATTGGTTCTGCGGACGGTCGCTGGGGCACTGGCACCGATCCGATCCGGGCGGAACTCGTGTGTAGTCGTCGTGTTCGGGACTGGATAGCTTGCAGCGCAATCGTGTTCTCTCGTAGCATGCTATCCTTGTCCTCGGCTACGTCCACTATGGCAACCATGCCAGTGATCATCGTGTATATTTAAACCTGTTGCATACTAACTTGTGTCTCCGTGGCAGGGAAGGCATGGTAAGTATTGTGCAGGTAATTCAGACGGTCAGGTAAAATCCACCGAACGGTGGCACGTTTATTTCAGTAAATTCAATATGCTGCTTACCTGTAAATGAACTAAGGCAAGATAGAAACCAACCAAATATGCATGCTTCACTAAACAACGTGTTGATTGGTATAGTCAGGCTAGCTCGCCTTCACCAGCATGTTTCGATATGCTGACCCTCGTTGAAACAGGTTCTCCGCACCAAGGCGAACCGAGCGAGGAGCCGAAGTCGTCTTCCCGATCCAGTCCAGCTGTTAGCGCGTCTTCACCGCGCCCCCGAAGTATTCTGAAGTCCGAAGCCTGCAACTCTTCATACACAAATGCAGCTTCGTGGCAAAGCGATCCTCCAGCCTGGAGGTCTTTATCGTTTGAGTTTATAAAAGGATGTAATGTACAGGACTGCTATCTCATTTTGAGTCAACCCTTTTGTAAGCCGTTCGGCATATTAGCTGACTCGTTCAAGAGTTTGTAATAGATGTTCATTATCAATAAAGAGAACTTTTCTATGTTTCAAATCTGTGTTTCAATTTATCTGCGTACTCTGAGTATGTGCTTGCTATGCAAATCATTAAAAAGCCTTGTGCGGGCGCAACTCCAGGCCCGCACGGCGGTCACGACTCGGGGGACGCCTCGGGGCGTGACATAGTGGTATCAGAGCACAGATTCAAAGTTCCTTAGACTTCGTGCTGGGAAAGTTCCTTTAACGATCAAATTCCTGTGCGAACTCTTGAACTCGCTAGGCCAAAATGAGATACGTTCATGCAATAAGTCCATAATACATTATGATCCTAATGTAATTTACCTTCTTTTGAAGGAATGAACCCTGCGCAATCTGCAGCGCAAGTCCCGGACGAAATGCAACGCCAAGGAAGTAGTTCGGGCACTTCGGGAAGTTCAGGAAGCCAGCGAGCCACGCCAAGCATCGATCCCGTTCAGCAAATATTGCGGATGTTGGGGGAAAACCAACAAAGGGACGAGGCTCGCCATGAACGGGCCGAGAAGCGAGCGGAAGAGAGTCAGCTCAAGTTTCAAGACAATATAGAAGCACGATTCTCAGTCCAACAGAAGCAGGTAGATACCCTGCATCAGATCGTTCAGACTTTGGCTGCCAACCATTCCGCCGCGACAACAACGATTCCGGTGGAGCAGCCCGTGCTTGAAGTAGAGACACCGCAAATTCCAAGAGCGAGGGACGTGACTGCCTTCGACTTTGGCCGCTTCAAGAAAGTCTGCAACACCCCATTCAACGGGACTGAGGACCCAGTCGTAGCTCTAGATTGGTTGGCCGAACTTGAAGATCACTTCGCTCTGTTAGAGGTCCCTGAAGATAAGCGCGTCTCCTGCGCGCAACTGCAGCTCCGCCTCAACGCACACGATTGGTGGGACGTGCATCGACGATCTCTCCAATTTGATCACGGAGAGGAGGCGATCTCGTGGACGACTTTTCGTGTCGCGTTCGAAGAGGAGTATGTACCCCCTCCAGTCCAACGTCAGATGGAAAACGACTTCGTGCAGCTGCGGCAAGGCAGCATGACAGTTAAAGAGTATTCCGCCGAATTCAACCGACTCTCCAAATTCGCTAGGGCCTATTTACCTGATGCAGCGAGTCGAGCTAGAAGGTTTGAAGGTGGACTACGCCCTGTCATCCATTCGCACGTAGCCGTTCCTCAGTATCGGACAATGCGTGAAGTCATGAATCACGCCCTGTCGCTCGAACCACACTATCCTCACGTTCCTGCCGGCGCTGTGCATACATCCAGTCACAAACGCCAAAGCAACGACAGAGGAAACAATGCTACAAAGCGTCCGTACAACGGTGGCAAGCATTGGAGCAATAAGTGTCAATTCTGCAAAAAGCTTGGACACGATAAGAAAGACTGCCGCATGAGACTTGGGTTATGCCTCGCTTGTGGACGATCAGGCCATGCTATTAATTCCTGCCCGAACCTTCCTGATCGTCGTCCTGAACGCAATAATCCCTAACGGTAAGTTCTACCCTAAGTTTCGGGACGAAACTTCCAATTAGTTGGGTAGGATGTAGCGCCCCGTTCCCCCGGTGCGGGGAGCGCGGCTAAGAAACACAAGTCGGTATCGTTCGATCGGGATAGATTGAATTAAGAACTCGTCCTCGTTATGGATTTGTTTCTTCGGAATCGATTCCCATATTCAGTGGACTGCGCCCCAAGGATCGGCTTAGCGGCAGAGTCAAGAGGGACCTCTCCGCTGCTATCTTTTATTGCCTCGGTTTTCGATGTCGCTTGTTGCTTTCGTGCTTTGAGTTGGTTTTGGGATTTGCTTGTTTTCTTTGAACGGTTTCGATGGTTTTTATTGTTTTCGTTCATTGACTTGCACTTCTATTCCGAGATTGGAGAGAGAGGAAGAAGTATTAATCGAGCTGTTCGTGTGCAGGTGAACGAACAGTAGGCGGCTTGCGAGCGGAGTCGTGAAGCGCCTCTTCTCTCTTCTTCCAAAATCTAAGTGAGTGGCTACCAACCCGATTAGCTAGTCCTGCTTCCAAGCTTCACAGCTAATCAATCTGCACTCTTCTTTGCCCCGATCAAACGATACCAAATAATAATAAAAGAAACCAAGATAAAAGACAAATATACTTGGTTATTATGCTTGTCAATCAAACCTGTGAACTGTTGCCTTATCGTATGCTTGTTCGTGCAAATGTTCTATAAACGTGCTAAGTAGAATACATCTTGTATATGCACAAATGTTCAGGGAGGCTATGCAAAATAAATCATGCAATACTGCTTGTCGTGTACTCGTGTTCTTGCATTCGTGTTGCCTAAAATGCATGACTGTTAACGTGTTCATCGTGTTCGATCATGGACAACTTGTGCACAAGGTATTGGTTCTGCGGACGGTCGCTGGGGCACTGGCACCGATCCGATCCGGGCGGAACTCGTGTGTAGTCGTCGTGTTCGGGACTGGATAGCTTGCAGCGCAATCGTGTTCTCTCGTAGCATGCTATCCTTGTCCTCGGCTACGTCCACTATGGCAACCATGCCAGTGATCATCGTGTATATTTAAACCTGTTGCATACTAACTTGTGTCTCCGTGGCAGGGAAGGCATGGTAAGTATTGTGCAGGTAATTCAGACGGTCAGGTAAAATCCACCGAACGGTGGCACGTTTATTTCAGTAAATTCAATATGCTGCTTACCTGTAAATGAACTAAGGCAAGATAGAAACCAACCAAATATGCATGCTTCACTAAACAACGTGTTGATTGGTATAGTCAGGCTAGCTCGCCTTCACCAGCATGTTTCGATATGCTGACCCTCGTTGAAACAGGTTCTCCGCACCAAGGCGAACCGAGCGAGGAGCCGAAGTCGTCTTCCCGATCCAGTCCAGCTGTTAGCGCGTCTTCACCGCGCCCCCGAAGTATTCTGAAGTCCGAAGCCTGCAACTCTTCATACACAAATGCAGCTTCGTGGCAAAGCGATCCTCCAGCCTGGAGGTCTTTATCGTTTGAGTTTATAAAAGGATGTAATGTACAGGACTGCTATCTCATTTTGAGTCAACCCTTTTGTAAGCCGTTCGGCATATTAGCTGACTCGTTCAAGAGTTTGTAATAGATGTTCATTATCAATAAAGAGAACTTTTCTATGTTTCAAATCTGTGTTTCAATTTATCTGCGTACTCTGAGTATGTGCTTGCTATGCAAATCATTAAAAAGCCTTGTGCGGGCGCAACTCCAGGCCCGCACGGCGGTCACGACTCGGGGGACGCCTCGGGGCGTGACACTCCAAACCTCCACAGTCAGATCCTGTAATACCAGAGGCAAGTCCTTCTAAATCAACTTCTGTGGACAAACGCCACGACATGTCTGGGGGTAGTCTCCCTCGACAAAACAGGGCAGCATCCAAAGCTGGGGGTAGAATTCCCTCTGAGTCTTGAGATGATGCAGCTAGGACCATCTTCCCTGAAGACCGTACGACTCAGGTATCAGAAGCCCGAAAGCCAAAGGGGACTTTCTCCTTCAATGAGGATGACACCATTGAAATCTTTAATATATTGATGAAGGAAAACAAACTTCGGCTACCCAACATCAGATACCCTGAAAAGGCTGGCAAGGTCGATGACCCAGAATATTGTCTCTTTCATCGGTACATTCATCACCCCACAAAGGCATGTTATGTACTGAAAAGGAGAATCCAGGAGTTGATTGACGCCAAAGTCATCACTTTGCATTTATGAACGGGAAAACGGTCACGGCAAATTGATCTCACTCCAACGTGGCAATTTGCCCCCCCTCAAAAGGTACCGGGTGATGAGTCCCATCAATCTCCCCAGAAGAACAACCTTCAGGTTTATCCCCACTCAGCAAATCACTCTCCAGTGAGTTTTTCGGACATGAGTTCACGTCCATATTACCTCTGAACTGTTGTCCAAATCTGTTTTCCCCAGCTGAGTTTTCCATGTCCAAGTGACCTCTGAGCAAACCTCCCAGGTTGTTGCTATCAGTTCACGTCCATATTACCTCTGAACTACGCCTCTCCACTTTCTCCGGCAGAGAAATTACCACCACAAAAATGGTCACTTCCATATTGGCTCTGTCCTGTTTTTTATTTACCCTCACAGTCATATCTTACCACGTCCACATTACCTCTGAGTAAGATATTTTCAGAACTTTTCCATGTCCACATTACCTCCGAGTAAAGTTCTCTTCGACTTTCTACTATCACGTTCGCATAACCCCTGGTAGTGCTAGTCATTTCAGCTTATTACCTGTACTTAAGGTACGCCATAGGTAATAAGTCCACAACCCAGATAAACAAATCGACTCTTGGTTTTTCATCCCTAGCAAGTGCCTATGTGCGACATTTTCTCCTTCGCTACAAATTCTTGTAAAAAGCCACCATCCGTGTCCAAGAGTCTCGGATACGCAATGGATGATGGATCCTCAAAAATTTTCCAGCGAAGCAATCCTTAGGTCTACTCGCACACTCCCGCAATGACTATTCACAACCAATTTCGCTAGACGCTAGCCATGTTCATACTACCTCTGAGCTATCACCCCATCAATCTCCCCAGCGGAACGATCCCTAGGTCTATCTTCATGTTGGGATAGACCAGGACTCGCGAATCACTTCTCAATGAGTCTTTCGGACATTAGTTTACGTTCATATTACCTCTGAACTGCTGTCGTAATATTTCTCTCAGGCTGAGTTTGTCATGTTCATATTACCTCTGAGCAAACCTTCCGGAGTCGGCTATTGATTATCATGTCCATATTACCTCTAATACCGATAGTCATCTCAACTTAGCACCCGTACTTAAACTCTAAGTACGCCAGTGGTGTTAAGTCCACAAAAACTGTCTTGTCCATATTACCTCTAGCAGGGCTTGTCTTAAACTTGGATCATATTCTATCAGATTCATATGACCTCTTAATGGATATGCTTAACTAATTTGTCTATCATGTTCATATTACCTCTGATAGTGTTTGGTATACAAATTTAGTTTGATTATATTCTATCAGGTTCATGTTACCTCTTAATAGATTTAAATTCAGCAAAACCTTACCGAAAGTATATCATGTTCATATTACCTCTGATATCACTTTCATCTTAGCCTATTATTTAAAAAATGATGGGTCCACAAAGTCAGAAAATGTATCTTTATTATCTCTGAGAAATTACAAGAGAAACAAAAAAATACATCATTGGGGAGGAGCAGTTAAATCCCTGATCTGTTGCGCCAAAGCAGCCATCCTCTCATTTTTGGAGTTCAAAATGTTAGCACGAGCCCGTTCCAGTCTTGCCTCGTCATTGCTCAAGTGAGATAGTTCGGACAGAGAATCAACAAAACTTGCATGGATGACACCCGCATGTGCCAAGTTCTGCTGAGCTGTCTTCACTTGGCCCTCAAATACATCACGGACTACCGACATCTTGAGAAGCCTCTCCCTTGCCTGAGCGAGTTCAGCTTCCAATTCTCGAACCCTTGCTTCATTTCCCTCACATTCGTCCTGGCACTTAGCTAGCTGAGGAATAACCTCCACTGAGACAGCTTGCTCTTTATCCATCTCTTGCTGCTGTTCCTGAATGGATTTGTTTAGAGATTCTATCTGCTGAGCAAGTTCTGCAGTTATGGAGTCGTACTCAGCCTGAACCAGATCGTCGATGCTGCCTCGGGATAGTTGCAAATATTCGTTAATGGGTTATTCTAAACCATTAACTATTTGCTCTAGCGCATCAGCTCTTTCAGCGTTATTGAAATTTCTAATCGGCGCTATAGTAAGCTTGGAGGACGTCTTCAGAGCATCAAAGCCTAGGTTCTTCTCCAGCACCATGGATATCAATTCTTTCAAAGTGCGGTAGAATATGCTAGTGTATTGTTCAACTAGCATAGCAAAGATCGGATGTACACTGGGAGTGGCTGCAATACCGATAAATCTCCTTTCTGGAATGACTGCAGAGGATGTTGCCACAGTCGTTGCTTCAACGGATGGCACGACAAAAGAAGGGACACCAGCAACGGTTGAAGTTGATGGCATACTCAACGAAGGAGGCATAGTCGAGATAATGGGCTCATCCTCCTCTGATGTTATTTGAACTGCTACTGGCGGGATGACACCCGAGAATGTTGCGGATGAAAGATCGGCAGCTTCAAAGCATGCTTCTTCGACGTCGGGCACCGTCGTTTCATTAGCTGGATCCGCAACAAAGTCAGAAGTTGTGTCAACTTCGCCCTCTCCAGAGATGTCTTCGCCTGAAAAGAAGACAAGAGAAAGTTAATATCAAATTGATGTTAATTTTCCTGAAAGAAGCATAAAGACAACATTTACCCATGGCCGATGGTATGTATGTTGCGTCTGCAGCCTGTATAGCTAAATCATTTCTTAATGATGCTAAACAAGCTGTCATACCTGGAGAAGAGGGTGCACCAACTGACGTTTGAGGGTAGTCATCCCAGTCGTCACCCAGATCCACTCGAGGTTCATCGGGTGGAATCTCGCTGGAAATACTTACAGATGAAGGAGGGGTTATTCTTATTATTTGTCTGGATAAGGGTATATTGATTCTTAATATGATCGGTCTCGAAGGCGATCTCGAAGCACTACCAGTAACGGTGGTAGCGGCAGCGATCGCGAGCAAAGAATCTCCAGCACTGTCAGCTGGAACTCTGGAGGTTCCCTCTCTAAAAGGCGAATATGTACTGGGGGGACGGTACAGAACAGCTTCCAACCATGGGCAAAATTTAATGCTCGCCGACAATCTATGACGCTAGTCACATTCCAAAGAAAATTCTTGTAATTCAACAAGAAGTTATTCTCCGAACCGCTGGCAGATCCGGGAGACATCACTCTGTTGTTGTGAAGGATTAACCATCCCATCAGATATAGGAATGGTAATTCCACTCTGGAATATCCTTCACGCTGTGTATCATCTGCAAGCAGTCCATCAGTAATGGCCCTCAGGCCAGCTTGTATTCTGCATACCATGGCAGGAAGCAGGACCAATCTTGCTCCAAACACCAAACGCACTGCGGGCTATATGGTGTTGCGATGAATGCGATTCGCAGACGCGATGCCAGGCACTACCCATCGGCGTAGCCAGACAGAGAGGAAGCCAGCCAGTTGAGCTTCCCTTGTCAGAGGCTTGCGACAATGCCTCATATAATTGAAGGCTTTAGTGCCTGCAGGATAACCCCCTATCTCCTCATCGAGAACATAATCTGAAGCCCCTGCGTCTTCAATGAGATCATCGACCGTGTTGGCACTATGCATGCTCAGAAGGTTCAAAGGCTTATCTCTGCTATCTACAACATTGTCCTGCTTGGCATTTCTGGCCTGATGGAAGAAGAGGTAGGATACCCATTTGTTGATATGGGCCAAATCAGAGGGCTCTTGGTAGAAGGTGGTGCATGCAAGATAGTGGCTCATCAGCTCCTGGTACACTGCCACTGCCCGAGGGTTTGTATCCCTCAGCTCCCTGTTTGTGGGAACGTACTCTTCATAAGGAGTATCTCCCATTGGCAGCTTTGAAATCTCTGCCATCTCATGAAGGGCTAAGCCCAACTCCCCTAGTGGAGTGGCGAAAGTCCCAGTGAGCGAGTTATACCGCTCCATCAAAGCTAAGAACAAGTTGGGGTTGAGAGGCAGCCCAACACTAGTGGCACTCACAGCCGCAAACAAGCCAATACTTTCCAGCTCCGTCTGAAAGTGCTTCAGGGCCCAGACAGTTAAACTGGCCCATCGAAGATTCCCGGGGCTAAGCCACCCACTGGTGCGAGGGTTAACCTTGGGGTATACTCCTCCCTGCCCCCATAAAGTCATTGCAGAAAGTCGTTATTTGAATCGGCTGGATCAGTAAAGTGTCTTCACTCGGGACGCTGCCCGGCAGTAATCCTCTGAAAGGCATAACAGGGCCTGAAGGACTGCTCACAAAGACTCCTCGGTTCAATCCTTTCTTGTATGAGATCTTCCCTGGCCGTCCATGAAGATCTGGAGTCAGAGTCCATACCATCTTCCTGGGATGCGTGGCATGGAAGAATGCCGAGATAGGGTAATCTCTGGGCATCCTTGGCAGATACATGACCGTGCCCTCAGCAGAAAACAGCTATTTTTCCTTCTTGGGCTTAGTTTGGGATTGTTTATCGATAACATCCCCGAATAAGAAACCTGGTTTCTTATATTCAGTCCCATCTATGTATGTCAGGGGCTCCCCACTGATCATACTCAGCAACATTCGTTCTCCTTGGGACGAGATCAAAGTTCCCCTTTCTTGAGGATACTCGGTTCCAGAGATGGGGAATGTCACATGGGACAAGTCCTCCAGATAGTTGGAATTCAGCATCCCAGCAGCAGAGCCCATCACTTCAGCCAAAGGAGGGATCTGCAGGTCCACTGCAAAAAGCAAGAAAACAAGTCAGTTTTACGCTAGACGCTACACTCTTGCAGTATACGCCAAAGACTAACAGTCTGAGCTTTTACGTCAGACTGCAAAAACTTGAGTCTTACGCTGGAATCTATTTTCTTTAGTGCGTAAAACTCAAGGTTGGCAGTATACGCCAAAATCTAACAGTCTGAGTCTTTACGCCAGACTGCCAAAAATTGAGTTTTTACGCTGGAATTTACATCTAGCGCGTAAAACTCAAAGTTTGCGGTATACGCCAAATTTTGACAGTCTGAGTTTTTACGCCAGACTGCAAAAATATGGAGTTTTTTACGCTGACACATTAGGAATGTGGGCGTATTGTTGCGCATACACGTACAACGTGCGGGAGGGTTCTCCATTTTCTCTCGAAGTCTTTACCTGTGATGCCCGAAGCGCAGCTCGACGGTGGAGCACTTCGTTCAGATCGGGGCTCGCTCAGCCTAATGGGGGTTACTCGTGCTTGAGCAGAGGAGCGAGATGAGGAAGCGGCTTTCTTTCCCTTAGCAGTGGAAGCATGTTTCGGTGCCATGGCGAAACTCAAAGTTCTCAGAAAAGAGACGAAGACGAAGAGTTCTCAAAGAGACGAAGGGTTTTGCAAAGACAGATGAAGGGTTTTTCTCTCTCAAGACCTTGGGCTATTTATAGAGTTCAGATAACTCTTCGAATCCCTAACCAAATCCGATTTTTAATATTCGGTTATGATTTGGGACCACGTCAGCCTATCATTTGAAAAAGAAGACGGACAGTCATACTGCGTAACAAATCTACGGTTTTACGCTCAGAGGCTACAAATCTACGGTTTTACGCTCAGAAGCTTTTACGCTCAGAGGCTACAAATCTATGATTTTACGCTCAGAAACTACAAATTTACGGCTTTACGCACAGAAGTTACAGATCTATGATTTTACGCTCAGAAGCTAACAGATGCTACGGATCTATGACTTTTCGCATATCTTAAAGTCACGCATGACAGAGTATGCGTATATCTTGACAATTTGGGTCTTATACTCGAGAAGGCCAATTACAAGGGTTTACGCAGAAAATACTCCTTTTGGCTACAAAACATTCCAAGTGTCTGAAACATATAGATGTCAGCATTGAAGATGACTCTTCTTCTTGGGCCATTGGAAGTTCATCCGAAGTCTAGCCAGAATCTTTTACATCTAAGCTCAAGTATGGCCTGTTCGGCGGGCATTTCTGGCCCTGTTTCGAGGAATTTTCGGGAAGCCATTCTTGAAGATGATGTTCTGAACAGAAATTATTCGTATCAGAGAAGTGACAGTTCAGAATTCTATGCGACTCCTCGTCCAAAAACAGCATGACAGTTGGATCTTCAAGACAACTTAATGCTAAAGAGCTTTTTACGCATCTTCCGTTACGTGTAAAAGTCGGGACGTGACCGTATAAGCGTTTATCAGAGTCAGCGTAAAATTTCTCAGACGTGTCGAAGATGCACATTATCAGACTTCCTCACAGCAAATATGGCAAATCAACAATGCGTAAAAGAAGACAAGTCTATTAATCATGATTACATATGATGGAAATCCAGTTTACAAAGGATTTTTTCATTAGCATGATTACATATGATGGAAATCCTTTTTTTACAAAGGATTTTTCATTAATATTCAAGATCACGATGGGAATCTATTGTGCCAGGTTCTCATTTGATGGAGATCTTTTTCTTCTTCTACGGCACTTCATCGGCTTCTGCGGCCGATGAACAAGAAAATGGTTAATGGCGGGAGGATACAGAACTGGGCTTGTTTAAATTATTCAATCCCACCCTCCATACGCCATGGCGGCCACGCCCTAGAATTGTGTTAGGGATTCAGACCCAACACAATATTGGAAGACAGGGCCAAACTGCCTACCTACGTCCAGCTTCATAATAGGAGAAGATACAGCTAGCAAGCTGTGTGGTCCGATGAGACCCTTCCTCTCTCCTGGACGAATCGCCATATAAAATTGCTGATTATCCCGAGTAAAGGAAGCTATGATATCCTTCCATGATCCATCGTTGCAGAGGACATTTGCTCGAAGATGCCTCCATTTACGGCTCCTTACATGCTGGAAGAGTATAATCTTCTTCTTCCTCAAGTCAGCCCGATGAATCTCGGCAACCATCTTTTTGGTGAAGGAAGTGTGGAAAAACTGGTTCACTCGCTTGCCTTTATATAGGCAGAAGAGAACATACCCAATCCCAACAACTTCCTAAATATCTCCGAAAAATCAGCCTCGCAGAACGAGTCAAATTTGACCGTTTCATGCTTCATTCAAAGTATTTCAAATTACGAGAAATTTGAAAACTTTGAAGGGGGTCTTGTAGAAGCATGAAAATACGCTGGGGAATTATACGCGTAAAAAAACCCCAACATGCATGAAGCCCGCGTAAAACAGAGCTCCAGCACTGTGTGGCGTAAAATATGACTTCAGAGCTATTGGTGTACAACAGAGCTTCAACGCTATTTAGCGTAAAATAGAGCTTCAGAACAGCCCGCGTAAGGGAGCACTTTCAGGCTGTTTTGGCGTAAAAAGGTTGCTACACCTCCCTCCGGCGTAAAATATGTCTGTTTTTAATGCAGCGTGAAGTTGTACGAGGAACTCTTCGTATTCATCGAATGAACCTGTCAGACAAAACAGTGAACCTGACTCCTGACAAAGAGTACTGCGCGACGATCAAGAGGACGGCTGTAATGATGATTCTGCACAGAGGTCCAGACTGTCGTTTAGTGACATATCCTTGATACAAGTCATTTTTACGCATTCAAGGAATACGCTGCCTATTCTACACAGTCAGAGATGAGTTTTTACGCTCAAGATGAGACAAAATCAGACGCCACATCAAAAGCTGTTCTTCGTACAGAACTCGAGGCATATCTTTGCAGTTAATGCACGAGATGGGGGCAGATCTCTGCATTTAATGTACGAAATTTTGTTCTATTTTTAATGACTGGAGGAGCTAGGGCTAATACGCTCACATCACCATCCTGGCATTTTACGCCAACAAGGTTATTTTCAACTATAGGAGCACGCCGTATGCTATCTCCTCGAAATACGCCAACTCAGGCTATATTTGCAAAGGTACGTGATAAGGCTATTTGGCCCAGAATGCGCTCAAGACCTCAGTCAAGAGAGATAATTGGCTATTTCTACGCTGGTTACCATTTATGCAGCATCAAACTTTACGCAGAATTTGGCTTTTACGCCAACAAGACAGCTATTTGGCTTTCACGCCAACAAGACAGCTATTTGGCTTTCACGCCAACAAGACAACTATTTGGCTTTTACGCCAACAAGACAGTTATTTGGCTTTTATGCCAACCATCTCTACGCGAGGGGCAGTTACCTACGTGGCTTGCATGTCGTGATCTTCGAGAGGCATTTATACGCGTTACCTCATATTGGGACACGCGTCATACGCAGATTCAGGAGATCATTCAGACGTGGGTAGCAGTTATTATAACCGCCGCGTAAAGAGTGCAACTATCTCCACAGTTTGGCTTCTACGCCGACTGGACAGTTACTGTGACTGAGCTCTATAAATAGAGACCCCTAGTCACAGAGTAAAGTGGTGAAGGTCGGAAAAAAGAGGAGCAGAGAGCACAGACAGAGAGCGTCGATTGACAACTTCGGCAACGAGAATTCAATCCCTCTTGCAACCTTTGAAGCTTCTTCTTCTTCTACAGCACTTCTTCGTCATCGTATGGTCCAAGGGACAAAGTGATCGACCGCAGATCAGACTCCTATAGCAGTTTTTCTCCAGAATCATTTTTATTGTACTTAACATCCTCGTATATGATTAATTGTACTATTTTTTTTGTAAACAAAGAAAGGGTTTCGTATAAACCTAGTTTCATTCTTTTGTTTATCATCAAACAACGACCATGTGGGAAGACCGACGACAGGAATGACAATTAATCCAAATCATGTCATCGACCCCGCAGTCTCCTGGTCGATAGCGAACCACATAAAAGTGAGAAAAGCAGCTGACGCGCTGCATGAACAATGGCAACTCAGCGTATGACGCAGGATGTTCGTTCTCGTCTCCTGGATTAGTTCTTGTCGAACTAACAGCGTCTCCTGGAGAAATGCCGCATAAGGTAGGATTTTATCCCAAACAACGGATGTTATGATATCCTTCATGCTCCACCATGAGCATCACGAGCGAGGACAGAACCTGCAAAAATAAGATATGCATTAGTCTCAGCGAAGATCGCATAAAGTCACAACTGCCACACACTGTTGCCCGGCCGCAACGACGCACAACCAAGTCTGCACGTGCGAGTAAGAGGATGTCTCATCCATGCGATCGAACCAAAGATAGAGCTCCGTGCACATGAAAGCAGACGACCCCCCACCTATGCGGTCATGCCTAAACTCGGCACGCATGTTACAGAGGAGTACTCGTTCACATGGCAGAGGACTGCGCATACCCAAGACGAGCCTCCTGCAGCAAGACGGTGTACTGGCTCCTTTGTGTCCTTCACAGCCCAGTGTGAGAAGGGCTGTACTAGCCTACTTCCAAGCAAAATATCCAGATCATGAGGCCACGGAGCGAGACCGCCCCTGATAAACTCTTTGGCGAGGAGAGTCGCAGCCTTCGACATCCTTCACAGGGAAAAGAGAAAATAAAGCAAAGAGATAAAAATTCATCCTTCACAGGAAAAAGAGGAAACAAAGCAAAGAGATAAAAATTCTCTCACCGTAACTGCCTATTTATAGGCTCCGAAATCGCGTGAAGGGATCGAGACAATGAACCGAGCGGTTAAAGAGCTGAGCCTGACTCCAAAACCGCATCAAGGGATCCGCGTGATCCTTTTTAACCCCCTCAAAAACTGATGCCTCGAGCCCCGTGTCAGGAGAAGGCACAAAATTCCAACAGATCGACTCAAAGATAGAATCAAATCTCGCTATTTTTGACTGCATGACAAAGCTCTCCATGCGACGATCACTACATGCGTCAACATAAAAAAATAGACAGTTAATGCATGTTGAATTCATGCTTCTTATTCAAAGTATTCCAGACTTAGCCAAATCCGAAAACTTTGAAGGGGGTCTTATTCCAGACTTAGCCAAGTCTGAAAACTTTGAAGGGGGTCTTGTAGAAGTATGAAAATTCCCCTATGCGCTCCAGTTTACAATCAACAAATAAGTAAGGTACGCATAACCACGGTGGGCGCATAACAGCCGCGGACGCATGACGCCTTCGGACAGGCCGAGACGCATACCGTACGGTGACGCATTGTCCCTACAGTCACATCAGAGCATTTATGACTCTGACAAAACAGACAGTTATTCTGACCGTCTCGAATCCTGCACCGCTGATTGGAATCTATGCTGACAACTTCGTCATAATTACTTTTGGCAATATACAGCTGGTCAAATGCCACGAATGCAAAAAAGGATAAAAGATCCATGCGTCTCTGGCCCAATATGTCCCAGACTCCATGCGTTCTATGCGTCTCTGACCAATGCGTCCCAGACTCTATGCGTCCCATGCGTCTCTGGCTCCATGCGGCTTCGACTCTAAGCAGTTCACATATGCGGCCTGAACGACCACAGAGCAGGACGGTCGCATAAAACCTCCTGACACAAATTTTGATGTCTGTCAGAAGTCTGACACCTCACTCATCACCCTGAGATGCTTCGGAATCCGTGCAGACGATGACTCGGAAAAAGACAACATGTCACATCAGTGCATTAATTGTCTCGACAGACGGGCCATGCTACATGTCCTACGTATGCGGCTTCAAAGACCCATGTGGTCTCGACATCATGCGGCCAGAACATCCATTTGACCGAGGCCAAACAAGAGGACGCATGCGGCTTCAAGACCCATGTGGCCTCGTCCACATACGACCAGAGGATCAATCCTAACGAGAGCTACTATGCAACTACGATAGTATGCGTCTCTCGACTCACAAGATTTTCTATTACAACCGAAGATGAGTTCTCGCACAGTTAGTGTTGACCAAGTGTCCAATTGACCGAGTTATGCACACAACCCCGAGATCTCTTCAAACAAAAAATCCTAACGAAACCCACGTGGCGGCTTGCCCACACCATGCAGCTACCTTTACGGTCGCATTCTGCTGAAGGAGCTCCATGCGGCCACCAAGCACGAGGATATGCGGTCCGAATCCATGCGGCCACAAAACAGCTATAAATAACAGGGTACTACCCCTATACAAGGGACCTGGCTGGCTATATGCGGATTCGCACTAGACCAAGGAGAGAAGTTTCTGCGTCCGGATCGTCCACGGAGTAAAGAGAGTAAATACACTCCTAACCCTCCATCGTCACCCCTCAGATCAAAAAAAAAAATTGTACTTAGATTGTCTCTTAGGACTCTTCTCTGTACTCTTCTCTGTACTCTCTAGTTTGTTAATCAAATTAAGTTCTCTCAGTTCTTCCTTTTGATTTAAATGGCAAACAATACTAAAACATTTTTTGTAGCTCTTTTGTATATACTTGTTTGAAGAATACAAGATTAAATATTGAATATTACTAAAACAGATGCAAGCTTTTATATCACACTGAACCTTATTATATACTTTGAACTTCGAAGAAACAAATGTTAATTAGGTGCTTAATGAAAAGTACAATTATTTTATTGAGAAAGTTGTGTCCATATGAAAAAGAAGCAGCAGCATATACATGCCATTTTCGATTTTGCAGTATAAGAACTATGAGCATCTTTTTTTCTTACAGGAGTGGTTTGTATTCAAACAATATTGAGTCCGAAGGTTTTTAGTTGAAACAAAGGGATCCTATGCTCAACTTATTTTATAAGGAAAACATGATGAACAATTTCAGCTCTACACATGTATCAGATATCTTTAGGCTTTTTTCGTGAGCAGTGCGGTCAGCTCCATGCTATCATGAGATCCAATGCCTAAGCTTGTTGACCATGATAGCAGGTGGGAGTAGACTGTGAAATCATCATATCATGCCTCAGGATTTTTGTGACCATGGTGAACTTGAATGTTAAGTGTTGGCTATATGTACTCCTTAACTACTGAGAGTTAGTTCTCCTTATTATGCAGCATAGATATATGTGATATTCTAATAGTTTGTGATGCCAACATATCCTGGCATGTAATATGTAGTGTTGGCTATATCTACTCCTTAACTACTGAGAGTTAGTTCTCCTTATTATGCAGCATAGATATATGTGATATTCTAATAGTTTGTGATGCCAACATATCCTGGCATGTAATATGACATGTGCATCCTTCTGCTTGGCTTGCCAAAGGAATTAGTAACCAATTTTTCTCTACGTCTGCTAATGCGTAGATCCTTTATGATTCTAATCTTTGATATATGGAGAATCTGTAGAAAATGCAGAATTCTTGATAAATGGCTTTGCTGTCAAACACCAGTTCACTCTGTCTGATTAATTTCTATAAGTGTCATTCCTCCTAACACTGATTGAATCTTTTAGATCTGTTATGAATTTACAATCGAGATATGGACTTTTCTTGATGCTGAAGGCTAATTGAACATAAGCAAATTTGTATTTGTATTTGTATTGTACTGGAACATTTGGAGCTGGAAAATAAGATAGTGCTTGCACTAGGTTAAATAGAATAGCTAGAACCCTGTTTTTATGTGAAATGACATTGTTGAACCAGATAGTGCTTGCACTAGGTTAACTAGAATAGCTTGAATCCTGGGAAAAAAGAAAGTTCAGAGGAGTCTCACAGAATACAAAGTAAACTGTTAATATTTATTTTTTGAAATGTCCGGGTCGGGACTTAAGAGTTACATTGTTACTCACTACACTGACATGGAAAAAAACTTAGATAGGAAATGCAACTAAAATAAAAAGTGAGCAGAAGAAAAATGTTTACATAAATTACCTTTAAGGTAGAGTTACTCACAAAAAGTTCCAGATTTCCATCTACCATATAACCCCAGATACCTTCTCCAATTCCTACTAATACGAATTTGATGATTAACCATATCGTATGCACCTAACCCAAGTGCGGACATTGATGGTAAGACCATCAACGTTATTAAGGGCATCTAGTATTTGTTGAGGGAGTGCCACATTATCCACTGGTAGTCGTAGGAATGTCATTTGAAAGAAAGAAAGATTTCCGTGATACCATAAGAATGGATCTACGTAACATTTCCTACGGGTAAGGCATTCAATGGGAATGGGAAAGCTTGGTTGTCCATGATGAAGGCATTCAAAGAAAGATTTGAATGAGAGGAGAATTTAATAAAAATATATGTCGATAACTGACAATATTTTTTATTTTGTTATATTATAATTAATTTTATTATATTGTAATCAATAGGATCCTAATTTAGAATATTGGTATTTATGTAGGGAATTAATCTCCTACCAATTATAGTAGATAATTAATCTCCTACAATCATTTAGCCAAATACTAAGCGTAGGTAATTAATTTTCTACCAATTATAGTAGGTAATTAATCTCCTACAATGATTTAGACAATGCTCCAAATAAAGATCCTATTGATTACAATATAATAAAAATCATAAAATCAAAGATATTGTCGGTCAATTATGGACATATATCTCTAGGGCACTGCTACGTTGTCCGCGCGCGGGCCAGCCCGCACGCCACGCGTCGGCCGCGGAATGGAAGGGGGGCCCAAATTTTGCAGGGGTGGGC
The DNA here is from genome assembly GCA_036927795.1 of Iris macrosiphon. Lineage (NCBI taxonomy): Eukaryota > Viridiplantae > Streptophyta > Magnoliopsida > Asparagales > Iridaceae > Iris > Iris macrosiphon. Next base: position 846,661 of record JAYESA010000044.1, on the reverse strand, counting down.
CTCGAAGGGTGCGTGGGAGGTGGAGGTGGGCGAATAGGTGGGGCCACGACGGCCGCGGGCCAATTCGCGGTTCCCCTCCCTCCCCCCAGCATTTATCATTTTAGATACCTTTATCAGAAGGTAGTAGTGTTTGATGGTTGGTGGTGGTGGTCCCGCACAAGAAGGGGAGAAAAGAAAATATGTGTGATGGAGACGATGGTGGTGGTGACAATATAATAAAATTAATTATAATATAACAAAATCAAAAATATTGTCAGTTATCGACATATATTTTTATTAACTTCTTCTCTCATTCAAATCTTTCTTTGAATGCCTTCATCATGGACAACCAAGCTTTCCCATTCCCATTGAATGCCTTACCCGTAGGAAATGTTACGTAGGTCCATTCTTATGGTATCACGGAAATCTTTCTTTCTTTCAAATGGTATTCCTACGACTACCAGTGGATAATGTGGCACTCCCTCAACAAATACTATATGCCTTTAATAACGTTGATGGTCTTACCATCAATGTCCGCACTTGGGTTAGGTGCATACAATATGGTTAATCATCAAATTCGTATTAAGTAGGAATTGGAGAAGGTTTCTACTACTTGGAAACTTTTCTCACGGAGACCTAGTATTTGAAAATATTCTAAATTAGGATCCTATTGATTACAATATAATAAAAATCAAAGATATTGTCGGTCAATTATGGACATATATCTCTAGGGCGCTGCTACGTTGTCCGCGCGCGGGCCAGCCCGCACGCCACGCGTCGGCTGCGGAATGGAAGGGGGGCCCAAATTTTGCAGGGGTGGGCCTCGAAGGGTGCGTGGGAGGTGGAGGTGGGCGAATAGGTGGGGCCACGACGGCCGCGGGCCAATTCGCGGTTCCCCTCCCTCCCCCCAGCATTTATCATTTTAGATACCTTTATCAGAAGGTAGTAGTGTTTGATGGTTGGTGGTGGTGGTCCCGCACAAGAAGGGGAGAAAAGAAAATATGTGTGATGGAGACGATGGTGGTGGTGACAATATAATAAAATTAATTATAATATAACAAAATCAAAAATATTGTCAGTTATCGACATATATTTTTATTAACTTCTTCTCTCATTCAAATCTTTCTTTGAATGCCTTCATCATGGACAACCAAGCTTTCCCATTCCCATTGAATGCCTTACCCGTAGGAAATGTTACGTAGGTCCATTCTTATGGTATCACGGAAATCTTTCTTTCTTTCAAATGGTATTCCTACGACTACCAGTGGATAATGTGGCACTCCCTCAACAAATACTATATGCCTTTAATAACGTTGATGGTCTTACCATCAATGTCCGCACTTGGGTTAGGTGCATACAATATGGTTAATCATCAAATTCGTATTAAGTAGGAATTGGAGAAGGTTTCTACTACTTGGAAACTTTTCTCACGGAGACCTAGTATTTGAAAATATTCTAAATTAGGATCCTATTGATTACAATATAATAAAAATCAAAGATATTGTCGGTCAATTATGGACATATATCTCTAGGGCGCTGCTACGTTGTCCGCGCGCGGGCCAGCCCGCACGCCACGCGTCGGCTGCGGAATGGAAGGGGGGCCCAAATTTTGCAGGGGTGGGCCTCGAAGGGTGCGTGGGAGGTGGAGGTGGGCGAATAGGTGGGGCCACGACGGCCGCGGGCCAATTCGCGGTTCCCCTCCCTCCCCCCAGCATTTATCATTTTAGATATCTTTATCAGAAGGTAGTAGTGTTTGATGGTTGGTGGTGGTGGTCCCGCACAAGAAGTGGAGAAAAGAAAATATGTGTGATGGAGACGATGGTGGTGGTGACCGGGATGGAGCATAGGGAAGAGGAGAGAGAGAGAGATGAGGGTTGGGAGCAGATTGTCACTACCAAAATCTGTGCTATTAGCGACATTTTTAATGACTCAATTTACTCAAGTCGCTAATTTTTGTGATATTAGCGAATCCAATAAAAAGTGTCGCTAAACATCGCTAGTTCAGCGACTCCAACAAAAAGTGTTGTTAAACGTTGCGATGTTTAGCGACGCTCAGCGACAATAATTTCTATTGTAGAAATATACGCCGGTAAAGATCATTGAACGTCGCTAAATTTTTAATATATAGCAAAATTTTTGTAACATACAACGACAACATTTTCTATTGTAAAAAATATACACCGGCAAAGGTCGCTGAACGTCGCTAAATTTTTATTTATCTGCGACGTTTAGCGACGTCTATTTTAGACGTCGCTAAATTGTTTAATATAGGGTTTGGCAGCGTTTCATTACCCTCCACTGTCATCGAAATTTTTGAAATCCCGCCCCCACCGCCCCCCTCCCCTGAGCGCCCCCCTCTGGCACGACTCCCCACCCCTTAGTGCTCCCTCGGCACAGCTCCTCCCCTCGCACGGCTCCTCCCCTTCGACGACCTCGGACTTCTCCTCCTCCTCTCCACAGCTCCGGCCACCTCTACGTAAACCATAACCCTCTCTCTCTCTCTCTCTCTGTCCCTCTCTCTCTCTCTCAGACACAGACATGACACAACAAACACACTGACATGACACTAACACAGAAACGACAAACACATGTATAGGGTAGCTCGGCCCACCCAGTTCCGTTGGCTGACGAGCTATGGCAGACCGCCGCTGGTGGTCTTCAGAGGGGTACGTATTACGGTACTGGATCCTACGACGTCTATATTACGATGTAGTGCTCTAGGACCCCCTCTGCCCCTGCGCATACCCCACAGCCTTCCCAAGAGTCGGTGCGAGTCCAGCAGGATAAAGTTGACCATCAGTGCGTCTCTGCATGACGAGTTGATGGAAAGGATTTCACAGTAGCCCCAATCCCAACTGCAGATGGACGATGCGAGGATCTTAGCACGTTTTGATGCGCTTGAGCAAAACCTTTTGGAGCTCAGGACTATGACCGAGGTGACACAGCGGGACACTACGGATCTGGCATCATCGACACAGTGTTCCGTCACTCGGATTATAGGTGTCATGGATTCATACAATGATCGACTATCAGCATTTGTAACACCCGATTTTTTTTCTAAATTTTTAAAATAAATTTTTAGGTTTTTTGTGATTTTTATTAATTAAAATTAATATTCTTCAAAGGATTAATATTTTTGTGCATTATATTAAGAATAAAAATATTATAAAAATTATATTTTTGGGTGTATAATTAATTATTGGATGTTGTGTAATTTTTTTAAAATTTATTGGGCTCAAAAATTATTTTTAAATAGCTAAAAACCATTGTTTTAATTAAACCAGACTAAACTCACTTGAACTGAACCGAACCCAACCCGAACCGAACCCAACTAACCCAAATTGAACCCAACCGCCCTAACGGGTCGGGTCTGGGCTCGACCCGCCTACCCGCCCCTAACCCAGAACCATGACCACCACGATCCCCCCCCCACGCCTACTCCGTCGGCCCACGATCCGCCCCGCCTCCGCCGCTCAACCCCGCCCACGACCCCCGGCGACCCTCACCCCCGCTCCAACGCCTCTCCCCCTATATAATGTAACGCCCTGCTCCGAACGATTACTTATGGAACACTAAGCTGCTTCGACTCGGTTACCGCCAAATCAACACGGACGAAGTGCAATGAACCCTTCGAATTGATCGAACGACTTCTATTGAAATAAGTCCAAGAGTTTTCGTTGGTTGCTTTGCTTCTTGGTTTTGTGTTGCTTTGTGTTTTGAGTTGCTTTCGATGACTTGGTTTTCATGATTTCGCCTTCTCGCTCGCGCGTTCTTTTCGAATCGTAAGGGAAAGAGATCGAAGTATGCTAACCAAGTATTGTTGTATTTTCAGGACGCATAACCAAAGAGTGAACGTCACTTAAGGCTTCCCCATCCTCTCGTTCGATTCATTCGGTGAGTGGCTTAGGCCCTTCGATGAATCTTTCAGTTCACATGCCTAAATGAAATGATCTCTAGTTCACTAAATGTTGCCTCACTAAAAAGATAAGCTAAAGAAATGAACTGCATGCGAATATACATAGAGTATCTGCTTTACTTCAATTGAATGTTGTCCCTTACTTACTTGTTGCATCACTATATCGTGCATTGAACCTTCATGGTTAGTGTTTGTGTCAAGTGTAAAAGAAGAATGAGAAGAGTCTAGTAGTCCGTCCTGACGTCCGGTCCTGTGGGATCTTGGGGGGTGTGGCTATTAGATTGTTATATGCTTGCTAATGTTGTGCATCCAAAGAGTTGATTTATAAATGTTGCTTGTCATGCATGGGTCTTGGACAACTTCTGCACAAGGTTATAGTCTCTCGATCGGTTTCTGGGGCACTGGAAATCGGTCCGTCCGGAAGGGATTGTGAGAGCACCCTGACGTCCGGTCCTACGGAATCTTGGGGGGTGTTGTTGTCCAATAATGGAGAAACTCATGGACCGCCATATAGATAGGGCGCATGCTAGGTTTACCTTCTTGCATACCTATCGTTTTGACATCAAGGATTGATACATAAGTTTATGCATATATGCAAATTGTAGCTAACTTGTGTGTCTGCTGCAGGGATAACCGCTCGGCCGTGGGTAAGATTATCATATGCATATGCTATAAATCGTCTATGTTTCCTTAAATGAATTGTTAAAAAGAAACTAGACAACCAGAAAGATCACCTAATAATGCTAGCTTCATATGCTTACTTAGTGTGGATTTCTAAGGTGAGTTTGGCCACGGTCGCTCACCAGTACATGTGGTAGTACTGACCCACGTTTGTGGGCAAATATCCAGGTACTGGAAACGAGAGTTTGGCAAGCATCTTGAATCTGAATCAGTGTGTGCGCACCCTTCCATAGGACTGTGTTCGTGCTGCTTCCTCCGTTGCTTACCTCTCCAGTGGGCTACTCCTCTTCTGCTAAATGTTTTGTTATTTTGGTCCTGCTACAAGGATGTAATGTAATGGACGTTGTGGCTAATTTTGGGAATGTAAAAAGAGTTGTAAGCCTTCTAAGACATATTTTGTAACTCAGCCAAGCAAGCACTTGTAATCCAAATCTTCAGTATTCAATAAAAAGAAAGTATTTTGTGTGCCTATCAAATGTGTTCAACTTTGGTTCTCTGCGTTTTACTCTGTGCCCATATATGTATATTTTCGTCTATCTTGTGTCTTGTGCAGGTACTTTGCCTGGTGCAAGCACAACTTAGGCTTGCACGGCATCGCGCCCAAGCGAGGACGAAAAGTTTCGTAGGGACCAAGCGAGGACGATCGGCCGCTACGGGATCGGGGCGCGATAGGTGGTATCAGAGCACGGCTTTACGTCCTTGGCCTCTTCAAATATCGTTTTCGAAAATGATATGAGTTTTTCAAGCGATTTCAAAAGTCCCGAATTTCGAAAATTGATTTCGAATCTATAAGAAGTAAATCGATAGTATGAAAGGTCCCTAAGAGTATGAAAATCCAACGTCCCATGCAATAAGTCCATAATACGTTATGAGACTAATGCAAGCTACTCTCTTTTGCAGCAAAGATGACAAAAACATGTGCTAGTAACCCTGAGACATCGCGCGCAGCAAGCGTGAGCGATGATCAAATGGATAGGCTAATTGCAATGCTTCAAAATCAAAATGATCGTCATGCTGCACAACAGGAACGATTTGAGGCTCAGCTGCAACGAGCTGATGCTAGAGCCTTGGCACAACAACAGCAGCTTGACTCTCTGACTCAGATTGTGACAACACTAATAGCACACAGTGGTGCATCGGGAACTGCCGCAACACCTGTGACTGCCCCGACCATGCCTCAAGGAGCAGGATTAGCAGAAACAAATGAGCCTCGTCGTGCGGCCGAAAAGTCTACCTTTAAAGGTGCTGAGTTTCTGAAGTTGAACCCTCCGGAGTTTGAAGGCAGGACCACGCCGGATAAGGTGATGGACTGGATCGCAAAGATGGAGAGCTTGTTTAGCTTTGCTTCAATACCTGCGAACAAGAGGGTGGCGTGTGCGGATATGCAGCTGCGGTTACGTGCACACGACTGGTAGGAAGTGAAGAAAACAGATCTAGACACCAAGCATCAGGATGGTAGGATCACTTGGGGAATGTTCAAGGAAGCATTCCTTGCACATTATCTTCCGTCAGCTGTCAGACAGAGAAAAGAAGACGAGTTTACCGAACTTAAGCAAGGGAACATGTCCGTCCAAGATTATGAGTCAGAATTTTCCAAACTTGCTAAGTTCGCTAGTTCGATGATTCCTGATGAGGGATCCCGCACACATCGGTTCATAAAAGGCTTAAACGATCATCTGAGAAAAGATGTTATGAATTGGGAGTGCAAAACCTACATACAAGCCTTTGAGGCAGCGGTGCAGAATGAGCAGTTCACTCCACAAAGTGCTCCGGAGAAGGCACCCGCTCCTCGAAACCCTCCTGCTAAACGATACCACAACGGTGAGAAAAAGGCCGATACAGAGAAACAGGCCGATGCAAGTGAGAACCGCGGAAAAGTGTGCAGCTACTGTGGCCGTTCTGGTCACATTAAAGAAACTTGTTTTGCCTTCAATAGGCTGTGTTATAAGTGTGGGCAACCTGGCCATGAATCTCAAAATTGCCCGAAGAGGAAAGCCACTGAGAACCCAGGGGATGATGCAGGTGTACAAACTCATACCCCTCCGGGTCCTGCACTTGATCCAACGGATCAGATAAGGAGGCCGAGAGTTTATCAGTTGAATATTGAGCGTGATGAGAGTGGACACGATGTTGGTGAGTCTGATTCCTTTGATCTCTTGATGCATCGTATATCGTCTCCTTGATTTCTTAAGTTTCGAGGACGAAACTTCTTCTCAGTGGGGTAGTATGTAATGTCCCGCTCCGAACGATTACTTATGGAACACTAAGCTGCTTCAACTCGGTTGAGAATCGAGTCTCGGGGAAACCTTACCGCCAAATCAACACGGACGAAGTGCAATGAACCCTTCAAATTGATCGAATGGCTTCTATTGAAATAAGTCCAAGAGTTTTCGTTGGTTGCTTTGCTTCTTGGTTTTGTGTTGCTTTGTGTTTTGAGTTGCCTTCGATGACTTGGTTTTTATGATTTCGCTTTCTCGCTTGCGCGTTCTTTTCGAATCGTAAGGGAAAGAGGTCGAAGTATGCTAACCAAGTATTGTTGCATTTTCAGGACGCATAACCAAATAGTGAACGTCGCTTAAGGCTTCCCCATCCTCTCGTTCGATTCATTCGGTGAGTGGCTTAGGCCCTTCGATGAATCTTTCAGTTCACATGCATAAATGAAATGATCTCTAGTTCACTAAATGTTGCCTCACTAAAAAGATAAGCTAAAGAAATGAACTACATGCGAATATACATAGAGTATCTGCTTTACTTCAATTGAATGTTGCCCCTTACTTACTTGTTGCATCACTATATCGTGCATTGAACCTTCATGGTTAGTGTTTGTGTCAAGTGTAAAAGAAGAATGAGAAGAGTCTAGTAGTCCGCCCTGACGTCCGGTCCTGCTGGATCTTGGGGGGTGTGGCTATTAGATTGTTATATGCTTGCTAATGTTGTGCATCCAAAGAGTTGATTTATAAATGTTGCTTGTCATGCATGGGTCTTGGACAACTTGTGCACAAGGTGATAGTCTCTCGATCGGTTTCTGGGGCACTAGGAATCGGTCGGTCCGGAAGGGATTGTGAGAGCACCCTGACGTCCGGTCCTACGGGATCTTGGGGGGTGTTGTTGTCCAATAATGGGGAAACTCATGGATCGTCATATAGATAGGGCGCATGCTAGGTTTACCTTCTTGCATACCTATCGTTTTGACATCAAGGATTGATACATAAGTTTATGCATATATGCAAATTGTGGCTAACTTGTGTGTCTGCTGCAGGGATAACCGCTCGGCCGTGGGTAAGATTATCATATGCATATGCTATACATCGTCTATGTTTCCTTACATGAATTGTTAAAAAGAAACTAGACAACCAGAAAGATCACGTAATAATGCTAGCTCTATATGCTTACTTAGTGTGGATTTCTAAGGTGAGTTTGGCCACGTTCGCTCACCAGTACATGTGGTAGTACTGACCCACGTTTGTGGGCAAATATCCAGGTACTGGAAGCGAGAGTTTGGCAAGCATCTTGAATCTGAATCAGTGTGTGCGCACCCTTCCATAGGACTGTGTTCGTGCTGCTTCCTCCGTTGCTTACCTCTCCAGTGGGCTACTCCTCTTCTGCTAGATGTTTTATTTTTTTGGTCCTACTACAAGGATGTAATGTAATGGGCGTTGTGGCTAATTTTGGGAATGTAAAAATAGTTGTAAGCCTTCTAAGGCATATTTTGTAACTCATCCAAGCAAGCACTTGTAATCCAAATCTTCAGTATTCAATAAAAAGAGTATTTTGTGTGCCTATCAAATGTGTTCAACTTTGGTTCTCTGCGTTTTACTCTGTGCCCATATATGTATATTTTCGTCTATCTTGTGTCTTGTGCAGTACGTTGCCTGGTGCAAGCACAACTTAGGCTTGCACGGCATCGCGCCCAAGCGAGGACGAACGATTTCGTAGGGACCAAGCGAGGACGATCGGCCCCTATGGGATCGGGGCGCGACATATAAACCCCCTCCCGCGGCTCCTCCACCACCCTCACAACCACCGCGACCGCCCCTGCGACTTCCCCGACCTCCGACGAACCACCGCGACCGCCCCCGCCGACTTCCCCTCCTCGCCGACGACTCCCACGACCTCCCCGAGCAGCCCCAGCAGCAGCCGCCACCGGCCGAGCATCGCCGCGCCACCCCTGTCACGAAAATCAGCTGAGGTACCCGTCTTCTAGCTCACGTAACTCTCTGTACATAGATCCGTATTTCGTTCTGGCAAATCCTATGCGTAGACCACATGACCCTCTCAAACCCCGTATAATTGGTTCGAGGTATCGTGTCATGTATCAGTCATAAACCGCGACGCAAAAATAGAAAAAAAAATACCCATATTTCTATAATTCAGGAAATCGTCCCGAACACACAAGTTCATGGCCGTATTTCTCCCAACCTATTTGATAATTTTGAATTCTGTTTGAACAATAAATTAGACAACATAACTGAGATTAAGACCCTGTAATTAGGTTATTTTATTTTACTGTATGCTGTGTTTTATTCGCGGGTAAAATCGACCAAAAATTTGGTTTGTAAATTCTGAATTTGTCTCGAAACGGGGTGCATTCCGCTAAACGAGGCGACTTCATCGTGTACGAATTGTCCCAAAAGGTGCGTATCGTCAATACGGACGTGTAAAATTTCGCAGAAGTTGATTTGGATGTACGTGCACACCGGAATCAACGCGTATCCATCAAAAATACCCCGTATCGGGCCTGTTCTGAAACTCGTTGTAACTTCGTGTGTGCTTGTCGTTTCACAACGAAACTTGCGCCATTTGATTCGTAGCGTTACGCTGGTCCTATGACCCAAGTTTGGTTCGATTCTGAGAACGTTGATGAAATTCCGTATCGTGGGCCCCACGGCTCCACTTGACGGACGATTTTGTGATCGGCTCATCGGAATCCATTTCTGGACATTTCGTTGGGTTCGTATCATCATTCTGAACTTGTAAACACTAAGTTTGATAAATTTGGAGAACTGTCTCTGGCACGTCTTTCGGTGCAAAGGGCCGCATGTGGATCCCGCTTTGACCATAAATTGTCAATTTTGCCCCTATATTCAAATTGGACTTATGGGTAGGCAATCTTAAATATTTTATATCTTCTGAGAATGATGTTAATGTTTGTTTCAGCATCCGGAGACGTTCCTGAAGATTTTGCTATTACCGGAGCAACTGTTGGAGTTCAAACCCCAGACAAGTGTACCTTGCCAAACTTGTAGTAGTTATCTGATATTTTTGCTTGAGTTATTTATATATATATACTTCTGTGATGTACATATTCAACCTAGGACCGTGAGATGTTGCTTAGCGTCCGAACAAGATTCTGGTGTCGACGCCGTACGCGGAGTCGTGTAACGTCACCTAGAGAGTTGATAATATGATCATATATTTGCGTGCTTGCTTTATCAAGTATGTCATACCATAGGAGACTTGACACTATTCATGAGACAAAATCTTTCCTGAGTTATTTATGGTAATTCTGTATAGGCTTACAGGATTCGTGACATAGATCTTGCATATACATAGATATTATTATGACTCGTTGTACTAGCTAGAGGTCATGATCTTGCGTGTTATGAACATGAGACATCGTGGACATGAGACATGTGATTACATTGGGTGGGGAGAGACACACGGGCTACAGGCTGATCATATATATAAAACCTTATTATTGTGGTGCTTAAGTCTTTACACCCGAGCTTGGCCCATTACGTGTTATTACTGCTACCGGCTCACCGACACAGAGTTTGTAGTGGTCTCAGCCTGAGTACTAGTGATGCTCTCATTTGCATATCACATAGCTGGTTACATAGTTTACCATGTGGATATTTATTTTCATATACTGCATTTATTTGGCTTGAGTTATTCTTGTACCTTGCTATGTCCCCTAAGGACCTGGGTCCGGATTATGTCCCCAGGTATAGCAGAGGAGATTTACCCCGAGGTATACGGGACGGAAGCTGACGCTGGAGTAGTACCAGCACCAGTGGACGAGGTGGTGCCAGAGGATTTCACTTGAGTATTTGCTTTATATACTCAGTTATTTCTGTTTCTAGTTTCTCTATTTCCTGTCTCTTGGATTATTGTACCAAACTCATTATCGGGTTGTTCTCCGAGATATTTTATTGAGACTTGTTGATTTATATTTCATCTTGATTATTTTGATATTTGAATTGTGATTACCTTCTGTGGATGAGATTAGAACTAGACTGTGACTTGTATCGTAGACTTTTATTGTTGTGTTACAGCTTAAGTACACTCTAATGGGTCCATTAAATTGGGTTTGTCCATTGGTGTGTGCAGCTGGCCATTGTCACGTGGCTAATTTCTCGGTATTTTGGGACTGGGGCGTGACAGCATTGGAGCGGATACGTCCTCTTGGTTCGCCGGCATCGACATTGACTCCACCGACGATACTGCCTCCTAGTTCAACATCTGTGTCGCTTTCACAGGACCAGTTGGACTATATCGTATCCCGGTTGCGCGGCGGTGTTCCTCCTCCTCCTCCTGATCAGTATTAGTCCTAGGTTGGACAGATAGTTGTGAGTTTATGTGACATTGGCCCATTTTTGAGAATTTGTGTGACATTGGCCCATTTTTGGGTCTTTTGTATATATATTCTTTTAGTGACAAGAGGATATTTATTTCAGACTTGTATGTATATTTAAATTTGTATGACATTGGGCAACAGTGATAGTAGATTTAAATTTATCGGTGTTTAACAATCTGCTTATGTGTGACAATCTATTTTTATAAACTGTGAATATATTTGTATAAACTGCAGGCTGAATATTGTTATATAAACTATTATGTAACAATCTGCATATTTTTTTTTAATTTTTTACAGCAATTTAGTAACGTTTATCGATATTTAGCGACGTCTAAATACGTGGTTAATAGGTATCAAAACGTCGCTACACCTGTACTAAGACGTCGCAAATATGTCGATAAACGTCACTAATATGCTGACTTGGCAATATCTGTCATGTCATCAAGACGTAACTAAATACGTTGTTAAATGTCGCTACATTCACAAATATTAGCGACGTATTTGTGTTGCTAAAATGTCGCTAACTGAGGAATCTCAGCGACGTTTTGTGACACAGTAAATGTTACTAAGTATAGAAATATCAGCGACGTTTTGCGACTAAGTTTGTGTCGCTCATATACCGACGTTGCAATACAGAACGTCACTAATTGAAGAAAAAGTGACGACGTTCATACGTCTATATGATACGTCGTTAGTTGTGACGTATAGCGACGTATTTTCAGTCAACAACTAGCTGATCGCGACAATTATAAAATGTCGCTAATAATGTTACTATTTTATTTTAGCGACGTAATTTTACGATTTAGTGACGTTTTGTGGTGTCGTTAACCTCACAATTTTTAGTAGTGTGTGCAACTTTGTTGCATTGAAATGACAACTGCCAAAGTAGCTCACAAGTATTATGGTGTATAATGGAGTTAAGAAGTAAGCAGTAGCTGGAGGTAAGCTGTTGGTTGGCACAGAGTGAACAAAGAAGAAGGGGATAGGTTGTTGCGGGGTGTGTTAAGGGGAGGTGCTCTCCTATGTGCATCAGGTCTGGTAAAATAATAATAATAATAATAATAATAATAATAATAATAATAATAATAATAATAATAATAAGTAATATTTTTAAATTAAATAATCTGTTATTTAGCGAATTTCTAACAAAAACCTAATAGCGGATTAATTAAATAATTTTAAAAAATGAAGGTTCCAACCACATTTGTCTGCCAATTTCGGATGTGGCTTTGCAAGCAAAAAAAACAACAACTCCCCTGACAGGAACTGAGAGGGGTCAAGTCACGTCACGTCTACCAGTTCCCTCTCTCCTCCCAACCAAACAGAACAAAATATTGTTTTATCACTTCCATCCCTCAAAATCCTACTTTTGCACAAATCCTAATCCACTTCCTATTTGCCAAACAACCTCTGTAGCTTATTATTATTATTATTATTATTATTATTATTATTATTATTTGCCAAATGCAATGAACTTCATTAAACTGCAAAATTAGAATAGCTCATATATTGACAGTATGACCTAGAATACAGAATGATTGTTCTTCATATGAACAAATAGTTGACAGATCTTTTTGAATCAAAGATTCAGTCAGTAGCCAAAGCATGAGCCACCTTGTTGGAGTTTCTTGCAGCATAATTACAGTTTGAGAATTGACCTGCACTCTTTTATCCCATGACGTACCCTCCATAAGATACCCATGTTTAGGTGTGTGATTGTATCAATCAATACCTTGCAGTCTCCCTCCATGATGATTCCATTAGATATCTCCTTGAACATAGTTTCAGAGCTAGCATGAGACCAAGTCCTTCCGCCTCCACCGGAGAACCTCCCTCTCTGCATTTGGAAAGCGCACCAAGAAATTGTCCATTAGCATCTCTGAGTATAGCAGCTCCAGACATTACGTTATCAAGTATGCCCCCATTAAAGTTAATTTTATAACAGTTCCGGGGAGGGGCAATCCACTGCTCTTGAGGAGGAGTATTATGAGGCGTGCAAGTGGGAATACCTTATTTGGCCATTGCATCTTGTACTTTATCCCTGGTTCTTTGAGAGGTTGCGATGATGTTTATAGTGTTGATCGGTTAATGGTTGAAAACAACCTCATTTCGAGCCTTCCATATGGACCATAGTAAGTATAAGAAGTCTTTGATAATATCTTGATCACCGCTATGGAGAGCAGCGTTGATGAAGCTACTGATGGTCGAAGTTCAGTGCAGGTATCCATTGATGTTTGGGACACTTATGCGAAACAGATCCTGTGATAGGGCAATGTAAAACCGTATGATCAGTAGTTTCAAAATGTACCTGGCAGTTAGCACTTACTAGATTGATGTGTTGTAGATGTTGGTTCCAGTTGGTAGAGAATCTGTAAGTGCTCTCCATGTGAACATTAGAACTCGAGGATGTATGTATTGTAGGAGGGTTTTTTGATATTATCCTCCTGCTAGATGTAGGATATTGATATTACTCCCATGTTGTTTCATAAGTTGATGTTACCTTTCCGATACATCTTAGTGCTACCCGGATGAGAAGTATAACTGGCATAGTGGGCCTCCGTGAGTATCTCTTGTCTGAGGGCCGCGTCGTTTGGAACGCACAGTCTTCCCTTCACTCGAAGTGTCCCGTCCGTGCCTACCGCAAAGTCGGACGCCTTTCCTGCCGAGATAAGGGCATGAATCTTTTGCAGGAACGGATCGTCCTTCTGAGCGGCCTTGACTTTTTGTAGCAAATCAGGTTCGAGGCGCAGTTGTGCTACTTGCGCCCACTTCTTATATCTTATTTTCAGTGTAATGCCCAGTGATTCAAGATCTCGGCAGCCTATCATCAATAGCCAAACTCCCTACAAACACTCGACTCAATGCGTCAGCTACTACGTTTCCCTTGCCAGGCGTGTATCTGATCATGAGATCGAAGTCGCTAAGGAGTTCAAGCCATCGCCGTGCCGAAGATTCAAATCCTTTTGAGTGTACATGTATTTCAAGCTCTTATGCTCCGTGTAGATTTCACACGGCACACCATAAAGGTAGTGGCGCCACAGCTTCAGCGCAAACACTACTGCAGCCAGTTCTAAGTCATGCGTCGGATAATTCTTCTCGTGAGGCTTTAGCTGTCTCGACGCATAGGCTATCACTTTATCCCGCTGCATCAGGACACATCCTAGTCCTTTACCTGATGCATCACTGAAAATTTTGAAATCATCCGGTCTGTTCGGCAAAGTGAGGATTGGTGCAGAGACGAGGCGCTGCTTTAACTCCGTAAACGAAGCTTCACAGTCGTCCGTCCAAGTAAACTTTGCACCCTTTCGTGTGAGTTGAGTCAAGGGCGAAGCAATTCTAGCAAAATTTTGTATAAACCTGCGGTAGTACCCTGCAAGTCCAAGAAAACTCCGGATATCGCTAGCTGACTCCGGCCGTTTCCACTGCGTAATGGCTTCTACCTTCTTCGGATCAACTGAAATGCCTTCCGAAGAGATGACATGCCCCAAAAAGGAAATACTGTCTAGCCAGAATTCACATTTACTTAATTTGGCATACAACTTGTTGTCTCGAAGGGTTTGCAGCACCATCCGCAGGTGTCCTGCGTGCTCATCCCTAGTCTTCGAGTACACCAAGATGTCATCGATAAAAACCACCACGAATTTATCGATGAAAGGCCGAAATACACGATTCATTACATCCATGAATGCAGCAGGTGCATTCATCAGTCCAAACGGCATCACTGAAAAATCGTAATGTCCGTATCGGGTTCGAAAGGCGGTCTTCGGCGTGTCTTCGGGCTTAATCTTCAGCTGGTGGTAACCTGAGCGAAGATCGACCTTTGAAAACATCGTTGCCCCCTGTAGCTGATCAAACAAGTCGTCTATCCGTGGCAGAGGATATTTGTTTCTGATTGTGACTTTATTCAATTCTCGATAGTCTATGCAGAGGCGTAGCGTTCCGTCTTTCTTCTTCACGAAGAGCACAGGCGCGCCCCAAGGAGACACGCTCGGACGGATGAACCCACGATCAAGTAATTCCTGAAGCTGGCATTTTAATTCCTTCAGTTCTGCAGGGGCCATTCTGTACGGAGGTTTTGAGATAGGCTGTGTATTTGGAAATGTATCGATAGTGAATTCAATCTCTCGGTCTGGCGGAATGCCGGGTAGTTCGCTCGAAAACACATCGGGGAACTCCGCCTCAACGGAAGTAGACTCGACGTTTGCGTAGTCCTGCCGTGTGTCCCGAACCGACGCTAGGAATCCCTCGCAGCCTGTGTGGAGCATTCGCCGAGCTGATTTTGCTGAAATCACCATGCAGGCCCTGGTCGCATCAGTCGCTGGACTACTAGTGTAACAGAATTCGGCTTCTCCGGGCAGACGGAAAATGACTCGCTTTTCTGCACATTCAATAGTTGTCGCGCACGCGCCGAGCCAATCCATTCCCAAAATGATATCATAGTCCCGAACGTCTAGAACTAAGACATCGAGCGACAGCTTCTTTTCTCCAATACAAATGTAACCACCTTGGCATACTGAACGAACAGGTATTTTCATACCGGAGGGGGTGCTAACACTTAAATCTAGGTGCAACGGAGTCATTTTTACATTGTTCTCCACGGCAAAATTTGTGGAAATAAAACTATGCGTTGCACCTGAATCAAATAGAACACGAGCAGGTATATTATTGAAAAGCAAAGTACCTGACACGACGGTATCTGAAGCTAGAGCTTCTTCCCGTGTCATGGTATAGACCCGTCCTTGAGCTTGATTATGCCCTTGCTGAGGCGCAGCTCGGTTGGCCTGAGGTGCAGGCGCCTGAGTTTGTTGTAGAGGTGGGGAGAGCGGACAGCTGCTAATCTGATGGGTTGGATCGCCGCAACGGAGGCAAATCCCAAGCTTACGGCGACAATCTTTTTCGATATGCCCTGGCTTCCTGCAAAAGTTGCAGGTCTTGTTGGTGTCTCCACGCTGTTTACCATCGTTATTTGGACGCTTTGCAGCGTTGTTTCCTCTATCGTTGCCTTGGCGTTTGTGATTGAAAAGTTGCACAGCGCCGGCAGCAACGTGAGGATACTGCGGTTCGAGGGAGAGGGCATGGTTTAAGACTTCCCTCATCGTCTGATACTGCGAAACAACTACGTGCCCGTGGATGCCAGGACGTAGCCCTCCCTCGAATCGTCTGGCACGACTCGCTGCATCCGGTAGATAAGAACTAGCAAATTTGGCCAGTTTGTTGAATTCTGCAGAGTATTGCTTAACCGTCATGCTGCCCTGCCGTAGTTATACAAACTCATTTTCTCGCTGACGGCGTACAGGCGGGGGTATAAACTCCTCCTCAAACGCAGCACGAAAAGCCGTCCACGCGATCGCCTCCTCTCCATGGCCAAGTTGAAGAGATCGTCGATGCACGTCCCACCAGTCGTGCGCATTGAGGCGAAGCTGTAGTTGGGCACAGGCGACGCGCTTGTCATCAGGCACTTCTAGGAGAGAAAAATGGTCTTCAAGCTCGGCGAGCCAATCTAAGGCCACGATTGGGTCCTCAGTCCCTTTAAATGGCGTGTTGCAGACCTTCTTGAAGTTACCAAAGGTGAAGGCAGTCACTTCCTGTCACGACCCGCACCCGGTGTAAGGGTACAAGTCGAAAACAACGTCCAGCCTACGCCGCAGAATCGGCGGTAGAACGTTGTCTAGATAATCTATCTAACAATATAATGAACCACCAATAATGATAGTATACTCAATCACAGAACTAAGATATAAATGAGCACGAATCAGATAAAGAATAGAATAGTCACAATACAACTCATGAGTCTAAAATAATACATCAATGAGTCTGAAGAAGTAACAAAATAAGCTGGAGACAAATCCAGTACAAAGAATACTACGAAGCTACAACTCCTGGGTCAACTGTCTCAGTTGGGATAAGTCCCTCTTGAGCCAGGGTCTCAGAATCTAAACCTACAACATCCTGGGGTCCATAATAGGTAGGGTACCACTCCTCAGTGTCATCTGGAAAAATATATCCAGTCAGAAAAGGAGCAGAGTACAACTCTAACAGCAGTTCTAATCAATGATAAAAACTATGTAACAGTAAATAGCTGTGGATAAACAAGATGCACAATAGATACAAGAGATATATATACAATAAGAAAATATTAGAAATAAATACAATAATGAACAGTATGCCAATGAAACAATAATACTAATGACTAAGTGTGTGAGTACTAGCTTAACATGTGATCGGCTTGGGCAAGATGCAATACGGCCTGGCAAATCATACGTGTGGTGTATGATCAACACTATTCAGTAATCAGTACTTTATTCAATAGGGATATTGATCACATATCTATACTAATACTCCCCACCCCCGACTGGTATAATAGATCCAACCATGGTACGCTATGGCACGAGATTCCCCAAGAAGATAACTAGTCTTCCCGAGAATCGGTGTCTGTACATGTACAAGATAACCAATGAAACAATACTTGCACCATATACACCATATACCAAGAAATAACATCTCATGACGAGATCCGGATATACCAATCCGTGTAACCATAGTGTCAAGAGAACATGGATATCTACACTAGATACAATGAACATAGAGGATATCATAAATGAGAAACTATCAGAGAATGTACTCGCCTGAAGTCCAATGAATAAATAGTCTCACAGGTGTCTGACTCGGTGCCTCGAAGACCTAGATATGGAATACAACATCAATACAAGGTCTCGAAAAGAGAATAAGTTAAACTAGTCAACTTCTAGGTCAATAAGTCAATTTTAAGTCAAAAGTCAACTATGGTCAACTCTAAGTCAACTATGGTCAACTATATATTTCTAGGTTGCACAAGTCTAGCACCAAAATCTTGGGTCAAAATACTAAAATCTAAGTCATAGGAACCACAACCTAAAATATTAGGATAGCGTATCTTCGGATACGTGAATCCAAGGTAAACCTCTCAATACATATATTCAACAATAAAGTATAATAATATAGTATATTAATTACAAATAAATAGGAACTATGGTTTTGAACCAACTTGGTATCCCCACAAAGTCACAAACTTGATACCCAAACCCCGTATCTTGAGTATCCCACTTACCTTGGTTTCCATAAGGTAATACTCAATATCTTGATATAGTAATTACCCTCAAAAATAATATAATATATATATATACTAATATTATACAATTAAGAAATATAACAATACTAGTATTATATCTCACAATTAACATATATATATATATATATATATATATATATATATATATATATATATATATATATATACTAAAACTGCCTAACTGTCACTGAAAACAGTGTGGAAAAACACTGATTTTTCAGTAAACAGACCTTCAGTGACAGTTCAAACTGTCACTGAAACGCCGTCGCTACTGCTGCTGTGTAATTGCACTGCTGCCACCCTTTTGGTTAATGGTTGAAAACAACCTCATTTCGAGCCTTCCATATGGACCATAGTAAGTATAAGAAGTCTTTGATAATATCTTGATCACCGCTATGGAGAGCAGCGTTGATGAAGCTACTGATGGTCGAAGTTCCGTGCAGGTATCGATTGATGTTTGGGACACTATGCGAAACAGATCCTGTGATAGGGCAATGTAAAACCGTATGATCAGTTGTTTCAAAATGTACCTGGCAGTTAGCACATACTAGATTGATGTGTTGCAGACGTATGTAGATGTTGGTTACAGTTGGTAGAGAATCTGTAAGTGCTCTCCATGTGAACATTAGAACTCGAGGATGTATGTATTGTAGGAGGACTTTTTGATATTATCCTCCTGCTAGATGTAGGATATTGATATTACTCCCATGTTGTTTCATAAGTTGATATTACCTTCCTGAAAGTGTCGTTAAAGGGTTTTAAATATGTTACTATAAAGTTAAAAGTGACACTTTCAGGAGGATAATATCAACTAATGAAATAGCAGGAAGATAATATTAATATCCTATATCTAGTAGGAGGTAATATCAAAAAGTCCATTGTAGGGACCAAAGTTTAGTCCACTCTTTAAAGTCTGAGTGTGTTGCACGAGTCCGGGATTGTCCAAAAGAAAAAATTTCATGGATGAGCCTGTAGACTGATTTAGTATTAAGAACTCCAGAAGCCGTATGAATCCATACCAGCTTGTCATTGGTGGTATAGGATGTGAGTGGTAAGTTAATGATAGCTAAGAGCATCTCCAGTGGGGACACTCCAAATCATACTCCAAATCATACTCCAAATCACACTCCAAACTATTTTTGGAGTGTCACCTTGATATTTGCACACAATGGTACACTCCAAAATAGACACTCCAAATTAACTTCTCCCTTTCCTTCCCTCTTTTCCCTCCCTATTTTCCCTCTTCGTTTCCTTTTTCCTCCATATTTTCCCTCATTTTCATTCCCTTCATAACTTATAAAGCTATCCCTCATTTCCCTTCAGAACCATTAACCAATACTGACGACAAAGATGTCTGGTAATTTTTTTCTCTCATTTTTGTTTGAATTTTTTTATCTCATTTCTTGAAATTTTGTATGGATAATTTTTCTCATTTTCGTTAAACAAATCAAACAAAATGAGATAAAAAAAATCCACAAACTAAATATGTGGAGAAGAAGAAGAAGGGGTGGGGAAGGAAAGAATATGCGGAGAAGAAGAAGAAGAAGGAAGAAGAAGAAAAAAGGGTCTGGAAAATTTTCTCCGTAAAAAAAATAGAAGAGAGAGCGGAAGGGAAAAAAAAAAAAATGACAGGTTATTTTGGTGGGCCCATCAATTACTATAGACCAGCTACGAGACTCTCCAAATTTGGAGTGTCTCTTGGCTTTCTACCATTTTTCAAGTGTGAACAAGAGTCCATTGTAGCCCTCAAGTGCTATAAAATTTTACAAAAGTCAAAATATAGCACTTGAAACTACTCCCACTGTGGATGCTCTAAGGCCTCATTAGAAGGGAAGAGACAACAGTGGATAAGGGAGGTCTTCCAACAATAACTAAACCTTCAAGTTAGGCAACGTAGGTACCCACGGGTCTGCCTATATATTAATGCTTGTCCCGTCACCCACTGACCAGTAGACGTTGTTGACAAGGTTAGATCTGGCATTAAGGATATTGAACCAAGTGCAAGTCACCTCGCTTCAGGCATTTATCTCTTAGTAGTTGAGCCCACTCTGTTTTAGGATTCGATAGGATTCTCCATACTATTTTTGTAACCATTGCAGCATTAGTAAATTCAGGAATATTTTTGGATACAATTATAATTATTATTATTATTATTATTATCATTATCATTATTATTATTATTATTTAAATACCAGAAATATTTAGATCATATATATTTAGTGTATTATTATTATTATTATTTAAATACCAGAAATATTTAGATCATATATATTTAGTGTCGAGGTACACGTATTACGTGTGCAACACACTTTAGAAATATTTATATCCAACCAAACTTATTAACAAAATTACTATTTTCTGATAGATTTTTTTTTCCATTGAAAATGTTGATGCCATCTTATATAAAATTAAAAAAATTCAACCAAACTTACTCAACATAAATATTAATTTTTTAATAAGTAATCATCCATATTACAAAATTATAATAATTTAATGTTATTTGTCAGCATCTTCGAACAGTATCTTCATCAGCATATTTGATACCATATGACAAAAAATTATTTGATTTTGTAACTTGATTCCTTATTAGATAATACCATTTAGTATTTTTTTTCTAATTATTGCATATTCTCATGTTCAATATTCTTTTCTTATATTCTGAAATTCGTTGGCCTCAATCTCAATTCTAATTTACTAAATTATTAGACATGCATAATATTCGTCTCAAATATATAGTTTTAGACATTCAAAGTTTCTGAGAGCCACCCATGTCAACAGCAACGTTTATATTATCGATGATACTGAATTAAAATTGTGTTTATACTATCATTTGATTTTGATTAGATTTTAGTCATATATTGCATTGGGATCAAAAATTCAATTATAAAATTGATAAAGAAATAAAAATTTGTATTTTAATATTACAGAAAATTTGTTGTACAAAAAATATTTTGAAGCAAATTAACTAAAACGAAACAATTTGTCAAAAATTTGAAATCAGAAAGCTAAGAAAAGCTTTCGCCATCTCTGATGGCAAATATGAAATAATATTTTTTTTTATATTTTTCATATTTTTGCCAACTATGGCGAAAATCTGACAATGGTTTTTTTTTGGTTTTTTTTGTTGTTGTTTTGGTTTTTTTTTTTAGGATTTTTTGTGTTGGTTTTTTTAAATTTTTGACAATACTAATTTGGTTTTTTAAATTTTTCTGTACAGAAAATATTTTGTCAGAAAATTTGTAGTACAATACTAATCAAAAAATTTGTTGTACAGAAAATATATTTAAACAAATTAACTAAAATGAAATAATTTGTCAAAAATTTGAAATCACAATACTAATTTAGTTTTTTTTTATTTTCGGCCTCCAAAAATTAGTATAGATAACTAAAACAAATAACAAACTAATTATCATTCATATTAGTATAGATAATAATAAATTAGTATAGATAATAAAAAAATTCGAAAATAAAATTACCGAAAGTAAAATTTGGAGGTCAAAACATCATTTTTTTTGCGAATCTAAAATTTTTCAAAGTCCGTCAAACGGTAAAATCGTTTATCCCGTAGTACTTTTCGATACGGTCATTTTGGCACAAACTGTACCGTGTTTCGATCTCTTAGTCAAAAGTTATAATACTTTAAAGTTTTAAATTTTATATTTTTGCCTGTAACATGTGCGTCTTGCTTCAGATAAAAAAAATTTCTGTACGAATTGTGTTACTCTCGTCGAAAACATACAAATCGACCTATTGTTTGACGAAAAACGATTTCAAAACAAATAGTTATGGCCGCTCGAAGTATGCTCGACGGCAGACGTAATATTCTTACGACATATTTTTTTATTATTTTTGGTTGTTCAATGATAGCATTTTTTTATGTTAAATTTTATTTTCTTCTAATTTATTTAAAAAATTAATGCTACAACAGCTTTTCAAAAAAAAGAACTAAATCTAAATAAAACTAAACAAAAGTAAATTTAAAAAAAAAAAGAAAAAGAAAAACAAATAAACCAGAAAAAAAAACCCGAGTTGGCTCCCCTGTTTGTTTGTTTGTTTTAAAAAAACCAACACAAAAAAAAATCGAAAAAAAATTACCAAAATAAACAAAAGAAAAACAAAAAAGAAAAAATATTGTAAGATTTTCGCCAACTCGGTTGGCGAAAATTTGGCAAACCAGTTGGCAAAAATTTGACAAATATGAAAAAAAAAATCATTTTATATTTTCACCATCAGAGATGGCGAAAGCTTTCTTAATTTCAAATTTTTGACAGATTATTTTATTTTAGTTAATTTGTTTAAAAATATTTTCTATACAGCAAAATTTCTGTTAATATTATTAGAAAATTATTCTCTTGATAATTAGGATCGTCATACCATCATCCAGATAATTAGACCTTCGAAATAAGTAGATGCGAGATCCCACAGAATATTTAATTTTGTAATAAAGTGTATGCATGACTACAACTCTCAAAATTATTTTCAGAAAATAATTATTTAAGTTGATATTTGGTGTGAAGACTGATGTCTTATGTTAGAAACAATTTTCAGAATGTCTAAAACAATGCCTAATGCAACTAGGCCGAACTAGAGTAATCCTTGTTGTTATCGGAGAGAGGCATAAAATCCTAGATGGATGACGGAATATCAGTAAATCGAGACACGACGACATATTATTTTTTCCATTTCTAAATGGTGGACTAACGGTTGACTATTAAAACCCAACTAAAAAAATAAAATAAAAGAAGAAAAAAATGAAAAACCAAAATGAAAAATGAAAAAAATGAAAAAAAAGAACAAAAAAATGAAAATTGAAAAAGCGAAATGGGAAAAACAAGAAAAAAAATGACAAAATAAAAAACAAAAAAAGGATAAAAAATACTGAAACAAAAAAATGAAAACTATCCCTTTTTATTTTACTTTTCATTTTTTTTTATTTTTTTCATTTTTTCGTCCCCTTTTTTTCATCTTTTTAGTTGGATTTTGACAGTCAACCGTTAGCCCAAAACCCAAACACTAATTATGTCAATTATGGAGACCCAAACACAATATTCTAACTTATTGGAGATCCAAACACTAATTTTATCACATAACAAAATTATAATTTTTTCAAAAGAACAAAATAATTATAATATTTTCATCGAAAAGGTAGCTAATTACTAATATTGCTTGAATTTTTTGTCAGTTGGTTCATCATAGATGATTTTAAGAGAACTGAACCAAAGATGAGATTCAAGGAAGTAGGAAAAATTAGTTTAATGTTCTTCTTCTTGAATATTTAAAAGTTCTAAAATTCATAGCAAGTTTCTCTCATAAAAAAAAAACTTTTTTTCACATACACAAAAATTCAAAATCTGAATTACTGGAAATGATGTTTGCTGTGAATTACAGGAAATTCAAAAAATATGAATTATACATGTTCTGAACCATATGAAATATGAATTATACAAAAGTTCAGAACATGTGAATTACCATATTCTAATTTCAGCTATTATATGAGATCTTCTTGTTACTAAATAACCCAAAAGTTATTAGGACAACACATTTTTTTGGTAGTCATGTACACGTTTGAAATGTCAAAATTTTTTATAGTCCACTTTATTTTAGCACTGTCAAAATTTTAGAATAATGCTATTTGCACCTCCAAATTGTCTCTCCAATATATCTCTCCTTACGTGACAGCTGATGTGACTGTTAATGTGACAGCTGACATGACATATTTTAAAATTAAAATTAATGTTAATATTTAAATTAACATCAAAATTTATAATTAAATTTAATATTAAATTTAATATTAATACTAAATTTAATATTAATATTAACATTAACATTAATATTAATATTTTTATTTTTTGGATAATTAATTTTTGGGTTTAAAATTTGTTATGTCAACTATCATGTTAGATGCATATAATATTATTTAACATGTCACGTCACGTAAGGAGGGATGAATTGGAAAAATAATTTAGAGATGCAAATAACATTACTCAAAATCTTAATAGCCTCTGATTTTATATGAAGTACCAAAATTTTGATAACCATGGATATACATAAAACTACCCAAAACAGTTCAATTTTTGTTAGGATTGTCAAAACGTTTAGAGTTTTCAGAACTATTAGAAGAGAATTTTGAGAGTATTCGGACCGTCAAAAGTGTGTTACCTCGTGGTAATTCCGTCAGTACTCTTAAACATTTTCCTTTGTTTATGGCAACCAATTAGCAAACAGTAATCTATCTATTATGCTTTTGAGGAAACACAACTCTAGTCTCTATTGGTTGATCGAATTTCTTTCGTTAGTGGTTTAAAAAAAAACGTGTCCGTGTCCAACAATGTTCTACTTGACTGTGAAGCGGTAGACGGCGACCCCGATCCTGCTCCCCAGCATCGGCGGGTGTGGAAGGAGCCGCCGCCGTCAACAGCTATATTGGCCGACTTTGCGGCTTTATGCAACAGGACGACCTCGCCGGAGAGAGCGTCGTACTTGAGCCCCAGGTCCTATTTGCTTGACTCTTATAACCAATCGGCATTCCGGATGGCACCGTTCAATCTTCTCGATCACTTTGACGGTCGTGAGGTCGACGCAGACGGAGGCTGCGTACTTGATGCATGTGTGGCTCGGCCTTGCATGGGTGGAGGACAAGCTCAATAAACAGTACTGTGTCTTTCTCCCATCATCAATGAGGACACACAGTTAAGCATACACTCAGTACTTGTCGGTCGAGATAGCACGTATATTTAAATACGACAACTAAACCCACAAATAAGATTTTTTAGTGACTTTAGCAAAAACCATTAATTATCCCAGCTACAAACATGAAAAGTAAAGAAAGCAAGATAAAATCAAGCATTGCAGACAGGGATACCCAACACAACAATAACAAAGAAGAGAGAAGATGTATCACCATGCCCATAAAACAACACTTCATTAATCAAAAGTTCAAATAGCAAGTCAAACAGTACATACAGTAATACGAAATTAAGAAATGCTAGGGTCCACAGACATGCAAACCTACTTAAACTGACACACAAACTCAAGATACATGCAAACCTACCAACTCATAATGACAAAGAGTCCCTAAAATAAAAATAAAATAACTGTAGAAACCGCGAACTGATTACTCCTCTCCAGATTCGGACTACTCAATCTGTAGTTCTTGTTTACTCCAGCCAGGCCTTTTCTTCACAGATATAAGGAGGCCTGATGGTAATGAATACTATTTTAATATTATAGTAAGTAAATTAAAAAAATTAAGA
This sequence comes from Iris macrosiphon, assembly GCA_036927795.1. Taxonomy (NCBI): domain Eukaryota; kingdom Viridiplantae; phylum Streptophyta; class Magnoliopsida; order Asparagales; family Iridaceae; genus Iris; species Iris macrosiphon. The sequence goes on along the minus strand of JAYESA010000044.1, from coordinate 821,147 downwards.
GGAGAATTTTGTACATATATTTATATTACCTTGTTTTTGTTTGTGGACTTCTGCATCCTTCAGATGAATATATCTTCCTCGAATATATTTTCCTCGAATATTCCGCCGCCCACGTATGCATCGTACAAATAAAGTTGTAGTTTTCCATCTACCACAGCCGCCCATATCGTAATGAGTTCTCCTGTAGGAAATGATAGTGTATTCCTCCTCATATACGTTCCCCATGTAATAAATCGAATCGTATTACCAATCACCTGCAATTTCATTTTTTTTTTACCTCCAGAATAATGAATATCTACAACATACCCATCACTGCTAACAATGGCCTCTTTTATTTGTGAAGGAAGCATATTAATAAATTCTATAGCATGCTGACTATCAATTTCTAAATTAAAATTATGAAAAGGGGAAAGACAGTTATGAAAAATACAGATCGGACCTAAAGTAATCTCTCCCTCTATGTTGGGTGGGTTGGCCATCTAACCTATACTATAGGAAATGCTTAGCAGGCAACTATAGGGATGAGAGTGAAATGATGAAGGAAAGTTGGGATTTTTGATATGGATTTTCGGAAGAAAAGTTGGTGGGTTTATATAGATTTGAAGGAGAGGAGAAGGTGGTGGTGTTCGGTGGTGCTGGTCCAGGAGTGTTGGTGGCGACCAGAATGACGCAGGGAGGAGAAGAGAGAGGAGAAAAGAAAATAAATGCCATGGAGACGCGGGATGGCGCATAGGGAGGAGGGTGGTGGTGGCGACCGGCCATTAAGAGGAGCACAAGGAGGAGGGGAAAGATGGAGACGTCGTCCGCCTGTAAGTGTTTCTTTCTTTAGTAGGTTTCCTCTCTTCTGTGAGTGAATATTAACTATTGTCAGAACAAAAAAACAAAAAAATTGAGTTTGGATAGGACCGGGATGACGCAGGGAGGATCACAAGGAGGAGGAGAAGAGAGAGAGGAGAGACGGGTGACGCATAGGGAAGAGGGTGGTGGTGGCGGCGACAGTGCATAGGGAGGAGCACAAGGAGAGAAGAGAGAGGAGAGAAGAAAATAAATTTAATGGAGATGCGGGATGGCGCATAGGGAGGAGGATGGTGGTGGCGACCGGCCATTAAGAGGAGCACAGGAGAAAGATGGAGACGTCGTCCGCCTGTAAGTGTTTCTTCCCCCTCTTACTTTCTCTCTTTCTTTCTTTCTTTCTTTCTTTCTAACCCACTTTCTTCTGTGAATATTAACTCTTGCTTCCTTCCTTTCTTTCTTTAGTAGGATTCCTCTCTTCTGTGAGTGAATAGTAACCCACTCTCTTCTGATGAAGGGAAGAGAGAGTGGACAAGGGAGGGGTTCCAACAATAACTATCCTGAAGAATAAGGTCACTAACCTTTTGAACTAGGTTACTGGCTCCTTGAATGCCATAAACCTTATAGTCAGGCTACCCACGGGTCTGCCCATATATTAATGCTTGTCCCGTCACCCACTGACCAGTAGACGTTGTTGACAAGGTTAGATCTGGCATTAAGGATATTGAACCAAGTGCAAGTCACCTCGCTTCAGGCATTTATCTCTTAGTAGTTGAGCCCACTCTGTTTTAGGATTCGATAGGATTCTCCATACTATTTTTGTAATATTAGTAATTAGCTACCTTTTCGATGAAAATATTATAATTATTTTGTTTTTTTTGAAATTTTTTTAATTTTTTTATGTGATACAATTAGTGTTTGGATCTCCAATAAGTTAGAATATTGTGTTTGGGTCTCCATAATCGACATAATTGGTGTTTGGGTTTTAGGCTAACGGTTGACTGTCAAAATCCAACTAAAAAAATGGAAAAAAAAAGGGACGAAAAAAATAAAAAAAATAAAAAAAATGAAAAGTATAATAAAAAGGGATACTTTTCATTTTTTTTGTTTCAGTATTTTTATCCTTTTTTGTTTTTTATTTCGTCATTTTTTTTCTTGTTTTTCCCATTTCGCTTTTTCAATTTTCAATTTTCAATTTTCAATTTTCAATTTATTTTTCCTTTTGTTCTTTTTTTTTTTTTCATTTTTTTCATTTTTCATTTTGGTTTTTCATTTTTTTCTTCTTTTATTTTATTTTTTTAGTTGGGTTTTAATAGTCAACCGTTAGTCCACCATTTAGAAATGAAAAAAATAATACGTCGTCGTGACTCGATTTACTGATATTCCGTCATCCATTTAGGATCTTATGTCTCTCTCCGATAACAACAAGGGTTACTCTAGTTCGGCCTAGTTGCATTAGGCATTGTTTTAGACATTCTGAAAATTGTTTCTAACATAAGACATCAGTCTTCACACCAAATATCAACTTAAATAATTATTTTCTGAAAATAATTTTGAGAGATGTAGTCATGCATACACTTTATTACAAAATTAAATATTTGGTGGGATCTCGCATCTACTTATTTCGAAGGTCTAATTATCTAGATGATGATATGCTTTCGAGGAAACATGTATAATTATTCCATTGAGGCCTGATGGTAACGAATACTATTTTAATATTATAGTAAGTAAATTAAATAAATTAAGAGGAGAATTTTGTACATATATTACCTTGTTTTTGTTTGTGGACTTCTGCATCCTTCACATGAATATTGCGTCCACGTATGCATCGTACAAATAAAGTTGTAGTTTCCCATCTACCACAGCCGACCATATCGTCATGGGGTCTCCTGTAGGAAAGAATAAACTATTCCTCCTCATATATAATAGTAGAAAAGAGATTTTTAAATTTAGAATATTTAAATATAATTTAATATGATTAATTTTTTTTTAATTCTGGATATATGTTTAATTAGATAATATTATTTAGTTAGTTTAAATATATAATTAATTAGATAATATTATGTAGTTAGTTTCAACATAATTTAAAATTTAAATATATTCTAGTATTCGGTGGTTTTTAATTTACTTGAGGAGAAAATAAAATTAGGTGGTTTTAATTTTTTTACCTAAGAATAAAATTGATAATATAAATACGGCTTATATTTGAGCCGTTTAGAAGCTTCATTATATATATACTAGTAAATTCACGTGCGTTGTACGTAATATAATATTTTTATAAAAATACTTCAAATATTTAAATATATTTAAAAATTTATTCAAAAAATATATCAAAATAATGAGGCTTCAAAACGGTTCAAAAGTGAGCCGTCTAAACTGTATGTATATCATTAATTAATTATTTTAAAAAAATTAATTTTACGTAAAAAAATTGTTAAAAAATTTAAATTTATTATAAATAACGCTACCAAGATTCGAATTCAGCCAACCAGAGATAAAACCTCCCGCCTTAACTACATGAGTTAGAAGAGATATTTGATTATAATTAGATACTATTACATACCTAACCGTTTTTAAGACTCTTTATGAAAAATAAAAATATATTCATAACTAATTATAATTAAAATATAATCAAATATATAACAAATTCTAATTAAAATATAAAAATATATAATAAATCTTAATTTAAATATTTAAACAATTTTATATTAATTTCAGAAGGAACAAATTATTTTACGTGCGTTTACTAGTATATATAATACGGCTTACAAACGGCTAAAAAATGAGCCATCTAAGTCGTATGTATATTATCATTTAAATAAATTAAAAAAGTAATAAAAAATAACTAAATAATCACCTAAATACTTCACTAATTATTTTAAAAAAATAACCAAACATTTAACCATCTAATATGATATATTTATAACTAAATAACTCTAACTTAAGTGGTTAAGGTGGAAGACATTTTCCTTGATTGTTTGAGTTCAATTTATAGAAATAATATTTTTATAATAAATTTATCTTTAATTTTTTATATTTTTTTACGCACCTGCAATGCACGTGCACATTACTAGTTATATATAAAAACTAAGTATTTCTATTATCTTTATATATTACTTTATAATGAGAAAAGTTGGCTCAAACGTGATTGTTTTCTTAAAAATATGTCTTTATCTAACTTTACTAATTAAATTTAATAAAGGTAGCTATGTAATTATGTATAATTTTGTTTAAGGAAATATAGTTTGCTCTTCTTACCTTTGGGTCTCCACAAGTACAAAAATAATAATTAATAGATGATTAAAATACATGCACACGTGCATATATAAAATAAAATAATTGGCTTCACCATCAATTTTTCTTCGAAATATACCCTTACCTACTTTACTATTAAAATTACTCATTAAATTTAACGAGGTCAGTTAGGTAATTATGTATAAAAATTTTTAAGAAAAATATAGTTGCTCTTCTGTTCTCTTTCCAAATATAAAAAAAAAAAAAAAAATTAAAGACCGTTAAAATATGTACAACGTACGTGCATCAATAATAGTATATATCTATACTACTATATAATGGGAAAAGTTAGTTTCACCGTGAAACTTTTCTTTCCAAACATACCTTTGCATATATTTACTAAATAAATTATTTATTAAAGTTAATAGGGGCATATAGGTAATTATGAAAGCTTTCATTTGGGCTTCCTAAATAATCTTGCATGCGTGTATAAAATAATATAATAATAAATTTAGTATGATTAAGATGGTTATTTTTTAGTCTTCTTAAGTAGTCTTAATAAAAATTAGAATAATTACAAAAACCTTTTACTTTTCCTAATAACAACATTTTTGTCTTTCTAAAAATACATACTATAATAATAACATATAAATACGTGCAAAACACGTGCGTATATACTAGTGCTACTATATAATGTGAAAAGTTTAGCTTCACCGTAAAACTTTTCTTTCCAAATATACCCTTGTATATGTCTACTAATTAAATTATGAGAAAATTTGAGTTGCACCCCCACCTTATTTAACCATATTCAAGGTGCACCCCACTGATTTACCATAATGTACAATACCTCCCACTCAAGGGGGAGACATGATTTTAGTTTACCCAGGACTGAACTTAAAATATCCTTAAAAAATTAAGCACAAAAATTATTTCTTCGCCACGTTTCTTTTTAAATAATAAAAAATAGTTTTCGTATTTTTTTGTTCTTAATTTTGATCCTAGTAAAATAGAAAGTAAGCAATAAAATTAGAAACTTGAAGCCATGATAAGAAAAATTAAGGGTATCGGGATAGTTCAACATTAAGGGTATCAGACAACTTAAATTGTCACTATCTTAAATTGCATAAATGATAATTCTTAGACGGTTAAGGATATCAGACATTTATATGGAGCTAAAATTATTTATTTTATATCTATAGCTTTGAAATGGCTGATAGGACAGATTGAGAGAATATATGATAGAGCTGAAATCATTTACTTTATATCTATAGCTTTGATATTATATCAGAAAGTAAACAGAGCATTGACATCTTAGAGATTAGATCAAACATATGTTGCAGCCAAGTAGAAGGAACTAAAAGGGCTGCTAATGTTACTTATTATGAGATGTTGCTGCCAAGTTGAAGGAACTAAATGAGTCATTATATGAAACAAGTAATGTAGATAATAACTAAATAAGAAATAATAATCTACACACAAACCAGATGATGTGGCAACTTGTGCTTACCGGAATTGATTAGTACCAATATGAGATTATGAGCAGACAAGTGACAATGATAGTATAAAGAATATTGAAACTAGAGATAAATTGGTCTTTTTGGACATAGAGTATGTTCATACTTGACCCGTCAACAAATTTCACCAGTGATATGAGCCTCTTAAGGAAGATATACAAAGTACAATGCTAGTATAAGGACTATTGAAACTGTTACTTTTTAGCAATTAGAAGTGCAATAAACTAACTTATAATGGGTTACTACAAAAAAATAAAGACAAAAAGTAATAGCGATCTAAATTCAAAATCACTACAAAATGGATTATTTAACCGAACACAGAAGGTTCAGTATTAGAATTAATTTTATGAAATAAAATAAAACTGACATAAAAGGAGTGGATCCAATGCTATCTAGAAGTAGAGAGATTCAATATAAGTAATAGCCAACATATCTACTAAGCTGAGTAAACAAATTAATCAATTACCACCAGATCTAAGCATATATTAACAATCAATAACCAAATTATCAAAATGAACCAATCGAAAGGAATCTGAAACTCACCGCTTCCTTGCTTCTTGCTTGGATCGAAGAAGAAGAAGAAGAAGAAGAAAGAAAAGAGTAAAAAAGGAAAAAAAAAAAAGTGTTTGGAGCAGCGGTGTAACAGCCGGCCCTAGTTGTGACTGAGTAGATTAGGGAAGATCCCACTACTTAGATTGTTGGATGCGCTGCTTTACCCCTATAGTAAGGTGGGGAATGGATTTACTGGATGGGCTGGAGCCCATCCCAACCCACCAGTAGATCCGCTCCTGCCCCCACTTCCGTCAAAAATTACGTACATCGAATATTTTATTTAACAAACCTTTCCTTTAGTAACTCTGAAACTTCTTTTTGTCTTTTTTACGATGAAACAAAATCCGATGTACTTTTTGTTTTGTTTTATGAAATACTATTTGAAACTTGAAGAAATGCACAATATTATTCCCCATAACTATGAATTGATGATTAATTTTATGCACAATATTATTTCCCATAACTATGAATATATGATTAGTTTTACATTAGATAGTCTTTGTTGGATTTTCCATAAAATAAAGACTTTCATTAGTTTTTTTTTTTTTTTTGGAAAAAGTCTTAATAGTTTTTGGGTTAAATTGATTGTTACTCATCTTCTATATTTTTTTTCTTCACATTTTTATTCTCTTATGGGGTAACTATTACTTCCGTTTAAAATGTTGAAAAAAAATACTACATGTATTTGTTTGTTTATGATGAGTTCTACTACTAAGAACAAAATAAATGTCGTCAGTGCACGTATTTTTTTATTTTCTTTTATTGTTTCAAATTTATTGATTTATATAATATGACTCAAAATGAATCTCACCAAGATGAGAGGTAGAAAACGATGAATGGCAAGAAGAAGAGGATAGGGAGGAATTAATGCCCATATCGATTAAATATTGGTGTATAATTTTTTTTAAGGATTTATCAACTTCAATTAGAAAATGAGAAATGACAAGAAGAAGAAGATAATTATTTTTTTCTTGGTTAAATATTGGAACAATGCTTATTTTTTGTACTTTTTAATTAAGTACAACATCCAAGAAATTCTCATTTTGATAGTATTTATTTAAATTTTATCTTTATTACTTTCCTACCAGTAATAATAATTTTGATTAAAAAAAATATTATTTATTATTTAAAATGAACGAGAGAATGAAACTATTAGAGAAAAGTACTTGTAACTAATATAATAACTTTTATTTCAGCTTGCATGAAAAATTATAAAATACAAGATAATTCATTGAAATCTATATAGGAATCCATCACTACTCTGTTAAAGTCTTTGAAATCGGAGAATTCCACATAAAACTCCTTCAAAATATGAATGATATAAATCCTTTGAATTTTTTTTAAATCCTAATTGACTACCATCCCTAATTCTATTTTAAAAAGGTTTAGAACTTTTATGAATAAATATACTTGTTATTACGTATACTGCATATAAAATTAGATTAATCAATATGTTACAAATTATATCTGAGATTGGCATATAATATAGTACAATTTGGAATAATGTATACGGACAAAAATAACACTTCTTCTGCCTAAATTTTTCTTTCAAAAATACTTTGGTAGGAAAATAAAAGATGGCAAAATTGATTATAAGAAGAGAAATTTGAATAATTCTTGAATTATTTACACTAACTACCCCTATGTATGTTTATTACACTGAGTACCTCTACTTTTAAACTAATTATATTGATCACCCATATTTTTTGGTTTATTACAGAGATATTCCTACTTTTAAACTAATTACAATGATATTGCTAAAAAATTAGATAAAAATTTAAATTATATTTAAATATTTTAAATATAATTTGAATATATTTTAATTAAAATTTGTTATAAATATGTAAGGAAGGAGAATGATAATTTTATAGGAGTCTACATTATGTAAACGTCCAAGGCCTCAAAAATTTCAGGAACGACACTTGTCCTCAATCATCAATTATAAGCAATATCCAATATCATCATAAACACAATCAAGGGCGTATACACGTTGGAGGCTGAGGTGAGCTTCAGTCCACCAACAATTTATATATATATATATATATATATATATATATATATATATATATATATATATACTTTTATTGGGATTTTTTATTACCTCTTATAGTGTTTTGTGTACAAATTTTAGTTGGATCATATTTTATCATGTCCATATAACCTCTGAATAGATATGTCCAGCTGAAGCTTATCGAAAGTATATCACGTCCATATTACCTCTAATATTACTTTCACCCTAGCCTGTCATTTATATTCAAAAATGATGGGTCCATTGGGGATGGAGGTACATATCTGCTCAGAGGTAATATGGACATGGCAGTTTTTGTGGACTTAACACCACTGGCGTACTTAGAGTTAATTACGAGTGTTAAGTTGAGATGACAACCGATATCAGAGGTAATATGGACATGATAATCGATAGCTGGACCAGGAAGGTTTGTTTAGAGGTAATATGGACATGACAAACTCAGCTGGGAGAATCATTACGACAGCAGTTCAGAGGTAATATGGACATGAACTAGTGTCTTAAAAAAAATTGTGGAGTGATTTTCCTGAGTAGGGATAGACCTGAAGAATCCGCTGGGAAAACTTTAGGGACTCATCATCCGGTATTTTCTTGAGGGAGCAAATTGTTACGTTAGAGCGAAATCAATTTGCAGTGATCGTCCCCTCATTTTATAGATGCAAAGTGACAACTTTGGCGTCGATCAACTCATGAATTCTCCTTTTCAGTACATAGCATGCCCTTGTGGGGTGATGAATGTACCGATGGAAGAGACAATAATCTGGGTCATCGACTTTGCCAGCCCTCTCAGGGTATCTGATATTGGGTAGCCGAAGTTTGTGTTCCTTCATCAATACATTGAAGATTTCAATGATGTCATCTTCATTGAAGGAGAAAGTCCCTTTTGGCCTTCGGGCTCCCGATGTCTGAGTTTTACGGTCTTCAGGGAGGATGGTCATAGTTGCATCATCTTCAGACTCAGAGGGAATTCTACCCCCATCTCTGTTTTGCCGAGGTAGGCTACCCCCAGACATGTCGTGGCATTTGTCCACAGAAGTTGATTTAGAAGGTCTTGTCTCTGGTATTACAGGATCAGACTCTCGAGGTTTGGAGTTTGCAAGAGATGCAGTATACCCCAACCCAAAACGAGTTTGTTGACAGTAAAAATTACTATGCAACGGTGTTCGTCTGCCTTTTCCATAGTTGAGGCCTTGTTTCAACTTCAAATCATAACCCATGCTTTGTATAATCTTTAAAGCTTGTGGGCTATATTTGTGGATTTGTATTTTTCCAGCATCAGACTCGCGAGATTCTTCATGTAAAACTGGTCTATTCCGCATTCGACCGAAGATTATTTGATGCTGGTCGTCGCGAGTTGGCGGAACAATAAAGACAGAATCTTCATGTGGCCCAGAAGTTATGACGACATTAGACGTTGATGCATCTTCCCACATGATCTCCCCACGTTTGACAGTTAGGGGAACTGAATCCTGGTTATGACTCCTGTCTTTGCGTTTCTGGATCAGAAATTCACGCAAGTCAGGAGGATTAACAGAAGAAGAGGAAGAAGGCTTGTTCCTCCTGTTTACATCAGTTGGAATGTGAATATTGGATACCATAACTCTCCTCCTGCCACCCGTATACAGCAGTTCAGCCATATGAATAGCAGCTGATCCATGAGGAGCGTATCTATCCACGAACTGGGTCTTCTTTACGCCAATGGGCTTCTCCTGGTGTAATTTGGAATTTTGCTCAGGCTGGCATAAAATTGAGGAAGTCCTCAATCGTCCATCTGCTTCTAGCGTAATTTGGAGAGCAGGCAGATTCTTTTTTTGATGGCGTAAAGGCCGAGAAGTTGAGAAGTCCGCCACTTGTTTTCCCTTGCGTAGATTGCAGGGACCATATGCTTTTCCACGGAGGGCAGATGCATTTTTACGCTTAGAGCGCGTTTGGAATTTCTGATTTGGCGCTGAGGCATTATCAAAAATTTTGTCTGTCACGTCATAGACGGGAGACAGAGTTTTACGCGCCGAGAGCGGAGTAGACTTCTGGACTAGCACTGAGGCATTGCCAGAAGTTTTGTCTGCCACGTCACAGACGGGAGACAGAGTTTTACGCGCAGAGCGCGGAGTAGGCTTCTGGACTAGCACTGAGGCATTGCCAGAAGTTTTGTCTGCCACGTCATATACGGGAGACAGAGTTTTACGCGCGAGGAGCGGAGGTTGCGAAGCTACAACCTTGCTGGTCGGAGAAACCAGAGATTCTGGGTTCGATCCCCAGCAGAGTCGCCATCTTGTGTTTGATAATAAACGAAAGAAATAAAATAAGGTTTATACTAAACCCTTTCTTAGGTTTACAAACAAGAAGTACTATTAATCCTATACAAGGATGTTAAGTACAAAATTTAATCTGGGTAAATATTGCTATAGGAGTCTGATCTGCGGTCGATCACTTTGTCCCTTGGACCACACGATGATGAAGAAGTGCTATAGAAGGAGAAGAAGCTTCCAAGATTGCAAAGGAGAGTGGATACTTGATGCCAAAATCGTCGATCACTACTCTCGGTCTATGCTCTGGGTTCTTCTCTCTCAAAGCAAATCAATTTTCGACTTTAAGTTCTCCAGCTCCAAATCTTCCACCTTCCGACCTTTTTCTCCCCTTTTCACCTCTCGACCTTTTTGACCCTTTTTTCCTCCGGACCTCCATGGAAGGAGGTCTCTATTTATAGAGTTTTTAGTGACAGTTATCATCCAGTCAGCGTAGAAGCTGGACAGTGGAGATAATGGCGCTCTTTACGCGGCGGTTATAATAACTGTCACACACGTATAGATGATCTTCTGAATGAGCGTGTGACGCGTGTCCCATCATGGAAATGACGCGTATAACTGCTGCGAAGATCACGACATGCAAGCCACGTAGGTAACTGCCCATCGCGTAGAGAAGGTTGACATAAAAGCCAAATAACTGTCACATTGGCGTAGAAGCCAAAAAGTTGTTTTGTTGGTGTAGAAGCCAAATAGGCGTAGAAGCTGAAATGTTATCAAGTTTGGCGTAGAAGCCAAGTAGGCGTAGAAGCCGAATGGTTGTCAGGTCTGGCATAGAGGCCTGATGCTGCATGGATAGGTAGCTAGCGTAAGAGATAGCCGATCCTCCTTCCTTGACTGGGGTCTTGAGCGTATTCTGGACCAAATAACCTTATCACGCATCAATACAAATATAGCCTGAGTTGGCGTATTCCGAGGAGATAGCGTACAGCGTGCTCCTATAGCTGAAAATAGACTGATGGCGTAATATGCAGAGGTGATGATGTGGACGTATTAGCCGTAATTATGGCTCACCCAGTCTTTGGAAGTAGAACCAAATCCCATGCATTGAATGCAGAGATCTGCCCCCATTCTGCGTATTAAATGCAGAGACGTGCCTCGAGCTCTGTACGAAGAGCAGCTTTTGACGTGACAGTTTGTTTTGTCTTCTGCTGAGCGTAAAAGCTCACATCTGCCTGTATAAAACTAGGCAGCGTATTCCCTTGAATGCGTAAAAGCAATTTGTATCAGGAAAATGTCACTAAACGATGGTCTGGGTCTCCGTGCCGAATCATCATTACAGCCGTCTTTTGGATAGTTGTGCAGTACTCTTTGTCAGGAGTCAGGTTCATTGCATGATCTGACAGGTTCATTCGAGGAATACGAAGAGTTCCCCGTACAACTTCCCACTGCATTAAAAGCGAGTGGGTTTTACGCCAAAGTGGCGATATAATAACCTTTTTACGCTGAAGCAGTCTGAACATACTGCATTACGCGGGTTGTTCTGGAGCTATATTTTACACTGTACTTAGCGATGAAGCTCTGCTGTACGCCGATGGCTCTGAAGTCATGTCTTACGCCACACAGCACTGAAATTCTGCTTTACGCGGGTTTTATGCATACTGCGTATAACTCGACAACGTATTTTTTATGCTTCTACACCTTAGAAAACTAAGAGGAATGAACCAATACCTTAGTAAGAGTAAGGGTACCCTACCTTCAGCTTAGTAGGTCCCCTAGAATCTATGATCATCAATTGTCATAGCTCTTTACCCAATTAAAATCCATTGAATGAATTGAACATTTTCCTTGATCATATCTCGAACACAGAAATTAGCATATCACCTTTCCTTAGGAAACCATGATATTATCAAGAGTATCTCTATTTAAGTTCATATCTTGTTTCTCCGAAACCTTAACGCTCGCTATTTGTGCGACGACTAAAAATTTTTCTTTCATCTTTCAATTCGTGCCCTTTCTGATTGTAGGCCAAGTGATTCCTTTTATGTTAGGATATATAGTTTGCTAGGATTATAGTTGTTAATCTTGAATTTTAAAATTTTGTGCTTAGTAGTTAGAACTTGATAGTTTGAGTTGTTCATTTAGAATATGATTTTATGATTATCCTTTAATTTCAAATCAAGTAATTTGTTCCACATATCTCAATACGGGTTATATTCTCTTTCACTTGAGAGCCAGTAACTTCTCCATTCTTAATATTAACATTTTTATTCTATAAGCACTATGATTAAGACTCAAGATGACCATTTGTCACGACCCGCACCCGGAAATTGGGCATGAGTCATGGGTACGTCCAGCCTACGCCGCAGCATCGGCGGTAGAACGCTGTCTAGGTCACAACATGGTATATCCTGTCAATAGTCTCAACTCCGTACGGAGGACAATGATAACTCAATCACAGTTCTATAATATACTCAATCACAACTATAAACATAATGGCACGATGAGAATTTAAAAGAGTTCTCTTAAAACCAACCACAAGAAGTTCAACTCAAAACCTGGGTCTAAATGACCTCACAAAGTCACAAATAAAATAAATACATCTCAGTCTCAGTCTCAGTCTAAAGCAATAAATGCAAAAAAATAATCTAAGCATGGGCAGGCATGTTCTCCTCTAGGATAGGCACCTCCTCTGGGATTTCTGGGGTGAAATCCTCCTCTATTCCTGGACCGTAATGAGTAGGACAAAAGTCCTCCAGGTCCTCTGAAAATGTTGTTATCCAGTCAGGATTGGAGCGAAGCACAAACACTAACAGCAGTTTCATTAAATTGACAAAATCTATAAACAGTGTAAGAGATACAAGATGGAAATAAAAGCTGAACATGTGAAGTACTGAAGAAATGAAATAGACAATAAGCATCTAGCAATGAGCAATAAATAGTGACTGCTAGAACAGTAATCTGAATAAAGATAAAACATCTAGCTAAGTGATTGAAATATCAGTTTATTATGTGATCGGCTTGGGACTGGATCAGGCTGGTTATATATGATTAGCTATGATTCTTTTAGGTCAGGCTAACCGCATGGTTAGCTATGGTGCATATAATGGTCAGGCTAATCATATATAACAGCTATGGAGCATATAAGTGGTCAGGCCGCACCCGACGTGAGAAGTGGGGTGAGCTATGGTGCATATAAATGTTTGGATATGATCACATAATCTACTAATAGTTCCCCCTTCCCCAGCTAGCACGATGGATTCCAACCACGACTCCTCGTGATGGGGATCTAGGGTGCTAACCCGTGTATCCATAGTGTCGGAGTCAAGTATGAAATACACTATAATTTATAGAAGTAATCAACCATGAAAACTGTCAGAGAATGTACTCGCCTGTGGTCCTGAGCAAAATGTGAGGATCGAGGTCCAAATCGGAATCACAATGACCTATTTATGGAAATTCAATGTTAATTAATGAATTAAAAGAATAACATGCTTAACAATTTAAAAAACGAGGTTTCTAGGTCACGTCTAAGGTTTTCTGGTCAATACTAGGTCCAACTAAGTCAAATCTAGGTTTTTGGTCAAAACTAGTTAATACCTTGCTTCTAGGTTCATACTAGCTATTTTAAACTAATACTAGTTAAAACTAGGTTGTGACTAGGTTTCTAGGTCCATCTCATGAGTATCTAGATACTAGGTATCATCATTATATATAACTCATATAGTGTGGTATATTGTATCTTGCTGAAACTAGTTCCTATTTCTTATACTATATGCTATCAGTATGTAAATAACTTACATTTATATACTGAGCATATTCCTTAACTGACACCAACCAATTTATACCTTAACATCTCTTATACCTTGGCATTTACCCATATTCAACACCAACTTGACATCCCCACTACACACTAGCCTGGCACACATTAACATTTAAAACTCATTTGCCACCCCACACCCACATACAGTCACATTGAGATACCTGATACCTTCCTCTACTCACATTAATACCCATTAGATACACCCCTGTTCACTGCACACAATCACTGATACTTAACTTCCTAGACCCCCCCCTGAGAACTTCCTCAGTTAACACAGGCCTGGCATTCTGTCCTACACCCTTTAATATGTATACTGATACATATTCCTATGCACACAGTCACTAAAACACACACACACTGAATGCACAGAACTCAGGCATCCCCCCCCCCTCAAATCTGATACACAGTTACACAATACACATGTACACTAATCTGGAATCCTCACCTACACACTAGATACTGGGGCAAATACTGATACACACCTACTGACCTCTCCTAACCCCTAACACATGTTTATTTCTCTGATACCCAATTACACAGTATCCCCTAACTCGATGCCACAAGGCACACACACAACTAAACTGATTGATACACACACAGCCACAATTTCTGCACACTGAACACACATATACATATACACAGTTATCCCACCTAGCTAATACACAACTACACAACACTAGTTACATAGACACTGCTCCCTCTCATAACCTTACTGATACTGCTATGCCCCAAAACCACACACAAGTCACTGATACTCACACAGGAACTCAGGGACACAGACACTGGTTCACTAGACACTAGGTTCTAGGATACATACACAGACATTATGATCTGTACAGGAAAATGTACAGCTGCACACTGCCCCTTACTCTCAGAATCTGATACCCATTCTTTGGCACTGCACAGTTCACACATAGATACATCTAACCTCACTGCACACACACAAGAATTAATTCCTGATACCCTACCCTCTACACTCTCCCTCATCTACACACACAGCCACCCCTAAAATCTAGCTTACCTCAACTCACAAGCACACACAATCTGCACACAGCACAGCACAGAAATCTGCACGCACACATTAACTGAGACACAGAGAATCACACATGAATCCCGACTGCACAGGTAAACACACACACATATCTAACAGTAACCATCTACTCACCTAATCTAATACACAGTACACATCTACCTTATGTTGAGACACACACAACAACATGCCCATGTATACTGATACACACTAAATCTAACCCAGAATTCTCCAACCCGACTGAACAGGGAATTCTGCCCCCCCCCCCCTTGACTGTGCACAGGCACAAATTCATTGAGGCACAGAACTCTCTCAACCCGTCTGCACATAACCAATGCACAGTGAACACCTATTCTACCACAACATAGCCCACAAGACTCGACTCAGGAATCAAAACAACCACATATCTACCCCTATGCATATATATATATACATACAGATTCCTATATTAAATATGCAGAATTTAACTAACAGATACGTTCCTAATAACATATCATCAAACATGTGAAGGGCATGAACGAATCCCACATCAAGAAACTCCAAAAACCCAGACCTAAACCCTAAATCATAATCAAATCTATACGTATGAGAGTGAGATCAGCCTATATACCAAATTCTAGGGTTAGGGTTCCTGAATTAATTGGAAAAACAATTGTTGGGGACCCTTAACCTAACCAAAACCCTAAATTCGAACTACACACAATTGGGTGGGTTCCTAAAGGGCCATGAACATCTGAAAACAGGAATTAAAGGAATAAAACTAGGGTTTTACCTGCAGGGGAAGGTTTCTTCAACGAGGCTCTTCTTCTCCAAGGCTCCCTGACCCACGTTCTTTGCTTCTCTTGCTTTGGAGGTGGAGAAAATGGAACCTAGGGTTAGGGTTTCGAATTTTTGGAGTGGGGAGATGGATTTCTCTAGTGGAGGCTAGGGTTTCTCCTGTTTACATGAATGATGGCTTTGTGAGAGGCTTCTTTTTATATTAAACCTAGGTTTAGGGTTTCTATGCCTAGTTTTTAGGTTAAACCCCTTGGCCCTCTCATGTAGAACCTAATAGACTCAGGTTAAGTCAGTCTAGGGTTTTGAGGGTTCCCCCAAATTTTAAATTCTAGGGTTTTGCTAGAATAGGGTTTTCTAACTAGGGTTTACTCATTAGGGTTGTCCTAATGGATTTTTAGGGTTAGACCTAAAACTAAATATTATTAACAATATATAATAGTTATAAAACTCAGCAAATAATTTAATACATAATTATTTTAAAATAGTTAAATTACACAAATGCCCTTATATGGAAAAAGTGGTAGTGACAAGTCTACCCTCCTAAAAGAAATTTCGTCCTCGAAATTGGACTGAACTACAACAAGAATGAAATCAGAAAAGGAATATACCTCAAGTCTAGAAGAGATACGGGTATTGCTCGCGCATTTCGTCCTCTCTCTCCCAGGTTGACTCCCCTGGAGAGTGATGTCTCCATGCAACACGAACCAAAGGGATGGTTTGGTTCCGCAACACCTTCTCTCTGCGATCCAAGATCTCCACGGGCTGCTCAGGGTAGCTGAGCGTCGGACCAACCTCAATCTCCGAGTGATCAAGTACGTGACTAGGGTCTGCCACGTACCGTCTCAGCTGCGACACGTGAAACACATTATGCACTCCCTCCAATGTAGGCGGCAAGTCCAGTCTATATGCCACTGCACCTACCCTCGCCAGAATACCGAAGGGTCCGATGTAGCGTGGGCTAAGCTTCCCGCCTCTGCCAAAATGAATCGTTCCACGCGTCGGAGAAATCCGTAGGAATACTAGATCGCCAACCTAAAACAAAACAGTCTTAACATGCAGTCTAAACAAACAGCAAACACAACCAGAAAACAACAATCTATACCTGAAACTCAAGGGGTCTACGGTGGCTGTCGGCCCAATGCCGCTGTCTGTCCTGCGCCACTCGCAGTCTGTCTCTGATGAGTTTCACCTTTTCTGCTGCATCCACGACCATTTCTGGTCCTAGCAAGGCTCTCTCTCCAACGTCGTCCCACGATAGCGGTGTACGACACCTCCGTCCATAAAGAGCCTCAAATGGTGACATCTCGATGCTGGCCTGGTAGCTGTTATTGTAAGCAAACTCTACCAGGTGCAGATGATCCTCCCAAGAACCTCCGAGATCTAAAACGCAAGTGCGTAGCATATCCTCGAGAGTCTGAATAGTCCTTTCAGACTGCCCGTCTGTCTGGGGGTGATACGCGGTACTGAACTTGAGCTGAGTGCCCAAGCTAGCCTGCAGACTCCTCCAGAAGTGGGAAGTGAAACGACTATCCCGATCTGAGACGATGCTCACAGGAACTCCATGAAGCCTAACAATCTGTCGCACGTACATCTCTGCGAGCCTCTCTGTCGACGTGCCCACCTTGAAAGGTAAGAAATGAGCTGATTTGGTCAACCTGTCCACGATGACCCAAATCGCGTCCTTCCCTCCTGGAGAACGTGGAAGCCCTGAAACGAAATCCATGGTCACGTGCTCCCATTTCCATTCTGGAATCGGTAAAGGTTGAAGCAAACCTCCTGGCCTCTGCCGGTCTGCCTTTACCTGCTGGCACACTAGACACCGAGATACGAAGCGTGCTACCTCGCGCTTCATTCCATACCACCATACGTGCTCCCTCAAGTCTCGATACATCTTGTTGGCACCGGGATGCATCGAGTACTGAGAGCGGTGTGCCTCCTGTAAAACCTCCTCGCGCAGCTCCCCGCTAGGCACACATATCCTCGTGCCGTGCCGTAGAGAACCATCATCTGCGATAGTGAAGTCGTCCGACAATCCCATCTGAACCTGTGCTCTGATACTCCTCAGAGTCTCATCATCGTATTGCGCAGCTCTGATCCTGTCCATTAGTTCGGACTGTATCTGTAATCCCCACATCTGAATCTCAGCACCGGGAACTAACACTTCAATCTCCAAGCTCTCCAAATCAGCCAATAAATGTCTATCTGTCGTCAAGTACATAGCCATCGGATACCTGCTCAAGGCATCGGCGACTACGTTAGCCTTCCCGGGATGGTACTGCAATGAGATGTCGAAGTCCTTCATCAACTCCAACCACCTCCTCTGTCTCATGTTCAGCTCCTTCTGTGTGAATACGTACTTCAAGCTCTTGTGGTCTGTGAAGATTTCCACACGCTCTCCGTACAGGTAATGTTTCCACAGCTTTAGAGCGAAGATAACTGCTGCTAACTCCAAATCGTGGGTGGGGTAGTTCTTTTCATGAGGGCGTAACTGCCTGGAAGCATAGGCAATTACCTTCCCGTGCTGTTGAAGAACACATCCCAGACCCTTCCCTGAAGCATCACTGTAGATGGTAAAGCCACCTGTCCCTGATGGCAACGTCAAAATTGGAGCTGTCGTCAACCTCTTCTTCAGCTCATCAAATGCAGCCTGGCACTCCTCTGTCCAAACAAAATCCACGACCTTCCTAGTCAGTCTGGTCATCGGCGCTGCAATCTTGGAGAAGTCTTGTACAAACCTCCTGTAGTATCCTGCTAGCCCGAGAAAACTCCTGATCTCAGCTACCGAACTGGGGGTAGCCCACGACTCTACTGCCTCGATCTTCTGTGGGTTAACCGAGATTCCGTCACCCGATACCACATGCCCGAGAAATTCGACCTTGTCAAGGAAGAATTCACACTTAGAGAGTTTCCCGTATAGCTTCTCCCTCCTGAGAGTCTCTAAGACCAATCTCAGGTGCTCTTCGTGCTCCTCCGGTGTCTTAGAGTACACAAGAATATCGTCGATGAACACCACTACGAACTTATCAAGGTACTGGTGGAACACCTTGTTCATCAAGTTCATGAATACTGCCGGCGCATTGGTTAAACCAAATGGCATCACCATGAACTCAAACTGGCCGTATCTGGTCCGAAAAGCTGTCTTCGGCGTGTCTTCTTTCTTCACCTTCACCTGGTGATAACCTGACCTCAAATCAATCTTTGAAAACACCCTCGCCCCGCTCAACTGGTCGAAAAGATCATCTATCCTCGGCAGCGGGTACTTGTTCTTGATAGTGATATTGTTCAAAGCTCTATAATCAATGCACATGCGCACCGTGCCGTCCTTCTTCGGTACGAACAATACCGGAGCTCCCCATGGTGATGAACTGGATTTGATGAAGCCTTTGTCCTGCAGCTCCTCGACTTGCTTCTTCAGTTCTGCCAGCTCGCTGTTGTTAACTCTATAGACATGTTGTGAAATGGGCTCCGCTCCTGGAACCAAGTCTATAGAGAATTCAACATCCCTGTCTGGCGGCAAGCCTGGCAACTCTTCTGGAAATACGTCCAGGAACTCCGCAATTAGAGGATGTGGCAACTCCTCCTCTTCCGCCCTGGCTCCGCAAAATGTGCTCCTGCTCTGTTCCGCTGCTGCTCTGACGACCTCAAACTCCGGCTCTCCTGGTGGTCTGAACAATACTCTGCCTCTATAACAATCTATAGTAGCATGATGCCTGCTCAACCAGTCCATTCCGAGTACAATATCGTACCCCGGAAGTGGCATGACAAGTAAGCTCACGCTCAAGTCTCGGCCTCCTACTGATACTCTCCTGTCCTTGCAGTGATCACGGACTAGGATAATACCTCCTCCAGTCATGATCTTGCAAGTCCTAGCTAATGGTTCTGTGTCTAAATGATGTCAAAGTGCATATGATACAGACACAAAACTATGGGAAGCGCCAGAGTCGAATAAGGTAAATGCAGGAATACAATCGAGAAGAACCGAACCTGTGATCAAGTCTCCTGCTGGCTCGATCTCCTCGACTGCCATGGCGTATGCTCGCCCCTGGGGTGCACCTCTCTGCTGCTGATGCTGGGCGAACTTCTGATTTTGCGGTGGAAGTGGTCCCCTCTGTTGTTGGCCTCCTGGTACGGTAGGTACCCTGCCTGGTCCTCTCTGGGCGGCTGCTCCACCCTGACCTGGACGAGTCCGAATGGTAGGGCAATCCCTCAGCTGATGTGTCGTCGATCCGCAGGACAAACATGAGCCCAATCTATGCCTGCAGATATCTCTAGTATGTCCCATCTTCCCGCAGTACGCACACTGGATGGCGGGCTGAGTCTGCCTCTGCTGCTGTTGCTGAACCTGCCCTCGAGCTGGTGCCTGGTGCTGTTGCTGAAAGTGCCTCTGCTGCTGCTGAAAGTGTGGACGCTTGCCTGTTCCCGCACTACTGTTTGCCCCTCCGGAAACATCGCGTCCCCTCTTGGGTCTGAGGTCCAAGTCATCCTCGGCTACTTGGGCATCCATCAATATGCCCTCATAGGTAGCTGTGCGACGTCCCGACGTGCGAGACTTGATCTCTCTTGTCAGCCCCTTTCTGAATTTCCGGGCCCTGTCCCCCGGATCTCTAATCATCGACGGCGCAAAGCGGCTC
Organism: Iris macrosiphon; assembly: GCA_036927795.1. Taxonomy (NCBI): domain Eukaryota; kingdom Viridiplantae; phylum Streptophyta; class Magnoliopsida; order Asparagales; family Iridaceae; genus Iris; species Iris macrosiphon. Next base: position 800,525 of record JAYESA010000044.1, on the reverse strand, counting down.
AGGCGGGAAAACTCCGCGGCATACTCGTCGACGGACGAGCTCCCCTGGGCTAAGTCATGGAACTGACTCTCCAAAGCTCCCAGGGCGACATCAGGAAAGAACTTTTCTTTGAAGAGCTCCTTGAAAGCTTCCCAAGTGAGTCCCCCGCGCAAGAGTCTCGGCTCCGTGCGAAACCACGTCAAGGCAATGTCGAACATCTGGCTGCCAGCGGCCTCGATCTGGAGCGCCTCTGGAATCTGCGCCAAACGCAAGTTCCTCTCGATGTCCTCTAGCCAATCATCGGCGTAGAGTATCCCTTCTGTCCCCTTGAACTCCCGAGGCATCATCCTCTTGAAGTCCACAATGGTGCCCGGCCTCTGTTGTTGCTGACCAGGATGTTGCTGCTGCTGAGTGACTCTCTCCACAGCCTGGAGAGCCACTTGGTGAGCATTTTCCATGTTCACCCTCATCATCTCTGTCTGGGCCTGATGTGCCTCAGCCTGCACTCTCTGGGCCTCTGCCGACGTCCTCTGGGCATCGACCATGCCCTGTATCAAAGCGAACATCTGTGCCCCATCGACGGGCACACCTCCTGGATGCTGAGCTGGTGGTGGTGGAGGTGGTGGTGCCGTCGTAGCTGTGGGGACCCTCTGAACTGGTGGTGGAGGACCCCCGAATGCTGCAGACACTCCCACCTGTCCTGGAGATGTAGGAGGTGCTGCTGATGTCTGTCCGGCAGCGCGAGAGGTGGCAGACCTCTCTGAATCTGCTGCTCCGAGTCTCTGGGACCTTCTTGGCGGCATCCTGAAGACAGATCGAAAGATTCAATTAAGGCAATAGATATGATATCAAGGAAGGACAGAAAAATTTCTAAAGGAATTAATCATGAAGAATAGTATCATAAGAATCGGAATTCCCTAATTGTGATTGAGCATATCCTTGGCCTAATTCCTATTACTTACAATCTCGCTCTACTGTGAATCTAAGTCTACGGACTAGACCTGCATGGGCCACCACTAAAAACGTGTCACGACCCGCACCCGGAAATTGGGCATGAGTCATGGGTACGTCCAGCCTACGCCGCAGCATCGGCGGTAGAACGCTGTCTAGGTCACAACATGGTATATCCTGTCAATAGTCTCAACTCCGTACGGAGGACAATGATAACTCAATCACAGTTCTATAATATACTCAATCACAACTATAAACATAATGGCACGATGAGAATTTAAAAGAGTTCTCTTAAAACCAACCACAAGAAGTTCAACTCAAAACCTGGGTCTAAATGACCTCACAAAGTCACAAATAAAATAAATACATCTCAGTCTCAGTCTCAGTCTAAAGCAATAAATGCAAAAAAATAATCTAAGCATGGGCAGGCATGTTCTCCTCTAGGATAGGCACCTCCTCTGGGATTTCTGGGGTGAAATCCTCCTCTATTCCTGGACCGTAATGAGTAGGGCAAAAGTCCTCCAGGTCCTCTGAAAATGTTGTTATCCAGTCAGGATTGGAGCGAAGCACAAACACTAACAGCAGTTTCATTAAATTGACAAAATCTATAAACAGTGTAAGAGATACAAGATGGAAATAAAAGCTGAACATGTGAAGTACTGAAGAAATGAAATAGACAATAAGCATCTAGCAATGAGCAATAAATAGTGACTGCTAGAACAGTAATCTGAATAAAGATAAAACATCTAGCTAAGTGATTGAAATATCAGTTTATTATGTGATCGGCTTGGGACTGGATCAGGCTGGTTATATATGATTAGCTATGATTCTTTTAGGTCAGGCTAACCGCATGGTTAGCTATGGTGCATATAATGGTCAGGCTAATCATATATAACAGCTATGGAGCATATAAGTGGTCAGGCCGCACCCGACGTGAGAAGTGGGGTGAGCTATGGTGCATATAAATGTTTGGATATGATCACATAATCTACTAATAGTTCCCCCTCCCCCAGCTAGCACGATGGATTCCAACCACGACTCCTCGTGATGGGGATCTAGGGTGCTAACCCGTGTATCCATAGTGTCGGAGTCAAGTATGAAATACACTATAATTTATAGAAGTAATCAACCATGAAAACTGTCAGAGAATGTACTCGCCTGTGGTCCTGAGCAAAATGTGAGGATCGAGGTCCAAATCGGAATCACAATGACCTATTTATGGAAATTCAATGTTAATTAATGAATTAAAAGAATAACATGCTTAACAATTTAAAAAACGAGGTTTCTAGGTCACGTCTAAGGTTTTCTGGTCAATACTAGGTCCAACTAAGTCAAATCTAGGTTTTTGGTCAAAACTAGTTAATACCTTGCTTCTAGGTTCATACTAGCTATTTTAAACTAATACTAGTTAAAACTAGGTTGTGACTAGGTTTCTAGGTCCATCTCATGAGTATCTAGATACTAGGTATCATCATTATATATAACTCATATAGTGTGGTATATTGTATCTTGCTGAAACTAGTTCCTATTTCTTATACTATATGCTATCAGTATGTAAATAACTTACATTTATATACTGAGCATATTCCTTAACTGACACCAACCAATTTATACCTTAACATCTCTTATACCTTGGCATTTACCCATATTCAACACCAACTTGACATCCCCACTACACACTAGCCTGGCACACATTAACATTTAAAACTCATTTGCCACCCCACACCCACATACAGTCACATTGAGATACCTGATACCTTCCTCTACTCACATTAATACCCATTAGATACACCCCTGTTCACTGCACACAATCACTGATACTTAACTTCCTAGACCCCCCCCTGAGAACTTCCTCAGTTAACACAAGCCTGGCATTCTGTCCTACACCCTTTAATATGTATACTGATACATATTCCTATGCACACAGTCACTAAAACACACACACACTGAATGCACAGAACTCAGGCATCCCCCCCCCCCTCAAATCTGATACACAGTTACACAATACACATGTACACTAATCTGGAATCCTCACCTACACACTAGATACTGGGGCAAATACTGATACACACCTACTGACCTCTCCTAACCCCTAACACATGTTTATTTCTCTGATACCCAATTACACAGTATCCCCTAACTCGATGCCACAAGGCACACACACAATTAAACTGACTGATACACACACAGCCACAATTTCTGCACACTGAACACACATATACATATACACAGTTATCCCACCTAGCTAATACACAACTACACAACACTAGTTACATAGACACTGCTCCCTCTCATAACCTTACTGATACTGCTATGCCCCAAAACCACACACAAGTCACTGATACTCACACAGGAACTCAGGGACACAGACACTGGTTCACTAGACACTAGGTTCTAGGATACATACACAGACATTATGATCTGTACAGGAAAATGTACAGCTGCACACTGCCCCTTACTCTCAGAATCTGATACCCATTCTTTGGCACTGCACAGTTCACACATAGATACATCTAACCTCACTGCACACACACAAGAATTAATTCCTGATACCCTACCCTCTACACTCTCCCTCATCTACACACACAGCCACCCCTAAAATCTAGCTTACCTCAACTCACAAGCACACACAATCTGCACACAGCACAGCACAGAAATCTGCACGCACACATTAACTGAGACACAGAGAATCACACATGAATCCCGACTGCACAGGTAAACACACACACATATCTAACAGTAACCATCTACTCACCTAATCTAATACACAGTACACATCTACCTTATGTTGAGACACACACAACAACATGCCCATGTATACTGATACACACTAAATCTAACCCAGAATTCTCCAACCCGACTGAACAGGGAATTCTGCCCCCCCCCTTGACTGTGCACAGGCACAAATTCATTGAGGCACAGAACTCTCTCAACCCGTCTGCACATAACCAATGCACAGTGAACACCTATTCTACCACAACATAGCCCACAAGACTCGACTCCCCAGGAATCAAAACAACCACATATCTACCCCTATGCATATATATATATACATACAGATTCCTATATTAAATATGCAGAATTTAACTAACAGATACGTTCCTAATAACATATCATCAAACATGTGAAGGGCATGAACGAATCCCACATCAAGAAACTCCAAAAACCCAGACCTAAACCCTAAATCATAATCAAATCTATACGTATGAGAGTGAGATCAGCCTATATACCAAATTCTAGGGTTAGGGTTCCTGAATTAATTGGAAAAACAATTGTTGGGGACCCTTAACCTAACCAAAACCCTAAATTCGAACTACACACAATTGGGTGGGTTCCTAAAGGGCCATGAACATCTGAAAACAGGAATTAAAGGAATAAAACTAGGGTTTTACCTGCAGGGGAAGGTTTCTTCAACGAGGCTCTTCTTCTCCAAGGCTCCCTGACCCACGTTCTTTGCTTCTCTTGCTTTGGAGGTGGAGAAAATGGAACCTAGGGTTAGGGTTTCGAATTTTTGGAGTGGGGAGATGGATTTCTCTAGTGGAGGCTAGGGTTTCTCCTGTTTACATGAATGATGGCTTTGTGAGAGGCTTCTTTTTATATTAAACCTAGGTTTAGGGTTTCTATGCCTAGTTTTTAGGTTAAACCCCTTGGCCCTCTCATGTAGAACCTAATAGACTCAGGTTAAGTCAGTCTAGGGTTTTGAGGGTTCCCCCAAATTTTAAATTCTAGGGTTTTGCTAGAATAGGGTTTTCTAACTAGGGTTTACTCATTAGGGTTGTCCTAATGGATTTCTAGGGTTAGACCTAAAACTAAATATTATTAACAATATATAATAGTTATAAAACTCAGCAAATAATTTAATACATAATTATTTTAAAATAGTTAAATTACACAAATGCCCTTATATGGAAAAAGTGGTAGTGACACCATTACCTATATAACGCCATAGGATACCCTAATAGGTACCAAGATCTTTTTCTGGTATACCCTAACAAGAGTTTCTACTTTATCCCTACAAGGCAGTTACAGTATTAGTTGATTCTTGTAAGTTGGGTAGTATACCTCACAACCTAGTATCACATAGTCCATTTGACCCATTAATGAAGTATAATTGAATGACACCAATTATAGGCTAGCATAAGAAGATAGTGTTTATCCAGACTGTAGAACTTTAGAGGCCCATACCCCCATTTGTTCGACTAGAGACTTAGGCAAAAAGTTAGTATGGCAACTGTAGAGGCACAACACCGGACGAGTCTTATCTTCTTGGTGAACTTGAATTATTTTGTACCTTTCACTCATCATAATCTCATATACTTATATGTTGGACTATCTTAACTCATGCTGCTATTACAGCCTAGTTTTGCAAGCTTATTCCTTATCGAGCTTGTTCATGACATATGTATTATTGGGGGCCCACACTAATACATTGTCAAAATCAAAATCGGTGTATTATGGTCTGATCAACCTTAGTGCGCTTGGTTCACTCTTCGCATGACTAATTTACGTGGATTGAGATATAGTTGACTCAGCTTGTTAGACGAATATACTTGCCCTATAGACAGGTCAGAGCATATCATATCAGGTACATAACTGTTCTGATATGAGCATGCGAATAAGAATTTACCAAAATAGGATCTCATCCACAACTGCCCTGACAACTCTCTTTTTGAATTATTTAATCGTCTTGAACCCCGTACTTGTATTCTATCACCTCCTTGAATTCTTTATTATTGTTTTTTGTCTTCCCCTATTTCGGAAAGACGAAAGCTCGTGCTTGGTATAAGTTTGATACACGGATAGTACTAGATATACCTCATAGGCCAAGCACATTACTTGGTGACTATCTTTTGTAATTAAGGGCATAAAACATGTGAGATATTTTGTGTTAATTTTTTTTTAGGATTGAATAACACGATTAAATAATTTGAGAAAGTTTTTCTTAAATGTATAGCCTTATGTGATAGATCGGTAAATTCTAAGTTGGGTAGAAGTTGCATTGTCAACTTGAGGTAATTTTTTTTTAGATTGTGATCAAGTAAGATTAGATAGAGAGATTTAAGTCATTTTAATTCTGAGAATTTTTAGAAGAATGATTAAGATGATGAGGATTTAACTTTAAAGATAAGAATGGCTTATATAATAAAATTTAAAATTTTGATATTGCGGACCAAATATTTATAATTTGAGCACATGATTTAAATTTTGAATATTGGAAATTGAATCAACGATTTAAATTTTGGGAAAAAATATTTAATTCTAAACATAAACATTGATGGATTGAATCCAAAATTTTATAATTTGATAATTAGAATTAAAAGTTAAGCTTTGATTATTGGATCACCTATTTGAAATATTGATGATAGAAATTGAATTTAAAATTTGAACAGTACAAAATTCTTAAGTTAAAAATAGGACTAAGATTTGATTAGAATTGTTTATTATTTAAAACCTAGAGGAGATTATGATAGTTAAAAATTGTGATGTAAAATTTGATGTAGGTTATTTAAATCTTGAAGATGTCATATAGATTTGACTTAAATTTGGATGTTGATGATTTGAAGATTGAGAAAAGATTACGATAGGTTGAATTTTGATTTAAACAGTAGTTATTTTAATTTTGAAGTGATTGCGATAGATTTGAATAGATTTTGTTATTTAAATTTTTGGAAGAGATTGCAATTGACTTGCCTTAAAGATTTAGCAAATCATGTCTTATTTTTAATTTCGAGGACAAAATTCTTGTAAGTTGGGTAGATTGTAAACTCCCTCACCAAAAAATGGGTATCCTGTGTGTATTTTGTATTTCTTGTATTTGTTTTAGATTATTTTTCAAATCAATTAAAATCCAATAATTTTATTAGGACACTTCACCGTGGTTTGGATATTAATGATATATGATGGCCTCAAAATCTGTATCGCCATTCATAGGAAGTAGCCTACACAGGAGACTACCTGTAGGATCTTTTCGTGGCACAAAAATTTGATCCATTAGCAATAGTATAACATTAGTGTAACAACCATAGATTCTTGTATTAAATATTTAGATATTATATATATATAATTTATTTGTGGTTATTTTTCAATTCTAACTTTCTACAATTAGCAGCCCATAATTCTCCATGCCAAATTAGGCAATTTTTCTTTTTGTAAGATTTGCATATTATTTACTATTATCCTATTTTGTTGGATATTCATTTAGTTATTTACTTAGTTAATTGGATAATACAGTTATTTGATTTATTATAACTAGATAAATATCTAATTATTAATTATAAAATATTTCATAAAATATTTTAGGTACTTTATTAAAGCTTTACAAAGTAAAATTTTCTAGAATTTATTCTATGTACAAATATATCTTTGGATTTATACAACCTCATCTATATATATCTATATATAAATAGATATATTCAGTTATTAAAATACTCATTTAGAATTATTTCACAAAACTATTTTTTCTTGTTTAAAGTCTTTTGTTAAAGGGTGATAGATTTTCTAGAATTTATTTTGTGTGCAAATGTTCTTTTTCGATTTTTTTATAACCCCATCTATATATGTAAATATATATATGTAAATAAATTTACAGTTAATAAAAAAAGGAAAAGAAAAACAAAAGAAAGAAAAAGCAAAACCTAAACTCCTAAACCTACCCACACCCGACCCCTTCAGACCCTGAACCCAGACTCCCCCCACCTCTCGATTTCTCTCTCTATATATATATACATATAGATACACAACTATCAAACCCTAACCCTAATCTCTCCTCTCCTCCTTCCTCGTGGCCGCCGTCGACCCCATCGCCGCAGCACGCCGAACCCAGCAACGCCGCGAGCACTACCGCGAGCAGCCGTGCGCTTCTGCACTCGTGTACAATAGCAGCAGCACAGCCCCGAGTCCCTCTCTTCACGGTAATGTATCTTCCCCATCTCTCATTCTTTTTGCTAGAGGTTTGTCGGCATACGTTCATAACCTAACCCTCTAGGATTCTCTCCAAACGGGACGAGTTTTCGTGCCCTGGATTGGTCAAAAAATCGACCAAATTTCGGCCGAAAAACTGACCAAGAACAGTCCAGAAATTCGACCCAAACCCCTTTGATCATGTCCAATTTGCCACCAACCCATTTAATATTTTAAAAATCTAATTGAAAGATTTTTTTCTCATTATAACCAAAAATTTTACTGTTCTTTTATTTTTTATTAGTTTATTTTATTTGTTAAATTATTCGGCCTCTAAAATGACCAAAATTTGGTATTTTAAAACTAAAATTTTGTGATACGGAGTGCGTCCGGCCAAACGGGACTATCTCGTCGTATACCAATTGCACCGAAAGGCGCGTATGATATATCCTGACGTGTGAACTTTCGCGGAAGTTGATTCAGACGTGTGTGCGTGTCGGAATCAACTCGTATCCGTAAAAAATTTCGTATCGAGACTTTTGCAAACAACCATCCTACTTTGTGTACGCTCGTCGGAATGCGACCAAACTTGCGCCATTGGATTCGTGGTATCATGCTGGTCATGTGGCGATTCCGAGATAGTTGACCGAGCCGCCAATTCGCGGGTCCCACAGTTTGACTTGAAGGACGAATTTGTGATCGGCTCACCGGAATCCAAAATTGGACATACCATTGAGTTCGTATAGTCGTTTAGGATTTGTTTGACTTATAATTTGTCGAATTTAGAGACCTTTACCCTTGGCACATATTTCGGCACAAAGTGGCCCACATGTGACCCCGCTTTGATCCGAAATTACCGTTTTTTCGTATCCAATTTGGACGAATGGGTAGTATTTTCTAGCTATTTCGCTGATTTCGGGAATGTTGGTGATGTTTATTTCAGCATCTAGAGACGTTCATTCGGATGCCATAGTTTCTGATCCTTTGTGCTTGACACATGGACGTTTATATTACGCAACTTTTTCTGCCAAGCAAGTATACCTTGCCTTTGTACTGTGATTTACATTCCATATGGTGCATGCATTTTATTTCTGTTATTTAGTTTATATATTTTAATTGCTATATAAACTGCGCGTCCAAGAATAACTTGGGTGCAACGACGGTGGCGTCGTATTTTATCTTTATTATATATTATACATGTTAACCTAGTTTCACGAGACCATCCCATTATCATGAGGCATTCGGATGCCATAGTTTCTGATCCTTTGTGCTTGACACATTGACGTTTATATTACGCAGCTTTTTCTGCCAAGCGAGTATACCTTTCCTTTGTACTGTGATTTACATTCCATATGGTGCATGCATTTTATTTCTGTTATTTAGTTTATATATTTTAACTGCTATATAAACTGCGCATCCAAGAATAACTTGGGTGCAACGACGGTGGCCGTGACATATTTTTTACACGAGTTGTAAGTCTCATATAGATCACGGACTTACGTATTGACTGATCATCAGTACATATGGGACGTGCGATAGGAAATAAATGCTAATAGAGATATGTTAGAAGACTTGACAGTTATTAGAGGTCTCATCGTGTCATAGATATAACATGAATAGATCATGGGATGGGAAGAACAACAAGTAAGACGTTTGGGCTCCTTTGCATTTTTTCTTATGTAACATGTACGCTCCGCCGGAAATGCGTGGTCAGATGACCCTTATATTATATATCTACTAGCGGCCTCTGACGTTCAAAAGACGTGATACTTTTTAGGCTCCCGATTCTCCGAGAGAATCATGCCAATCTCATTTTAGCCAGATAGTCCACGTGTTGGAAAGTTGTTCTCAAAAGTGCATTCACATAGACGGTTAGGCGACCATTGGATGTTTATTTTCAGTACTTTATTGGCATGCTTCTATGTATCTTGTTACGTCCCTCTGAGGACCTAGTTCCTTTCCAGGTGTGGACGATCATGACTATTCGCAGAAGCACGGATCAGGACTTGCTACTTCGTTCTCTTTCGAGGAGGTCTCTCCTTCGAGCCTCTCTGATCATTAGATGATGTACTTATTATATTTACCTTTATATTCTAGTTTGGTAGTGGATTTGTCTCTATCAAACTATTAGTTCTTCTCTACTGGTTCATATTTGGTTCATTGACATATTTGATCATTTATTCTTTATAATATTTGTGGATGAGATTTAGTTGTGTCCTGTGACTTGTAAAAATTATATACCACTTGTGAATTATTATTCATAATACAGCGTACGTATGTGTTATGGTTTCCATATATTAGAATTTTTATATACATATGGCTGGCATGCTTACGTATTCCTAATTCTACGTATTTTGGAACTGAGACGTGACAGAGGGCGTCATGCGTCCGCTGTTGTAATGCGTCCACCGCGGTTATGCGTACCTTACTTATTTGTTGACTGTAAACGGAAGTGCATGGAAGAATTTTTATGCTTCTACAAGTATATTAAAGTCGTTATATGTATTCTTTAAAGTATGTATTATTTACAAAAAGCTATAAAAACAGAACATATAGTGATTCACATTCAACTGTTAAATGAAGAATAATATGAGGTAGCAAGAGTAAAAAAGAAAGATCATCTGACTAAAATATTGAACAATTAATAATCTTGGTATCAAAGAAATTCCCACACAAAAAATGCAACAAAATCAAATCCAGTTCAAATACTCCTTAAAACAAAACAAAAATCAAAATATCCATATTAAGATTCGCCAGATGCTTGGAAGAATGCAAGTTATTTCTCTGTCTAATTACTTGCCCAAAAAAAAAAAATTAAGAGGGCTTCCAAACCGATTCTCCGCATCAATATAAATGTAATCCACAAACTTGAAGCATTTTTTTAATGACATTTATTTAAAAAGTGTAGCAACATCAATTTTGTTGTAGTTAATGTTCGTAGTAACTCAGTATAAAAGTAACTCAGTAAAAAAGAGATGAAAGTACGGATGGACAATAATCGAAGCATTTATCATCTCTGCTTTTCAGCATATTTACCGGAAACAATCCTAAATTTAGAAGAGACGTATCAAAAATTAAAGACAGAGAACAAACAAACTATAGTTTTCGATGACATAGAACAAACAAATTTTAGATGGACATTCGCACACCACAGATTGAGTGGGAAGTCATTCTTACGTGCTGGTGATTTAACTAATTAAGAGTGGCCGGCCCTTAACAAGTATGAAGCCATGAAATGTACAGGCCTACAAGAATACTCACCGAGCGTGGAGGAAGGAAGGAGGGAAGAAGAAGAGAGAAGAAGGCGCTGGTTGGCTTCTTCATTGAAAGAGATGGAATAAGTTGTAGCAAAAGATGGAGAGGGGGTTGGTGTTGGCAGTATGCGGAGTAGGTAGAGCAACAGACTGCTCCTGCCAAGGCGGTTGATCACAGCACTCTTTTTGCCAGCTGTGAAGCAGAAAATAGTACTCTCTCTTGAACTATACAAAAAATCATAAAATTTGTGCTAATGTTAAACTCACGTTCAATATGAACTCTAGAAGGATTTTTTTTTTTTTTTTTTTTTTTTGTGTGGCTAAATTACAACTTTATACTTTCAATTTTTGTAGGCATCAACTTAATACAATTCTTCCATTTTTGTCATAACAGTGTTAATGGAAGAGGTAAATTGACAAAAGTGTCCCTCCCCACACTCTCTCTCTCATTTCTTTCCGGCAGTCCTCTCTCTCTCTCTCTCTTTCTCTCTCTCCGGCGCCGACGATCGGAGGGGGGGGGGGGGGGGGGCACAGCAGTAGCGCGGGCGCGGACATGCGACGCTGACGAAGCCGCAGCGCAGGCGGGCGCGCGGCGTGGGCACGAGCGGTGTGAACATAGACTGCGCTGGCGAGCGGCAGCAACAGTAACGGCGGGCGCAGTTGGAGTGGCGGGGGTGGAGGCAATGGAGGTCCGCATGGATGGGCGACGCGGTGGCTGAAGGCATGGGGGCTAGCGGCCCGAATGAGCTGCAACAGCAATAGCGACGGGAATAGTAGGGGTAGCGGGGGCAGGGCTTCGCGAGCAGCGACGGGTCACCGGGGCTGGAGGGGGTCGTCAGGGCTGAAGGGGGGTGTTGTTAGGATAAGAAGGGGGGGGGGAGGGATCGCCGTGGCTAGTGGGGGTTTGGTCATCGGGGTGGGTGGATGTCACTACCACATTTCTAGACTAGAAATATTTTGGTCATTTGTATTTTATATAAATAAATGTGTTATTTTATTTAATTAAATATGTATGTAACTATATAGTTATGGTTAGTAGGTGAACTATTTTGTTAGTCATGACCCTAGTGGACCTGACCAACTTGACATGACAACGTAACCAATTATTTATTTTGGACTAGCCCAAATAGACCCTTTAGTTAACCATTCTCATTAATTAGAGTTTAGACTCGACCATCATTAGGAAGAGAAGCTTTCACCCTTAATTTTCTTCATGACAAACCTCAAGGGGCATTCTAGAGATTTCACATTACTTGGAGAAGGTGAAAGGGGGTGGTCGGCCCTAATAATAGGTCTCCTCTCTCTTTCTCTCCTTCTCTTATTTTATTTCATTTACTTTCCTAATTGGGTTCTTCCCCAAATTTCTTCATTCCACCACCAAAATTCCACCGAATTGATCCCAATCCCTCTCATTCCAATCACTAAGGAGGCTAGAAGCTAGTGTTGAGCAAAACCATTGGAGAAGGGAGCTTTGGAGCTAGAAGCTTGTGTTCATTTTGTGTCGCCATTGGCTTTGCATTGGTAATCCATCTTCCAATAGGTAAAATCTAAGATTAACCTTTATATTTGCATCTATTTAGAGTAATTATTCATTTAGAATCCACCCATGCATTAGGGCTACCCATAGGGAGGAGTTTGAACTCGTATTGACCATATTTGTGATTTCTACATTAAATTTGGTGGCCAATTTGGAGAAAATTCGATATTGGCATACCAAGTATTTGTCATTAGGTTAGATAGGTTTATTTAGACTTGTTAGAGTATTTTGAGGTTAGCAACGTGTTCACAATTGGACACGAGTAGGCCGTATCACGATACAGTGTGATACTGTGTGATACGGGTCTCTATTTTGGGTGTTTTGTGTTATTGTTCCTCATTTCTCATTGTGACAAGTTGCTTTTGTAATATTATAATGTATTTGATTAGTAGGAATAGGTATTATAGTAGAAATTGGATTTTGGACTCTTCACTTGGACATGTATCATGAATATCACAAGTGCACACTATAAGTGTTTGACAAATTGACTATTATTGGAAACGGGTCTTTAGATGTTATATTCATTGTCAGTTTATATATATAATGCACCTAGCTAAGGGAATAATCCTAATTTGTATTGCTTGTGCTAGAACATGGAAATAAAATATTGCTTATATAAAGACCCTCGCATGCTACATTTGCCTTGTGCAACTAGACCCCGCTTTGCCTCGAGTAGAACGATATGTATATGCTCTTTTTAGTGTACTGTTCACTTGCTACACTGCACGACCCTAGATCATGTCGTGTAGCGCCCCGTTCTCCCGGTGCGGGGAGCGCGGCTAAGAAACACTAGACGGTATCGTTCGATCGGGATAGATTGAATTAAGAACTCGTCCTCGTTATGGATTTGTTTCTTCGGAATCGATTCCCATATTCAGTGGACCGTGCCCCCGGGATTGACTTAGCGGCAGAGTCAGGAGGGACCTCTCCGCTGCTATCTTTTATTGCCTCAGTTTTCGATGTCGCTTGTTGCTTTCGTGCTTTGAGTTAGTTTTGGGATTTGCTTGTTTTTCTTGAACGGTTTCGATGGTTTTCATTGTTTTCGTTCATTGAACTGCACTTCAATTCCGATATTAGAAAAGTGGAAGAGGTATTGATCGAGCTATTCGTAATGCAGGTGAACGAGCAGTAGGCGGCTTGCGAGCGGAGTCGTGAAGCGCCTCTTTCCTTCTTCCTTCCAATAATCTAAGTGAGTGGCTACCATCCCGATTAGCTAGCCCTGCTTCCAAGCTCACACCCTAAAATGCTTGCATTCTCCTTGCCCCGATCAAACGATACCAAGTAATAACTAAAAGAAACCAAGATAAAAGAGAATAGACTTGGTTATTGCTGCTTGTCAATCAAACTTGTGAATGGTTACTTACTTGCATGCTTGTTCGTTCGGAATATTTATCATATACATAAATACAAGTTAGAAGTATGCTCTCCTTTAAATTGTGCTATGAAAAGAGGTTATACTGAATGCTATACACTGAACCGAGAGGCTATGCAACTGAATCATGAAATACTGCTTGTCTTGTACTGGCATTGCCTCAACTGCATGAACTGTTAGCTTAATAAACAACACCGAATCGATCACGGACAACTTGTGCACAAGGTCACTGGTTCCTGCGGACGGTCGCTGGGGCACTGGCACCGATCCGATCCGGACGGAACTCACTGTAGTCTACTGCATCTGGACGGGATGGTTTGTAGCCACTACCGAATCTTTGCTGCATTCCATCCTCGTTCAAGACTAACTCGTCCATAATGGCATCCCGCCAGTGATCCACTGTATATTTAAACCTGTTGCAAACTAACTTGTGTCTTCGTGGCAGGGAAGGCAAGGTAAGTATTGTGCAGGTAGTTCAGACGGGCAGGTAAAATCCACCGAACGGTGGCACGTTCATTTCAGTAAATTCTATATGCTGCTTACTTGTAAATGAACTAAGGCAAGATAGAAACCCACAAAATGCATGCTTCATATAAACAACGTGTTGATTGGTATAGTTCGGTTAGCTCGCCTTCACCAGTATGTTTCGACATACTGACCCTCGTTGAAACAGGTTCTCCGTACCAAGGCGAACCGAGCGAGGAGCGAAGTCGTCTTCCCGATCCAGTCCAGCTGTTGGCGCATCCTGACCGCGCCGTCCTTGAAAGCATTTTTGAAGAAGAAGGGGCTTGCAACTTTCCATACACAATGCAGCTCCGTTGCAAAGCTGTCCTCCAGCCCGGAGGTCTATATCTTTTGAAGTTTAGTAAAGGGATATAATGTACAGGACTGCTATCTCATTTTGAGTCGATACTTTTGTAAGCCCGTACGGCATATTAGGTGACTCGTTCAAGAGTTTGTAATAGATGTTCATTATCAATAAAGAGAACTTTTCCATGTTTCAAATCTGTGTTTCAATTTATCTGCGTACTCTGAATATGTGCTCGTTATGCAAAATATTGTAGCCTTGTGCGGGCGCAACCCCAGGCCCGCACGGCATCACGATTCGGGGGATGCCCCAGTGATTCAACGGAATCGGGTCGTGACATGTCGCTCGGTAAGTCCCTTTATGGTTTTACTCCTCAGCTTACCTTCGGGCCCGAGCCAACGTGAATGCTTAAGTTTTCTTATGAATGCAATGCTTGCATGCTTATATGTTAACTTGTAATGTTGCCTCGATTCAATGTTTGCCCCACAAAATTATGCCACAATCAAGTAAACGCTATCGCGTATCGTACATGCATCCGAGTTAACCAGAAGACTATCAAATAGCTCTCATGTGCAAATAAACCTGCAAGTATCCGGGACCGTTAGGCCGCCAAGGCAGTCCCCGCACCAGGGGAATGCATCAAGGCAAGTTGAATACTGAACTGGAATCATGTTAAGTTTACATCTGAATGATAATCTTATCAAGTTTACATCTGAAGAGAATCGTATTAAGCCAAACAAGAATCACAGTTCGTAGAATAATGCTCATTGATCAAGGAGACTATGCAAGACAGATCATGCTATGTGATTGTCTCATGCTAGTTTGTCACGCCCCAGTCCTAAAATACGTAGGACTAGGATACGTAACTATGCCAGCCGCCCGTATATATGGCAACTCCAATATATGGAAACCATATATACGTGCGTACGCTGTATAAATGAACAATAGTTCATCAGTGGTATAATCAATCACAAGTCACAGGGTAATATCTAAATCTCATCCACAGAATACAAATATATATAAATAACCAATAACTAAGTAACTAAATCACAATAACAAATATCTAAGGAACGACAGTCGGATGGAAACAAATCCACTGCCGAAATAAAATATAAAAGGAACCAGAATACACACCATAAAGAACAACATCTGACAATCACGAGGCTCGAAGAGAAGACCTCCTCGAAATATAAGTAGCCTGTCCGGATCTGCGCTCCTGCGAATACTCAAGAACATATACACCTGGCAGGGGACCAGGTCCTCAGAGGGACATAGCAAGATACAGAAAAATGACATGCCATAATGTAAATACTGAATAAATAAATGGGGTGTGCTAACCATCTAAGTGAATGCAATTTAAAGACCTTGTAGTACGCATGGGAATGTGTGGGCTAGACATATGCTGACGTAATTCACCAATCGTCATGACTGGCTAGTATATGTGTCATATGTCCCCTGACGCAAGGGCACTCCACAATCGTCCATCCCTGCAGAGTATGGAACGAAGGATAAAACAATAATACCCCATCCTCCTCGGAGCACGGTAACGGGAACAAGAAAACCAATACCCCATCTCCGAGCAGCATGGTAACAGGAATGCCCCATCTCCGTAGAGTATGGTATCAGGCCACATGAATATATAAGGAGGGGGTGTCCCATACGCCTACTAGTATCTTTCCCGCCCAATATAGATGTACAAGTCGTGAAAACGACGTGGACACCTCCTACTATGATGCAAGTCTCAATAAAATAAACAACTGAGCTAAATACCACTACACGTGTTGCTCACACTGATGGCCAGTCGCGCATGAGGCACGCGTCCCTATATGTACTCACTCTGTGACGTGTAATGATACGTGTCAAGGCCTGAGAAGTTATATCAATAACTTCACGACTTTAGGTGGGTCTACTAGACACTAGGTCAGACACAAGTCCTAACGTCAACGCCATCGTTGACTGCACCCGAGTTTTCTCGAACGCGCACATTTATATAATATTAAAATAGATAAACATGTAACTAACAATAACTGAAGTACAACAAGGCAAGGTATACTTGTCTGGCAAGAGAGCTGCAAAATATAACGTCCAGATGTCAAGTGCCAAAAGTCAGAAACTATGGCCTCAGAATAAAAGTCTCCGGATGCTGAAATAAACATCACCAACAGTCTCAGAAAATATTAAATAGCTAGAAACGCCTGTTCTTAAGTCCAATTTGGACACAGGGACAAAAATGACAGTTTTCGGTCAAAGCGGGGTCCACATGTGGGCCACTTTGCACCAAAAAGCGTATCAGGGTCAAAGGTCTCCAAATTCGCCAAACTTAGTGTCAACAGGTCCAGAACGTCGATACGAACCCAACGGAATGTCCAGAACTGGATTCCGATGTGCCGATCACAAAATCGCCCGTCAAGTGGAGCCTGTGGGGCCCACGATACAGGATTTTGTCAACGTTCTCAGAATCGAACCAAACTTGGCTCACAGGACCAGCGTATTGCTACGAGTCCGATGGCACAAGTTTTGTCTCGATCCGACGTGTATACACAAAGTTGCAGCGTATTCCAGAACTGACGGATACGGGGCGGTGTCGACGGATACGCGTTGATTTCGGTGTGCACGCACATCCAAATCAACTTCTCCGAACTCCTACACGTCCGTATCAACGTCGCGCACATTTTGGTAAAGACCGCGTGCGACCAAGTCGTCCCGTTTGGCGGGACGTACTCAGTTCCGGGGTGAATCGGGTCGTTGTTTTTCCTGTTTTTGGATCGCGGTTCGCGATCGCCACAGGACGCGATGCTCCGAGCGGATTGCACGGGCACCGAGATGGTTACATAGTCTACACGATGCAACTGACGGAATTGAAATCGGAATTACGAGTAGAGAGATAAATATACCTGAACAGGGCTCCGGAAAATCGAATTTCTGTGTCCGAACGTGTCTTGATCGTGTCCTGCGTCGACCGAGTCCTGTGTCCAGGCTGTGTCCGTGTCCACTGCTCTAGGGTTTAGGACAGCGGAGACTCGCCGTAGTTGTTGTGTCGGGTCACGCGGTGAGCGGGGCGGCGCTCGCGGCCGGCAGCGGCGAGGTCAGGGGCTGCCCAGGTGGCCGTGGGACGGCGCTCGGAGGCCGGCTAGGTCGGGGCAGCGACTGGCTGGCTTGCTGCGGCCAGAGTCGAGGAAGAGGGGAATGAGGCGGTGCCGGAGAGACTGGGCGGAGGCGGCGGCGCGGCCACGGTGGAGGGCGGGGGAGGCCGTGTCGGAGGCGGGGCTGCTGGAGGAAGGAGAGGGAGGATGAGGGAGAGGACGGCCCGGCGGGAGGGGGAGAGGGAACGTCAGGTGGCGGAGGCGGCTCGCCGCGGTGAGGGGAGGCGGAGGTCGGGGCTCAGCCGGCAGGGATCGGGGTCGGGGTAAAGTGGAGGAGGGAGAGAGAGGCCAGGGGGGTGAGCGGAGGGCTGAGGAGGAGGAGGAGGAGAGGGGAAGGGTCGGGGGAGGCCGGCGAGGGGGGGGTAGCTCGCCGCGCGGAGGGGGAGCTCCGGCGGGCGGGGCTCGGCGCCGGCGGCCGTGGGGGGGTGGGGTTCGGCTGGGTCAGGGGTAGATTTTTAGGATTTATTTTTTTTTCTTTTTCTTTTTCTTTAGTTTTCTTATAAAGAAAATTATATTAATTTAATATGTAAAATATCTATAGATATTTTTAGGATATTTTGGGATATTTCTGGGATCTTTTCGGGATCTTTTCGGGTGGGTCCCGTCTCCAAATGGACGGTGCAGGTTCACCGGCCAGTGAGGGGGTGACACCTCGCACTGAAATTTGCAGGAAAGTCCCTGTAATTTCATAAATTGCGTAAAGTCCTAGTTTTGGGAAATTGTGCAATTACGAAATTGTCTGGAAAAACACCCGATTCCGAAAAATACTAAAATTCACAGGATTAAAGGAAAAGCTGTGTGAGCGTCCTGGGGGAATGGGGGTGAGTCTGGGCATAGACTGGGCCTGGTTTCTGGGTGATACGGGCCACCGTATTTATTAATTAATAAATACTGCGCACGGTGTTCTCTAATTATTTAGAGGCAGGTAGGGTCATAATTTTTCTACGGTGTCAATACACTAAATGTAGTATACTCAGTGTAAAAAATTAACATATTTTTGTTTGGGCAAAACAGGTGCATGTTGGGCCTCAAATCTCTATTGGTACAGAGGTGGGTAAAGAGCAGGGAATTAATTAGGTAATAAATACGTACGTTTGTAACGATATTTGTGCGTCTCAAACGAGGCTCAATTTAAAGCATCTGGGACTTGCACAAAATTCAGGAAAATAGTCTAACATGTCTAGGACAGGTATGTGAACTTCGTTCGGGAATAATAGTCAAGATAAAGCTCCAAATAATTCGGTGATGGACAGGTGCACATGTCAATAGGATATGTAAGCAAAATAATTTAAAATATTGCCATAAATCCTAAATTGTTAAAATAATCCTAAAAATACTGAAATCTGGTCGAGGGGGTTTACAATCTACCCAACTTATAAAATTTTTGTCCTCGAAATTAAAACTAAGCCACGATAGAAGTCAAAGACGGCAATAGATATAATTTCACAAAGTAATTTATATCTTGGTTTACGAATAGATTCGAAAAACGTTTACACATGTCGTTCACACGCTCCCAAGTAGATTCTCCTGGCACGCCATGCTTCCATGCCACGCGGACCAAGGAAATAGACTGATTCTCAATGTCTTTTTCTCGATAATCAAGGATTTCCACGGGTTGCTCTTGATACGACAAGCTCGGCCTAATGGTGATCTTCGAATGGTTGAGAACCTGACTGCTGTCTGTCATATATTGCCTGAGTTGCGACACGTGGAATACAACAAGTACTCCTCAAGTGAAGGTGGTAGCGCACGTTGATATGCCACTACTCTCACTCTTTCTAGCACGTCAATGGTCCAATATAACTCGGACTCAACTTGCTGCGTCCTCCGAATCGAATGGTGCTTCTAGTAGGTGATATCCTCGAGATGACATGATCGTCCTCTTTGAATTTCAAGGGATGATGATGACGGTCTGTCCACTACTTCTGTCTGTCTTGCACTGCTCGCAAGTGTCCTTGTATTTACTTAACTGTCTCTACGGTGTTGACCACCAACTCTGGTCATGCGTATCCTTGTCTGGTACAATGCTGACTGGTATGCCATGCAATCTTACGATTTGTCTCACATAAGTAATGTCTTCATAGCTTCAGAGTAATTACGACGGTTGCAAGTTCCAAATTCTTCTCATGTACTCATAATTGTCTAGATGCATATACCATTACCTTGCCATCCTGTATTAATACGCATCCTAAACTTTTTCCTGATGCGTCTGTAGATCACAACCGCCTGATCCAGATGGAATAGTCAATACGGGTGTTGTGGTCAGTCGCTTCTTTAACTCCTCGAAAGCGGCTTGACACTCGTTGGTCCATAGGAATTCTTAATCCTAAAAAGTTAACCTAGTCATAGGTGCTGCTATCCATTCAGGAGTCAATCAATTGTTCATCCAGGTAATTCCATTTAGACTCATGTCAGCAAAATGATACATTCTTTATCGTAACACTTGAGTTCTGAACTTGACCAAGTTACGAGACAAAATAAAAATTTCATGCTTCCATAGTGATGCACGTACCAGGAAAGTAGGTAGGTAGCGAAGGTTATTCTAAGGGTAGCACAGTTTAAAACTGCAATCTAAACTAATAATAGGGTTTGGTAATTACCCAAGAAACAAACAGAAATGGCTACAGAAACAATACACTTTCGTATTTATACTAAGGACGAGGTTTCGTCTTTCCGAAATAAGGGAAGACGGAAAACAATAATCAAGAGTTCAAGGGGGAGGTAATAGATTAGAAGTGTGGGGATCAAGGTGTTTAAAGAATTCAATGGAAATTGTCAAAGCAGTTGTGGATTGAAATACTATTTTGATAGTTCCTATTCACATGCTCGTATCAGTACAGTCATGTAGCTGATACGATATGCTCAGACATTTCTAGCGGACAAGTACATCTGTCTACTAATCACTATATATCTCAATCCACGTAAAGTAGTTATGCGAAGGGCGAATCAAAATGCACTAAGGTTGATCAGACCGTAATACACTGATTCTGAATAGACAATTGTATTAGTGGGGTAGATCAGGCCCCAATAACACATGTGTCATGAACAAGCTTGATAAAGAATAAGCTTGCAAAACTAGGCTATAATAGCATCATGAGTCAAGGTAGGACAGCAATTTTAAGTATGCTAGATTATGATGAGAGAAATTACAACATAATTCACAATCACAAAAAAAAAAGACTCTACAATCTCTACAGTTATTATTCTAATTCCTTGTCTAAGTCGCTAGTTGACCTAAAAGAGGTATGGCCTTCTAAGTTCTACAATCTTAATATACACTATAGGTTGTCTGCCTAAAACAGAGATTTCAAGAAAGTCCGCGTAAAGTAGGGGTTCGAGGTTGTCTGCGTAAAGCAGAGATAAAATAATTTGGCGTAACGCATGGTTTCAGAGCTATCCGCGTAAAACAGAGAAGCGTAAGGTAGAGCTTCAGAGCTGTCCGCGTGAAAAGTCTGCGCGTAGAAATCTGCGCATAAAAGTCTGGGTGAAAGTCTGAGCGTAAAAGTTTTGCGCTAAAATCTGCGCAAAACTATCTCCTGTGTAAAGTCTAAAATATGTTGCAGCGTAAAGTTGTACTAGAAACTCATGAGTTTGTCAGTCAAAATTAGTGAATCCTGATATCTGACAAAAGTACTAGTACAACGATCGAGTGGTCGGTTTGATGATGAATTTGCACAGGGGACCCAGGTTGTCGTCTAGTGACTGATTGGATACAAGTCATTTTTACGCTCGAGGTGAGACAAAACCAGATGTCCTGTCAAAAGCTGTTTCTTTTTGCACAGGCTCGAGGCGTATCTCTGCATTTAATGCACAAGATTGGTTCAACACTGGGGAAAGCTAAGGCTGTAACAATTATGCTCACATCCTATCCTTATTTTATGCCTAATCAGGTTACTCTACGCTGGTCATCTAATTTTTCAAGAATCATCAAATTTACGCAGGACAGTTACCTACGTGGCTTTTAGGACGTGTCCTACGCAGGATAAGGAATACTAAGGGAAAGTGGATAGCAGTTATTATAAATGTAGCGTAAAGGAGATAATCTTCTGCATAGTTTGGCTTTTTACGCCAACAAGAAAGTCATTTGGCTTTTACGCCAACTAGGCAGTTGTTTGGTTCTTATGCCAACAACGGTCAAATGGGTTTTACGCTAACAAGGGTAAAGGGTCTCTGGTGTAAAACTAGGTTTATCTAAACATAGGATGAGGTTTCAGTCTTAGTATTCAACCTTGGATTTCTATTGGTTCCTTAAGACTAGGGTCAACACCATGGTCAAGTCTCTAACTAATCCTAGTAGTGTTTATACTATTCTCCAGTCATACAAAAATTCGTCAAGGGACAATTGGTAAGTTAATCTATAGGTTAGTGATGCTAGGGTTTATTAGGTAGTATGGAAGACTAGGGTTCATTCGGTAGTCTGAACTTAATGATACGTCCATACCCTAGTTGTGTTCTTAATAGGAATACTACTCTAATTATCATCCTATCAACAGGGATTCCTATATTCTAGGAGGGGCTATACTTAAGGAATTATCAGGGAAGCACATGAATCAAGCAGGATGCAATTTTGTAAGTAGGACAGACTGGAAGGAGATAAGTCATAGTTAATTATGGATGAGATCCTATCTTTAATCCTAGGTGCAGGCTTGCTTGGTACAGTAACGTAACCGAGACAATATGCTCTGAGACGCAGGCTTGCTCGGTACAGTAACGTAACCGAGATAATATGCTCTCGACCTGCATGGGCCACCACTAAAAACATTGTCACGCCCCAGTCCTAAAATACGTAGGACTAGGATACGTAACTATGCCAGTCGCCCGTATATATGGCAACTCCAATATATGGAAACCATATATACGTGCGTACGCTGTATAAATGAACAATAATTCACCAGGGTATAATCAATCACAAGTCACAGGGTAATATCTAAATCTCATCCACAGAATACAAATATATATAAATAACCAATAACTAAGTAACTAAATCACAATAACAAATATCTAAGGAACGACAGTCGGATGGAAACAAATCCACTGCCGAAATAGAATATAAAAGGAACCAGAATACACACCATAAAGAACAACATCTGACAATCACGAGGCTCGAAGAGAAGACCTCCTCGAAATATAAGTAGCCTGTCCGGATCTGCGCTCCTGCGAATACTCAAGAACATATACACCTGGCAGGGGACCAGGTCCTCAGAGGGACATAGCAAGATACAGAAAAATGACATGCCATAATGTAAATACTGAATAAATAAATGGGGTGTGCTAACCATCTAAGTGAATGCAATTTAAAGACCTTGTAGTACGCATGGGAATGTGTGGGCTAGACATATGCTGACGTAATTCACCAATCGTCATGACTGGCTAGTATATGTGTCATATGCCCCCTGACGCAAGGGCACTCCACAATCGTCCATCCCTGCAGAGTATGGAACGAAGGATAAAACAATAATACCCCATCCTCCTCGGAGCACGGTAACGGGAACAAGAAAACCAATACCCCATCTCCGAGCAGCATGGTAACAGGAATGCCCCATCTCCGTAGAGTATGGTATCAGGCCACATGAATATATAAGGAGGGGGTGTCCCATACGCCTACTAGTATCTTTCCCGCCCAATATAGATGTACAAGTCGTGAAAACGACGTGGACACCTCCTACTATGATGCAAGTCTCAATAAAATAAACAACTGAGCTAAATACCACTACACGTGTTGCTCACACTGATGGCCAGTCGCGCATGAGGCACGCGTCCCTATATGTACTCACTCTGTGACATGTAATGATACGTGTCAAGGCCTGAGAAGTTATATCAATAACTTTACGACTTTAGGTGGGTCTACTAGACACTAGGTCAGACACAAGTCCTAACGTCAACGCCATCGTTGACTGCACCCGAGTTTTTTCGGACGCGCACATTTATATAATATTAAAATAGATAAACATGTAACTAACAATAACTGAAGTACAACAAGGCAAGGTATACTTGCCTGGCAAGAGAGCTGCAAAATATAACGTTCAGATGTCAAGTGCCAAAAGTCAGAAACTATGGCCTCAGAATAAAAGTCTCCGGATGCTGAAATAAACATCACCAACAGTCTCAGAAAATATCAAATAACTAGAAACGCCTGTCCTTAAGTCCAATTTGGACACATGGGCAAAAATGACAGTTTCCGGTCAAAGCGGGGTCCACATGTGGGCCACTTTGCACCGAAAAGCGTGTCAGGGTCAAAGGTCTCCAAATTCGCCAAACTTAGTGTCAACAAGTCCAGAACGTCAATACGAACCCAACGGAATGTCCAGAACTGGATTCCGATGTGCCGATCACAAAATCGCCCGTCTAGTGGAGCCTGTGGGGCCCACGATACGGGATTTTGTCAACGTTCTCAGAATCGAACCAAACTTGGCTCACAGGACCAGCGTATTGCTACGAGTCCGATGGCGCAAGTTTCGTCTCGATCCGACGTGTATACACAAAGTTGCAGCGTGTTCCAGAACTGACGGATACGGGGCGGTGTCGACGGATACGCGTTGATTCCGGTGTGCACACACATCCAAATCAACTTCTCCGAACTCCTACACGTCCGTATCAATGTCGCACACGTTTTGGTAAAGACCGCGTGTGACCAAGTCGTCCCTTTTGGCGGGGCGTACTCAGTTCCGGGGTGAATCGAGTCATTGTTTTTCCTGTTTTTGGATCGCGGTTCGAGATCGCCACAGGACGCGATGCTCCGAGCGGGTTGCACGGGCACCGAGATGGTTACATAGTCTACAAGACGCAACTGACGGAATTGAAATCAGAATTACGAGTAGAGAGATAAATATACCTGAACAAGGCTCCGAAAAATTGAATTTCTGTGTCCGAACGTGTCTTGATCGTGTCCTGCGTCGACCGAGTCCTGTGTCCAGGCTATCTCCGTGTCCACTGCTCTAGGGTTTAGGGCAGCGGAGATTCGCCGTAGTTGCTGTGTCGGGTCACGCGGCGAGCGGGGCGACGCTCGCGGCCGGCAGCGGCGAGGTCAGGGGCTGCCCAGGTGGCCGTGGGATGGCGCTCGGAGGCCGGCTAGGTCGGGGCAGCGACTGGCTGGCTTGCTGCGGCCAGAGTCGAGGAAGAGGGGAATGAGGCGGCGCCGGAGAGACTGGACGGAGGCGGCGGCGCGGCCACGGCGGAGGGCGGGGGAGGCCGTGTCAGAGGCGGGGCTGCTGGAGGAAGGAGAGGGAGGATGAGGGAGAGGACGGCCCGGTGGGAGGGGGAGAGGGAACGTCAGGTGGCGGAGGCGGCTCGCCGCGGTGAGGGGAGACGGAGGTCGGGGCTCAGCCGACGGGGATCGGGGTCGGGGTAAAGTGGAGGAGGGAGAGAGAGGCCAGGGGGGGTGAGCGAAGGGCTGAGGAGGAGGAGGAGGAGAGGGGAAGGGTCGGGGGAGGCCGACGAGGGGGGGGGGTAGCTCGCCGCGCGGAGGGGGAGCTCCTGCGGGCGGGGCTCGGCGCCGGCGGCCGTGGGGGGGTGGAGTTCGGCTGGGTCAGGGGTAGATGTTTAGGATTTTTTTTCTTTTTATTTTTCTTTTGTTTTCTTATAAAGAAAATTATATTAATTTAATATGTAAAATATCTATAGATATTTTTAGGATATTTTGGGATATTTCTGGGATCTTTTCGGGATCTTTTCGGGTGGGTCCCGTCTCCAAATGGACGGTGCAGGTTCACCGGCCAGTGAGGGGGTGACACCTCGTACTGAAATTTGCAGGAAAGTCCCTGTAATTTCATAAATTGCGTAAAGTCCTAGTTTTGGGAAATTGTGCAATTACGAAATTGTCTGGGAAAACACCCGATTCCGAAAAATACTAAAATTCACAGGATTGAAGGAAAAGCTGTGTGAGGGTCCTGGGGGAATGGGGGTGAGTCTGGGCAGAGACTGGGCCTGGTTTCTGGATGATACGGGCCACCATATTTATTAATTAATAAATACTGCGCACGGTGTTCTCTAATTATTTAGAGGCAGGTAGGGTCATAATTTTTCTACGGTGTCAATACACTAAATGTAGTATACTCAGTGTAGAAAATTAACGTATTTTTGTTTGGGCAAAACAGGTGCATGTTGGGCCTCAAATCTCTTTTGGTACAGAGGTGGATAAAGAGCAGGGAATTAATTAGGTAATAAATACGTACATTTGTAACGATATTTGTGCGTCTCAAACGAGGCTCAATTTAAAGCATCTGGGACTTGCACAAAATTCAGGAAAATAGTCTAACATGTCTAGGACAGGTATGTAAACTTCGTTCGGGGATAATAGTTAAGGTAAAGCTCCAAATAATTCGGTGATGGACAGGTGCACATGTCAATAGGATATGTAAGCAAAATAATTTAAAATATTGCCATAAATCCTAAATTGTTAAAATAATCCTAAAAATACTGAAATCTGGTCGAGGGGGTTTACATAGTTGATCAGGGAGACTATGTAAGACAGATTGTGCCATATGATTGTCTCATTCTCGTTCAGAACAAGAACTATGGATTTTTATGTCAAGTTATGGATTTGGAAGCCCCAGACTGCGTGTCGTGGACAACTTGGAATCAAGGGGGGATCTTCAGATCTCGTTCCATGGGTGGTCTCCGGGGCACCGGGGCTGATCCGATCCGGATGTAACTCAAGATAGTCTTTGACTGGGCGGGATGCATGGTAGCAACACATGACCTCCACCATCTATGCTCTGAGACTATAAATCGGTCCTTTATGGCTATGCTAGCGACAATTGTTTATATAGATAAGTCATCCTCGCTTAGCGGCTATCCGCGTGCGAGTCATTGCATTGCATCGAGAATAACTGAAACACATAAACGATCTTGAGTATAACGCTGTACATATGGAACACTTGAACGTCTTATGCAATACGCCTGATAATTCGAGTAGCTCGTGCACCCGAAACATAATTTTTCTCATAACGCAGTATTTGCATATGCTATTGCCCTGAGTTTCATATATATATTGCTCGTACTTGAATTAACTTGGTTTGCCTTGGACATGGAAGGATAAATAATAAGTTAGTAAGTATCGCCGTATTTTCTCTTATATCGTACGACGCACTGCCACACGAGTTAGGCTGTTCAATCTTTGCCATAAAACTGATCCTAAGGCTAAACTAGAAAAGATAACTTAATAGACGGTGCACGAAACCTATTAAACGTGTTTGGATTTTTCGAGCGGGCGAGTAGCCTCCCCACCAGTGCATTCATGTACTGATAACCCACCAGATTGCTTGCAGGGTGTGGGAGAACCTCGTTCGGTGCGGATGCCTCCCTCGTGAGTGTTTGTGGTATTAAACAAAAGAATGAAAGTGTATTTCAATGACGGGGCTTATAAGAGACCCGCGCCCTTTGGTTTACAAACAAACTTGTACAATGTAATCCTATACGAGGATGTGGGAGTACAATTTATTTAATCTGGGTATAAATTGCTATAGGTGTCTGATCTGCAGTCGATCACTTTAGCCCTTGGACTACACGATGTTGAAGAAGTTCCGTGGAAGACAGGTAGCAGCTTCGAAGGTTGCAAAGGAGGGTAGATGCACGATGCCGAAGTCGTCGATCCCTACTCTTTGCCGAGCTCCGGGCTCCTCTCTCTCTCTCTCTTGATCTCTTCTCTCCTTGTTTGACCTTCAATTGCTCGACCTCTTCTCTGGATCTTCAATTGTTCGATCTTTCAATTTTTTGACCTTTTTCCCCATTGATAGGGGTCTCTATTTATAGAGTTTTTGGTGACAGTGACCACTCCGTTGGTGCAAAAACCAAGGAATGGACAGTACAACACCCTTTTACACAACGGTTAAAGTAACCAAAGTCTGCGTATGGATGATCTTTTGAATGAGCGTATGACGCGGGCCCAACTAAGGGGACACAACGCGTACTATTGCTACAAAGATCACGGCGTAAAAGCCACACAGGTAGGTATCCCTCGTGTAGAAGAGGCGGGCGTAAAAGCCAACGTCTGTCACCATGGCATAGAAGCCAAGTAGGCATAGAAGCCAGGTAGGCGTAGAAGCCTGACGGTATAGAAGCCGGATGAGCATAGAAGCTGAGGAGGCGTAGGAGCCAAGAGAGCATAGAAGCTGAGGAGGCGTAGGAGCCAGGAGAGCATAGAAGCTGAAAGGGCGTGGAAGCCGAAAAAGCACTGAAGCTGAACGGGCGTGGAAGCCGAAAGAGCACTGAAGCTGAACGGGCGTAGGAGCCACTGCGTAATGTGCTGAGTGCTGACGTGGACGTCTTTAGCCGAAATTACGGCTTTTGAAGATATAATCAAATCCCTTGCATTAAATGCAGAGATTTGCCATCATTCTGTGCATTAAATGCGGAGGCGTGTTTTGAAGGTCTGCAGCCCTTCTGTGCATCTGTCGCAGAGACGTGCCTCGAGGGAAACTATCATCGCTCTGTGCAATTAGACGTAGAGACGTGCCTCGAGCCCCGTACGAAGTGCAGCTTTTGACGTGGCAGGCGGTTTGTCTACTGCGGAACGTAAAACAGCCCATGTTTGCCTGTGTAAAACAAGACAACGCGTTCCCTTGCATACGAAAGAGCGGTTTATGCTGAGGGGGCTTCAGTAAACGACGGTTCGATGATATTTTAACCAAATCCTCTACATTAAATGCGAAGATCCGCCATCATACTGTGGAGCGCGTCCCGAGGGGTCTGCCATCGTTTCCAGTCGTCGTCTGGGTAGTCGTGCAGCGCTTTTTGTCAGAAGTCAGAGGTCAGGTTCACTGTGTGACTTTGACAGGTTCATTTCGGGGAAGACGAAGCGTTCCTCGTACGCTTTAATGCTGCTTTGAGAGCGGCTGAGTTTTACGCCATGGAGGCGATGAAGAACTCTGTTTTACGCTTGATGGCTCTGAAGGCCTCTGTTTGCGCTGCTTTGCATCGAGACGCCGCGTAGCTCTTCCCAGCGTATTTTTCATGCTTCTATAAGACCCCCTTCAAAGCTTTTAAATTTCTCGAAATTTGAAACGCTTTGAATGAAGCATGAACGGCCCCTCGTAACTCGAAACGTTTCTGAGTGGAGCGTTGAAACGGTCGATGCTGACTTTATGGAGGATTTATTGGGGACCGCTGTGATCTCTTTTGCCTATAAAAAGGCTGGGGGGGTGAACCTGTTCTCACCACATTCCCATCACCATGCCTAGATGATCGCCGGAGTTCGTCGAGTCGATCTGAGAAAGAAGAAGATCATGTTCTTCCAGCATGTAGGGAGCCGAAAAAGACGGCATCTTCGAGCAAGTGTCAACTACAACGATGGATCATGGAAGGATATCTTAGCCTTCCTTGCTCGGGATAATCAGCAACTTTGTATGGCGTTGCACCAGGAGAGAGGAAGGGTCATGTTAGACCAGACAGCTTGCAGACTGTTTATTTCTTCCTGACACTGATCATCTTCTTGGACGAAGAGGAAGATCACCGATGCCGGAATCTGTCAGAACAGATTTCGAGGGCGGCCTTCAGACGACGAGGGGGTATCTTCTTTGTAGACGGAGTTTCCCTCAGATGTAATCACGAAAATGAAGAAAAACCCCTTGTAGACAGGATTTCCCTCATATGTAATCATGATTTTGATCTTTAATAAAATCGTCTTCTTCTTCATATGATCGTCTTGCCATATGTTGCTGTGAAGTCTGAATATGTGTAGCTTCGACACGTCTGTACGCCGACTCTGTTTAGAAAGAGTGCTAGGTCCTGTCCTGTCTTTTACGCATAACTAGTGATGCGTAGCTGCTTTAGGAATGTAGGAACTGCGTAGAGTTCTGAACTGTTGTTTCTGATGAACAGAAGTTTTGTTCAGACTTCGTCTTCAAGAATGATCTCTCGAAACTCCCTTGGAACAGGGTCGAGGTTTTGGCCGTCAAAACTGATTTTGCCATCTTGATTAGACGAGATGTTCAGACTGGAGTCTGGATGAACCTCCAATTTTGGACCCGAGAAGAGTAATTTCTTAATGTTTGAACTCTGTATGCTTCGGGTATTCGGGATGCTTCGGGTCAAGAACGAGTATCTTTCGCGTGAACTCTTTGTAATTGACCGCTTGGAGAACTTGTTCGGATATGCGGAAAGTCAGAGTTCCGTAGTGTAGATGAGCTGGGAATCCTGAGTTCATAGCTTATTGAGCGTAGAAAGCCACCGAGCGTGAGATCGCAGGTTTGTATCTGCTAAGCGTGAAGTCGTAGGTTTGTAGCCTCTCGAGCATGAAAGCTACTGAGCACAAAAGGCATCCGGGCGAAAAACCATAGACTTGTGGCTTGCGAGCGTAAAACCGTAGATCTGTTGCTGTCGATCGTAGAAAGCTTTTTAGCGTAGAACCACGAACCTGTTTTGCACGAAAAACTTTTCGAATTTGCTGACCGTCCGTCTTTCGAGAGTAGTGGGCTGATGTGGCATCCAATCATAACCAACTTTTAATTGCGAGATCCGGTTGGGGTCTCGAGGAGTCCGTCCGAGGATTCGAGGAGTCGACCCGAACTCTATATATATCCCGAGCTTTGGAGAGAGAAACTTTTCATCCGTTTTCTGCGAAAGAGAGCTTTCGACTGTTCGAGTTTTCTTCGTCCCTCCTCCGAGCACTTCGAGTCTTCAGAAATAGCGCCGAAACACACTTCTTCCGCTAAGGGAAAGAGCATAGGCTCCTCCTCTCCTGCCCCAGCGAGAGAGTCTTCGGTCGGGCAAGGCGAACTTCATCCTGAGCGAAGTATATCGCCGTCGGGCAGCGCACCCGGTCTTAGAGGTAGAGTCTTTGGGATGAAAAAGAACGACGAAAAATCCTTCGCACACGTTGAACGTGACCGCGCTAGGTCGTCTTCCGTGCTGATAGTCTCTTTGAGGAAGATGATGCACGGAGACGTTCTCATCTCTTACGCCCACATTTCTAATGTGCCAGCGTAGAAGCTCCATTGTTTTCACAGTTCTGGGCGTAACAGCTCTGACTGCCGAAAACTTGGTGTAAAATAAAATTTTAGTTTTACGCCTGGGGATGGAACCTTCGGCGTAATCACTAGAATTTTGACAGTCTGGCGTAAAGCACCGACTGTATACCTTTCGGCGTAGAATGACCAATTTTTGTACAGTCTTGGCGTAAAGCACGGACTGTTGTTTCTCTGGTCTGAACGTTGCAAGGTTCGTAAATGACGTGTTTTCCTTCGCACTTTTGCAGTTAATTTGGGTTTGTCTCCACTGGCCGAGGTGATGGATTCCGCTGCCGGGATGCTGCACTCGAACTATCTGGAGGATCTATCCCACGTGGTATTTCCCATCTCCGGACCCCAGTATCCTGAGGGAAGAGAGTTTTCTAATATCGGCTCAGGGCGAGCGGACGCTGCTGAATATGATTAATGGGGAGCCCCTGACGTATGTAGACGGGGAGCAGTACATAAAGCCAGCTTTTCTCTTTGGGGACATGATTGATAAACGGTCCCAGACAAAGCCTAAGAGAGAACCCTGGGTGTTCCCTGCCGGGAACTTGGTTTTGTACCTGCCAACGATGCCGAGAGATTATCCCATCTCGGCCTTCTCTCACGCGACACATCCCAGGAGGATGTCGTGGACGCTGACGCCCAATCTTCACGGTAAGCCGGGGAAGATCTTTCACCTGAAAGGAGCTGACCAGGGATCGTTCGTCAGTCGTCCCTCGGGCCTCGTGACGTCGTTCAGGGGACTGTGCCCAGGCAGCGTCCCGAGCAAAGATAGTCTGGTGATCCAGCCGGTCCAGCTGTCGACTTTCTGCAATGACTTCATTGGGCGAGGGGGAGTATATCCCAAGGAGAACCCTCGGTGCAACGGGTGGATCACCCCAACAAACCGCCGATGGGCTTGCCTGGTTGACTGGGCCTTGAAGCACTGTCAGAGAGAGCTTGAGGACATTGGGCTGTATGCCGCTGTGAGTGCGACTAGCGTTGGGTTGCCTCCGAACCCTAACCTATTCCTGGCACTGATGGAGCGATACATTTCGCTCACCGGGACTTTTGCCACTCCAATGGGGGAGTTGGGATTGGCCCTCCATGAGATGGCAGTGATCTCGAGGTTGTCGATGGGGGATACCCCATATGAAGAGTACGTCCCCACCAATCGGGAGTTGGGGGATTCAGACTCTCGGGTGGTGGAAGTGTATCAGGAGCTGATGTGCCACTACTTCACGTGTACCGCTTTTTATAATGAGCCTTCTGATCTGGCTCACACCACTAAGTGGACGTCCTACCTCTTCTTCCACCGGGCCAGGGCTGCCAAGCCGGAGAAAGTCTCGGGAGGCAAGGATGAGCCTGTGAATTGTTTGAGCGCCCTGAGTGCCCATGTTGTCGAGGCTCTTATGGGAGATGCTAAAGCTCCAGATCAGATCCTTGATGACGGGGTAGGAAAGTATCCTGAAGGCACCAAGGTCTGTAGTTACTTGAGGCGCTGCCGCCGGCCTCTGTCTAAGGAAGCCCTGCTGGCTGGTTTTCTCTCCATATGGCTGGGTCGAGTAGTGGTGCCAGGCACTGCATCTGCGGACCGCATTCACCGGAACATCCTGTGGCCTGCAGTGCGTCTGGTGTTTGGGGCCAGACTGGGCTTGCTCCCCGCCATGGTCTGCCGTATACAGGCTGGTCTGAGGGCCACGATTGACGGGTTGCTCGTCGATGAGACTCGGCGTGAAAGCTTTCCCAGGAAGAACCCTTTGAATGTCGTGGCTATCTCGACCGCTGCTTGGTGATAGGGGATGAGGTCTGGATTCCGGACCTCGTATATTCCCCTGACTTGATTGACTATAAGCAGAGAATCTCCGAAGGCTTCCAAAGATTCGACCCCCAGCTCTTTAGCGACTTGGAGTCCGATTAGCAGAGCATTGTACTCTGCCACATTGTTGGAGCACGGCTCATTAAGAGAATATGCTCGGTAGAGTACGAGTTTATCAAGAGTGACCAGGACGATTCCTACTCCTGAAACGATGTTCCCCCTGGGACCTGTTCTGGAGGTACCATCGAAGAATAGTTGCCACGCGTTACCTTCCATTGCGGAATTACATTCTGCAACTTCGTCAGGGATGTCCTCGTATAGTCTGGAGGTCTCCGGGATCGGATGAGCAGCTAGGAAGTCGGCCAATGCTTGGCCTTTGATGGACTTCTGGGGGACATACACCATGTCATATGGTGTTAAGAGCATTGCCCAAGTCGCGAGTCGAGAATTGAGGGCACTTGGCTTGCTCATCAGTACCCGGAGAGGGTTGATCCTGGAGATGATATGGATAGTCTGGCCGGTGACATAGTGTCGCGTCTTTTGGATAGCGAACATCAGGGCCAAGCATTCTTTCTCCACTGGGTTGTACCGGTGTTCGGCTCCGACCATCATCCTGCTGAGGTAGTAGATAGCCTGTTCATGGCCCATTTCGTTCTTCTGTGCGAGGAGAGCTCCTAGCGAATGATCCATTGCTCGAACGTACAGCAAGAATGGTCTTCCCATGACGGGAGGCACCAGAACTGGCGGACTGGTGAGGTAGCGCTTGATATCTCCGAACGCTTGCTAACAGGCTTCGTCCCATATGAAGGATGCACCTTTCTTCATGAGATGAGAGAAGGGCTGGCATCTCCCCAAGAGGTTGGATATGAATCGCCAGATGTAAGCCAGACGTCCTTGAAATCCCCTGAGTTCCCTCAGATTTCTGGGAGGTCGTATTTCTACGATTGCCCGGACTTTGTCAGGGTCCACTTGGATGCCTTTGGCGGTAATGACAAATCCCAGGAATTTGCCACTAGATACACCCAGAAAAGACTTCGTAGGGTTCATCTTGAGTTGATGTTGGCGCATTAACTCGAATACCATCCTCAAGTCTTGAATGTGATCACCTTCGAGGCGGCTCTTGACGGCTATGTCGTCTACGTAACATTCCACTGTTTTGCGTAAATGCTCGTGGAATATGTTACTCATAGCCCATTGGTATGTAGCCCCGGCGTTCTTTAATCCGAAGGGCATGACCGTGTAGCAATATACTCCCAATGGTGTTCGGAAGGCAGTGTGCTTTTCGTCTTCAGGATGCATCTTGATCTGATTGTATCCTGAGAACCCGTCCATGAAAGACATGCATTCGAAGCCGCAAGTATTGTCGATCATGATGTCTGTGATGGGAAGAGGGAATTCATCCTTGGGGCAGGCCGTATTTAGATCCCGGTAATCGATGCAGATCCGTACCTTCCCATTTTTCTTCATTACTGGGACGACGTTGGCTACCCAGTCGGGATGTTGTTCTTCCCGGATGAAACCGCAGGCTATCAGCTTCTTAACTTCAGCTTCGATGGCGTCCATCATATCTGGGCGGAACCGGCGTTGGTGCTGCTTTACTGGCTTCGAATCGGCCAGTATATTGAGCTTATGAGTGGCTACCTTCGGGTCTAGGCCTGGCATATCCTCATGATCCCATGCAAAGACGTCGATATATTCTTTTATCAGCCGTATAATTTCTTCCCTTTCAGCTGGAGGAAGATTGTTGCTGATAAATATTGGTTTTGGCGAGAGTTCACCCCCAACGTTGATTTGGATAACTTCGTCCTTGGTGGGAGGCTCTCTTTGCTCGAAGCAGAATTCCCACTGTGTATCCATCTGTTGAGCCCAGGAGTCATTCTCGAATGGATCAGGATCCTGTTCACCTGCTTCCGCGGGATTTGTCACCACCATATTTACTGATAGTGTTCGTTCGGGAGCGTCAGGTGAGTCGGAGGGCGACGAGCTGTTCTGGAAAAGGATGTCCTCATCTGACTTGGAAGTCGTAAGGGAGGTGGCATACCCTAATCCGAAATGGGTCTATCGATAGCGGGTGTTGCCGCGTGGCGGCGTTCGTCTGCCTCTTCCGTAGTTGAGGCCTGGCTTCCGCTTCAATTCGTAGCCCATGGCTTGCATGATCTTTAGCGCTTGTGGGCTGTATCGGTGAACCTGCATTTTTCCCGCATCGTCTTCGAGAGTATCTTCCTGGACCGTCGGTTGATTGCACATGCGACCGAAGACTATCGAACGCTGGCTGCTGCAGGTAGGTGGGACGATGAAGATAGAATCCTCATGTGGCCCATATGTCGTGACGACGTTGGATGATGACGCTACCTCCCAGATGTACGGATGATAGGAATCTATAGCTGCCAAGAAGTTTTGTGCTATGTGTTCTATCTCGTCACTGGGAGTGGATTCCTGTTTCGGAATTCGAGCACCGATATACCGGAAAAGAGGATGTTTATTATCATCTGGAACTCCGTTCCTGGTTGCATTTACATCAGTCGGTTGCTTATTGCGCCGGAGGTTGATGATTAGGGGTGGAGGCTTCTGGTGCAAAGTGATCACAAGAGGATCACCTCCTGACCTGGACTTGCTCTGGTGGATAGCCGTAGGCTCCAAGGCTTTTGGACGAGTGGTACGTCCCTTCACTGTGATTGACAGTGGCAGTGTGGCGGAGGGTTCTTCTGGCTCCCGGTAGGATTCCTTCTTCGCCTCGCCTGACACTTCTTTCGTGTGGTCCTGGGAGTACAACACGGCATCGGAATAGTAGGATTCTATTCCTCTAAACGGGTTTAGGTCCGCCACCTCCGTTCGTACGGTTCTTTGTGCGTCTACATATTTAAGGCATTGGTGTAGAGTTGAAGGAACAATGTTGTGGTCGTGGATCCACGATCTTCCTAGCAAAATGTTGTAGGACACCTCTGAATCGATCACGTAACATGTGGCCACCGATCTAAGCTTGCCAATCTGGATCCTTAGGCGAATCTTCCCCAACGGTTTACTTCTTCCAGCGTTTAAACCCACGATTGTAGTGGTGGTGTACGCCAGTTCGCTGGTAGGAATCCTCAGTGGCCTGAGCAGGCTATGAGGGATGATGCTGATCGATGATCCCGGATCTATGTGAATCCGGTCAACCTCCATGGAACCGATGTACCCGGTGTAATAGAGGGGCCTATCATGTCTGTTATGTTTTAACAGCATGTCATCTTGAGTGAAGGTGATGTTTGGGACCACCTCCATCACACTGTGGCATTGGGGACATGCCATCGGTTCTTCGTCGGGGGACTTGAGCTGGGTCAAGTATGCCTCCGCCTGCATCAGCGCTTCGCTCAAGGCTAGACGAGTGCCTTGGTAGAGCCTGAGTAGCTCGAAGATGGACAGCCTGGCTGGCGTATTAGCCAGTTGGGCCAGGATGTCGAAGTTGTACGGCTTCTCTAAACCTTTGTTAGGAATGTTTTTCACAGGTTTATCAAAACGGACTTCCTTTTGCTTCTCCTTCTCTGCCGGAGTTGGTCTTGAAGGACCGACCTCTGGTATGAAGGGTCGGGTCCCGATGGTTTGGCAGCTGAAGTGTTTGCCGGTGCGCCTTCCTGACTTGCTCCGTAGTCATTGAGGTAAGCTCTCCCTGAGCGGGTCGCGGCTAGTACTTCGTCTTCGTCCGATGGCGAAGAAGTTGCAACCATATGGCATGGTTTGCATCTGGAGCTTCTTCTAGACGTAGCCTTAGTTGCCTCAGTGTTCTCCTCGAGCTCTGACACCAGATCTGGGTGAACCCACATGATCTCGCCCCGCCGAGTGGTTAGGGGTACTAGGTCACAATTTTGATCCCTAGCTGGAGGGAGATTGACGAGGTTCATCGTTGTCCGAGAGATAGGTGCAACGCCATTCGGGATCTCCTGGGGAGGCAGATTGCCAAACTGCAGAGAAATCATGTTGGCCGTGACCGTCTTTTCAGTGTTGTGCAGAGTGATGGCTTTAGCATCGATCAACCCCTGGATCTTCCTTTTCAGTACGTAACATGCCTTTGTCGGGTGGTGTACGTATCTGTGGAAGATGCAGTATTTGGGGTCGCTAGTACTGCCGACTTCTTGGGGTCGCTTGAGCTCCGGAAGGGTGATCTTGCCGCTTTTGATGAGACATTCGAATATACTTGGGATATCGTCGTCGTCAAAAGAGTAGACATCGACGGGCCTGGTAGTTCCGGGTCTCGTTTGCATGGTTGCCGCAATCTTTGGCCTGGACGTGTTGATCGCCAGAGCTTCTTTCCCCTTGGGACCACGAGGATGGTCGCTACT
Source organism: Iris macrosiphon (assembly GCA_036927795.1). Taxonomy (NCBI): domain Eukaryota; kingdom Viridiplantae; phylum Streptophyta; class Magnoliopsida; order Asparagales; family Iridaceae; genus Iris; species Iris macrosiphon. Next base: position 763,517 of record JAYESA010000044.1, on the reverse strand, counting down.
AGGAGATGACCTCTTGTCACGCCCCAGTCCCAAAATGTCAAGAACTAGGCCACGTGTCACTGGCCAGCTGACACGTCACTAAGGGCTTAATCCATTTTGAATGGACCCAAAGGAACGTGCTACGCTGTCCTAAAATACTACAAGTATAAAACACGTAAATCTATCTCATCCACAATAAAATGTCAGGGAAATAAGTGCTGGATATATATAAAAACTGAGTCTGATAATGTCAAAGTACACACTGGTGGGTACAAACCCACTACAAAAACTAATAATAGCACAGAAAAATCAGATAGACTAAGTAACGTCTATCTGAGGAAAACATCTCCATCTCCAGGTGGCAAGCTTCTAGGGTCAGGCATACTCTGAGGGTGTCTCCTCTAGCTCCTCCTCGGTAGCACATCTAGTCTCCTGATCAGGGCCGTACACAGTGGGGTAGAAGGCCTCGTCTAGATCTGGCAGGGAACCAGGTCCTCAGTGGGACATAACAAGATACAGAAAATGACATGCCATGTATGTAAATACTGAATAAATAAATAAACACAGGGTGCTAACCATCTAAGTGAAATGCAAATAAAGATCTCGTAGTACGCATGGGAATGTGTCGGCTAGACATATGCTGACTTAATTCACTAATCGTGGCGACTGGCTAGTATATGTGTCATATGCCCCATGACTCAAGGGCACTCTGCAATCGACCATCATGGTACGAAGGTATAAAATATTTAAGGAGGGGGTGTCCCATACGTCTACCAGTTATCTTTTCCAACCCAATGTAACTAATTGTCAGGTCCTACTTTTATTTATGCTAATCCGTGATACGGGTCACACGTATTGGTAGCTAATCAGATACGCAGCTCGCATCCCAATATATAATGCAACCATGTTGCGTGTTCCCGTGATAGGGTCTAAGAGAATATCAGGATATCCTCACAATTGTTGGTGGGCCTATAAAACTAAGTTAGTTATACTAATTGTCAACATGTCAGTTGACTGTACCTGAGGCAGTCTCAGGTACTCATAGTTATATGAAATTCAGAAACAAGAGCATATAACAATATTTGAATTTAAACAATAAACTTGGCAAGGTATACTTGCCTACTCCCTGATAGTGTTGGAAACCTATTCTCAAATTCAGGTTTGAGGGTGCTGGTGACTGGGGGTCACTGGCTGTGCTGGAGTTGGGTTCTGTTAAAACATACAGGTTTGTGATTATCAGGGTATAATATAAAAGTATATACATACTTATGCATAATATATATATATAGGATATACACACATATATATATATATAGTATTTATATATATATAGATATAATATATAGTAGTAGTATATATTTAGTATATATATAAAGCAAAGAAAATTGCAGGAATGTAAATATATATATATTAGCAGGGTATAACCACTGTTTAATATAACATTATCAGGGTGTATCCACTGATATATAATAATATAATATTATCAGGGTATATCCACTGATATATAATAATATAATATTATCAGGGTATATCTACTGATATATAATAATATAATATTATCAGGGTATATCCACTGATATATAATAATATAATATTATCAGGGTATATCCACTGATATATAATAATATTATAAAATGAATTGACATTGCGAGAAATGTAAATGTACATATATATGCTGTATTATCCAGCAATAATAATAATATATATATTATATTATATATATAGATAATATATGTATAATACAGAAAAGAAAATGCTGAATATAAATGTATATAAATATAATACTTATAGTATTATATATATAATATAGTATATATAGTAGTGTATGTATAACACTGATTTATTATATATATACATAATTATATAAGTAATATAATACATATAATACATAATATAGAATATATATAAAAATAAAAAATGCATGTATACATATAATATATATACATAATATGATATATGTATATATAATAAATAGATATTAAATATATATATAAATATATATAGGTATATATATATACATATACATTTATAATAATAATATATATGTGATAATAATATACAATATACTGTATAAATACACTGTATTTATATAGTATATAATAATATATAATATATATAATATTATATATAAACATATATATATATATAAATATACATATATACACATATTTATACATATTTATATACATATATACATACATATATATAATTGAGTGTATATATGTATAAAGGAGAGGGGTGGGGTATACCTTCTGACAGGTGGGACCTAGAGGTCGTCGACGGCTGAAGGACGGCGGCGGGGACGGCCGGAGGTGGCCGGAGGAGCAGCAACAGCAGCAGTAGCAGTAGCTGCTTGCGGGGGCTGCCGGCGGCGGAGGAGTGGCAGAGGCGGTGGTGCAGGCGGAGGGTTCGACGGAGGGGAGGGTGGCGGTCAGGTTGGTGGTGGTGGCGGTGGTCCATGACGGCGGTGGTGGTGGTTGGAGGCTGTCGGAGGTGAGGGTGGTGGTGTAGTCGAGAGTTGGGCTGGGGCACTGTGGAGATGAGGGCGGCCGGAGGGAGCGTCGTGGGGCAGTGAGGGGGTGGTGGTCCGGTGGAGGGGAGGGTGGCGAGTCGAATGGTGGGGGTGGTGGCGGTGCTCGGTGGCTGAGGGTGGCGCTGGGGGTAGATCGGGTGGTGGTGGCTGCTGTGGGCAGTGAGGAAGTGTGGGGTTGCGGGGGCTGCTCACGGCGGAGGGCATGGCCGGAGACGGTGGGGTTTGGCCGGAGGGAAGAGGGGGTCAGGGCGGAGGTCTGGCCGGAGTTGGGTGGCCGGTGGTGGTCGGAGGTGTGGGCTGTGGAGTTTGAAAGGGAAGAGGGTTAGGGTTTATATAGGGTTGGGGTGAGTGGCAATTTTGTAAATATGGGGAAGTTCAGGGGTAATTTGGTAATTTTGATTTTTGGGATATTTTTCCCTGATTTTCCTGGATGTTTTGGGTGGGCCCATGTCACCTATTTACTAACTAATGAGGTTATGCCACCTCACATGCAATTTTGCATATAAACCCCTAACTTTTCATAATTTGCATAAAAGCCTAAAATTTGTATTTTGCGTAATTTCGCAATTTACCTGATTTAAAATACTGTTTTCCCGAAATGCTGAATTGTACAGAAATGAGGGGAAAAGCTGGGGAAATGTCTTGGGAAGTGTGGGGTAGGCCTGGGCAGAGTCAGGGTCTGATTCTGAGTGATACAGATCCTCGTATTTATTAATTAATAAATACTGCGCACGGTGTTCACTAATTATTTAGAGGCAGTTAGGGTCATAATTTTTCTACGGTGTCAATACGATAATTGTAATACAATTAGAGTAGAATATTATCGTATTTTTGTTTGGCAAAAACAGGTGCCTACTGGTCCTCAAATCCCTAGGGTACAGGGGTAGGTAAAGAGCAGAAATTTAAATAGGAAATAAATACGTATGTCTGTAACGATATTTGTACGACTAAAATGAAGCACCAAATAAGGTATCTAGGAGTTGCACAAAATACAGAAAAAGTCGTCTAACATGTCTAGGGAAGGTATGTGAACTTTGTTTAGGGTTAACAGCTAGTGTAGTGCCCTAGTTAATTGTGTATTGGACAGGTGCACAATCAATAGAATATATAATAAATATATAATAAATAAAATTTTAAATGGTTGCAATAATTCTAATTAGTCAAAACTAATCCTAAATTACTGAAATCTGGTCGAGGGAGTTTACAATCTACCCTCCTTAGAATATTTTATCCTCGAAATAAAAACAATCATATAATGAGAATGAAAGATTGATTTAGGACATAAAATGATTACTGAAGATTGAGTTTGAAATATTTGGACATACCCTGGTTTAGAAATAGATGGGGATAACGCTGTCGAATATCCTCTTCTCGTTCCCAGGTGGATTCTCCTGGTGCATGATGTCTCCATGCAACACGAACGAGAGGAATAGTCTGGCCTCGCAGCACTTTCTCGCTTCGGTCCAGGATCTCTACAGGCTCCTCCTGGTATGATAAGCTTGGCCCGATGGTGATCTCTGAATAGTCCAGCACATGACTCGGGTCTGGAATGTACCTCCTCAGCTGAGATACGTGGAAGACGTCATGTACTCCCTCCAATGTCTGAGGTAGGGCTAGCCTGTAAGCAACTTCTCCGACGCGATCTAGCACATCGAAGGGTCCAATGTACCTTGGACTCAGCTTTCCTCTTCCTCCAAATCTGATAGTACCTCGGGTAGGTGAGATCTTCAAGAATACATGCTCTCCCACTTGGAACTCTAGAGATCGTCGGTGAATGTTGGCCCAGTACTTCTGTCTGTCTTGTGCAGCTCGTAGGTGTCCCTGGATCTTCTTTACTTTCTCCACCGTACGAATAATCAGTTCTGGTCTCAAGATCTGTCTCTCGCCAACATCGCTCCAGCATACTGGGGAATGACATTTCCTTCCATACAAAGCTTCAAAGGAAGCCATTTGTATGCTCGCTTGATAGCTGTTGTTGTAGGAAAATTCCACCAGGTGTAGATGATCTTCCCATGATCCGCTGAAATCAAGCATGCAGGCTCTCAGCATATCTTCTAGGGTCTGGATGGTGCGCTCTGACTGGCCATCTGTCTGCGGATGATACGAAGTGCTGAACTTGAGGCGGGTACCAAGACTTTCTTGCATACTTCGCCAAAAGTAAGATGTAAACCTCGTATCCCTGTCAGATATTATGCTGACTGGTACTCCGTGCAGACGCACTATCTCCTTCATGTACATATCTGCCAAGACTTCTGTAGATTGTCCGACTCTGAAAGGTAGGAAATGAGCAGCCTTGGTGAGTCTGTCTATGTCACGTCCCGGTTCCATGGATAAGGAACCGAGCCACGTGGCAATGGCCAGCAGTGTACTTCGGCGGGCTTTCCAATCCAATGGGCCCGTCGGAGTACACTTAAGCTGTGAAGTACAATGAATAACCCAACACATAACACAAGTAAACTCAATCTAAATCTCATCCACAGGCAGAAATATAAGAGCACGATAGAAGTAAATACAACGACTAATGTGCAGAAAGGAAATGTCCAAATAGTATCAAGTACAAACACTAGAGTAGTCACACGGGGACAAACCCGCTAGCACAAATAGACTGAAATGAAAATAAGTAATAAGATAACTTGGGACGGTAGCAGGTAACTAGATAAAGATACCGTCCCAAGGAAAGAGTCACTACCAGCGATCAGGCGAAGTCCTCAGGGATGACCTCGTCCTCGGCAGTGAGAACAGCTGCTGGATAGATGCCCGGTCCGTACTCCTCCGGTTAATCCTCGTGACCTACACCTGGAAGGGAACCAGGTCCTCAGAGGGGCGTAACAAGGTACAAGAAATAACATGCCAGGTAAACAGATAGTACAAGTGCAGAAACAGGGTAATCTAGTACAACCAAACAAGTGTGACACAGTTTAAAGACAACGTTCGACGCGTGGGCCGTCCAAAATAAAACCGTAGCTCCGGACACGGAAACACACGGCACGTACCGCAGCTCCGGGAAAAGAGTCACACGGGTGAAACATGCTACACTAGAAAATACTACATATATATCAGCGCGTGCAGAGTAGCCCAAACGTCTAGTAACTGTCTTCCCCTTCCCAAGCGGTCAACGATTGTGCGTTGAACCTGAACCTCTAACTACAGTCTTGACATACACAGAAGTTAACTCAACAGACGCGACCCTATGGTCGTCCCAGTCTCTGGTCATGATGTCAGTATCAGGATACAGGAATCTGGCACGAACACAGTGTATAAATGTGTCCTGGGGTATCGATGTACTCTGGTACGTGCATCGAGGTACTATGGAACATCAGAATAATTCTAGGTCGTTAAGTCGAAAGTCAACACCCGGTTGTGAACCGGACACGGAATATCGAACATCAACGTAAACAAGCGCACAATGTACAATAAGAAGAACAATATCTGTAAACTGAAATACTGGGTGGCAAGGTACACTTGCCTGCGTGCGGCTGCTGATGACGGGGATCGGGTACTGCGTCCAAGTCCTCAGGTCCCGCAATACCTAGAGAAGATATACAAACTAGAATCAATAACCTATTTTACGACAGACATGGATGCGACACACATCTATACTTAAGCTCAGTCTCAAACTCAACTAATTAAATAATATTTCACATTCCTCAATCCTTGATCCTTGATCCGAATAATATCTATCACCAACTCAAACCTCCGTATAAAATCATCAGATATTAGCTCTACAAAATAACCAATGTGTTATTTTCCCTGCATCTTTTTATTACCGATTCACATGTTCCTCAATTAACCGTCAATTGCTTGGAACACTCATATCAGACCTTAATACTCAAGCAGTCATAAGCTCTTTAAACTTCATTTTAATTACTTATGACGAATAAACCCAAGTTCACCATTGAATCCTTATCTCAAGTCATTTTAATCCATATCGCCTAAATCAACATTGTTCAAGTATTATACTATACTAACCAAATATGTGCCAACAATATGTAAATCAAACCCTAACAACCATATCTTTATTTAATCCTCGAAATACCACAATCTATATACATGGCTACACTACAACTCCATATACACCAACATGTCCCATTAACAAAACTTTTATACTACCTCCACATGAGAACCCATGGGTGAAACTCTAGCTAATACTAACCCATCCCCATATATAGATAACAACCCATTAACCTTGATATATAAAAGAAATCTGGAATTTAAAACGAGAGAGGGAGGGTGAACCTCACCGAGGTCGTCGACGGAGATTGGCCGGAGAACAGGGAGTCCGCAGGGTGGTGGTGATGGTCAAGCCGGACTGGGGGGTCGCTGACCGGACGGCGGGTCACTGTGCACTGGAGCGGGGGACGCACGGCGTGGGGGGTCGGCAGCGGAGGGTGCTCGGCGTGGGCTGCTCCGGTCTGGAGAAGACCGGATGGCCGGAGTTCACGCGAGAGCTCGGCTGCAGCGGGGCGGCTGGGCCGACTGCTCCGCTGGAGTGGCTGCACCGGTCTGGACCGGTGGTCGGGGGAGGCAACCGTCGGTCGGAGGAGTTGTCGGTCGGCCGGAGTCGTCAACTACAGTGAGGAGGGAAGGATATGGGAAGGAGAAGAAGAAGAATGATGGAGGAAGAAGCTTTGAGTTTTTTCTTGCATGAAGAAATTTATGGAGGAGGAGAGAGAAGTTTTCCCTAGGGATTAGGGCCGGTGGGTTTATGTGGTGAGGGTGGGGAAAATGTAACTTTATAGGGGAATGTGTTGGGAAATGAAGGGTTGGGATCCATCCATTTAAAATGGATGGATGAGATTTAACATGAATAGGTGAGGGGTTTCTTCATGAGGGAAATGGATTTGGGACCCCATTTTGGGACCCAATAAATAACCATTGACCAATGAGGTGTTGCCAACAATTTGTTAATTGCAAATTAGCCCCCGCAAATTCGGGAATTTACATGGACACATGAAATGACGTAAAAATTGTGGAGAAAAATATAATTAAAAATTGTCATAGTGAGGGGGCGTTGCGCGTCAAGCGCGGGTCAAATTTGAAGGGCATTGGGATTAATTTAATATTAAAATAGAATTTACAGAGTTGGTAAATTCCGATTAAATTAACGATAACGCGTCCCGCGAATTTAATTTAATTAGGGCCCGCGGGGTCAAAATCTGGAAACGGCACAAAGGCCAAAAATAGTGGGAGCTTAGAGTCGGTCTTGGACCCTTTAGTTGGTCCGGCTCAACGGGTTAAGTTGGTACCCCAAAATCGAGGGTAACGACACAGGTGTCCGACACGGAATAAAATACGGTTTACAATTTTCGGAATGTTACGCAATTAATTTAGAGCGCACGAAAGTTGATTTTAACAGTCAGAAAAGTCCAGTGCCTAATTTGGCGAGTTGAGTCAAGTGTACAAAATTTGTACGGAATTTATGGGCTGAAAATGGGCTCCGAATAATTAGACAAAGATAGGGTGGAATAATGTTTTAATTAAATGGATTAAAAATTTCAGGTAAAATATCTCCTACTCTAAACCTCAATATATTCTATCTAAAATTTTATCTGGCCCACTCTAACTATCTACAGAATAAAATTGAGGGGGTTTACAGTCTATGATTACCCAGACAGCATTACGACCACTAGGACTTCTTGGGAAGCCCGTAACAAAATCTATCGTAATGTGTTCCCATTTCCACTCGGGTATTGAGAGGGGTTGAAGTAGACCGGCAGATCTCTGATGCTCAGCCTTGACTTGCTGACATACCAAGCATTTAGCCACAAAGCATGCTATCTCCCGCTTCATTCCATGCCACCAGTAATATTGTCGCAGATCTCTGTACATCTTTGTGCCTCCCGGATATATAGAGTATGTTGAGCTATGAGCTTCTGACATCAACTCAGTACGAAGTTCTCCATTTGGAACATAAAGACGATCACCACATCTTAGAGTCCCATCTTCGTGAATGCGATATCCTGTCTGGATTCCAGCTTCTGTTCTTTGACGAAGCCTCTGAAATCTTGCATCTGTTGGTAGGGCAGCTTTGATTCTTTCTACCAAGGTTGATTGCAGCTGGTAGTTTGATAATTGGCCATCAAGTCCTGGCATAATGACCTCTATTCCCAACTTTTCTAGATCTCTCAGTAGATCTGGTTGGGTGATCATAAAGAATGCCGAGAGTCTTCTGCTTAAAGCATCAGCTACCACATTTGCCTTCCCAGGATGGTACTGTAGATCGATCTCGAAATCCGTCATCACTTCGAGCCATCGTCTTTGCCTCAGATTTAAATCTTTCTGAGTGTAGACATATTTCAGGCTCTTGTGATCGGTGAAAATCTCCACTCGTTCGCCGTATAGATAGTGTCTCGATAGCTTCAGGGCGAAGATGACTGCGGCAAGCTCCAGGTCGTGAGTGAGGTAATTCTTCTCATGAGTCCTCAGTTGTCTTGAGGCATAAGCTACAACCTTCCCATGTTGCATTAAGACACAACCAAATCCTTTTCCGGATGCATCGCTATAGATTACGAAACCTCCGGATCCAGATGGTATAGTCAAAATGGGGGCTGTAGTCAGACGCTTCTTTAATTCATCAAAAGCTTTCTGACATTCTTCAGTCCATATGAACTCCTGCTCCTTGCGGGTAAGATGGGTAACCAGCTCCGCGATTCTTGCAAAGTTTTCTACGAACCTCCGGTAATATCCGGCAAGTCCTAGAAAGCTTCTCACCTCTGAGACATTGGTCGAAGTTGGCCATGTCTCCAGAGATGAAATCTTTGCTGGGTCCACCGAGATGCCTTCTCCTGTGATCACGTGTCCAAGAAAAGCGATACGATCAAGGAAGAACTCGCACTTGCTCATCTTAGCATAAAGGCTCTCCCGTCTCAGCGTCTCTAGTACCAGTCTTAAGTGCTCTTCATGCTCCTCGTGGCTCTTCGAATACACCAGAATGTCGTCGATGAAGACTACCACGAACTGTCACGCCCCGAGGTGTCCCCCGAGTCGTGACCGCCGTGCGGGCCTGGAGTTGCGCCCGCACAAGGCTTTAATGATTTGCATAGCAAGCACATATTCAGAGTACGCAGATAAATTGAAACACAGATTTGAAACATAGAAAAGTTCTCTTTATTGATAATGAACATCTATTACAAACTCTTGAACGAGTTAGCTAATATGCCGAACGGCTTACAAAAGGGTTGACTCAAAATGAGATAGCAGTCCTGTACATTACATCCTTTTATAAACTCAAACGATAAAGACCTCCAGGCTGGAGGATCGCTTTGCCACGGAGCTGCATTTGTGTATGAAGAGTTGCAGCTTCGGACTTCAAAGGGCTTCGAGGCGCGGTGAAGATGCGCCAACAGCTGGACTGGATCGGGAAGACGACTTCGGCTCCTCGCTCGGTTCGCCTTGGTGCGGGGAACCTGTTTCAACGAGGGTCAGCATATCGAAATATGCTGGTGAAGGCGAGCTAGCCTGACTATACCAATCAACACGTTATTTAGTGAAGCATGCATATTTTTGTGGGTTTCTATCTTGCCTTAGTTCATTTACAAGTAAGCAGCATATTGAATTTACTGAAATGAACGTGCCACCGTTCGGTGGATTTTTACCTGACCGTCTGAATCACCTGCACAATACTTACCATGCCTTCCCTGCCACGGAGACACAAATTAGTATGCAACAGGTTTAAATATACAGTGGATCACTGGCTAGGATGCCATAATGGACCGTTTAGTCTTTGAACGAGGATGGAATGCAGCGAAGATTCAGTAGTGGCTGCAATCCATCCCGTTCAGATGCAGTAGACTACAGTGAGTTCCGTCCGGATCGGATCGGTGCCAGTGCCCCAGCGACCGTCCGCAGGAACCAGTGACCTTGTGCATAAGTTGTCCGTGATCGAATCGGTATTGTTTCATTTAGCTAACAGTTCATGCAGTTGAGGCAATGCCAGTTCAGGACAAGCAGTATTATGATTCAGTTGCATAGCCTCTTGATTCAGTATATTTCATAGCATAATTTAAAGAAGAACAAACATTCTAACTTGTATTTATGCATATGATAAATATTTCTGAGCGGACACGCATGCAAGTAAGTAACCGTTCACAGTTTGATTTGACAAGCAGTATTAACCAAGTCTATTCTCTTTTATCTTGGTTTCTTTTATTTTACTTGGTATCGTTTGATCGGGGCAAAGGAGTGAAGCTGGAAGCAGGGCTAGCTAATCGGGTTGGTAGCCACTCACTTAGATTTAGGAAGGGAGAAAGAAAGAGGCGCTTCACGACTTCGTTCGCAAGCCGCCTACTGCTCGTTCACCTGCACACGAACAGCTCGATTAATACTTCTTCCTCTCTTTCCAATCTCGGAATAGAAGTGCAAGTCAATGAACGAAAACAATGAAAACCATCGAAACCGTTCAAGAAAAACAAGCAAATCCCAAAACCAACTCAAAGCACGAAAGCAACAAGCGACATCGAAAACCGAGGCAATAAAAGATAGCAGCGGAGAGGTCCCTCCTGACTCTGCCGCTAAGCCGATCCTTGGGGCGCAGTCCTCTGAATATGGAAATCGATTCCGAAGAAACAAATCCATAACGAGGACGAGTTCTTAATTCAATCTATCCCGATCGAACGATACCGTCTTGTGTTTCTTAGCCGCGCTCTCCGCATCGGGAGAACGGGGCGCTACATCCTACCCAACTAATTGGAAGTTTTGTCCCGAAACTTAGGGTAGAACTTACCGTCAGGGGTTATTAAGGCGGCTCAGTGGGCAGGCAGGAACGGTATGATCTGGATCACCACAAATGAGGCATTGCCCAAGTTTCTTGCGGCACTTTTCAACTGTGTGCCCTGGTTTCTTACAATATGCACACGGTTGCCCTGGGTTACCTCTCCGTGGACCGCCGTGGTTAGGGCGCTTTGTAGCGGTGTTTCCTCTATCGTTGCCTTGGCGTTTGTGATTGTAGGTATGCACAGCGCCAGTGGAAACGTGAGGATACTGCGGTTCGAGGGATAGGGCGTGATTCATGACTTCACGCATTATTCCGTACTGATTATTGACTACGTGCGAATGGATGGCAGGGCGTAGACCACCTTCAAACCTTCTAGCTCGACTCGCTGCATTAGGTAAATAGGCCCTAGCGAATTTGGAGAGTCGGTTGAATTCGGCGGAGTACTCTTTAACTGTCATCCTGCCTTGCCTCAGTTGCACGAAGTCATTTTCCATTTGACGTTGTACTGGAGGCGGTATAAACTCCTCTTCGAACGCGGCATGAAAGGTCGTCCACGAGATCGCCTCCTCTCCGTGATCAAATTGGAGAGATCGTCGATGCACGTCCCACCAGTCGTGTGCGTTGAGGCGGAGCTGCAGTTGCGCGCAGGCGACGCGCTTATCTTCGGGGACCTCTAGCAGAGTGAAGTGATCTTCAATCTCGGCTAGCCAATCTAGAGCTACCACTGGGTCCTCAGTCCCGTTGAACGGGGTGTTGCAAACTTTCTTGAAATGGCCCAAGTTGAAGGCAGTCACGTCCCTCGGCCTTGGAATCTGAGGCGTCTCCACTTCAAGCACGGGCTGTTCCACCGGAGTCGTTGCTGTTGCGGCGGAATGGTTGGCAGCCAAAGTCTGAACGATTTGTTGCAGGGCATCGACCTGCTTCTGTTGGACTGAGAATCGGGTCTCTAGATTACTCTCGAGCTTGGCTTGGCGAGCATCGTCTCGTTGTCGTTGCGATTCTAACATTTGCATTACCCGCTCAAGCGGGTCGACTTGAGACATGCCTCTTTGGCTTCGAGAGCTTCCCGAATTGCCCGAACTGCTCTCTTGTGTTTCGATCGGTGGTTGCGCTGCAGATTGTGCTGGATCCATTCCTTTAAAAGAAGGTAAATTACATTAGGATCATAATGTATTATGGACTTATTGCATGAACGTATCTCATTTTGGCCTAGCGAGTTCAAGAGTTCGCACAGGAATTTGATCGTTAAAGGAACTTTTCCAGCACGAAGTCTAAGGAACCTTGAATCTGTGCTCTGATACCACTATGTCACGCCCCGAGGCGTCCCCCGAGTCGTGACCGCCGTGCGGGCCTGGAGTTGCGCCCGCACAAGGCTTTAATGATTTGCATAGCAAGCACATATTCAGAGTACGCAGATAAATTGAAACACAGATTTGAAACATAGAAAAGTTCTCTTTATTGATAATGAACATCTATTACAAACTCTTGAACGAGTTAGCTAATATGCCGAACGGCTTACAAAAGGGTTGACTCAAAATGAGATAGCAGTCCTGTACATTACATCCTTTTATAAACTCAAACGATAAAGACCTCCAGGCTGGAGGATCGCTTTGCCACGGAGCTGCATTTGTGTATGAAGAGTTGCAGCTTCGGACTTCAAAGGGCTTCGAGGCACGGTGAAGATGCGCCAACAGCTGGACTGGATCGGGAAGACGACTTCGGCTCCTCGCTCGGTTCGCCTTGGTGCGGGGAACCTGTTTCAACGAGGGTCAGCATATCGAAACATGCTGGTGAAGGCGAGCTAGCCTGACTATACCAATCAACACGTTGTTTAGTGAAGCATGCATATTTTTGTGGGTTTCTATCTTGCCTTAGTTCATTTACAAGTAAGCAGCATATTGAATTTACTGAAATGAACGTGCCACCGTTCGGTGGATTTTTACCTGACCGTCTGAATCACCTGCACAATACTTACCATGCCTTCCCTGCCACGGAGACACAAATTAGTATGCAACAGGTTTAAATATACAGTGGATCACTGGCTAGGATGCCATAATGGACCGTTTAGTCTTTGAACGAGGATGGAATGCAGCGAAGATTCAGTAGTGGCTGCAATCCATCCCGTTCAGATGCAGTAGACTACAGTGAGTTCCGTCCGGATCGGATCGGTGCCAGTGCCCCAGCGACCGTCCGCAGGAACCAGTGACCTTGTGCACAAGTTGTCCGTGATCGAATCGGTATTGTTTCATTTAGCTAACAGTTCATGCAGTTGAGGCAATGCCAGTTCAGGACAAGCAGTATTATGATTCAGTTGCATAGCCTCTTGATTCAGTATATTTCATAGCATAATTTAAAGAAGAACAAACATTCTAACTTGTATTTATGCATATGGTAAATATTTCCGAGCGGACACGCATGCAAGTAAGTAACCGTTCACAGTTTGATTTGACAAGCAGTATTAACCAAGTCTATTCTCTTTTATCTTGGTTTCTTTTATTTTACTTGGTATTGTTTGATCGGGGCAAAGGAGTGAAGCTGGAAGCAGGGCTAGCTAATCGGGTTGGTAGCCACTCACTTAGATTTAGGAAGGGAGAAAGAAAGAGGCGCTTCACGACTCCGTTCGCAAGCCGCCTACTGCTCGTTCACCTGCACACGAACAGCTCGATTAATACTTCTTCCTCTCTTTCCAATCTCGGAATAGAAGTGCAAGTCAATGAACGAAAACAATGAAAACCATCGAAACCGTTCAAGGAAAACAAGCAAATCCCAAAACCAACTCAAAGCACAAAAGCAACAAGCGACATCGAAAACCGAGGCAATAAAAGATAGCAGCGGAGAGGTCCCTCCTGACTCTGCCGCTAAGCCGATCCTTGGGGCGCAGTCCTCTGAATATGGGAATCGATTCCGAAGAAACAAATCCATAACGAGGACGAGTTCTTAATTCAATCTATCCCGATCGAACGATACCGTCTTGTGTTTCTTAGCCGCGCTCTCCGCATCGGGAGAACGGGGCGCTACACGAACTGGTCCAGATATTGGTGGAAGACTCTGTTCATCAGATTCATGAATACGGCAGGTGCATTAGTCAGTCCAAATGGCATCACCAGGAACTCGTAATGACCATAACGAGTCCTGAATGCTGTCTTCGGAATATCTTCTCTTCGTACTTTGACCTGATGATATCCTGATCTCAAGTCTATCTTCGAGAATACCACGGCTCCTATTAGTTGATCAAACAGGTCGTCAATTCTCGGCAAGGGATACTTGTTTTTGATTGTCAGAGCGTTGAGAGCTCTATAATCAATACATATGCGATATGTTCCGTCCTTCTTTGGTACAAACAGTACTGGTGCTCCCCAGGGTGATGCACTAGGACGAACAAATCCCTTGATCTGTAGTTCCTCCAGTTGAAGCTTTAGCTCGTCAAGCTCCTTCTTCGCCAGTCGGTACACATTGGAGGATACTGGTGCAGCTTCGGGAATTAGCTCAATAATGAACTCCACTTCTCTGTCAGGCGGTAGGCCTGACAATTCTTCTGGAAATACGTCTTCGAACTCTGCTGCAACGGATGGGAGTGCTGTCTCCATTGCCATGTAAGCTCTAGGAGTCTGGCCTACTCCTTGCTCGATGGTACCTCGGATATATTCGAACTCCGGGTGATCTGGGGGTCTAAAGATAACACTTCCCTTTCGGCAGTCTAGGACAGCATTATTCTGGCTTAGCCAGTCCATGCCTAAGACAACGTCGAAATTTGGCATTGGGAGTACCAAAAATCGCGCTCTTAGTCCTCTACTACAAACAACTACCGGGCATGTTTCAATAATGTTGGTAACTGGAACAATGCCTCCTCTAGTAAGTATTTTCCAACACTTAGGTAGCGGGGAAGTGGATAGTTTGTGCATGGCTACGAAACTACTGGATATGAAAGACAAAGTAGCCCCAGAATCGAATAATACGGTTGCAGGTAATGATGCAACTAAAATGATACCTGTGATGGTTTCTCCTTCTGGCACTTCTGCAACTGCAGCTAAAGTAAAGGCCTGCCCGTGCCTTGGCCCTCCAGATTATTGTCTAGCTTTGAACTGGGCCTCCTGTGTAGGCAGGGGTGCTCCTCTCTGATATCCCCCAGATGTTGAGGGTAGCATCTTCTGGGCTTGTGCTCCTGGCTTCTGCCCTTGCTGAGTTGCTGTATCTCTGCGTTGTGGGCAGTCTCTGGTCATATGACTTTTAGCTCCACATAGCAAGCATAATCCTAGCTTCTTTCTACAGTCATTGGCAAAATGCCCCTTCTTGCCACAAAAGTGACAAGTCGGGAGCTCCTTCTTCTGATAGGGCCCCGTTGTCTGCTGCGTCTGATATTGTGGACGACGGATAGGTCCTCCTGCTCCTTGCTAGTTTTTGGCCGGGAAGGTTGGATTCGGGCGTCTTGTTCCACGGCCAATTACTTCTTGCACCCTTGCTTCTGTAAGAACCTCATCATAGGAGATCCTGGACTGCGCCGTCGTATATCTCTGGAGCTCTAAGGTAAGGCCGCGGTGAAATCTCTTGGCCTTCTCCAGCTCGTTCGGTATCAGCATGGTACCGAATCGACTCAGTCGGCAGAATTCTGCATCGTAGGCATCGACGGACATATTCCCTTATTCCAGGTGCAGGAACTGGGAATATAGGGCATCTCGGACTGTTACGGGGAAGTACTTGGCATTGAAGTGCTCCAAGAATTGTTCCCAAGTCTGGTCTTTGCCGACGCTACGCTCCATGGATTCCCACCAGTGATGGGCGTTGCCGAGAAGTTGGGCCCTCACGGCAGTCATCCATAGGTCGGGGGTGAGTTGTGAGCCTTCCAGAAGTATTTCTGTGTTGGAGATCCAGTCGAAAATCTCCTCTGGGATTTCGCTCCCTTTAAAGGTCCTCGGGCTCATCTGGTGGAAACCTTTGACTGTGCCCACTGGTTGGACAGGTGCTGGTGCCGGGGCAGTGGTTCTCTCCAAGGCCGTCATCAAAGTCTGTCGCAGAGCTTCAGTCTGTTGCCACTGAGACTGTCTCAGGGCTTCAGTCTATTGCCATTGGGTCTGCAACATAGTTTGGAGGAACTGGAACATTTGAGACTGTCCTTCAGGTTGTGGCATCAGAGCAGGAAAGGCTGGAGGTGGAGGCAAAGGTGTCTCTGCCTGCGGTGTTGGTGTTGTCTCCTAGCCAGAATTTTGGTGATTGTATGTGGTTCCTTGGACACTTGGTGAAGGGTCTGTTGCTTGTTCAGCCCCATTATTCGCAGGTTTCCCGGGTATGTCCATATTTCTGAAGAAAATAGAATAATTAGAAATCACAAAGGAGATAATAATTGATAATCAAGCAGGATGCAATAAAGAATTATTTAAAGATGGTGTCAGTGTGGATGAGACCTAATGTTTCTATCCTATTGCAGGCTTGCTGGGCATGTCATCATACCACTAGCAATGAAAACTTGACCTGCATGGGCCACCACTAAAACCATGTCACGCCCCAGTCCCAAAATGTCAGGAACTAGGCCACGTGTCACTGGCCAGCTGACACGTCACTAAGGGCTTAATCCATTTTGAATGGACCCAAAGGAACGTGCTACGCTGTCCTAAAATACTACAAGTATAAAACACGTAAATCTATCTCATCCACAATAAAATATCAGGGAAATAAGTGCTGGATATATATAAAAACTGAGTCTGATAATGTCAAAGTACACACTGGTGGGTACAAACCCACTACAAAAACTAATAATAGCACAGAAAAATCAGATAGACTAAGTAACGTCTATCTGAGGAAAACATCTCCATCTCCAGGTGGCAAGCTTCTAGGGTCAGGCATACTCTGAGGGTGTCTCCTCTAGCTCCTCCTCGGTAGCACATCTAGTCTCCTGATCAGGGCCGTACACAGTGGGGTAGAAGGCCTCGTCTAGATCTGGCAGGGAACCAGGTCCTCAGTGGGACATAACAAGATACAGAAAATGACATGCCATGTATGTAAATACTGAATAAATAAATAAACACAGGGTGCTAACCATCTAAGTGAAATGCAAATAAAGATCTCGTAGTACGCATGGGAATGTGTCGGCTAGACATATGCTGACTTAATTCACCAATCATGGCGACTGGCTAGTATATGTGTCATATGCCCCCTGACTCAAGGGTACTCTACAATCGACCATCATGGTAGGAAGGTATAAAATATTTAAGGAGGGGGTGTCCCATACGTCTACCAGTTATCTTTCCTAACCCAATGTAACTAATTGTCAGGTCCTACTTTTATTTATGCTAATCCGTGATGCGGGTCACACGTATTGGTAGCTAATCAGATACGTAGCTCGCATCCCAATATGTAATGCAACCATGTTGCGTGTTCCCGTGATAGGGTCGAAGAGAATATCAGGATATCCTCACAATTGTTGGTGGGTCTGTAAAACTAAGTTAGTTATACTAATTGTCAACATGTCAGTTGACTGTACCTGAGGCAGTCTCAGGTACTCATAGTTATATGAAATTCAGAAACAAGAGCATATAACAATATTTGAATTTAAACAATAAACTTGGCAAGGTATACTTGCCTACTCCCTGATAGTGTTGGAAACCTGTTCTCAAATTCAGGTTTGAGGGTGCTGGTGACAGGGGGTCACTGGCTGTGCTGGAGTTGGGTTCTGTTAAAACATACAGGTTTGTGGTTATCAGGGTATAATATAAAAGTATATACATACTTATGCATAATATATATATAGGATATACACATATATATATATAGTATTTATATATATATAGATATAATATATAGTAGTAGTATATATTTAGTATATATATAAAGCAAAGAAAATTGCAGGAATGTAAATATATATATATTAGCAGGGTATAACCACTGTTTAATATAACATTATCAGGGTGTATCCACTAATATATAATAATATAATATTATCAGGGTATATCTACTGATATATAATAATATAATATTATCAGGGTATATCCACTGATATATAATAATATAATATTATCAGGGTATATCCACTGATATATAATAATATTATAAAATGAATTGACATTGCGAGAAATGTAAATGTACATATATATCCTGTATTATCCAGCAATAATAATAATATATATATTATATTATATATATAGATAATATATGTATAATACAGAAAAGAAAATGCTGAATATAAATGTATATAAATATAATACTTATAGTATTATGTATATAATATAGTATATATAGTAGTGTATGTATAACACTGATTTATTATATATATACATAATTATATAAGTAATATAATACATATAATACATAATATAGAATATATATAAAGAATAAAAAATGCATGTATACATATAATATATATACATAATATGATATATGTATATATAATAAATAGATATTAAATATATATATAAATATATATAGGTATATATATATATATACATATACATTTATAATAATAATATATATGTGATAATAATATACAATATACTGTATAAATACACTGTATTTATACAGTATATAATAATATATAATATATATAATATTATATATAAACATATATATATATAAATATACATATATACACATATTTATACATATTTATATACATATATACATACATATATAAAATTGAGTGTATATACGTATAAAGGAGAGGGGTGGAGTATACCTTCTGACAGGTGGGACCTAGGGGTCGTCGACGGCTGAAGGACGGCGGTGGGGACGGCCGAAGGTGGCCGGAGGAGCAGCAACAGCAGCAGTGTCAGCTAGCAGCAGCAGTAGCAGTAGCAGTAGCTGCTTGCGGGGGCTGCCGGCGGCGGAGGATTGGCGGAGGCGGTGGTGCAGGCGGAGGGTTCGACGGAGGGGAGGGTGGCGGTCAGGTTGGTGGTGGTGGCGGTGGTCCACGACGGCGGTGGTGGTGGTTGGAGGCTGTCGGAGGTGAGGGTGGTGGTGTAGTCGAGAGTTGGGCCGGGGCACTGTGGAGATGAGGGCGGCCGGAGGGAGCGTCGTGGGGCGGTGAGGGGGTGGTGGTCCGGTGGAGGGGAGGGTGGCGAGTCGAATGGTGGGGGTGGTGGCGGTGCTCTGTGGCCGAGGGTGGCGCTGGGGGTGGTTCGGGTGGTGGTGGCTGCTGTGGGCAGTGAGGAAGTGTGGGGTTGCGGGGGCTGCTCACGGCGGAGGGGATGGCTGGAGACGGTGGGGTTTGGCCGGAGGGAAGAGGGGGTCAGGGCGGAGGTCTGGCCGAAGTTGGGTGGCCGGTGGTGGTCGGAGGTGAGGGCTGTGGAGTTTGAAAGGGAAGAGGGTTAGGGTTTATATAGGGTTGGGGTGAGTGGCAGTTTTGTAAATATGGGGAAGTTCAGGGGTAATTTGGTAATTTTGATTTTTGGGATATTTTTTCCTGATTTTTTGGATGTTTTGGGTGGGCCCATGTCACCTATTTACTAACCAATGAGGTTATGCCACCTCACATGCAATTTTGCATAAAAACCCCTAACTTTTCATAATTTGCATAAAAGCCTAAAATTTGTATTTTGCGTAATTTCGCAATTTACCTGATTTAAAATACTGTTTCCCCGAAATACTGAATTGTACAGAAATGAGGGGAAAAGCTGGGGAAATGTCTTGGGAAGTGTGGGGTAGGCCTGGGCAGAGTCAGGGTCTGATTCTGAGTGATACAGATCCTCGTATTTATTAATTAATAAATACTGCGCACGGTGTTCACTAATTATTTAGAGGTAGTTAGGGTCATAATTTTTCTACGGTGTCAATACGATAATTGTAATACAATTAGAGTAAAATATTATCGTATTTTTGTTTGGCAAAAACAGGTGCCTACTGGTCCTCAAATCCCTAGGGTACAGGGGTAGGTAAAGAGCAGAAATTTAAATAGGAAATAAATACGTATGTCTGTAACGATATTTGTACGACTAAAATGAAGCACCAAATAAGGTATCTAGGAGTTGCACAAAATACAGAAAAAGTAGTCTAACATGTCTAGGGCAGGTATGTGAACTTTGTTTAGGGTTAACAGCTAGTGTAGTGCCCTAGTTAATTGTGTATTGGACAGGTGCACAATCAATAGAATATATAATAAATAAAATTTTAAATGGTTGCAATAATTCTAATTAGCCAAAACTAATCCTAAATTACTGAAATCTGGTCGAGGGAGTTTACACCTCTTGTCCCGGTCAGAGGCGGAGATCATGATGCCATTGTCGCGCGCCTTGCGACTGTTGTCTTCGGCGGCAACGGCCGAGATGATGAACGAGGGCCAATCATGGAACTGATATGGTCCTGTGAATACCGAGACCACGGGAAGGAGATTCTTCCTGCAAATGTCTACCAATGCAGAGTCTGGAACTCCTGGAGGCATTTGTAAGGTGGCCTGTCGAAAACGTTCGATGAAGATGCGAACGTCCTCCTTTTTCTTCTGTTTGACTTCGATGAGAGAGGACATAGACATGTCCATTCCCCCCTCATAGAATCGCATGAAGAATAAAGCTCGGAAGTCCTCGAAGGAAGTAATGTAGTTGTCCGCCAAGCTACGGTACCACTGATAGGCTACTCCTGAGAGACAGCCTTTGAACACCCGAGTGAGGAGGGCGTCGTTCCCTTGCAGCAACACCGTCATCATACTGAAATAGTTTATGTACTGACTTGGTGATGTTTTTCCCTCGAACAGAGCCATAGTCTGAGGTTTGTACTTCGGAGGAAAAGGAACTTCTTCCCAGATAGCTGGGTATGGCTAGTTGATTCCCGGTTTCTTGAGCTGATCTTTATGCTTCAAGGCGTCGAACTGGGCTTTCAACTCTCGTACCGCCTGCATCGGATTTTCTGTCAGAAGCGGGACCACGGAGTGGTGCGGAGTTGGTTGTATCGTGACTCCGACGGGAGGCAGTATATTCTGCGAGTGAGGAAGCGGAGGAACTGCTGACTCCTGATCTAGCACAGGTTCTTGGCTCGGATTGGATGTTGGTAAATTCACCCCTACTCGTATCTGAGTTGGCGGGGCCGATGCTTGAGCCATGGCAGTTGCGTGTTGAGTTAGCATCATCTGGTGCATGTTCTCCATCATGGATTGCATTTGCTTCAGAGATGCCTCCAGTGTGGTGATACGTTGCCCCGCGTTTTCTGACGGTGAAGCTTCCTCGCATTCATCTTCAACGGCGTAAACTCCCATCTCCCTGGGCGTCATTGAAGGGTTAGTATAGGTCGCTGTAGAAGTCGACTCTACACTTTCTGCTTCTGATTTGGGAGCTTGGCGACCCCCAGCGCCGGAATCAGAAGAGGACGAAGCTGGTTGTCGTGACCTTGCGCGAGTGTTTTGCCCCGGTTTCAGCGTTCCTGAGGAGCTCATTGAACCTCCTTTGGCTCGAGGCCTGGAGGGATGTCGTCTTGAGCCCGACCCTCCTCCAGGTATGTGCGAAGCCATGTTCACAGATGCAAGCGCGGGTCTCTCTTTCTGGAAAGACGGTGAGTAGCTCAACCGGTCGAAAACTGATTGCTTTGCTTTAGAACAGCAGTAATTAATCACAACCTTATGACTATTGCAACAGAGCTCGCTAGGACGCGTAGTAGACATATTGGAGGGTCCCCTATTTTTACGCTTCTGGATTAGATATTCGCGCAGGTCAGAGGGAGTCGTAGAGGAAGAAGGTGATGACTTGTTCCTTCTGTTTTCCGCGACTTGGGCTCGTATTACGCCGAAGGATTTCGCCTGGCGTAGTGTAGAGATTTGCTCAGATTGGCGTAAAGCTGAAGAGGTCCTCCGTCGGCCATCGGCTTCTTGCGTAATCGGGAGGGGACGCAGATCGTTCCTTCGTCGGCGTAAAGGCCGAGAGGTTGAGTATTCTGCCGCTTGCCTTCCTTCGCGGAGTTTACAGCGCTCGTCTGGTCCATCATGGGGATCAGATGTCGTCTTGCGCGTGGAGCGTGATTTGTACTTCCGGATTGGCGCCGAGGTACCATCAGAAGCTTTGTCTATGCCGCGCGTAGCGGAAGACTGGTTTCTACGCGTAGAGCGCAGTGTATACTCCTGGGTTAGCACTGAGGCTTTGTCCGGAGTTTTGTCTGTACCGCGCGTAGCGGGAGACTGGTTTCTACGCGTAGAGCGTAGTGGATACTCCTGGGTTAGCGCTGAGGCTTTACCCGGAGTTTTGTCTGTACCGCGCATAGCGGGAGACTGAATTTTACGTGCGGGGCACGGAGGGAGCAATGCTACAATCTCATTGGTCGGAGAGATCGGAGAGATCGGAGAGTCCACAAGAATGGTAGAGGATGTCTTGGGCATCCATACTTTGCGTAGCTTCCTGTTGTCTTGGACGGAGAGAGGGTGAGAGCTACCCCCGGTTCGAAGCATGTCTTCGTAGGCTGACTGGTCGAAGTGGACGACCAGTGTCTTCTTTACGGTTCCTATAGATACCGCATCGTGTTGAGCAATTACTTCCTCGTCAGAAGAGAAAGACATCCCCAGCAGAGTCGCCATCTTGTTTCTGGTATTAAACGAAAGAATGAAAGTGTATTTCAATAACGGTGCTTATAAGAGACCCGCGCCCTTTGGTTTACAAACAAACTTGTACAATGTAATCCTATACGAGGATATGGGAGTACAATTTATTTAATCTGGGTATAAATTGCTATAGGTGTCTGATCTGCAGTCGATCACTTTAGCCCTTGGACTACACGATGTTGAAGAAGTGCCGTGGAAGACAGGTAGCAGCTTCGAAGGTTGCAAAGGAGGGTGGATGCACGATGCCGAAGTCGTCGATCCCTACTCTTTGCCGAGCTCCGGGCTCCTCTCTCTCTCTCTTGATCTCTTCTCTCCTTGTTTGACCTTCAATTGCTCGACCTCTTCTCTGGATCTTCAATTGTTCGATCTTTTAATTTTTCGACCTTTTTCCCCATTGATAGGGGTCTCTATTTATAGAGTTTTTGGTGACAGTGACCACTCCGTTGGTACAAAAACCAAGGAATGGACAGTACAGCACCCTTTTACACAACGGTTAAAGTAACCAAAGTCTGCGTATGGATGATCTTTTGAATGAGCGTATGACGTGGGCCCAACTAAGGGGACACAACGCGTACTATTGCTACAAAGATCACGGCGTAAAAGCCACGCAGGTAGGTATCCCTCGTGTAGAAGAGGCGGGCGTAAAAGCCAACGTCTGTCACCATGGCATAGAAGCCAAGTAGGCATAGAAGCCAGGTAGGCGTAGAAGCCTGACGGCATAGAAGCCGGATGAGCATAGAAGCTGAGGAGGCGTAGGAGCCAAGAGAGCATAGAAGCTGAAAGGGCGTGGAAGCCGAAAGAGCACTGAAGCTGAACGGGCGTGGAAGCCGAAAGAGCACTGAAGCTGAACGAGCGTGGAAGCCGAAAGGGCACTGAAGCTGAACGGGCGTAGGAGCCACTGCGTAATGTGCTGAGTGCTGACGTGGACGTCTTTAGCCGGAATTACGGCTTTTAAAGATATAATCAAATCCCTTGCATTAAATGCAGAGATTTGCCATCATTCTGTGTATTAAATGCGGAGGCGTGTTTTGAAGGTCTGCAGCCCTTCTGTGCATCTGTCGCAGAGACGTGCCTCGAGGAAAACTGTCACCGCTCTGTGCAATTAGACGTAGAGACGTGCCTCGAGCCCCGTACGAAGTGCAGCTTTTGACGTGGCAGGCGGTTTGTCTACTGCGGAACGTAAAACAGCCCATGTTTGCCTGTGTAAAACAAGACAGTGGGTTCCCTTGCATGCGAAAGAGCGGTTTACGCTGAGGGGGCTTCAGTAAACGACGGTTCGGTAATATTTTAACCAAATCCTCTGCATTAAATGCGAAGATCCGCCATCATACTGTGGAGCGCGTCCCGAGGGGTCTGCCATCGTTTCCAGCCGTCGTCTGGGTAGTCCTGCAGCGCTTTTTGTCAGAAGTCAGAGGTCAGGTTCACTGTGTGACTTTGACAGGTTCATTTCGGGGAAGACGAAGCGTTCCTCGTACGCTTTAATGCTGATTTGAGAGCGGCTGAGTTTTATGCCATGGAGGCGATGAAGAACTCTGTTTTACGCTTGATGGCTCTGAAGGCCTCTGTTTGCGCTGCTTTGCATCGAGACGCCGCATAGCTCTTCCCAGCGTATTTTTCATGCTTCTACAGTGAGTGCTAAGGCATGGAGTTCACTCTGGAGCCTTGGAACGTTGTGTCCGGAACTGAAGCACATATACAAGACATAATATTCGAACATCGCCTATGCATCATTCCACAAATGTAGCCACTTGGCACACTTTTTACTGTTTCAGAGAGAGAGGCTTGAGCGACTTGTAATCTCGGCTATACGCCGCTTGTATCACTTATTCAATATCAATAAAGAGTTGATTTATTTCTATACTTGTGTTATTCAATGCTTCCGCTATTGACGACTCAGCGAACTTATTACCAATCGCTTATGCGTTAATAAATTTTGCTGTACTCAGACAATCTGTGCGACTCTGTGGCTTAGACCTCTTATCGCCAGCCAATGAACTGTCACGCCCCGATCTTTCTAGTTTTACCTAGATTCATTACATGCAATACTGAACGGAATCATATTACTATGTTTTTGGAAACATCTTTTGTAAACAGAGTTTTATACGCAATAAGCAAGCAAGACAAGCCAATGTTCTGTTTCAGGGTGTGTGCAGTGTAACACCCCGTTCCGCTCAAGCGGACCGCCGTTTCAAACGGTAATCGTGCAGCCGTCCCGACCTGCTTTGCCTCAACAAAGAAGCAAAGGATATCCAGACTGTCCCTACAGGAATCCGGCTTAGGCTTTCAGAGGCTCGCTCAGACGTATCGCTCTACCAAGGCAAATCATCGCTAAGGTGGGTGGCTACGGTGAACTTGTCTTTGCTTAGCCAGCACATATAAAATATGGAATATTTATGCTAGTCGCTAGGTGATTCACCCCCTGCATGCTAATAAGTCCAACGCACCTAGCTAAGGGAATAATCCCAACCTGTATTGCTTGCTAGAACATGGAAATGAAATACTGCTTATATATGTTCAGACCCTCGCATGCTAAGTCCCTTAACGGTTTCATCTCTCGGCTTACCTTCGGGTCCGAGCAACGTGCCTGCTTACGTTCCTTAGAAACGCATGCTTGTCTGCTTGAATGTTGCCTTGTTTTCATCCAACTCCGGGAGACTACTCAGTAGTCGTTCCGTGTATGATTGACCCTGCAAGTATCCGGGACCGTCAGGTCATCTAAGGCAATCCCCGAACCAGGGGAATGCACTAAGCAAGAATGAATACTGAACGTGAATCTCACTTGAATGATAATTATGCTATGTATGCATCTGAACGAGGATCGTGTTATGTACTGATGGAATCCCAGCTCGTGGAGCAATATGCCTCGTTCAGACTAAGTTTAAGTTTCATGATTATCATGTCAAGCTATGGAATATGGATAGACCCTGACTTGCATTGTCGCGGACAACTTGTGCACAAGGTATGTTATGTTGAGTTCCGCGGACGGTCACTGGGGCACTGGGACCGATCCGATCCGGACGGGACGTATGAGCAGTCGTATGTTATGGGGCAAGGTGTTATGCAGCGAGGCTCGCCACCCACGGTGCATATCATTTGTGTCTTGAGACTATGAACCGTCCATAATGGCTACGCCAGCGACTTATGTTCATATAGATAAGTCATCCTCGCTTAGCGGCTATCCGCGTGCGAGTCACTGCATCGCATCAATGAACAACTAAACACCTGAACGATCATGTTAAAACGACCCTTCGTGTTTGCATATGCTTGCCTCCTGAATGTTTATACATGCTCCTGCTTAAAATAACAATGTTGCCTCATGTTTGCCTTAGACAGGGAAGGAGATGGTAAGTTGGTAAGTCTCGCCGTGTTTCCTCTAACATCGCACGGCGCACTGCCCGACACGATAGGCTATTCAAATACTGCATGAAACTGATCTTAAGGCAACTAGAAAGACAACTTAATAGTTGTGCACGGAACCTGTATTACGTGTTTGGATTTGTCGAGCGGGCGAGTAGCTTCCCCACCAGTGCATTCAATGTACTGATAATCCACCAGTTTGCTTGCAGGGTGCGGGATAATCTCGTTCGGTACGGACGCCTCCTTCGTACGTGCTAAGGCGTGAAGATCACTCCGAAGCAACGGTGCGTCCGGGACTGAAGCACATATAGAAGACATAATGTTGTGAACATGCCCAAACTCGCCTGATCATCGCCTGTACGATTTTACTGTTTCAGAGAGAGAGGCTTGAGCGACTTGTAATATCGGCTATACGCCGCCTGTAACACATGTCTATATCAATAAAAGAGCTTGCTTTACTTCAACTTGTGTTTCAATGCTTCCGCTATATTGTCGAGTCAGTGAACCCGTTACCAAATCGCTATGCGTTCATAACTCCGCTGCACTCGGACAATCTGTGCGACTCTGTGGCTTAGAACTCTTACCGCCAGCCAATGAATCACGGCCTTGCACGGGCGCGGTTCACGCTCGTGCGGCATCACGCCCGGATGGGTCAAAGCGATCGTTCCGCGGGAGCGCTGGCGAGGGTGATTTCCGCCTAGCAGGAACGGCCGAAATAGCCTGCGGGAGATCGGGGCGTGACACGCAGTGTGTCTTGTAGGACTCTAGGGACAAATGCATAGCTAGACACACATGCACATTTTAGGGGCAGTCCATCTATCCAAGCCAACACAATGAACTAGCTATATGCAGTGCGGTCCCCGAGTATCTCAGGATCGGTAGCGGTTAATCCAGCATACCAATGACTCATTTCTTTGATGCTATTGGCAGCTGTGACCCATGGTGGCTAAGGACGCATGCAGTTCAGCTCTCCACTAATAGCCATTGTTCGACCGGTGCGAATGCATGGAACACTATCAAATAAACTCTAGTATGCAGACGAGATGAACCACCAGATCATTCTTTGTTGTGGGGCAATCCGCCTTATCACTTGAACATATTCAGGCACACGATATGGTTCTCTCGAAGCATAGACGATAGTGAACATGTTCATGCACTCTTAGACAAGCGTTTCAGGGTCTCTTTGTTAAGCAGACATTCATTTCAAAGACAAGCTAGGTAAGTTCGTTCATTAACATGCAAGGCAGGTTCTATTATTCTCTTATGAAAATATTGCAAGCAAAAACTCAAATTTATTATTAAGGCGTGCAAGAATCAGAGAACGAAGTTCTACCCACTCACCTTGATATATAATGCCGACGTGGAGTGGGGCATTACAGACTTACCAACCAACCAAAAGTTTCGTCCTCGAAACTTCAAGGATAAACTTATCGATATTCCGAGCAATCTGTCATGCCCCGATAGCAATCTGTCACATCCTGATCTTTCTAGTTTTACCTAGATTTATTACATGCAATACTGAACGGAATCATATTACTATGTTTTTGGAAACATCTTTTATAAACAGAGTTTCATACGCAATAAGCAAGCAAGACAAGCCAATGTTCTGTTTCAGGGTGTGCGCAGTGTATCTTGTGGGACTCTAGGGACAAATGCATAGCTAGACACACATGCACATCTTAGGGGCAGTCCATCTATCCAAGTCAACACAATAAACTAGCTATATGCAGTGCGGTCCCTGAGTATCTCTGGATCGGTAGCGGTTAATCCAGCATACCAATGACTCATTTATCTGATGCTATTGGCAGCTGTGATCCATGGTGGCTAAGGACGCATGCAGTTCATCTCTCTGTAGAAGCATGAAAAATACGCTGGGTAATTATACGCATAATGTAACATCCCGTTCCGTTCAAGCGGACTGCCGTTTCAAACGATAATAGTGCAACTGTCCCGACCCGCTTTGCCTCAAATGAGAAGCAAAGGATATCCAGACTTGTCCCTACAGGAATCTGACTTAGGCTTTCAGAGGCTCGCTTGACCTATCGCTCTACCGAGGCGAATTATCGCTAAGGTGGGTGGCTACGATAAACTTGTCTTTGCTTAGCCAGCACACATAAAATCTGGAATGATACATGCTAGTCGCTAGGTGATTCACCCCTGCATGTTAATAAGAATCCAATGCACCTAGCTAAGGGAATAATCCCAACTTGTATTGCTTATGCTAGAACATGGAAATTGAAATATTGATTATATCCAGACCCTCGCATGCTAAGTCCCTAACGGTTTTACCCCTCGGCTTACCTTCGGGTCCAAGCAAACGTGCATGCTTCTGTCCCTTAGAAACGTATGCTTGTCTGCTTGTATGTTGCATTATTTTCATCCAAACCCTGGAAGACTATTAAGTAGTCGTTCCGTGCCTGAATAAACCTGCAAGTATCCGGGACCGCTAGGTCACCAAGGCAATCTCCGCCCAGGGGAAATGCATCAAGGCAAAAGCCATTCACTGAACAAAATAAATCATGCAAAACTGCTTGTCTTGTACTCACGTAGCCTCCGGGCGGATATTCACGTACCCTCCGGGCGGATAACGTAGCCTTTGGGCGAATGATTGTTAACGTAGCCTTCGGGCGAATGAATGTTAATGTTCGATCCCGGACAACTTGTGCACAAGGTATAGTTCCTGCGGGCGGCTGCTGGGGCACTGGCACCGTTCCGGCTCCGGACGGAACTCACGTTTAGTCTCACGTACTTGGACAAGATGGTATGCGGCACCTCACGTACTTGCACGTAGCAAACCATCCTCGTCACAGACTAGTGTCCTTTATGGCATACGCCAGTGATCACCTTGTAATGTTTAGCCTATGCATGCTTGCTTATAAAATGAAAGATAACCAAGTCATCCTCGCTTAGCGGCTATCCGCGTGCGAGTCATTGCATCGCATCAAAGAACAACTGAACACCTGAACGATCATATTAAAACAACTCTCGTGTTGCATATGCTATGCCTCCTGAATGTTTATACATGCCCGTGCTTGAATTAACATATTTGCCTTGGACAGGGAAGGTAAATGGTAAGTAGGTAAGTCTCGCCGCGTTTCCTCTCATGTCGCACGGCGCAATGCCACACGGATTAGGCTATTCAATATTTGCATGAAATTGATCCTAAGGCAACTAGAAAGACAACTTAATAGTTGGTGCACGGAACTTATATTACGTGTTTGGATTTGTCGAGCGGGCGAGTAGCTTCCCCACCAGTGCATTCAATGTACTGATAATCCACCAGTTTGTATGCAGGGTACGGGAGAACCTCGTTCGGTGCGGATGCCTCCTTCGTGCATGCTAAGGCATGGAGATCACTCCGAAGCATCGTTGCGTCCGGAACTGAAGCACATATACAAGACATAATGTTGTGAACATCGCCTGAACATCGCCTGTATAATTATTCCACAATTGTAGCCACTTGGTACG
The DNA here is from genome assembly GCA_036927795.1 of Iris macrosiphon. Classification (NCBI taxonomy): domain Eukaryota; kingdom Viridiplantae; phylum Streptophyta; class Magnoliopsida; order Asparagales; family Iridaceae; genus Iris; species Iris macrosiphon. Next base: position 733,967 of record JAYESA010000044.1, on the reverse strand, counting down.
CTTTTACTGTTTCAGAGAGAGAGGCTTGAGCGACTTGTAATCTCGGCTATACGCCGCCTGTAACACTTGTTTCAATATGAATAAAAGAGCTGCTTTACTTCAATTTGTGTTTCAATGCTTCCGCTATATTGTCGACTTAGTGAACCTGTTACCAAATTGCTATGCGTTTATGATTCCGCTGCACTCGGACAATCTGTGCGACTCTGTGGGTTAGAACTCTTACCGCCAGCCAATGAACCCCGGCCTTGCACGGACGTGGCTCACGCTCGTACGGCACCACGCCCGGATGGGTCAAAGCGATCGTTCTGCGGAAGCGCTGGCACGGTGATTCTCGTATAGCGGGAACGGCCGATTTGCCTGCGGGGGATCGGGGCGTGACATAGTGGTATCAGAGCCTGGCTTAAACGCCTTTGGATTTCAATTCGATTATTACAGTTTTGAAAGCTCGTTCGTGGGTTATGTGCACGCTCTATCTCAATGCCTCGATGGGATGTTCCAACAATAAGTCTAAATACTTTCAAAATGCGTTTTGAATGATATGCTTGCTTGTATGATATTGTGCTGCGAGTGGCCTTTGTGCCAACCTGTGCGAACCCTTGAGAGTATCGCAGTAGATTGTCCGATTTTTACTAACTCTAAGTTTGGTTGAATGCATCTATTCGAGGGACGCCTTGAACTAGTGCACCATCCAAGACTTAAGAAAAGATGAAACTCGAGTGCTAAGACTTCGCTATCACTAAGCTGGTTGACGTGTTCACGCTAGAAGTGTACTTCGAAAGTGTGCACGATCCAGACTAAGCGATATGCTGATCTCGATGCTTGTGTAAGTGAATATCCAAATGAAACAAGTACAACGACTTGTATAGGTTTGTCTCAGCCTTGTATCGTTAAATCAAAATTGATTGAAACGTACTGCTTGTCCTCAGTAAGTCTCGAGGATGAGACTTTTTCTGAGTTGGGTAGGATGTAACACCCCGTTCCGTTCAAGCGGACTGTCGTTTCAAACGACAATAGTACAACTGTCCCGACCCGCTTTGCCTCAAATGAGAAGCAAAGGATATCCAGACTTGTCCCTACAGGAATCCGGCTTAGGCTTTCAGAGGCTCGCTTGACCTATCGCTCTACCGAGGCGAATCATCGCTAAGGTGGGTGGCTATGGTGAACTTGTCTTTGCTTAGCCAGCACACATAAAATCTGGAATGATACATGCTAGTCGCTAGGTGATTCACCCCTGCATGTTAATAAGAATCCAACGCACCTAGCTAAGGGAATAATCCCAACTTGTATTGCTTATGCTAGAACATGGAAATTGAAATATTGATTATATCCAGACCCTTGCATGCTAAGTCCCTAACGGTTTCACCCCTCGGCTTACCTTCGGGTCCGAGCAAACGTGCCTGCTTCTGTCCCTTAGAAATGCATGTTTGTCTGCTTGTATGTTGCATTGTTTTCATCCAAACCCCGAAAGACTATTAAGTAGTCGTTCCGTGCCTGAATAAACCTGCAAGTATCCGGGACCGCTAGGTCACCAAGGCAATCTCCGCCCAGGGGAAATGCATCAAGGCAAAATCCATTCACTGAACAAAATAAATCATGCAAAACTGCTTGTCTTGTACTCAAGTAGCCTCCGGGCGGATATTCACGTAGCCTTCGGGCGAATGATTGATAACGTAGCCTTCGGGCGGATATTCACGTAGCCTCTGGGCGGATAACGTAGCCTTCGGGCGAATGATTGTTAACGTAGCCTTCGGGCGAATGAATGTTAATGTTCGATCACGGACAACTTGTGCACAAGGTATAGTTCCTGCGGGCGGCTGCTGGGGCACTGGCACCGTTTTGGCTCCGGACGGAACTCACGTTTAGTCTCACGTACTTGGACGGGATGGTATGCGGTGCCTCACGTACTTGCACGTAGCAAACCATCCTCGTCACAGACTAGTGTCCTTTATGGCATACGCCAGTGATCACCTTGTAATGTTTAGCCTATGCTTGCTTGCTTGTAAAATGAAAGATAAGCAAGTCATCCTCGCTTAGCGGCTATCCGCGTGCGAGTCATTGCATCGCATCAAAGAACAACTGAACACCTGAACGATCATATTAAAATGACTCTCGTGTTGCATATGCTATGCCTCCTGAATGTTTATACATGCCCGTGCTTGAATTAACATGTTTGCCTTGGACAGGGAAGGTAAATGGTAAGTGGGTAAGTCTCGCCGTGTTTTCTCTCATGTCGCATGGTGCACTGCCACACGGATTAGGCTATTCAATATTTGCATAAAATTGATCCTAAGACAACTAGAAAGACAACTTAATAGTTGGTGCACAGAACTTATATTACGTGTTTGGATTTGTCGAGCGGGCGAGTAGCTTCCCCACCAGTGCATTCAATGTACTGATAATCCACCAGTTTGTATGCAGGGTGCGGGAGAACCTCGTTCGGTGCGGATGCCTCTTTCGTGCGTGCTAAGGCGTGGAGATCACTCTGAAGCATCGTTGCGTCCGAAACTAAAGCATATATACAAGACATAATATTATGAACATCACCTGAACATCGCCGTACAATTATTCCACAATTGTAGCCACTTGACACGCTTTTACTGTTTCAGAGAGAGAGGCTTGAGCGACTTATAATCTCGGCTATACGCCGCCTGTAACACTTGTTTCAATATGAATAAAAGAGCTGCTTTACTTCAATTTGTGTTTCAATGCTTCCGCTATATTGTCGACTTAGTGAACCTGTTACCAAATCGCTATGCGTTTATGATTCTGCTGCACTCGGACAATCTGTGCGACTCTATGGCTTAGAACTCTTACCGCCAGCCAATGAACCCCGGCCTTGCACGGGCGTGGCTCACGCTCGTGCGGCATCACGCCCGGATGGGTCAAAGCGATCGTTCCGCGGGAGCGCTGGCGCGGTGATTCTCGCCTAGCGGGAATGGCCGATTTGCCTGCGGGAGATCGGGGCGTGACACATAAAACCCCCAATATGCATGAAGCCCGCGTAAAACAGAGTTTCAGTGCTGTGTGGCGTAAAGTATGACTTCAGGGCTATTGGCGTACATCGGAGCTTCAACGCTATTTAGCGTAAAATAGAGCCCCAGGACAGTCCGCGTAAAGCCGCACTTTCAAGGCCATTGTTGGCGTAAAAGGTGGCTACACTCCTCTACATTGTAAAATACGTTTGCTTTTAATGCAGCGTGAAGATTGTATGAGGAACTCTTCGAATTCTTCGAATGAACCTGTCAGACAGAACAGTGAACCTGACTCCTGACAAAAGTACTGCACGACGATCGAGAGGACGGCTGTGATGATGATTCTACACAGAGACCCAGATTATCGTTTAGTGACATAGCCCTAATATAAGTCATTTTTACGCATTCAAGGAATACGCTGCCTATTTTACACAGGCAGACATGAGCTTTTACGCTCAAGAAGAGACGAAATCAGATGCCACGTCAAAAGCTGCTCTCTCATACAGAACTCGAGGCATATCTCTGCAGTTAATGCACAAGATGGGGGCAGATCCCTGCATTTAATGCACGAGATTTTGTTCTATTTTTAATGACTGGGAGAGCTAAAAATAGGGTTAATACGCTCACATCACCATCCTGGCATTTTACCCCAAACCAGGCTATTTTCAGCTATAGGAGCACGCCGTACGCTATCTCCTCGAAATACGCCAACCAGGCTATTTTCAACTATAGGAGCACACCGTATGCTATCTCCTCGAAATACGCCAACTCAGGCTATATTTGCAAAGGTACGTGATAAAGCTATTGGGCCCAGAATACGCTCAAGACCTCAGTCAGAAAGGATAATTGGCTATCTTTACGCTGGTTACCTATCATGCAGCTACTTGGCTTTTACGCCAACAATGCAGCTACTTGGCTTCTACGCCAACAACGCAGCTACTTGGTTTTTACACCAACAAGACAGCTACTTGGCCTTTACGCCAGCAAGATAGCTACTTGGCTTTTATGCCAGCAAGATAGCTACTTGGCTTTTATGCCAACTTTGGCTTTTACGCCAACCATCTCTACGCGAGGGGCAGTTACCTACGTGGCTTGCATGTCGTGATCTTCGAAGCAGTTATACGCGTTACCTCATAATGGGACACGCGTCACACGCGGATTCAGGAGATCATTCAGACGTGGGTAGCAGTTATCATAACCGCAGCGTAAAGAGCGCTACTCTCTCTACTGTTTGGCTTCTACGCCGACTGGACAGTTAACTGTGACTGAACTCTATAAATAGAGACCCCTAGTCACAGAGTAAGGGGGGAGATATCGGAAAAAGAAAAAAAAGAAGAGCAGAGAGTAGTGATTGACGACTTTGGCAACGAGCATCCAATCCCTCTTGCAACCTTTGAAGCCTCTTCTTCTTCTACAGCACTTCTTCATCATCGTGTAGTCCAAGGGACAAAGTGATCGACCACAGATCAGACTCCTATAGCAATTTTACCCCAGAATCATTTTTTTTGTACTTAACATCCTCGTATAGGATTATTTGTACTCTTTTTTGCTTGTTTGTAAACAAAGAAAGGGTTTCGTATAAACCTAGTTTTCATTTCTTCTGTTTATCATCCAACACAAGATGGCGACTCTGCTGGTGGCAACTTTCTCTTCTGACGAGAAAGTCATTGCTCAATACGATGAAGTATCCGTCAGATCCACGAAGAAGACTTTGGTCGTCCAGTTCGACCAATCTGTTTACGAAGACATGCTTCGCGCAGGGGGTAGCTCTCATTCCCTCTCTGTCCAGGACAACAGGAAGCTGCGTAAAGTATGGATGCCCCGGACATCTTCTACCCTTCCTGCAGGCTCTCTCTCTCCGATCGACAAGGTTGTGACATCACAACCTATACGCTCTGTACGTAAAAACCCGTCTCTCATCTGTGACGTGGCAGACAAGGCTTCTGGCAATGCCTTAGTGCCAATCCAGAAGTCCAGAATGTGCCTTGCGCGTAAAATTCCGTCTCCCGTCGCTGACGTGGCAGACAAAATTTCTGGAAATGCCTCAGTGCCAATTCAGAAATTTCCAACGCGCTCTACGCGTAAAACTTCGTCTCCCATCTCTGACGTGGCAGACATAATTTCTGACAAGGCCTCATCGCCAATTCAGAAATTTCAAACGCGCCCTGCGCATAAAAATGCATCTCCCATCTCTAAAGAGGCAGATGTTGTCACGCCCCAGTCCCAAAATACGTAGGACTAGAAATACGTAAGCATGCCAGCCGTATGTATATGGCAACTCCAATATATGGATACCATAATACACACGTACGCTATAATATGAATATAAACTAACATGTGGTATAAATATAGTGTCACAAGTCATAGGTATACTAATCTCATCCATAAAATAAGTCACAGAAAGTAAATAACTGTATTAGAATAAAGAGTCAATAATCTATAAATGATAGTCGGGTGGAGACGAATCCACTACCAATGACTATATCAATACTAAAATGAGAGAGGAGGATAAATCTCCAATATAAAATAAGGTGATGATAGAAGTGTATCAGCGAAGCGATCCATCGCTAGAGATAATCAAGTATGCTCAGAAAGTAAGGCCTCCTCGGAAGAGATAAGTAGTAAGTCCTGATCCGTGCTCCTACGAATAGTCATGAACATCTACACCTGGAAAGGGACCAGGTCCTCAGAGGGACGTAACAAGATACATAGAAGCAAGCCAATTTGAATAGAGTAAACATGCATATTGTTTGAAAATATATAAGTACGCTGTACAAGATAATCTATATGAATACAAATAAGGACAACTTTTCGACGTATGGGCAAGGGTAGGCTACTCGATCTAATCCTCACAACTCACACACCCGTCAGGGGACATCAGAAATTGACATACCTCGGGGGTAGCGACCAGCGCGAGTCTACAAAAATCGACATACCTCCGGGGTAGCGACCAACGCGACATACGCCCGTAGTGCGAGCTATATAATACGGTTTATCAGAGTGGTTAAAGCCCATACGCCTAATGATTGTCCTCTTATGATACTAGGTGTCAAGTGTGTGTCAACATATCTAATATATAGTAATAACTGAAAGAAACTACACATGCAATAAATATACAGAAATGCAATAAATATACAGAAATATAATAAGCATGCAAAGTACTGTAAACAATTTGACAAGGTATCTTGCCTGGTCTGAAAAAGAATGAAGTCCCAACTCAAGGCGTCGTCCGATCTACCCGTCACATAAATTAAACAAGTTAGGTTACAAAAGTAGGTGAATAGGTTTCTCCATTTTAATCTATTTTAATTCTGAATAAAATAACATAAAATAGTATTTTAATCTTATTATAATCTGATTTTATTGTTAAACCCTGATTTTGGTCCAAAGAAAGTCAACTTTACGGATTTGTAATCCGTGGCACGCAAATCGAGGCAATCCATTGACCAAAAAGTCAACCAATTCAAATCCTAGATTTGTGTATAAAATTCTATAGATTTTAGCGCTACATGAATGCCGGAATCGACGGTTTTATAAAATTATAAGTCGGTAAAGAGTTATGTCCATAAGGACGCACAGATGACAGTTTTCGGTGGTTTCCTATTTACATCTACGTTGCACAAATTTTATAATAGATTAAACTTATATGTTAAATTCTGGAAATATTATTTTATGTAAATTTGTCATGTCAACTTTCCGAAACTTCAAACGGTTCGTAATTCCGAATTCGGGATATCCCTAAATCTCAAAAATACGAAAATGCGTCTGATTTCGGACAACTGACACTTTTAGAATTTTCTGGAAAAATAGATTCATAAATTATTCAAATAATTTATATATTCAGAAAATTTCTAACAAAAAAAACTGGAGCGCGTTTGGAGTCCGGAGCTAGGAGATATCGTCTTTTTTATTCGTCATAACTACTAGAAAATGAGGCTGAATTTATGACGAATTTCGACGGTTTTTGGACGAAAAAGAGAGGAGTTTGGGGAAGAAAATTATGAAAGATAGTTTATTCCATAAGTCTAATAGGTATTTATAATTGTGGAGACTACTTAATTGAATACGACTAGGATTTGCAAATTTGTATATGATTAGGATGAGTTTAAATAAGGATAGGATATGCATGAAGTTGCTTTCCTAGTAGGCTCGGGATTTGAATTAATTTAAAATAGAGTTTGAGTTTATCTTAATAATTTATAATCTTAAATAGGATTAAAGATAATATTAATAATTTATATATAATCTTATTAATATCTATTAACACTAAATTAGCATAAATCTAATATTAAGACTATATATATCCAAATAAATCCTAAATAATTTCAAAATATAAATAAATTTCTTAAAATTCTAAATAAATTACATAAAAATATAATTAAATATTTTAACCTAAAATAAATATTTGGTAGGAACAATATGCAAGTATGGTCTCATAGTAAATCATGAAAGTCCTAGAAATTTATGTTCCCAATGTTTTAATCACCTAAAATTTTTAGAAAAATCTCCAAAAATCTAAAATAGCCTAAAAATAATTCTAAATAAATATTTACATAAGTAAATATACTAAAAAATTTATTTTCTAATTAACTAATAGAATACTCTAAAGTAATTCAATATTTAAAATAATCTATAATGAATATAATAATATAAAATACACACAAAATATCTATTTTGGGTGAGGCGGTTTACAATCTACCCAACTTATAAAAAATTTGTCCTCGAAATTGACACTAATCCATATTCATAATAATTACTATAGCTATTACACTATATTGCTATCTAGCAGTGCTTCCTAAAAGTCATGGTTTGCCATTCTAACACTTTCTCATTTATTGTCCATACATTATTCTATTTCTAACTCATCTACACTACCCAACTTACAAGAGTTCTACTAGTAGTCACAGTCTCTTGAGGCTATCGTCTAAGTTGTAAGATGAATATATTTATTGGATCGAGAATCTTGGGGTACTTGTCTTGAATCTCACAACCGTGATTTTTCTTTGTAACCGTCAAGTATCGTAGTCTAATACTGCCATGCCACCTGACCAACATGTCTGCAAATACTTTGACTACTCTACTACAACGGTCTAGCTGCAGTTGTTACTACTTTGCCAACGGATTATCATAGTTGTCAGTTCGTAACAAGTGCCTTCAATTCTTTCCTAGGCATAGTCTAAGTTTTAGGGCAACACTTTAGGTCTTGACTAAAAACTATTAGGAGTATGAACTATTTCAAACAATCTAACAAATTTCTATTAGGCTAAATGATGCTACTTAAGGGTTAAATTAATAAAAGAATACAGATATTGCTATAGTGCATATACATAAGGGTTATCGTTATGTACTCATCTATTAGTTATTAATTATTACTAACACATTTATGTTTAACTAACAAAATAAGGGTAAAGTTGAAGTAAATCAAACAATTCATAATGGCACGAAAGGATACGACTATGATAGGAAGAGTTACGCACGAGATAAGGAATAGATATAGAAGAGAAGATGAGCTACCCCAAGGGGCGAGATGGTGATAGGAAAAGAATACTACTACTGCTACTCGCGTCATCTATTAGCATCGTATGTATGTCATCTGGGTAGAATATCAATACATCCTCATATCTGCTAAACTACCTTATATATGATTCTACGTCTATTATACACCTAAGATCTTGTGTCATAAAGGGGTCATGAGTATGCAATGACAAATATAAATAAGGTCGTATCTGTATCTACGACTTCCTGTGCCTGCGCTCTCTTATTTGTCATCATGAGTGCTTGGCCTATGGGGTATATCTAGTACTATTCGTGTATCAAACTTATACTAAGAACAAACGTTCGCCTTTCCAAAATAGGGGAAGACAGAAAACAATAATAAAGAATTTCAAGGAGGAGATGATAGAATACAAGTACGGGATTCAAAGGGATTAGAGAATTCGAAGGAGAGTTGCCAAGGCAGTTGTGGATTGAAATCTTATTTTGGTAAATTCCTATATGCATGCTCATATCAGAATAGTCATGTACCTGACACGATATGCTCTGACCAGTCTAGAGGGCAAGTATATTCGTCTAACAAGTTGAGTCAACTATATCTTAATCTACATAAAGTAGTGATACAAAGAGCGAACCAAGTGCACTACGGTTGATCAGACCATAATACACCGATTATGATTTAGATAATGTATTAGTGTGGGCCCCCAATAATACATATGTCATGAACAAGCTCAATAAAAGAATAAGCTTGCAAAACTAAGCTATCATAGCAGCATAAGTCGATGTAGTAAAAATATAAGTACGCTTGATTATTGTAGAAGCATGAAAAATACGTCGGATGACTATACGCAACTTATTGGTGCGGGGCAGCGTATAAGAGGTGACCTCAGAGCCATCAAGCATGCAAGTCAAGAGCTTTTCAGGACCATCCGCGTAAGTGCAGTATGTCCAGGCCGCCTCAAGCGTAAAGCAGGGGGCTTCGTCGCCCCTATGACGTAAAAACACATCCACTTTCAAAGCGTACGAGGAACGCTTCGTGTTCTCCGAGATGAACCTGTCAGACCCTGCGATGAACCTGACGTCTGAGCTCCTGACAAAGGGATACGGCTCGGCTACCCAGACGACGGCTATAATGATGGCACGGCACTGCGACCCAGGCTGTCAGTTACCGCCATCTCTCTTGCATAAACTGCTTTTTACATGTACAAGGGGATATGCTGCCTTGTTTTACACAGGCAGACATGAGCTGTTTACGCTCCACAGCAGACAAACCGCCTGCCACGTCAAAAGCTGCACTTTGTGCAGGGCTCGAGGCACGTCTCTGCGATTGGTGCACAGAGCGGTGACAGCTTCCCGAGGCACGTCCCTGCGATTGATGCTCAGAACGGCTATAGACCTTCAAAACACGCCTCTGCATTTAATGCGCAGGATGATGGCGGATCTCTACATTTAATGCAGGAGATTTGATTAAGAGTCGTCGAACCGTCGTTTAGTGACATCCCCTTTGCACAAACTGCTTTTACGCATACAAGGGGGTACGCTGCCTTGTTCTACACAGACAGACGTGAACCGTCTATGCCCCGCGAAAGACAAACAGACTGCCATGTCAAAAGCTGTTCTCTATACAGGGCTCGAGGCACGTCCCTGCACCCAATGCTCAGAACGGTGGCAGGCCGTCAAAACACGCCTTCGCAATTAATGCACAAGATGGTGGCAGATCTCTGTATTTAATGTGAGGGATTTGATTATATCTTCAAAAGCCGTGATTCCGGCTAAAGACGTCCACGTCAGCACTCAGCACATTATGCGGTGGCTTCTACGCCCGCTCAGCTTCTGTGCCCACATGGCTTCCACGCCTCTTCAGCTTCTATGCTCTCTCGGCTTCCACGTCTCCTCAGCACATTACGCAGTGGCTTCTACGCCCGTTCAGCTTCTGTGCCCGCATGGCTTCCACGCCTCCTCAGCTTCTATGCTCTCTCGGCTTCTACGCCTCCTCAGCTTCTATGCTCACTCGACTTCTATGCCATCAGGCTTCTACGCCTACCCGGCTTCTATGTCTACTTTGTAACACCCCGTTCCGCTCAAGCGGACTGCCGTCTCAATCGGCAATCGTGCAGCTGTCCCGACCTGCTTTGCCTCGATCAAGAAGCAAAGGATATCCAGACTTGTCCCTACAAGAATCCGGCTTGGACTTTCAGAGGCTCGTTCAGACGTATCGCTCTACCGAGGCGAATCATCGCTAAGGTGGATGGCTACGGTGAACTTGTCTTTGCTTAGCCAGCACACATAAAATCTGGAATGTTTATGCTAGTCGCTAGGTGATTCACCCCCTGCATGCTAATAAATCCAACGCACCTAGCTAAGGGAATAATCCCAACTCATATTGCTTGCTAGAACATGGAAATGAAATACTGCTTATATTCAGACCCTCGCATGCTAAGCCCCTTAACGGTTTCATCTCTCGGCTTACCTTCGGGTCCGAGCAACGTGCCTGTTTATGTTCCTTAGAAACGCATGCTTGTCTGCTTAATGTTGCCTTGTTTTCATCCAAACCCCGGGAGACTACTAAGTAGTCGTCCCGTGCGTGATTGAACCTGCAAGTATCTAAGACCGTTGGGTCATCAGGCAGCCCCGAACCAGGGGAATGCATCAAGACAAGTCAATCACTGTACAGAATCAAGATTCAAATATCTCGTGTTCTCGTGTTCAAAGTGCATTTGCGTCATCAATTCCAGTGCACTCTTGTTCCCGTGTATCTCCTGATAATTGACTGACCCAACCACTTCATGTCGCGGACAACCTGTGCACAAGGTATTGAACGTTCAAGTTCCTGCGGACGGCTACACCGGGGCACCGGAGCCGATCCGATCCGGACGGAACTTTCTGATAGTCTAACGTGAGTGGGCGGCATGGAGTGAACGCCCCTGTGGCCTAGCGTCTCGCTCCATACCGTCCCGGGCGAGGTGACGTGTAGCGATGCAAGACCTCTCGTACCCAACCGCCCAAGACTATAAACGGTCCTTTATGGCTTTGCCAGCGGCTACTGTTCATATAGATAAGTCATCCTCGCTTAGCGGCTATCTGCGTGCGAGTCATTGCATCGTGTCAAGAAACAACCAAACACCTGAATGATCAAGACATAACGACTCTCTTGTTGCATATGCTATTGGTTTGGTTTTCATCAAGTATGCCTCCTGAATGTTTTATACTTGCCCGTGCTTAAATCAATAATGTTTGCCTTGGACAGGGAAGGACAAATGGTAAGTCTCGCCGTGTTTCCTCTCATATCGCACGGCGCACTGCCAACACGAGTCAGACTATTCAATATTTGCATGAAACTGATCCTAAGGCAATTAGAAAGACAACTTAATAGTTGTGCACGAAACCTGTATTACGTGTTTGGATTTGTCGAGCGGGCGAGTAGCTTCCCCACCAGTGCATTCAATGTACTGATAATCCACCAGTTTGCTTGCAGGGTGCGGGAGAACCTCGTTCAGTGCGGATGCCTCCTTCGTGCGTGCTAAGGCCAGGAGTTCTCTCTGAAGCCTTGCAACGGTGCGTCCGGAACTGAAGCACATATACAAGACATAATGTTGTGAACATCGCCTGATCATCGCCTGTATGCTTTTACTGTTTCAGAGAGAGAGGCTCGAGCGACTTGTAATCTCGGCTATACGCCGCCTGTAACACTTGTTCATATCAATAAAGAGATTACCTTACTTGTTTCAATGCTTCCGCTACATTTGTCAACTCAGAGAACTTGTTACCGAATCGCTATGCGTTCATGACTCTGCTGCACTCGGACAATCTGTGCGACTCTGTGGCTTAGAACTCTTGACGCCAGCCAATGAACCATGGCCTTGCACGGGCGTGGATCACGCTCGTGCGGCATCACGCCCGGATGGGTTAAGCGATCGTTCCGCGGGAGCGCTGGCGAGGGTGATTCCCGCCTAGCGGGAACGGCCGATTGCCTGCGGGAGATCGGGGCGTGACATGTTGGTATCAGAGCCTGGCTTCTACGCCTTTGGACTTCAATTCGATATCTCTGTTTCGAAAGCTCGTTCGTGGGTTATGTGCACGCTCTCTCTCAATGCCTCGATGGGATGTTCCAACAATAAGTCTAAATACTTTCAAAATGCGTTTTGAATGATATGCTTGCTTGTCTGGTTGTATGCTGCGAGTGGCCTTTGTGCCAACCTGTGCGAACCACTTGAGAGTATCGCTAGTAGCTTGTCCGAGATTTTCACTAACCCTAAGTTTGGTTGAATGCATCTATTCGAGGGACGCCTTGAACTAGTGCACCCTCCAAGACTTAAGAAAAGGTGAAACTCGAGTGCTGAGACTTCGCTATCACTAAGCTGGTTGACGTGTTCACACTAGAAATGCATGTCGAAGGTGCGCACGATCCAGTCTAAGCGATGTGCTAAGATCGAAGCTTGTGCAAGTGAAGATCCAAATGAACAAGTACAAACGACTTGTCTAGGATTGCCTCAACCCTAGATTACTGCTTGTCCTCAGTAAGTCTCGAGGACGAGACTTTTTCTAAGTTGGGTAGGATGTAACACCCCGTTCCGCTCAAGTGGACTGCCGTCTCAATCGGCAATCGTGCAGCTGTCCTGACCTGCTTTGCCTCGATCAAGAAGCAAAGGATATCCAGACTTGTCCCTACAAGAATCCGGCTTGGACTTTCAGAGGCTCGCTCAGACGTATCGCTCTACCGAGGCGAATCATCGCTAAGGTGGGTGGCTACGGTGAACTTGTCTTTGCTTAGCCAGCACACATAAAATCTGGAATGTTTATGCTAGTCGCTAGGTGATTCACCCCCTGCATGCTAATAAATCCAACGCACCTAGCTAAGGGAATAATCCCAACTCATATTGCTTGCTAGAACATGGAAATGAAATACTGCTTATATTCAGACCCTCGCATGCTAAGCCCCTTAACGGTTTCATCTCTCGGCTTACCTTCGGGTCCGAGCAACGTGCCTGTTTATGTTCCTTAGAAACGCATGCTTGTCTGCTTAATGTTGCCTTGTTTTCATCCAAACCCCGGGAGACTACTAAGTAGTCGTCCCGTGCGTGATTGAACCTGCAAGTATCTAAGACCGTTGGGTCATCAGGCAGCCCCGAACCAGGGGAATGCATCAAGACAAGTCAATCACTGTACAGAATCAAGATTCAAATATCTCGTGTTCTCGTGTTCAAAGTGCATTTGCGTCATCAATTCCAGTGCACTCTTGTTCCCGTGTATCTCCTGATAATTGACTGACCCAACCACTTCATGTCGCGGACAACCTGTGCACAAGGTATTGAACGTTCAAGTTCCTGCGGACGGCTACACCGGGGCACCGGAGCCGATCCGATCCGGACGGAACTTTCTGATAGTCTAACGTGAGTGGGCGGCATGGAGTGAACGCCCCTGTGGCCTAGCGTCTCGCTCCATACCGTCCCGGGCGAGGTGACGTGTAGCGATGCAAGACCTCTCGCACCCAACCGCCCAAGACTATAAACGGTCCTTTATGGCTTTGCCAGCGGCTACTGTTCATATAGATAAGTCATCCTCGCTTAGCGGCTATCCGCGTGCGAGTCATTGCATCGTGTCAAGAAACAACCAAACACCTGAATGATCAAGACATAATGACTCTCTTGTTGCATATGCTATTGGTTTGGTTTTCATCAAGTATGCCTCCTGAATGTTTTATACTTGCCCGTGCTTAAATCAATAATGTTTGCCTTGGACAGGGAAGGACAAATGGTAAGTCTCGCCGTGTTTTCTCTCATATCGCACGGCGCACTGCCAACACGAGTCAGACTATTCAATATTTGCATGAAACTGATCCTAAGGCAATTAGAAAGACAACTTAATAGTTGTGCACGGAACCTGTATTACGTGTTTGGATTTGTCGAGCGGGCGAGTAGCTTCCCCACCAGTGCATTCAATGTACTGATAATCCACCAGTTTGCTTGCAGGGTGCGGGAGAACCTCGTTCGGTGCGGATGCCTCCTTCGTGCGTGCTAAGGCCAGGAGTTCTCTCTGAAGCCTTGCAACGGTGTGTCCGGAACTGAAGCACATATACAAGACATAATGTTGTGAACATCGCCTGATCATCGCCTGTATGCTTTTACTGTTTCAGAGAGAGAGGCTCGAGCGACTTGTAATCTCGGCTATACGCCGCCTGTAACACTTGTTCATATCAATAAAGAGATTACCTTACTTGTTTCAATGCTTCCGCTACATTTGTCAACTCAGAGAACTTGTTACCGAATCGCTATGCGTTCATGACTCTGCTGCACTCGGACAATCTGTGCGACTCTGTGGCTTAGAACTCTTGACGCCAGCCAATGAACCATGGCCTTGTACGGGCGTGGATCACGCTCGTGCGGCATCACGCCCGGATGGGTTAAGCGATCGTTCCGCGGGAGCGCTGGCGAGGGTGATTCCCGCCTAGCGGGAACGGCCGATTGCCTGCGGGAGATCGGGGCGTGACATACTTGGCTTCTATGTCGTGGTGACAGACATCGACTTTTACGCCCACCTCTTCTATACGGGGGATACCTACCTACGTGGCTTTTACGCCATGATCTTCGTAGCAATTGCACGTGTTGTGTCCCTTAGTTGGACCCGCGTCACACGCTCATTCAAAAGATCATCCATGCGCAGGCATTGGTTACTTTAACACGTTGTAAAAGGGTGCTGTGTTGTCCACTCCTCGGTTTTTACACCAACTGAGTGGTCACTGTCACCAAAACTCTATAAATAGAGACCTCTATCACCCTACGAGGGCCTGCTATTTGTTAAAAAGAAGAATTCAAGAGTTGATCGATGCCAAGGTCATCACTTTACATCTATAAACGAGGGAACATCCTTTGTGAGCTGGATTCACCTTTTTGTCCCTCAAGAAAGGTACGGGATGATGAACCCCTGAAAGTTTCCCCAGTGGATCCTACAGGTCTATCCCCACTCGAGAAAATCACTATATAGTAAAAGTTTTCCAGAAAAAAAAAGTTAATCGTTACCCCTGAATAAACTTTCGACTACCGATTATCATCAGTTGTCATCTACACTTAACATTCGTACTTAGCCCTAAGTACACCAGTAGTGTTAAGTCCACAAAAATTGCCATGTCCATCTTACCTCTGAGCAGATATATCCTCTCCCCATGACGATATAGAACCTATAGCACAAAACTTCTTGGCAGCTATAGATTCTTATCATCCATACATATGGGAGGTAGCATCATCATCCAGTGTCGTCACGACATATGGACCGCAGGAGGACTCTATCTTCCTTGTCCCACCTACCTGCAGCAGTCAGCATACAATAGTCTTCGGCCGCGTGCGCAATCAACCGACTGTTCAGGAAGATTCTCTCGATGACGATACTGGGAGAATGCAGGTTCACCAATACAGCCCACAGGCGTTGAGAATCATGCAAAACATGGGCTACGACATGAAGCGGAAGCCAGGCCTCGACTACGGGAAAGGCAGACGAACGCCACTGTTCGGCAATCCCCGCTATCAGCAAACCCGTTTCGGGTTAGGGTATGCCACCTCCTCCGAATCAAGCGAGAATGTCTTTTCCTCCTTTCAAGATGGCTCGTCGCCCTCCGACTCACCTGATGCTCTCGAACAAACATTATCAGTAAATATGGTAGTGACAGATCCCTTCGAAGCAGACGAACCAGAGTTTGAGCCGTTTGAGATTGACTCTTGGGCTCAACAAATGGATACACAATGGGAGTTCCGCTTCGAGCAGAGAGAACCTCCCACTGAAGATGAAGTTATCCAGATCGACGTTGGGGATGAACTCTCACCAAGGCCGATATTTATCAGTAACAATCTTTCCCCAGCTGAAAGGGAAGAAGTTATTCAGCTGATAAAAGAATACATCAACGTCTTTGCGTGGAATTATGAGGATATGCTAGGACTTGATCCAAAAGTGGCTACCCATAAACTCAACATATTGCCAAATTCGAAGAGTTTTTCGTGCAAAGCAGACTCGTGATTCTACTCTAAGGAGCTTTCTACGCTCGACAGCTACAGATCTACGGTTTTATGCTCGCAAGCTATAAGTCTATGGTTTTACGCCCGAATGCCTTTTGTGCTCAGTAGCTTTCACGCTCGAGAGGCTACAAACCTATGACTTCACGCTTAGCAGATACAAACCTATGGTCTCACGCTCGGTGGTGTTTAGTTTACGCTCGGAGGCAACAAGATCCACGACCTCACGCTCGAAAGGCTTCTTTTTCACAGGCTACAAATCTACAGTTCTACACTAAGGAGCTTTCTACGCTCGACAGCTACGGATCTATGGTTTTACGCTCGCAAGCTATAAGTCTATGGTTTTATGCCTGGATGCCTTTTGTGCTCAGTAGCTTTCACGCTCGAGAGGCTACAAACCTATGACTTCACGCTTAGCAGATACAAACCTACGATCTCACGCTCGGTGGCTTTCTACGCTCGATAGGCTACGAACTCAAGATTTTCAGCTCATCTACACTACGGATCTCTGACTTTCCGCATATCCGAACAGCCCTCAAGGCGGTCGATTACAGGAGTTCACCCAGAAGATACTCCTTCTCGACCTCAAAATATCCCAAGTACCCGAGGCATACAGAGTCCAAACATTGAAAAATTACACTTCTCGGGTCAATTGGAGGTTCATCCAGACTCCACTCTGAATATTTCGTCTGCAGTTCAAGATGGAGGCTCAGTTTTATAGCCATTTCTTGCCCTGTTCCAAGGGACTTTCGGGAAATCATTCTTGAAGAGGAAATCTGAACAAGGATTCTGTTCATCAGAAGTGAAAACAACAGTTCAGGACTCTACGCGGTTCCTACATTCCTAAAACAGCTGCGCATCACTAGTTATGCGTAAAAGACAGGAAATAGCCTAAATACTCTTTCTATCAGAGTCGGCGTAGAGAATCAGACGTGTCGAAGCTACACATATTCAGACTTCACAGCAACGTATGGCAAAGAAGATCATATGCACGGAAGAAAGACGACTTTATTAAAAGTTAAAATCACAATTACATATGAGGGAAATCCTATCTACAAGGGATTTTCTTCTTCGTTTTTGTGATTACATATGAGGGAAATCCCATCTACAAAGGATTCCCCCATCGTCGTCTGAAGGCCGCCCCAGAATCTGTTCTACCGGATTCTCGCATCGGTTCAGGTCTTCCGCTTCTTCCATGCCAGTTCATCGACCACCACAGTCATGAACAAGAAGATCCTCCATACGCCATGGCCGATCCAGTTGAGGCTTCTTTAACCCAACTCGATCGAGGACGACAGATTACGGTTTGTCTAATCTCGTCCGCGGGGGTCTCAGGTGGAAATATACAGCTTGTAAGCTGTATGGTCCAATATGACCCTTCCTCTCTCGCCGGAAGAACCGCCATATGAAGTTGCTGATTATCCCGAGCAAGGGAGGCTAAGATATCCTTCCATGATCCATCATTGCAGTGGACACTTGCTCGAAGATGCCATCTTTTTTGGCTCCTTACACGCTGGAGGAACATGATCTCCTTCTTCCTCAGGTCGACCCGACGAACTCCGGCGATCATCTCTGCGTGATGAAGGAAATGTGGGTAAAACAGGTTAACTCCTCAGCCCTTTTATAGGCAAGCGAGGTCACACCTACCCCCAATAACTCTGCCATAAAGACTGACCTGAAAGAACGTGTCAAACTTGACCGTTTCAGGCTCCATTCAGAAGGCGTTTCGAGTTTCGAGGAACGGTTCATGCTTCGTTCAAAGCGTTTTGAATTCCGAGGAATTTGAAAGCTTTGAAGGGGGCCTTGTAGAAGCATGAAAAATACGCCGGATGACTATACGCAACTTATTGGTGCGGGGCAGCGTATAAGAGGTGACCTCAGAGCCATCAAGCATGCAAGTCAAGAGCTTTTCAGGACCATCCGCGTAAGTGTAGTATGTCCAGGCCGCCTCAAGCGTAAAGCAGGGGGCTTCGTCGCCCCTATGACGTAAAAACACATCCGCTTTCAAAGCGTACGAGGAACGCTTCGTGTTCTCCGAGATGAACCTGTCAGACCCTGCGATGAACCTGACGTCTGAGCTCCTGACAAAGGGATACGACTCGGCTACCCAGACGACGGCTATAATGATGGCACGGCACTGCGACCCAGGCTGTCAGTTACCGCCATCCCCCTTGCGTAAGCTGCTTTTTATATGTACAAGGGGATATGCTGCCTTGTTTTACACAGGCAGACATGAGCTATTTACGCTCCACAGCAAGACAAACCGCCTGCCACATCAAAAGCTGCACTTTGTGCAGGGCTCGAGGCACGTCCCTGCGATTGATGCTCAGAATGGCTACATACCTTCAAAATATGCCTCTGCATTTAATGCGCAGGATGATGGCGGATCTCTGTATTTAATGCAGGAGATTTGATTAAGAGTCGCCGAACCGTCATTTAGTGACATCCCCTTTGCATAAACTGCTTTTACGCATACAAGGGGGGTACGCTGCCTTGTTCTACACAGGCAGACGTGAACCGTCTATGCCCCGCGGAAGACAAACAGACTGCCACGTCAAAAGCTGTTCTCCATACAGGGCTCGAGGCACGTCCCTGCACCCAATGCTCAGAACGGTGGCAGGCCGTCAAAACACGCCTTCGCAATTAATGCACAAGATGGTGGCAGATCTTTGCATTTAATGCAAGGGATTTGATTATATCTTCAAAAGCCGTGATTTCGGCTAAAGACGTCCACGTCAGCACTCATCACATTATGCGGTGGCTTCTACGCCCGCTCAGCTTCTGTGCCCACATGGCTTCCACGCCTCTTCAGCTTCTATGCTCTCTCGGCTTCCACGCCTCCTCAGCGCATTACGCAGTGGCTTCTACGCCCGTTCAGCTTCTGTGCCCGCATGGCTTCCACGCCTCCTCAGCACATTACGCAGTGGCTTCTACGCCCGTTCAGCTTCTGTGCCCGCATGGCTTCCACGCCTCCTCAGCTTCTATGCTCTCTCGACTTCTACGCCTCCTCAGCTTCTATGCTCACTCGGCTTCTATGCCATCAGGCTTCTACGCCTACCCGGCTTCTATGCCTACTTGGCTTCTATGCCGTAGTGACAGACATCGGCTTTTACGCCCACCTCTTCTACACGGGGGATACCTACCTACGTGGCTTTTACGCCGTGATCTTCGTAGAAATTGCACGCGTTGTGTCCCTTAGTTGGACCCGCATCACACGCTCATTCAAAAGATCATCCATACGCAGGCATTGGTTACTTTAACCGTCGTATAAAAGGGTGCTGTGTTGTCCACTCCTCGGTTTTTACACCAACTGAGTGGTCACTGTCACTAAAACTCTATAAATAGAGACCTCTATCAACAGAGGAACAGGTCGAAAAATTGAAAGATCAAATAATTGAAGATCCAGAGAAGAGGTCGAACAATTGAAGATCGAACAAGGAGAGAAGAGATCGAGAGAGAGAGAGAGAGAGAGGAACCCAGAGCTCGGGCAAAGAGTAGGGATCGACGACTTTGGCATCGTGCATCCACCCTCTTTTGTGACCTTCGAAGCCGCTTTCTGTCTTCTACGGCACTTCTTCATCATCGTGTGGTCCAAGGGCTAAAGTGATCGACTGCAGATCAGACACCTATAGCAATTTATACCCAGATTAAATAAATTATACTCCCACATCCTCGTATAGGATTACATTGTACAAGTTTATTTGTAAACAAAAGAACACGGGTTTCGTATAAACCCCGTCTTGAATACATCTTTCATTCTTTTCGTTTTCCACCACAAACAATTATGATGGAGGAAGGTACAGAATAATCTAAGTTCACCAAGAAGATCAGTGTTGTGCCTCTACAGTTTTTATAATAACTCCTTGTCAAGGTCTCTAGTCAACCAAATGGGTGTATGGGCCTCTAAGTTCTACAGTCTGGATAAACACTATATTTTTATGCAAGTCTATAGTTGGTGTCATTCAATTACACTTTATTAATGGGGCAATAGGTCTATGTGTTACTAGGTTATGAGGCATACTATCCAACTTACAATAATTTAACTAATAGTGTTATTGAATACTAGAGTGTATATACCTAGTACAAGTCACCTTCCTAACCTCTATCAAGCACGAAAGAAAAGATAAGATTGACGTTGTGAAAGAATCAAGCAAGATGCAATACGAACAATCAAATAAGAATTCGAAATGAAATCAAGGGCGGTGATTAAATAAGTGGATGAGATCCTATACTCTAATCCTATGCGCAGGCTTGCTCGGTACAGTAACGTAACCGAGACCATATACTCTCGACCTGCATGGGCCACCACAAAAATATGTCACGCCCCAGTCCCAAAATACGTAGGACTAGGAACACGTAAGCATGCCAGCCGTATGTATATGGCAACTCCAATATATGGATACCATAATACACACGTACATTGTAATATGAATATAAACTCATATGTGGTATAAATATAGTGTCACAAGTCACAGGTATACTAATCTCATCCACACAATAAGTCACAGAAAGTAAATAACTGAACTGGAATAAAGAGTGAATAATCCATAAATGATAGTCGGGTGGAGACAAATCCACTACCAATGACTATATCAATACTAAAATGAGAGAGGAGGGTAAATCTCCAATATAAAATAAGGTGATGATAGAAGTGTATCAGCGAAGCGATCCATCGCTAGAGATAATCAAGGATGCTCAGAAAGTAAGGCCTCCTCGGAAGAGATAAGTAATAAGTCCTGATCCGTGCTCCTACGAATAGTCATGAACATCTACACCTGAAAAGGGACCAGGTCCTCAGAGGGACGTAACAAGATACATAGAAGCAAGCCAATTTGAATACAGTAAACATGGATAATGTTTAAAAATATATAAGTACGCTGTACAAGATAATCTATATGAATGCAAATGAGGACAACTTTTCGACGTATGGGCAAGGGTAGGCTACTTGATCTAATCCTCACAACTCACACACCCGTCAGGGGACATCAAAAATTGACATACCTCGGGGGTAGCGACCAGCGCGACTCTACAGAAATCGACATACCTCGGGGGTAGCGACCAGCACGACACACGCCCGTAGTGCGAGCTATATACTATGGTTTACCAGAGTGGTTAAAGCCCATACGCCTAATGATTGTCCTCTCATGATACTAGGTGTCAAGTGTGTGTCAACTTATCTAATATATAGTAATGACTGAAAGAAACTACACATGCAATAAATATACAGAAATGCAATAAATATACAGAAATATAATAAGCATGCAAAGTACTGTAAACAGTTTGGAAAGGTATCTTGCCTGGTATGAAAAAGAATGAAGTCCCAACTCAAGGCGTCGTCCGATCTACCCGTCACATAAATTAAACAAGTTAGGTTACAAAAGTAGGTGAATAGGTTTCTCCATTTTAATCTATTTTAATTCTGAATAAAATAATCTAAACTAGTATTTTAATCTTATTATAATCTGATTTTATTGTTAAACCCTAATTTTGGTCCAAAGAAAGTCAACTTTACGGATTTGTGATCCATGGCACGCAAATCGAGGCAATCCGTTGACCAAAAAGTCAACCAACTTAAATCCTAGATTTGTGTATAAAATCCTATAGATTTTAGCGCTACATGAATGCCGGAATTGACAGTTTTATAAAATCATAAGTCGATAAAGAGTTATGTCCATAAGGGCGCACAAATGACAGTTTTCGGTGGTTTTCTATTTACGTCTACGTTGCACAAATTTTATAGTAGATTAAACTTATATTTTAAATTCTAGAAATATTATTTTATGTAAATTCATCATGTCAACTTTTTGAAACTTCAAACGGTTCATAATTCCGAATTCGGGATATCCCGAAATCTCAAAAATACGAAAACGCGTCTGATTTCGGACAACTGACACTTTTAGAATTTTTTGGAAAAATAGATTCATAAATTATTAAAATAATTTATATATTCAGAAAACTAACCTTGATATGGTTCTAACAAAAAAAACTGGAGCACGTTTGGAGTCCGGAGCTAGGAAATATCGTCTTTTTTATTCGTCATAACTACTAGAAAATGAGGCTGAATTTATGACGAATTTCGACGGTTTTTGGACGAAAAAGAGAGGAGTTTGGGGAAGAAAATTATGAAAGATAGTTTATTCCATAATTCTAATAGGTATTTATAATTGTGGAGACTACTTAATTGAATACGACTAGGATTTGCTAATTTGTATATGATTAGGACGAGTTTAAATAAGGATTGGATATGCATGAAGTTGCTTTCCTAGTAGGCTCAGGATTTGAATTAATTTAAAATATAGTTTGAGTTTATCTTAATAATTTATAATCTTAAATAGAATTAAAGATAATATTAATAATTTATATATTATCTTATTAATATCTATTAACACTAAATTAGCATATATCTAATATTAAGACTATATATATCCAAATAAATCCTAAATAATTTCAAAAATATAAATAAATTTCTTAAAATTCTAAATAAACTACAGAAAAATATAATTAAATATTTTAACCTAAATTAAATATTTGGTAGGAACAATATGCAAGTATGGTCTCATAGTAAATCATGAAAGTCCTAGAAATTTACGTTCCCAATGTTTTAATCACCTAAAATTTTTAGAAAAATCTCCAAAAATCTAAAATAGCCTAAAAATAATTCTAAATAAATATTTACATAAGTAAATATACTAAGAAATTTATTTTCTAATTAACTAATAGAATATTCTAAAGTAATTCAATATTTAAAATAATCTATAATAAATATAATAATATAAAATACACACAAAATATCTATTTTGGGTGAGGGGGTTTACAGATGTACCCTTGGATCACATCAGGGGAAAACAAGTGGCGAATCTCCCGAGATCTAGGCTTTTACGCCACCAAGAGAAGAAGTCGCCCGCTCTTCAGATTATGCTTGACGCAGGAGGCCATTTGAGGACTTCTCCTGTTTTACGCCAAGATCTTTTTCTCCTTCTACGGCACTTCATCGGCTTCCGCGGCCGATGAACAAGAAAATGGTTAATGGCGGGAGGATACAGAACTAGGCCTGTATTATTCAAGCCACCCTCCGTACGTCATGGCAGCCACGCCCTAGAATTGTGTTAGGGATTCAGACCCAACACAATACTGGAAGACACGGCCAAGCTGCCCACCAGGGTCCAGCTTCATAATAGGGGAAAATATAGCTAGCAAGCTGTGTGGTCCGATGAGACCCTTCCTCTCCCCTGGATGAATCGCCATATGAAATTGTTGATTATCCCGAGCAAAGGAAGCTATGATATCCTTCCATGATCCATCGTTGCAGAGGTCATTTGCTCGAAGACGCCTCCTTTTACGGCTCCTTATATGCTGGAAGAGCATAATCTTCTTCTTCCTCAGGTCAGCCCAATGAAACTCGGCAACCATCTTTTTGGTGAAGGAAGTATGGAAAGACAGCTTCACTCCCTTGCCTTTATATAGGCAGAAAAGAACATACCAAATCCCAACGAC
Source organism: Iris macrosiphon (assembly GCA_036927795.1). Lineage (NCBI taxonomy): Eukaryota > Viridiplantae > Streptophyta > Magnoliopsida > Asparagales > Iridaceae > Iris > Iris macrosiphon. The sequence goes on along the minus strand of JAYESA010000044.1, from coordinate 710,008 downwards.
TTCTTAAATATTGTCGAAAAATCAGCCTCGCAGAACGAGTCAGTTTTGACCGTTTCATGCTTCATTCAAAGTATTTCAAATTACGAGGAATTTGAAAACTTTGAAGGGGGTCTTGTAGAAGCATGAAAAATACGCTGGAGAATTATACGCATAAAATCCCCAATATGCATGAAGCCCGTGTAAAACAGAGTTTCAGTGCTGTGTGGCGTAAAGTATGACTTGAGGTTTATTGGCGTACAGCGGAACTTCAACGTTATTTAGCGTAAAATAGAGCCCTAGGACAGTCCGCGTAAAGTCGCACTTTCAAGGCCATTGTTGGCGTAAAAGGTGGCTACACTCCTCTACAGCGTAAAATATGTTTGCTTTTAATGCAGCGTGCAGATTGTATGAGGAACTCTTCGAATTCTTCGAATGAACCTGTCAGACAGAACAGTGAACCTGACTCCTGACAAAAGTACTGCACGACGATCGAGAGGACGACTGTGATGATGATTCTGCACAGAGATCCAGACTGTCGTTTAGTGACATAGCCCTAATATAAGTCATTTTTACGCATTCAAGGAATACGCTGCCAATTTTACACAGGCAGACATGAGCTTTTACGCTCAAGAAGAGACGAAATCAGATGCCACGTCAAAAGCTGCTCTCTCGTACAGAACTCGAGGCATATCTCTGCAGTTAATGCACGAGATGGGGGCAGATCTCTGCATTTAATGTACAAGATTTTGTTCTAATTTTAATGACTGGGAGAGCTAAAAATAGGGTTAATACGCTCACATCACCATCCTGGCATTTTACGCCAAACCAGGCTATTTTCAGCTATAGGAGCACGTCGTACGCTATCTCTTCGAAATACACTAACCAGGCTATTTTCAACTATAGGAGCACGCCGTATGCTATCTCCTCGAAATATGCCAACTTAGGCTATATTTGCAAAGGTACGTGATAAAGCTATTGGGCCCAGAATATGCTCAAGACCTCAGTCAGGAAGGATAATTGGGCCCAGAATACGCACAAGACCAACACAAGATCATCTTGTGTTGGATGATAAACAGAAGAAATGAAAACTAGGTTTATACGAAACCCTTTCTTTGTTTACAAAAAAGCAAAAAAGAGTACAATTAATCCTATACGATGATGTTAAGTACAAAAAAATAATTCTGGGGTAAAATTGCTATAGGAGTCTGATCTGCGGTCGATCACTTTGTCCCTTGGACCACACGATGACGAAGAAGTGCTGTAGAAGAAGAAGAAGAAGCTTCAAAGGTTGCAAGAGGGATTGGATGCTCGTTGCCAAAGTCGTCAATCACTACTCTCTGCTCTTCTCTCTTTTCTTTTTCTGATATCTCCCCCTTACTCTGTGACTAGGGGTCTCTATTTATAGAGTTCAGTCACAGTTAACTGTCCAGTCGGCGTAGAAGCCGAACAGTAGAGAGAGTAGCGCTCTTTACGCGGCGGTTATGATAACTGCTACCCACGTCTGAATGATCTCCTGAATCTGCGTGTGACGCGTGTCCCATTATGAGGTAACGCGTATAACTGCTTTGAAGATCACGGCATGCAAGCCACGTAGGTAACTGCCCCTCGCGTAGAGATGGTTGGCTTAAAAGCCAAAGTTGGCGTAAAAGCCAAGTAGCTATCTTGCTGGCGTAAAAGCCAAATAGCTATCTTGTTGGCGTAAAGGCCAAGTAGCTGTCTTGTTGGCGTAAAAGCCAAGTAGCTGCGTTGTTGGCGTAGAAGCCAAGTAGCTGCATTATTGGCGTAAAAGCCAAGTAGCTGCATGATAGGTAACCAGCGTAAAGATAGCCAATTATCCTTCCTGACTGAGGTCTTGAGCGTATTCTAGCCCAATAGCTTTATCACGTACCTTTGCAAATATAGCCTGAGTTGGCGTATTTTGAGGAGATAACATACGGCGTGCTCCTATAGTTGAAAATAGCCTGGTTGGCGTAAATAAATTTCTGGCAATCAAGCCAGTGATCATCTTGTATATTTAAGTCTGTTGCAAACTAACTTGTGTCTTCGTGGCAGGAAAGGCATGGTAAGTATTGTACAGGTAGTTCAGACGGGCAGGTAAAATCCACCGAACGGTGGCATGTTCATTTCAGTATTTCACATATATATACTGTTGCTTGTAAATGAACTAAGGCAAGATAGAAACCCACAAGTATGCATGCTTCATTAAAACAACGTGTTGATTGGTATAGTTCGGTTAGCTCGCCTTCACCAGCATGTTTCGATATGCTGACCCTCGTTGAAACAGGTTCTCCGCACTAAGGCGAACCGAGCGAGTAGCCGAAGTCATCTTTCCGATCCAGTCCAGCTGTTGGCGCATCCTGATTGTGCCGTATTTTAAAGTACTCGAAGAAAGGAGCTTGCAACTCTTCATACACAATGCAGCTCCATGGCAAAGCTGTCCTCCAGCCCGGAGGTCTATTATCATTTTGAAGTTTAGTAAAGGGATGTAATGTACAGGACTGCTATCTCATTTTGTGTCAACACTTTTGTAAGCCCGTGCGGCAAATTAGTTGACTCGTTCAGGAGTTTGTAATAGATGTTCATTATCAATAAAGAGAACTTTTCCATGTTTCAAATCTGTGTTTCAATTTATCTGCGTACTCTGAATATGTGCTCGTTATGCAAAATACTTTAGCCTTGTGCGGGCGCAACCCCAGGCCCGCAAGGCATCACGATTCGGGAGACGCCCTAACGATTCTACGGAATCGGGTCGTGACAGGTTGCACGAGCATCGAGAGGGTTACACAGTCTACGCGTCACAACTGACGGAACAGAAATGGGGCAGCGAGAAGAGAGAACGGGTTACCTGAACAGGGCTTCGCGAAACCAATTTCCTGTGTCCTCGTGTCGACTCGACACAGGATCTGTGTCCGGGCTACTGTTCTAGGGTTAGGGTTAGGGTGCTGCGGTTGGGGGCTTCACCGGAGTCGGGGTCGTCGGTCAGCGGGGCGACCGGAGAGAGGTTACGCTGCTCGGGCGGAGGCGGCCGGGGATGGCTCAGGCGAGGCTGAGGCTCGGCTCTGGCGGAGGAGAGAGGAGTTCGCCTGAAGCTGCTCGGGGCTGCGGGGAGTGGTTCGTCGGCAGGAGAAGGAAGGTGGCGGGCATGGCGGGGCTGCTTGCTGCTGCTGCGGGGTCGACTCGCCGGGGGAGGGTCGAGGCGAGAGTAGGATGAGGCTGTGCGGTGGCGTTGGGGGTTCGACGGGTCGGGATGGGGGAAACGACGGCGAGGTGGCTGGGGGCTCGGGACGAGCGGCTGCGGGGCGGAGATAGGGCAGAGGAGGTGGCTGCGGTGGGTGGCAGTGGCGGAGGAGACGGGCGTTTGTCGGGGATGGAGGCTGCGCAACGGAGGCGAGGGGAGAAGGTGGAGGCGACTCTGGGAGGGTGACGGTGAGGAGAGGGCGGAGTTGACGGCGAGGCTAGGGTGTCCGGCAGGCGGAGCGAGAAGGTCGAGGGGATTTAAAGGGGGCCGGAACAGTAGAATAGATTTAGGTTTAGGGTTCCGGTTAGGATTGGGTAACGGGTCCGGGTTCGGGTCCGCGGGTCAGCGGGTCGGGTTCAATATGTATCCGGCCCGACCCGCTAGTGTTTAAGTATGGGTTCGGGTTAGTGGGTTGCGGGTCGGGTTTAGATCCGACCTGACCCGCTAAGGGCTGGGTTTGGTTCAACTGAACCGGGTCTGGGTTGGTTTGGTTTATTTTGGAAATAAACCCGGTTTAATTCAGGGTTTAATTCGGTTTAATTACAACTTAGTTTCTAGTGCTTTAAAAATGCTTCCGGAGTCCAATAAATTCCCGGAAAATTACCCTATGTTTAGTTTTTTATTTTATACCATAAAATATTATTTCCATAATATTTTAATATTAATTAACATCATTTAAAAATCATTTAATTACAAAATACCTTGATTTTAATTACAGGAAAATCCCAGAAAATTACAGAAAATTGTGAAAAATCTAAATTAAAAATTCTTGAAAATTCAGGGGGTTTACAATCTACCCCTCTTAAGAGGATTGCGTCCTCGCAATCAAAGAATAACCGATCAACGGAGATGACACGGTTGCAAACATTATTCGAAGCACATCACGATTAAGAAAAATCAAGGTTGAGGGTGTAAGAATAACACATAGGGAAAATTATTTCCCCAAGCATTAAAAGTTATGCAATCTCCCGTATGAAGGAGATCTAGAAGATTACAGTTTAGAGAAACTAGGTTATCACTTAAAAACATATTAGGTTATCAGTTATTAGCAAGTTAAAACTGTCAGGTCAAGGCTAAGGTCACGAACCAACAGGCACGAACTAAAGCAATACTAGAAACAGAAAATTATGAAATCTTACGCGCATTAGCTACTCCATGAGTCTGCGCGTTCTCCAAGGTCATCGTCAGGGCTTGTCCGCGTCCTTGTAGTCGATTCCTCTGCTGCTGCTGAGCCTGCTGGAAGAGTAGTGCCTGGGATATCAAAGGTGGCCTCGGCTGATACCCTCCTGGAGCTGGTGGTAGGACTCCTTCAACTCCCATTTGCGGTGCTCCCAATGCTGGATAGGTTGGCCTCGGTACTGGTACCTCTTGTTGGTTAACCATTGGTGATTTTTCTCGCCACTCGGGGCATTCCCTCAATGAATGCTGACTGGATCCGCAAGCTAAACATACTTTCCTTTTTCGTATGCACTCGTTCTCAACATGGCCTCGTTTGTGACAATATTGACAGATAGGTAGTGCCTGTGAAGATGCTTCTGATGGCTGGTGCATGTGAGGTCTTTTTACAACTTCTTCCTGTGGTGCTCCGGCTGGTGCTGATGTGGACAGCCGCTTTAGACTGGTCTCTCTCCTGGTGACGCGCTCCATGCGTCGGGCTGTAGCAAGGACGTCCGGGTAAGATGTAGGTGCAACGGATCCAATTAGTTTCTGTAACTCGAAGTTTAGTCCGTCGAAGAACTTCTCAGCCTTCTCTTCTTCTATCGGGATCAGGGTAGGGGCGAAGCGGCTCAGACGAATGAATTCTGCGCTGTATTCTTCCACTATCATACTGTCTTGAGTGAGGCTATTGAACTTGTCGCAAAGTTCTGATCGAGCGATATCTGGAATGTACATCTCCTGAAAGAGTCTGGAGAACTCCTCCCAAGTGACTCGGTCTGGTCCGAGCCGTGTCTCCTCAGATAGCCACCAGTGATGTGCATTATCCGTCAATTGCATTCTGACGGCAGTCATCCAACGTTCTCTTGGAAGCTCAGCTACTTCTAATTGATGTTGAGTGTTGGTGAGCCACTCATGAACTTCTGTGGGCTCCTCTTTGCCTGAGAAGGTACGGGGCTTCAGCTGGCGGAAATCGGAAATAGAGCCCGTCGTTGGCCGTCGTGCTGGTAGATTCGCCTGGTCCAGTGCGATTGCTAGGCTGCGACTCAAAGCCTCTTGTTGAGCTTGCACTATTGCATAGATCATTTGAAACATCTGTTGTCCATCCATGGCCTGCCCTTGTGGAAATACGGGCATTGGTAGAGTAAACTGCGGCGGAGGTGGGAGATCATCTTGCTGAATTCTCGAGGCATGCTGACTACGTTGTTGAGCGGATTGTGTAAACCCCCTCACCTAAAATTAGGGCTACTTGGCTTAGATAGTAAAATTAGGGCTAGTTTGAACCCAATTAGAACTAGAACACGGTAGTTAATTTAATTACTAAATAGTTATGACACGTAGCGCACCTTACCGTTGCTACGATAATTGGAGACACAATCTTGTCCGTCTTGTGCAGCTCAAATTTTATTAATATTCTACACTGTCCCCTCTACGCCCTGTCACTTGTGCCCCGCCTAAATCTAATCCCATGTACTCCTAATTAATTCTAGAACATCGTGCGCGTTCGATTTAATTAATTAAAACTAATTTTCGCCTCTGCGCAATTTTATAATTTTTGGGGGGTTTTATGCAAAAACGTATTAAGGTGCCCCCACCTTGGACAATTCATGAAGAAATCTATTTTTCCCTTCACGTGGATTTTTCCATAAATTTTCGGGATGTGCAACGCGCGCACATTGCTCTCGTATATTTAAACCTATCCTTGTAATTAAACAAGGCAATTATAGCCCTCCCAACACCCCATGGCAAGCCCAAGGCCACTCCAAGAAGAGTTGACGAAGCCCACATTGCCCTAGGTCAACCCAAACCAAATTTTACATGTGTATATAAATAATTCTTTTTCCCCTTTCTTTATTTTTCCTATTTTTCCAAACCTACTCCCAGCCGACCTTCACCCAACTTCCATATTCATCATCATCTTCCCCCCTCTCTGTGTTGGCCGCCACCCTCCACCGGAGTCCCGCCGGAGTATCAACCGAGACTCGCCTGTACCACGCCTCCTTGCCGTAACCTCTTCGCCGTCTGCCCAGCCCTTGACCCCGCCGTCTTCTCCCTGAGCAGCAAGAAGACGACCCTGAGCCTCGCCTGAGGACTTCCCAACCACGGCTGCTCCCCCACGTCTTCTCCTCCCCGCCTGGATCGACCTCGCCGATTCGACTGCACCGAGCAGCGCCGGGCAGACCCCCTCCGCCTGAGAGTCATCAGCCACCGCCACCATCTCAACCCCACCGTCGAGTCTACCATCGTCCCCGAGTCGCCTCTCCCTCTCGTCGGAGATCATCTCGACCACCCCCCCGCGACGACAGAACCCGCTCGCCTGAAGCACGGCCGACCTCGCTGTATATTCCGGCCACCCCATCGATAGCTCGACCGGATCCTCCCCCTTCCCTGTCCTCCTTCCTCCCAGTCCCTCCTCGGCCGCCTGAGCATGGCCGGAACAGTGAACTCCGGTCATCCTCATATTCATCATCATCACAACCACCATACATTATCACCACCACCACCATTCCCTACTCCTTCTCGAACACAGCCTCTCCTCCTTGCCGGAGAAGCTCCGCCCTGTCCCCCTCCTTGGCCTGACTCGCCGAAACAGCTCCCCTGGCCGGATCTCCTCTCCCCTGGCCGGGCTCCGGTCAGCAGGCCGGAATCGCCATCTCGTTCACCATCATCATCATCACAATTAGTATCATCATCCCAACATCATCACAACTCATCATCATCCTCGTCGACGTTGTCGCCAACAACGTCGCCATCCCCTCATCGTCATCCAACCATCGGCATCGTACCATCGTCATCTCACCACCAATCCACCATCAATATAAACACATCCCCATTAACATCACCACCCTGCATCATCATCATCCATATCATCCTAGTCTCCATCCTCGTTATCGTCCTTGTCAAACACCATCGTCCTCGTCATCATCTCAGCATCACTTCAGCATCGTCGTCGTCATCATCAGCACCACCATCATCATACTCGTCTCAATTCATCATCATCATCTCAAACCATCGTCATCATCATCATATTCTTCTTAACACATAAACCCTAATCATCCTGTAAATTATCACATCTCATTATCGTCATCGTCGTTATAGTCGTCACCATCGTCGTCAACCTCTCTTCGTCGTCGTCCAGCCGATCCCGTGCGCGTAAACCGAAGTTCGAACCTGCCCTACCTTCTTATTTCGTATGTGTGTTTGAGTATATGTTATTAGGACATTAGTATTTCTGTACTACAGTAGCAGGTAGCAGACCTTGAGTCGGTAAACCCAACTCGCGTTCGTGCACGTACACGTATACATACGCAGACATTATTCAATCTAGTATAAATATATTTGGTTAGTCATTAGCATATTATTAGTTGGTATACACATATTTATGCACATATTTACTATATGTATTCAAATAGTTATGTAAATAAATTGCTGGTTATATTATTATATAATTGTATGAAAAATCTAATTAAGTAAATGCTAATTGATAATTATGACTATATATTTAGACTGTATGACCCTAGGACACCGTGGACTGTCCCGTACTTACCTTGACCATGTTGACCCTAAGAACTTACGAATTGCCTGCCTTGCGTACCTTAACGTACAGGCTTAGACACCTGTCAGTCGATTGTCTGATTGTGTACAGTACTTAAAGACCCGACAACCGCGTAATTCAACGCATAATTGACCGTGTTAGATAATTAATGCCACCCCTAGTGTACCCCCTGAGTCCAGTGTAAATACGGTTGTGTATGTGCTAGTGTAATGACTAATGATTTTATTGTATTATATTATATGTACATAGGATATTGGATTTGTTCTACGCGATTTTTGGAGCAGGTTATTGGTACATTGCAGCTTCTTTGCCAGGCAAGTATACCTTGCCATTGTACTGTTATTTATATTCCATATGTTGCATGCATCTTTATTTTCTGTCTTTAGTTCATATATTTTAACTGTATATAAATGTGCGCGACGGTATCGTCGCGATATATTTTATTTATGTATTGCATTGACCTTGTTCATGAGACTACCCCATTATCATGTAGCATCATTAGGTTCATTGGCCGTGACACAGTTGATACACGAGTTGTGAGTCTCATATAGATCACGGACTGGCGTGCAGGGTTTGGCCTCCTGTACGTGTGGGCCGTGCGTTAGGGATAACTGCTGTTAAAAACTTTGCATGCTAGTAGACTTAGCAGTTATTAGAGGTATTATCGTGTCATGGACATAACATGCTTAGAGCATTGGGTGGGGAGAACAACAAGTAAGGCATTTGGGCTCCTTTACACTTTCCTTGTGTAACCCGTACGCTCCGCCGGAGATGAGCGGTCATGATGACCACTATATATTATATATTATCAGGCGGGCCTCCGGCGTTCGAAAGTCGTCGTGCCTTTGTAGGCCCCTGGATCTCCAAGAGAACCATGCCAATCCTATTTTAGCCAGATAGCCCACTTGGTGGAAAGTTGTTCTCAAACTGCATTCACATAGATGGTTAGGCGACCCCTTTGGATATTTATTTCAGTACTTTATTGGCATGTGTTTAAGTATCTTGTTATGTCCCTCTGAGGACCTGGTCCCCTGCCAGGTGTATTTGTTCTTGAGTATTCGCAGGAGCGCAGATTCGGATGATTACTTATGTTTCGAGGATGTCTTCTCTTCGAGCCGTGATTGCTAGCTGGTATTCTTATATTGTGTTGTACTCATATTGTATTTGCTCTTATATTCGAGTTGGTAGTGGATTTGTTTCTATCCAACTATCATCCTTAGATACTTCTTATTGAGATCTAGTTTCATAGATACTGGTTATTTATTTCTATATGATTTTGGTGGATGAGATTTAGATTGTACCCTATGACTTGTGACATATGTTTATACCACTTGTGGATTTGATATTCATATTACAGCGTACGTATGGATTTGGTTTCCATATATTGGAGTTGCCATATCCATGCGGCTGACATGCTTACGTGTCCTAGTCCTACGTATTTTGGGACTGGGGCATGACAGATTGACCTTCTTCTACTGGTGTTACTTCCTCTTCATTGGTTACCAAAGCATCCCGTGGTGATCTTACAGGAGTCTCGTCGCTTGCTCGTGAATCCATAACTCTGCAACCAAAATAAACCAATAGCCTAGTTTTGCAAGCTCACTCTTTTATCGAGCTTGATCATGATATATGTATTATTGGGTATACACACTAATACATTTTATAATCAGTGTATTATGGTCTGATCAACCATAGTGCGCTTGGTTCACCCCTCGCATGACTACTTATGTGGATTGAGGTAAAATTGACTTAGCTTCTTAGACGAATGTACTTGCCCTCTAGACATGTCTGAGCGTATCGTATCGGTTAGATAACCGTACTGATACGAGCATGCAAATAAGAAATTACCAAATAAGATTTCAATCCACAACCGCCTTGACAATTTTTATTTGAATTCTTTAAACGCCTTGATTCCCATACTTCTATTCTATTACCTCCCCCTTGAACTCTTTATTATTGTTTTTCGTCTTCCCTTATTTCAGAAAGACGAAACCTCGTGCTTGGTATAAGTTTGATACATTGATAGTACTAGACATACCCCATAGGCTAATCACATGACTTGGTGACTCTCTTTTATAATTGATTAAGGGCATATCATATATGATAAATTTGTGTGTTAGAAACTTTGAGGATTGAATAACACGATTAAATAATTTGAGGAATAGTTTTCCTAGATGTATAGCCTTAGGTGATAGATGTGTAAATTTTAAGTTGGGTAGATTGTAAACCCCCTCACCCAAAATTAGGCCTACTTGGCTTAGAAAGAGAAACTAGGGCTAGTTTGAATCCCATTAAGAAATAGAACATTTCATTTTGTTTAATTTTACAATATTTGTATCACTTAGCGCATATTACCGTTGGTTCGATAATTGGAGTACTACACTAGCCACTGCCTTCCTACAAACTTTACACCCTTGTCCTAGAAATGTCCGCCTTCTATTCTGACCTTTGTGTAACTTATAATTATGCTCTCTTGTGCTATATTTTGGTCGCACAACATTCGTCGCAGACGTTTATATTTAATTCTAAATAATTCCAACTTTGTACCCTTGTGCGTTCCAATCGAAATTGGAGACACAATCTTGACCCATTTTGTGCAACCCATATTATGATAATATTCTACTCTAAGACCTCTACGTCCATGATACTTGTGTCCCACCTAATTTTATCCCCATGTACTTCTAATTAATTCCAAAACATCTTGCACATTAATTTTAATTAATTTAACCCAATTTCCATCTTTGTGCAATTTTCCAATTGATAGATGCTTTTATGCAAAAGTACATTGAGGTGTCCACACCATTGGACATGACACATAAAGAAACCTATTTTTTTGTTCATATAAAATTTTCCCATGATTTTTGGAATGTGCAACGCACAACATCGCCCCCTTATTGAAACCTAGCCTTGCATTTTAAACAATACAAATTATAACCCTCCAAACATTACCATGACAATTGGAAAATCATGGAGGTTAGGATGGAGGAAGGTACAAAATAAGCTGTAAATCTCTATCTTATACCATCCTTGACTTTCTATCGTGGCTTAGTTTTAATTTCGAGGACAAAATTTTTATAAGTTGGGTAGAATATAAAACCCCTAATTTTAAAGAATATACGAACTGGCTTAGCACTTATTATTCTATATTTAAATCAAGACCAAAAAGGTAAAATATCGATTAAAGTTGCATTATGATTCTGGAAATAAATTATCACAAAATTTGAACCAAACTAGGGCCGAGCTCGGACCGAACTAGGTTAGGTTAATTCCAGAATATTCTTTGTCATTAATCATCTTCCTAATTTAGTTTTTTGTTGGTCTATTTATACATCTTTTTTGTGGTAATCCACACAGAACAACGAAAAACTACTACCTCCTCCATAAAAACCCTAATTTTTCTCTCTTAAAACTTTTCCCTTATGGCCCCCAAAAGGAAGTTAGAATCCTTTTTTGACTCTCTTTTCTGTCCCATTATGCCAAACATAGGAGAATTCTATGGTTTCACTTTTAGAAACCAAGAAAACTCAAATGATTGGTTTAATGACTTCTCTAAGAGATCCATCTGTCCTGGCCATCCTATTGATTTTCTCTACTATAATGACTATCTACCCTCTCTTTAAAAACTCTAACTTGAAGAATTTGTTGCAACTCGTTCCTGTGTTTATATCTATGCAACACACCTGATATTTCGTGTAACTCGTGCACCCGAAACGTAAATGTAGACCCCATTTTGACCTGAAACTGTCAATTTTGCTCCTGTGTCCAAATTAGACCTATGGGTAGTCAATACTAGCTATTTCAAGTATTCTGAGAGCAATGGTGATGTTTGTTTCAGCATCAGGAGGCATACTTGGAGATTTCACTTATATCGGAGCAACTAACGGAGCACAGAACCCAGGCAAGTGTACCTTGCCAACTTGCAGTAGATCATGTGATATTATTTGCTAGTATTCTTTCTATATACTTTTGTGTTGTACCTGTTCAAGCTAGGACTGTGAGAGGTTGCTTAACGTCCGAACAAGATTCGGGTGTCGACTCCGTACACGGAGTTGTTAATGGTTTGGTTTTTTTTTAGAAAATTGTAAAGAAAAATGTTACTTAAAGAAAAAAAGGGTTATTGCAATGTTTGATAAGAAAAAAAACAAAGAAAAAAAAAACTAGTATTTATTTGTGTCCTCTAATTTTTTGTTTATTTTAATGGTTTAGTTTATTTTTATATGAAAAAAAAGACTAAGTAAAGAAGAAAGACAAATAATAGGTTGGTGAATGATTTGGTTTTTATTTCTGTTTGAAATTGGGTTTGGGTCTATGGATTGTTGGTTTAGTAGTTGGTTTATGTACAACGGCTATTTCACAATGGCTCTTTCAATGGCTCTTATTTTTTCAACGTTCATATCCAACATTCGTCTAACGATCGGTTCGAAGTTACTTATATAAACGTAGTATTTGTTTCATATCAGCATATCAAATATTGCAATCAAAATTTTTATTTCTTTCCATACAAAGTTTTTTTTTCCACACAGGAGAAGCTCAGTTCAATATAAAATCTTTGAAGTCCATTTTCTTGTTGCCATGGATCGAAGTATAACAATATTATGCTCGCTTGGTGGTGTACTAAATGAGTTAGCTTATAAAGGAGGTTTAGTTGAAGATCTTTTAATTGATCGAAATATTTCGTTTAAATTTTTTTCAAAATTTTCTTTACAATTAATTAATTTTAATTTTATTTCTTTAAAATAAATTTTCTTAAATCAAATTCTAAAACTAAACTAAATAAAAAAACCAAAACATATCTAATTAAAACAAACTAATAAACCAAACCAAACCAACCAAACCAAACCACCAAAACCAACCCCGTGCGCCCCACAAGCCCAATTTTTGCCAACATAGTTGGCAAGCACAATTTCGGCCAACATTGTTGGCAAAAATTTTGGCAGAAATTGGACTTATGGGGTCCACTTTAAATTTTTTTGATTTTTTTTTGCCTACGTGTTCGTCTGTTTTATTTTTCGCCAACTGAGTTGACTGATTCTGTCTCTATTTCAAATTTTATCAAACTTGTTTCGTTTGTATTAATTTAATATAATTTTATTTCGCTACAATAAATTTTCTGTAAAATAAATTTTATTGAGCTAATATAAATAATTGACCAATATCATGTTGAACATTAGTCTTGCAAATGTATATATATATATATATATATATATATATATATATATATATATATATATATATATATATATAATGGTAACCAACATATCAAGGCCCAATGTGGCACAAATCAGATCGGGCTCAGACTGAATTGAAACAGGCTCAACTGATCCGATCCACTTATTCACCGGATCTAGATGGACGTTTAGTTCCCAGACCCGAGTGTTTGTGGTCCGGACCCACTTTTTCAAATAGAATTGAAATAGGTCTACGTCTCCTCACTTTCTTCTTCTTCTTGTTGCTGTTCTTAAGTTCCTCAATGGCGGCGGCTAGTGGTTCAAAAAAGAAGATGAAGTCATCTCTTGCTCCAGATATTCTACAAGAGGTTGCAGGGAAGGGGATCCCGTGGCTCCTACTTCCTTACAACCCCGCCACCACCACCCGCTCCTTCTACAACCTCTCCACCAACACCACCCACAGCTATGACTGTGACGCCGCTTTGGTCAACAGAGTCGTCTGCGGCTCCTCCTTCGGCTGGCTCGCGCTGATAGCTACCGACTCCACCCTCTCCCTCTCCCTCTGGAATCCCCTCACCAAAGCGACGATCGCCCTCCCCCCAACCCCAGCTACCGGCTTTCCTTCCAAAATCAGCTGGGAGGACCAGCTCGACGAGCATGGCAATTTAATATATCCTGGCTACATGCGTCCCGGTGGCCCGCTCAAAGTATCGTTATCATCGGACCCCACTGGTCTGACTTCTTCGGACTGCTTCGTAAGTGTCGTCCTTTCTATGTCAAGGGCCTTTGCATACTGCAAGATAGACGACGAAGCTTGGACCATTAGGGACAGCAATGTGGAGCAAGGGCACACAGTCCATTCTGTCGTGTTCCGTCATGGCAAGTTTTATGTTCTCAACCTCTTGGGCTCTGGTGTCGTTATAGATGTCGACGATCCGTCGACACGCAGCGAAATTCCCTTTCCTCCCGATATTAACTTTTTTTGTCGTGATATTGGGACTTTCCTCGCAAAGGCGAAGGACGACGATCTGTACCTGATGCAGTGGAGAGAATCATCTCGTCCTGAAAATAATGAGGAAGACGAGGAGAGGGTGAGCATTAAGTTGTTCAAGTTGATAGTGAACGAAGGGTATCAGTGGGAGCCCCTCCAAAGCCTAGCAGATCATTCCCTTTTCTTGTCAGCGAACCACTTTTCAGTCGTCCGGACCTCGATCTGGACACTGCTTGCTGCTACTGATAGAGTCAGGAGCAACAACATATATTTCAGCGAGTATCGCGGATTGTATCCGACGACTCCGAGGATGGACCTCCATCACATTTCTGTCTACAAAATAGACGAGGGCAGGTTGGAATCGTTGTTGTGCCCTAAGGCAATACTGTCCGACTCGTGCTCTCCGACGTGGTTCATGCCTTCTTGGCGGTTTTTTGGTGAGCTCGTATCTGTTTCTAATGCATTTCTTTTCTATATTTGAGTTTCTAATCTTAACTCATGAATGCATGATATATATGTTATTCTTACTTGTAGAATATGTATATAAATATGTTTTCCTGTGTATATATAATCGTATGTATATTGTACCTTTATCTCAAAATTTTCTACATATGCTCTGTTTAGATTCCGTATCAAATTCTGTCTGTCTTTGTAACCTAGATTGTAACCTAGATGTAGGTGGACTTATGGTAATGTTATAGGCTAGGTTGCATAGACATGGATTCAGGCATAGACACGATACAAATTCAAAACATGACGTTCATTTTAAGAAACAATTAGGATATGGGTATGACGTGGATACAGTTATAGTATATACACAATGATAACACATCTATCTATATCTAGACATACGTCATATATAGATCTTAGTAATATACTATTTATTCATTTTTTAATAGTAACTAGTTTCCAAAAAGTTTTTGAAAGAATCCGTTGCAGAGAATTGTTACTTTTCCATATCACGACCATATTTGTGATGCTCATGACCAAATCACTTTCCACCATGTTTTGGGCCTCTTTGGAGCCTATACTAAGAGGCCCTTATTCAGCATGAGTGTTGAGAAACTATCTAGTTGGACATGGATATAGTCTTTTCGAGTAGTATTCGTGCAATCTAGGTTATAGGTGGCTTGAGTTCAAGTGTTCCCTGCATAAACATTCTTTTTTTTAATTATAAATTAGAATTAATGTCATTGCTATTTTCTCATTTTTTGAGTGAATGCTAATCTACATAGCACGCATATCTTGGGTGCATTTCTGATGATGTTAGTAGTTTAAATAGTTTTATGGTTTAGAAAAATCTTGTCGCATAATAAGTAAGAGGGTTATGGTCCTATGGACGTCAAGTGTGTTACCTATAGTCTGCATTTCGTCTCACTCATTGCTTTATTAGCAACTTTTTCAGACGTGAAACTGTTTTTCTTTTATATTGTAGTGACTGAAAGATTCCCTTTGATATGTTTCGAGGGATCTGTACATGATAACTAATCTTGTAAGTCGACAAGCTAAAATAATTTTATTTCGTGTAGTTATATTATTCAAATTGTGGCTTATAATGTTGATTTACCTTTTGTCATCTAATTCTTTTGTAGTTATACCCTAGAAGATTCTGTTTGGAATAATAAATTATTAGTTAGTTACATTCAAGATCTTACAAACATTATATCGGCTATCATTTTGTACTTCAAAAGGTATGAAAATTTCCTATGGCTATGATTATTAGATATGGATGGGTACTTCACAGTTTGACATGGAAACAAGGAGTCAAGTGTGACTGTATGTGTGTGTGTGTGTTTTTAAATACGCGTTTGTCTATTTGAATTATTTATATTTTATATGTAGATAAAAATCTTAAAAGTAAAATATGATAGATTAGGTGAAATATAGACAACACTATTATTATTATGTATATATGAGTAAAAGAAAGATTGAGATGTATTTGGCATCCACACGATGTAATGGAATGCATGTTGTGTGGTAAATGGATGAAAGCAAAAGAGTTTTTTCAGGAAAAGTGTCCACGCATATTCACTTTGGCTTTTCAAGTCAAGTTAAATTGTCAGTTTGGTTTTCTTGTCTTCAGTAGTCACATCCTTATTGGTGACTAATCCCCTTTATGGGGTTATTTTTCAAGTTTGCCTTTCAGGTTTGGATTTATCAGTGTATCATTTATCTTTAGTGTTACCCTGACTCACTACACACTGTAACAAATAAAATTTTGCAACTTAAATCAATTATTAAAATATTACTTACTGATAACTTTTATATTTTAGCTTTAAGGGTACGTATATCATTACAAACTTCCATAATTTATTTTTACTGGTACGTAACTTTGGTTACTTGACTTTTATTTTCAATACATGTCAATTATTTCTCTTGAATTTAGTGTGTGAAACTTAGTCAAATCAGTTTCTACAGATGGTCTTACTAATCCATCTTGACTTTTTTCCTCATTGCTACCAATTATAAAATTCTGTACCTTTTTTGTCGTGTCACTTTCATTCTGGAGAGTTTCCTATTTTTGTGCTAATAATATGAATTAGTGTCATAATGTAATCCCATGGCTTTTATTGCTTTGTGCTATGCCCCATTATCTACCGTTTTGCTCGTAGTGAGTACTGTGGTTTCGGTAGTCTACCATTTCTAATTACACTGCCTAAAAATATCTGAAATGTTCCTTCAGAAAATGATGTTCTAATGAACAGAAACATTAGAAATGATTCAGCTGGCATGCCCATGATACCCAGTCCTAAATGAATTTCAGGGAACCTATGTTACATGGACATAATGTCATGAAATGAAATGGGCAGGAAACTTGGTTTGCAGTGCCTTTTTCTGTGCAATACATGACCTGGATAGATATACTGACATGACACCATATTTGGACTGCATGTGCTTCCTAGCAGAGTATCTTTGACTTAAATATTACCTTGAAAAACTTTTTATTCTTTGCTTTATTTTGACATGAGATAAATGGCTGCGTATTTGCTTTGATTATCATCTTATCTCGTAATTTGAACCTTTTCCTAGTTTAAGGAAAATTTTGATGCCTACCCTTTGGTTGCATGAGCTTTAATAAATTACTAAAACAGGTAGGTCAACCTACTTGGTAAGTGGGTCTTTGAGGTTTTGTAAAAGGTTTGTAGTATCAGTCCATACCGAAACCGTCGAAACTCGCCGATTTGAGACCCCCGAAACTACTGAAACCAATACTCATTCATAGGAAGGGGTACGAAACCGGTACTCCAAATCTTGGTTTTATGGCAGCGTCTCATTCATACCATTAATAGAGGGTTGAGATTAAGCAATAGGTAGTCAATAAAACTTGATTAATTGTTTCGTGCAGGTTTTTCAACTTTGAATCGTGCTTCACACAAGACCTAGTGTTTAATAGAGTAGGACGATGATGATTGCTTTCATCATATTGTTCACTCCTATATATTTCATCCTTTTCCTTCACAATGAGTTCCCTATTATTGTAATGGGTTTCATAACTTTGAGATTAAATGTTCAGATATGTTCCTGCATTTATAAGTCATTGCTACAATATTAATTTCAAACAATAGTTATATGGTATTAGTATTGGACTTGTGTGTGTGTGTGTGGCGGTCAAATCTAAATACGTGTACTATAGATAAATCCGCTCTGGATACACCGCGTCCAAGGGTAGAGCCAAGAAAATGAACTAGTTGGGGCCAAAATGAAGAACTCTAGAGTCTAGACTCATAATTTATCCTATATTGATTTTTTTTTTTTTTTTTACTTAGGTACATAGTTAAATACTTAAATGTATTATTGAAATACAATCTACTGACCAGTATTTTTGACTTATTTTGCCTCCTTATTGACGAGAAATAACTTTTTAGAGTTTTCTAGGATATGGTCAGTTATTGACTCTTACGCTGGGGTTTGATCATATGACCTTCCCTTCCTTCCCTCCCTATATTAAAGGCCTCAACCATTTGGTTGTGCAACAATTGGTACTTTTTAGAGGGTATGAATACTTAAAATTTCCATTTTCAAGTATTTGCTGGTTCTCCAAGTTAACTCACAGTTTAGAGGGTGCAAAGTAAAATAAGAAAAGATTCCTAATTCATTGATCATAGTTATGAGAAGGAAGAATAATCAATCTCAGAGAAAGGAAATTGTCAACAGAGAAAGGACAAAATATGCTTTTATCATCCAATCATGATTCAATATGAAATGTTAGCAATAAAACAATATAATGTATGTCAATAACTTACATCAGTTTAAACTTGGTAAAGTAGAACTTTGACCTCCTTCCTTCTTGTTCTCCTCTTGAATCTTGGTGGTTGGACTTTCAAATATTGGGTAGGATTTTTTGTGGGCAAGTGAGAAAGGGTTTCAACCATTTTGAGGAATTTATGTTTATAGCATTTCTTTCTTCCATATATATATATTTTTCTTCCATATATGTCCCTTAAAACTTTCATATATAAAGTTAGGTACCCCAAATTATAATAATGGTGGAAAGTCCCCCAAATTACAAACAATATGAGTTAAGAATTCCCAAAGTTAAGTTTAACTCATATTGGATATCGGTCGATATCGATTCGGGACATGCCAAATCATGTCGGTATTGGCCGTATCAGATCGGTGTCGAACGATACTACAAACTATGGTTCAAACCACCATTATGGAGGATACGAAACTATTGAAGTTTATCCGTTGAAGTGTAAATCATTATAACCCCCTTCAACTACTGGATAAAAGTGATAGGTAGCACCAATAGGAAACCCACTAGTAATTAGATTTAACTTTTTAATGGTTGTATTAGGTTCTAGTGGATCAACCTCCATTAGAACTAGATGTTTAAATTGATACTAGTAACGTGCACGTGCGTTGCACGTATTTAATTCTAAGTATTGTTTGTAAAACAAAAATTTATCTTGGTTTTTTTTCCGTAATTATAAGTTTTTTTTAATTTTTTTTTGAGTATTTACTTGCGGCTTGGACGGATAAGAGAGAAGTTGGTTTCGGTTTTTATTTATCTCCCGTAAGTTTAAAAAAAAAAATTAAATTGGTTGAGTATTTACTTACGGTTCTAGATTTTTAATCTCCTGTAAATTTAAAAGAAATAAATAAATTGGTTGAATATTAACTTACAGTTCTAGATTTTTAATCTCCCGTAAGTAATTTAAAAAAAATTAATTTGTTTAAAGTTTTATTTATCTCTTCCGTTAGTTTTTTTGTTAAGTAAATTGGTTTAGTATTTATTTACGGTTGGATGGATAAGAAAGAAGTTAGTTTAAGATTTTATTTTCTCTCCTGTTATTTTTTGTTTGTTAAGTAAATTGGTTTAATATTTATTTACTGTTTGGATTGATAAGAAAGAAGTTGGTTTAAGGTTTTATTAATATCCCGTAAGTTATTTAATTTTTTTTTAATTGCTTGAGTATTTACTGACGGCTTAGATGGCTCACTTTTGAGCCATTTTGAAGCCGCATTATAATAGTAGAGATTTGTGACACTAACATATTGGTATCCACCAAGTGCTTGTGTTGTGTCCCCAAAGGAACTTTTATGTCCAAATTAGTGTGTAATGATGTCCTTGTGTCCTAAATAGGATACCTAGTGTTGTGTCATGATACATCGTGATGCGCATGGTTAGATCTTGTTATTCATATGTAATTGCTATTTATAAGTGTCAAATTAGGTGTTTATGAGTCTAATTAGATATACTATCTATATTTGAATGTCAATATGCTATATAAATAGTATTGCTATATATTCAAATGTATTAGGTATCTAATTAAGTTATTGTTCATATTAGATGCATATATATTCATAGTTTGGTCGGGGGTATTTTGGTAAGTATCATATATGTGTTTGGTATCAAGGATACCAATTGGTATTGGTTTTGATATGCATATATGCATTTCTGTGTGTGTATCAATTAGTGCTTGAGTGGCATGTGAGTATTAGAGGATTGAGTGTATTCAATTGGTATTGTGCATAGGTGTGTGCATGATACATAAGGGTATCATGAGGGATATGTGTGTATCATGAGTTGGTGTGATACATCAAGTGTATCCTAGAAATACTTGTGCATGTGTAGTAGAATATAAGTTTTAGAACATGTGCACTTGTGTTAGATGTAGGTATCTATGTTAGAGTTGTATGTGAGTTGTTAGATGTTAAGTGTTAGTGAGTATTAGAGCTATGAGTAGGAATGTTAAAGAGTGTTAAATAGATGTGTGTGTGTGTGTGTGTTCTGGCACCTGCAGGAAGTAGCAAACCTGGAACCAGAACCAGGAACCCAATAGCAGCAGCAAGCAGTCGCACCTGCAGCAGGCAGGCAGGCAGGCAGCTAGATGCTGCAACCAAGTGCAGCAGCAGCAGCAAATGCTGCAGCTCATGCAGTCGAGTAGCAGCAGCAGTAGGTAGGTGGTATCAAGATGTGTATATGTGTGAGGTAGTGTATCAGTGGTATTATGAACTGCAAGAGATCAAGTATATGAGTGGGTAGTGTGCACCATGTACCAAAGTTATCTTCTTTCCATGCAGTTAGGAGAGTGTCAGGTGTGTGTAGGTGTGCAAGTGTGTGTATTAGAGTGGTGAATCAATGTAGTGTGTAGAAGGGAGTGTGACCCATGGGTGTTCTGCAGTGTGCAGAAACTGCGTTTGCATTTGAGTGTCAAGATGCATCAGTAATCAGTGTACTGCAGGATTGGTGTCAAGTATCCCGTGTCATAGAGTGTGTGAAGGACTGATTGGTGAAGCAACCTTTAATTGTGATATCTACTGTGTAAGAGGGGAGGAGGAAGGGGGGGGGGGGGGGGGGTGGTGTTGGTGTTGTCCTGGGGCATTGCATATGCAGATAGCAACTGCACAGCAGTGTGGTTCCTGCTGTCTTGATGACAGCAAGTTGCTGCAGTTTTGAGACTGCAAGCAGCAGTACTAGTGTGGAGATGTTAGTAGTAGGAATTAAGAAATTGATGCAGCAGCTGTGCCATGACAGGGTGTGTGTGTATCTTGTAAACCGTGTGCAGGATTTGGATAGGTTGGGGTCGGGTAGAAGTGTGTGCAGGGCTGCATTACTGTGCATTGTTGTGTATCAGACAAGGGAGTGAACATAGTTTCTAATGACTGAATTTGTGTGTGGGTCAGCCATGGATTTTGAGAGTGAGCAGTGGGAGCACTGCACACAGTTCCAGTGCACAGTCTGGTTGCATTTGGTTTGAGTGGTACAGAGTGTAGTTTTATATCAGAAATTAAGAGTGATCCAATCCAGTGTAGTGAGTGTGTTCAGTTAGTAGTGTCTTAGTGTATCTAGTCATAGTTTAAAGTATCGGCCGATACCGATCCGATACGGCCGATACTGATACAGTTTGGCATATCCCGATCCGATACCGACCGATATCCGATACTGACCGATACCAAAAAATCCGATACCGATACAGTTTGCATAAATGTATAAAATATATTCTCTAAAATGTTAATAATTTACTAATAGTTTGCTTTCCGATACCAAAAAATCCGATACTCCGTTCCGAAACCGCCGATACTACCGATACCGCCGATCCCGATACTCATAGGAATGGTCCGATACCGATTCCGATACCGATACTTTGAACCTTACTCTAGTGGATATGAGTATGTGGGATATGAGTATCTTAGTGTCATGAGTGTTAAGTGTCAATTAGGAATACTTGGGTATATATATTGATGGGTATATAATATCATGTGATACATAGATACTTGGTATGTATCAAGTGTCAATATTGAGTATGAGTATCAAGGATTGGTAATCTAAGATACATATCCATGTGTATAAATATATATGAAAATATAAGTATAGGGTTTTTCTTGTTTTGTTTTAAGCTTTTTTGAAAAAAATTCTTGAGAAATCGAAAAAAATGTAATTTTTGAGTTTTTTTTAGGATTTTGCACATGTCTGTGTTCATGGCCGGACTTTTTTTTTTTTTTTTTTTTTTAAGGATTTGGTACATGTCTGTGCTCATGGCCCATCATAACCAACAGGCCACGACCCTTCGGACCTTTCATGATTTTCTTAATTAATTGCCCGACATAATAGTTGTGGTGTCGCATCCTTTTATTAAGTTTGTGGTTCAGTATGAAAAAACAAGTTTAGCCAGTTCATTTGTATAAATTTCTGCTTTATCTGTATATTCCAATATTATTTAGTCAGTTTATTTGTATATTCGAATAACAAGTTTTCTTCCTTAACCAATTCTTCTTTACCTTTCTGATATAGAATGCCATTCAATATTTCTAATACAAATTATTCAGTTATTCTTGAAGTTCATTGATGCTTAAGTTTGAACATGAACAATTTTCTCTACATTTTTCATTTACAATGCTTTGCTTATTTACGTCAAACATTATACTTAATTATTTGGTTTCCATAATTTTTTCAGTGGAAGAAGAAGTGTATGAGGAGGCTCAAGAGGAAGCACTGAAAGATGAGGCAAGATCGACGTAGTTTGATCTTGAGCACTTCTTCTACCTCTTGTCATCAAAGTTCAGATGGATTTGGAACCTCTTGTTCTTGTTTTGATGGGAGGAGGGTGATGGAAGAAGGCAAGGGTCACTTTTAATACATCTTTCGGCTTAGAATTAAAAACTAGAACTGATCTGATTGTTGTTGTTCTGACTTTCTAGACTTTGTGAAGTTTAAATTTGTAAACGACATTATTAAATGTTTGTTTTGGAAAGTTCTGATTCTGCATTGTGCTGTTATCAGTTATATGCACTTTCAATCTTGTGCAAGGACTAATGATCTTATTGGGCTATTTTCACACATTATCAAATCCCTTTCTTCAAAGTTTGGTTGTGCAACTTGCAGGTGACCTCGCTTGTTCTTTAGGGTTTGGTAACAAGTTTTTATATTTTAGGAACTATTGCTATGTTATTGTTTTTTAGAAGAGCATGTTGGTAGCAGCATGTGGCCTTCTATAGCAATGGTTAATAGTCAAAATAATCTACAAGATTAATTAGGTCTGAATGATCTAATTGGTGCTATTATGTAAAGGTTTGTATGACTTGTTTTGTCAGACATTCTCCATTGAGCAGCAGCATTGCTTACAAGCATACTATTTTCATGTTCTTTGGTTTCCTACCCTTCATATCTGAGCATCATAACCCAATTAGCATTATATTCCTGCATTTTTATAAAAAATAAATGGGTCTGAATTTTTGGCAAGCAAATACCGAATTGTCAGCTGCAGCTATCATTTGAAAAACTTTGACTCCTTTGAGTGTGTATGTTGAAAGCACAACATTCTTTGCACCATAAAATTAAACGACAGTCTTAAACTTTTCTTTTTTGTACTCGAGTTTGCAGCTCTCTATATAACAAACAACAGCAACATCTATTAGGGCTAATTAGAATCCAACTAGATAGAGAACACGACATTAGATGTAATTATACCTTATTTTATATCGCGTAGCGCACCTTACCGTTGCTTCGATAATTGGAGTAGTACACTAGCCGTTGCCTATCTACAAATTTCACAACCTTGTCCTAGATGTGCCCACCTACCTTTCGGACCTTTGTGTAACTTATAATCATGCCTTCTTGTGCTATATTTTAGTCGCACAATGAATGTCACGGACGTATTTATTTCATTTTATTCTAAATAAAATATAACTTTGTACCCTTGTGCGTTCCAATCGAAATTGGAGACACAATCTTGACCGTTTTATATAACCCAAATTTTATTAATATTCTACACTGTACCCTCTACGTCCCTGACACTTGTGTCCCACCTAATTTTAATTTCATGTACTTCTAATTAATTCTAGAACACCTTGCACGGTATTTTAATTTATTAAAATCTAATTTCCATCTTTGTGCAATTTTTCCAATTGTTGGGGACTTTTATGCAAAAATGCATTGAGGTGTCCCCACCATTGGGCAATACGTGAAGAAACCCAATTTTCCCTTCACATAAATTTTTTCGTAATTTTTTCGGGATGTGCAACGCGCGCACATCGCCCCGTATATTAAACCTATCCTTGTATTTAATTAATGTGATTTCTAGCCCTCCAAACATCCCCAAGTGAGCCCAAGGCCCATACCAAGGAGTGTTGACCAAGCCCTAATCCTAGGTCAAACCCAAGCCCAAATTTCTACATGTATAAAATTACTTTTTCTATTTTCTTCTTGACCTAAAAATTAAATCCCAAACCAAACCTAAATAAATACCCAGCCGACCCCTCCCTCTTCTTACTGTTCATCTTCTTCCCATCCCTGTGCACGACCCCCTCCATGTCCAGCCCTCGCCGGAGCCAACCCTCGTCGGAGCCGTCCCCCTCCGCCTGTGCACCGTTTCCACCCGCCGGATCATCTCCCTGCTCTCCCCTCTCCCTCCTCTCCCCGCCTGCCCCTCGACTGGAGAAGTCGAGCAGCCCTGCCCGCCACCATTCCTGCCAGAGATCGACAGCTCGGAACGAGCAGTGCAGCCGCCTCTCCTCGATCCCGAGCCTCCCTTCTTCTCCCCGTCCCTCTTCCTCGACCTCCTTTCCCCGACCTCGACGCCGGAGCACCTGACCCCGGCGGTCCAGCAGACGACTCCCCGCCGCCGGAGTCAACAGCACCACCACCACCATTGTCATCCTCCCCTCCTCCTCCTTCGACTGGCCGAACTCCGGCAGCAGTCACCACCACCACCACCTACATTATCACCACCACCACCATTAACACCCAGCCCTTCACCACCCTGCTCTCTGCCTCTCTTCCTCCTCCTCGACGTCCCTCCCGAGCTGCACCTCGGCCACCTCTCCTGAACCCGAGCCTCCCCTCACCTGGCCGGACTCCCCCCTCGCTGGGCGGAGTTCAGCAGTCACCACCGTCATCATTAGCATCATCACCATCAACACTGTCTCCAAGTCATCATACTAGCTATCACCATCACCATTACTATCATCCTCGACAACGTAGTCATCACCCTCATAGTCCTCGTCATCATCATCCTAGTCATCATCATCATTGTCCTTGTCATCACCATTGTCCACGTCATCATTGTCGTCGTCACCACCTTCACCATCACCATCGTCATCGTCGTTGTAGTCATCACCACCATCATCGTAGCCATCGTCGTCATCATCATCGTCGTTATCATCATCGTCTCACCCTAATCATCATCGTATCATCCACACCCCATCACCATCATCATCTCATTAATACCTCATCACCATTAATACGATCATTAAACACCATTACCAAAATCAACATCTCATCCTAGTCATCACCATCAGCCCAATCATTGTCCTAGTCATCCTCCCATCAATCACCGCAGCAGTCACCCCCGATTCCCGTACCTGTGCACGCTGATCTATTGGTTTTATCTGCGCGACTTCTGGAGCAGGTTATTGGTGCTACGCAGCTCTCTTGCCAGGCAAGTATACCTTGCCTTTGTTGTACTATTTAAATTCTGTATTATTAGATGCTTGTTATTTATTAACTGTGCGCGTTCGAGAGAGACTCGGGTGCAGTCAACGGAGGCATTGACGTTAGGACGTGTGTCTGACCTAGTATCTAGTAGACCCACCTAAAGTTGTGGAGTTATTGGTACGACTCCCAAGCCTTGACATATTTTTAACACGTGTTGTGAGTCTCATATAGGGCACGGACCTGCGTACGTGGTTGGCCCCCTGTATGTGTAGGCGTACGACGGATAGGTTATAACTGCTAATAGTGATGCATGTTAGAAGACTTGGCAGTTATTAGTTGGCGGAACGTAGACTATCGTGGTACGACGGTCCAATCCTTTCCTTGTTTGGTTGTAAGGATTGGCCTATTGTTCTAAGGATAGACTATGAGCCAGAGTTACGACGCCTCGGCGTAGTAGCTGACGCATGTTGTGGATACAACATGCTTAGATCATTGGGCGGGAAGGACGACTAGTAGGCATATGGGACACCCCACTCCTTTATACTGGCACTGCACTCGACGGAGTGATACGGACGTATATATATATTACTGATACCATGTTCTGTAGAGTGTCAGACGTTACTTGGTGATATTATAGATACCACACTCTATAGAACGTTGGACGTTACTGTATTCCTGCGCCCGTGTTATATGGGGCATGTGTGGCATATACTAGCCGGTTGTCACGACTGGTGAATTACGTCAGCATATGTCTAGCCTACACCTTCCCATATACTCACAGTTGTCCTCAAATTGCATTTCACTTAGATGGTTAGGTCACCCTGGAGTTATATATTCAGTATTTACTTTATGGCATGTTTTATGTATCTAGTTATGTCCCTCTGAGGACCTGGTCCCTTTCCAGGTGTATTGTTCATGAGTATTCACAGGAGCACAAATCCGGACTGGTTGCGTACATTTCGAGGAGTCCTCTCTTTGAGCCACGTGATTGTTAGATATGGTACTTATACTGTATTTATCTTGGTTACTTCATATTCTAGTTCGGTAGTGGATTTGTTTCCATCCGACTGTCACCTTTAGATACTTTTCATAGAGATCTAGTTTCATAGCTACTGGTCATTTAATTATATTAATTTTATGGATGAGATCTAGATTATACCATGTGACTTGTGTTGGATTTATACCACTTGTGGATTTTGTTATTCATATACAGCGTACGTGTGTTATGGTTTCCATATATTGGAGTGCCATATTCATACGGCTGGCATGCTCACGTGTCCTAGTCCTACGTATTTTGAGACTGGGGCGTGACAGTTGGGTTGTGCACATTGTAATGCACAACTGATGGCTAGTAGCTGTTTATGTTGCTGCTATTTTATTGTTAATATTGTTGTGGATAAAGGGGTGTATCCCGATATACTTGATATCAGAAAATGGGTTAATGTATTTGTGTAGTATGAACTTTGTATTAGTTAGTAGTGTATGATAGGTAGTACCTAGAGGGGGAAACTCGAGCAGGGAAGTCGTATTCCAGCTGTGAAACAACAACTAAAACAAGGACTAGAACAGTAGCAGTATAAGAAGGTGTGGTGTGTGGCATTTGTTCAAGATATTGAAGGGGTCGGCTCTGATACCTGAGTGTATCAATCCTTGTGAGAAGAGGAATGCATTGTGAAATATGACAGTTGACACTTGGGGTGAGTGGGAAGGCAACTGATACTCTAGTACCAGTTGAGAACTAAGGTAGTGACTGATACCTTAGTATCAGTCCAATACCTGGGGGCAGCAAGCTAAGCTTGTGTGCATACTTGTGCATGAGTTATATTGGTGTGTGCTCTGTTGAGAAATAGTTAGAAGGGGTAGTGATGCCACTGCTGTACACAACAGGGTATCAACAGAAGTATCAGACCAAGTGAAGGGGGGACTAGTGTTCTAATGTATATCTGTTAGGCAGGCTTCTAGCAATATCTGTTGGAATGTATAGCACATCAGTAGCTGTAGATATTAGACTTGGAGTTGGGGGTAGTGTATCAGTATATTGGTACATAGGCAGTTGGGGGCTAGAGTGTATGGGGTTGGTACCAGTATTAGTGAAAGTAGAGGCTAAGGTCTGATACCAAGGTATCATTATTACACTAAGGTATTGTTTGTATCAATTTGTATAGTTGGTCAATCAAGGTATTAACTAGTATCTAGGTTAGGGTGGATAATCATTATGATATTAGGTATTAACTTGGTATTAGTATGAGGGTTAGGAATTCTATGAGGTATCAAGAGTTAGACTTGAGTTAAGGTAATAATGTAGTCTAGGTATATGTTAAGTATTAAGTTATTTAGTAAGATATTATCTAGTATTAATTAAACCTTAACTAATATAGCTAGAAGACTTTGGTACTAACTAGCATAAGTTATGTAGTAACTAGTAGGAGTCTAATATTGACCAATTGACATTGTTAAGGCCTAGAAAACCTAGGTATTGACCTAATTTGATTTCCAAGACCTATCTTTAGCCTATAAATCATATTTTAACATATTTTATAATATTTATCATTCCGCATCACCAATTGACATTATTATTTTATATTTATGTCAGTGTGACTTCAGTTTGGGCATCGATCCTCACACATTGCTCAGGACCGCAGACGAGTACATTCTCTGATAGTTTTTATTATTTTGATCATTACTATGATTCTAGTTGTAGTGTATAATTGATTCAGACACAGCGGATACACGGGATAGTCTCATAGATACCTGTTATGATGAGTCATGATTGGAATCCATCGTACTAGCTAGGAAAAGAAAAATATTATTAAGTTATGTGATCATATCCCACCTTACATGCATCATAACTCACCCCACATATCACGTAGGGTATAGCCTGACCATTTACATGCTTCATAGCCTGTTATATATGATTAGTATGACTTTTGCTCGCATCATAGCTAACCAGATAGTTAGCCTGACCTCACATGTATCATAGCCAATCATATACAATAAGCCTGATCTAGTCCCAAGCCGATCACATAATGAACTGATATTTCATGACACTTAGCTAGTATTTTTTTATTCTTGCTCCAGTACATTCATTTCTAGCTTTTATCCATATCTGTTTCACTGCTAGTTAGTTCTATATGATGATTACATGTCTCTCCAGTATTCCTTATCTTCTAGTATTTCTTCCATTATGTATTTTTCTTACGTTGTTTTATAGTTTTTGTCACTATAACTGAAATTATTGTTAGTGTTTATGCTTCGCTCCAATCCTGACTTGATAACATTTTTCAGAGGATCTTGAGGATTTCTGTCCTACCCATTATAGTCCAGGAGTAGTTGATGATTACATCCCGGTGATTCCAGAGGAGCCACTCCCCTTAGAGGAGACACCACCCACAGTTGTTTAGAAAGCACTTCGCCTAGTTTATTTATGTATTGGATTGTTCTAACTTTGAGACTTAAGTTATATTATGTTGAGAACTTATCTATGTTGAGATAGCTAGACTCTAGACTTAATTTATTATTTGATTTGTGTTCTAGACTTATATTAGAACTTCTTTATATCTTTTCATATCTTATCGTGCCATTTACCTTCTTTAGAGTTATTATGATTGAGTAACTTATGAATTGATGATCATATGCATATTAATTGCCCTCCTTATGGAGTTGAGATCATTGATAGGTTATTTTGTGAGTTTTGTTAGTATTTTTGAGACATAGACATCGTTCTACCACCGATGCTGCGGTGTAGGCTGGACGTACCCACGACTCATGCCCAAATTCTGGGTGCGAGTTGTGACATCCTCTCTCTTTCTCCCCAATTAAAGGACTCCACCCAACCAGACACAACACACACTGCCACGGATACACGAACACACACACACACACACAAAAATGGTGTTGTGTGTAGAATTGGATTGGGGGTTGTGTGTGGAACTCAGACACGGTCACACGGACACACGGATACACGGATACATACACACGGACACAAACAAACACTGAGATGATGTTGTAAGTGTATTGTGTGTGGAATTGGATTAGGGGTTAGTATAAGTATATCGTTTGTGGGTGTGACTTGAGGGTGAATATATATGCATTAGTGTAAGTGTTCTTCTTAGTATGCAAAGTTATGTGTTGAGTGAGTTATGTACTAGTGTTGAGTATCAAGTGTTAGTTTCGAAGTATAGATGTTAGCAAAGGGTAAAAGATGTATATTAGTATAGATATCATGGGTGTGGTTGAGGGTTGTAGGCAATGTGATAGGGTAGGTTGGTAACATAGAATACTTGGGTACTTGGTGTTGAGATATCTTGATAAGTGAGGCATGAGTGAGCTAGTGAGGGTTAATAATCTATATAGATAGATACATATATAAGGGTATATAAATATACAGTTATAGAAGTATGTATAAATATGTGTTGATTGTCAAGAGTGAGTGGCCTAGAGTGTATGTTGGTACCAAAATACTAAGTGTCAAGTATAGTTAGTGTCATAGCTATTTGAACTGTATCCTAGTATCAAGATACAAGAGAGTATCAATGTGATATTGTGTATCCAGTATGTGACATCCACATGATACACAAATACCTAGAGTATTATCACACCTATGTCAAGTGTCCTAGGATATCAAGGTAAGGGTAGTTGTCAAGGCCTGAGTCAAGATACTGGGTAAAATACGTATAAGGGTATATATATACATGTAATATGTGATAGATACCTACTAGTAGTGGTCAGTTCGAAGTCAAGTGTACATGCCAGCCCTTCTCTGAAAAGTAAATTTATATCTGTAAACCTTCTTGAGGCTTTTAGAGTTGTAAACTCCCTCACCCAAAATAGGTATTTTGTGTATATTTTATATTATTATATTTATTACAGATGTTGAATTTCTTTAGAGTATTCTCTTAGTTAATTAGAAAATAATTTTTTTAGTATATTTACTTATATAAATATTTATTTAGAATTATTTTTAGGCTATTTTAGATTATTGGGATTTTTTCCATAATTTTTAGTTAATTAAAAACTAGTAACACTAATTTTCTAGGACTTTAAAGAATTTATTTTATGTTCAAACTTAATTAAAAATATCCCAAACTTTTATTTTAGGTTCTAAATAATAAAATATATTTTCTAGAATTTTTTGGAATTTTTTTGATTATTTTTAGCATTTGTTTTGAGTTAATTATGAAAAACTGAATTAAAAATTAATTTCTGAAAAAGAAAACCCAAAAAGTAATTAATTCTGCCCAGTCAGCAAACAGTGGGCCCACCTGTCAGCCTCCTGCAGCGAACAGTGCCGGGCCCGCCTGTCAGTGACCGCGGGGTGGGTGCGAGTCGAGCCGACCTCGAGCCGAGCCGAGTCAGAGTTCGACTCGGACTCAGCTGAGCCGAGCCGGGTCAAACCATGATCGTTCGATTTGGGTGGGGCTGCGCAGATGGCTGACACGTGTCAACTCCGAGCCGCGGCTGCACTCTCTCTCTCCTCTCTATATATAATAGTTTAAGTTATTTTCTAGGGTTTTTTCTTGAGCCAATTTTTGGAGAATTGCCATCTAGGGTTCCTTCATCTTCCAGAAGCCATTGCGCATAGCTTCGGACTCCAAACGAGACCTTGTTTTTTGTGTTAGAATGATATTGAGGTTAGCTTTCTGATTATATAAATTGTTTTATGAAATTATGAGTATTAAATTCTGGAAAATTCGTAGAGCACAGCATGTCCGAAAATAGACGTGTTTCGATGTTTTTACGATTCCGGGAGAACCAGGAATCAGAATCATGAACCGTTTAAAGTTTCGGAAAGCTAATGTCTAGATAATTGACATATGTTTTTCCCAGAATTTAATTCGAAGTATATATATACTGTTAATTCTGTAGAACTTCTAGGTTAGAATTTAACCATCGGTGCACAATACAAATTTGTATGTGCCATAATTCCCAAACGAATTTGAATTCGGACGAGCCGTAAATTCCAGCATATTTTTGACTCTGAAATCTACAAGAAATCATGCATGAAAGTTGAGTTTGTGTCGGTTATCTTTTCGGTCAACAGATCGCCTTGATTTGCGTGCCATGAGTCTCGAGTTGATAAAATTTAGTTCTTTGGACAAAATTTAGGAATTAACATAAAAATCAGATTATAATAAGATTAAAATACTATTTTAGGTTATTTTATTCAGAATTAAAATAGATTAAAATGGAGGAATCTATTCACCCACTTTTGTAACCTAACTTGTTTAATTTATGTGACGGGTAGATCGGACGACGCCTTGAGTTGGGACTTCATCCTTTTCAGACCAGGCAAGATACCTTGCCAAATTGCTTACAGTATTTTGCATGCTTAGTATATTTTTGTATATTTATTGCATTGCTGTTTATTTATTGCATGTGTAGTTCCTTTCAGTCATTACTATATATTAGATATGTTGACACACACTTGACACTTAGTATCATGAGAGGACAATCATTAGGCGTATAAATTTTAACCACTCTGGTAAACCGTAGTATATAGCTCATACTACGGGTGTGTGTCGCGCTGGTCGCTACCCCCGCGGTATGTCGATTTCTGGAGTCTCGCTGGTCGCTACCCCCGCGGTATGTCAATTTTTGATGTCCATTGACGGGTGTGTGAGTTGTGAGGTAGATCGAGTAGCCTACCCTTGCCCATACGTCGAAAAGTTATCCTCATTTGCATTCATATAGATTGTCTTGTACAGCGTACTTATTTATTTTCAAATTATATGCATGTTTACTGTATTCAAATTGGCTCACTTTTCTGTATCTTATTACGTCCCTCTGAGGACCTGGTCCTCTGCCAGGTGTATCTGTTCTTGAGTATTTGTAGGAGCGCAGATCTGGATGGTTATATAAGTTTCGAGGATGTCTTCTCTTCGAGCCCGTGGTTGTTAGCTGGTATTCTTACATTGTGTTTATTGTGTTGTACTTTTCCATTTGAGTTGGTAGTGGATTTGTTTTCATCCAACTATCTTCCTTAGATACTTACTTTGAGATCTAGTTTCATAGACACTGGTTATTTATTTATATTTGATTTTCGTGGATGAGATTTAGATTGTACCCTGTGACTTGTGATATATTTTATACCACTTGTGGATTGATATTCATATTACAACATATGTATGGGATATGGTTTCTATATATTGGAGTTGCCATATCCATACGGCTGGCATGCTTACGTGTTCCTAGTCCTACGTATTTTGGGACTGGGGTATGACATGTTTTTGTGGTGGCCCATGCAGGTCGAGAGCATATTGTCTCGATTACGTTACTGTACCGAACAAGCCTGCACCTAGGATTAGAGTATAGGATCTCATCCACAACTGACTATGACTCATCCTCCTTCCAATCCATTCCGTTTAATAATTGCATCCTGCTTGATTCATGTGCCTTCTCATTAGCTCCTTGAGTGTAGCCTTCTCCTAGAATATAGAAGTCCCTATTATTAGGATGATAATTAGGGTAGCACACCTATTAAGAATACAACGAGAATATAGACACACCACTAACTTTAGAATATCTAGTGAACCCTAGAATTTCTTATCTCTAGAATTGGTTTACCATTACCCCCTGATGTATTATGAAGACCTGTGAGTAGTATAGATACTACTAGAGTTAGTTAGAAGTTACCATAATGTTTGCCCCTAGCATTGAGGAACCAATAGAAAACCAAAATTTAATATTAGGACTGAACCTAACCTTCGCAGTTAGATAAGTATTGGAGAACTAAATTTAGGTTCTTGTCTTGAGATAAGAAGACAGTACCTTAGAAAGCCAAGAGCATTGAATATAGTATTTTCTTGATTATACCGCAAATGCAGAGAGTAGCGTAGCATCTCCCCTTAGGAAACCTTGACATTATCTATAGCCTCTCTATTTTATTTCATATATTGTTCCCCTGAAACCCTAGCGCTCGCTACTTGTGCGACGACTAATCATGTTTTCTCTTCTTCATTTTTTAACTCGTGTCACCTGATCCTCCTGATAGTAGGCCAAGTAATTTTATCCTTTGTTAAGGACATATAGTTTGCTAGGATTATAGTTGTAGTCTCGAATTTGAACATTTTATGCTTGGTAGTTAAAGTTTGATAAGTTGAGTTGTTCTTGCAGACTGCGATCCGATGATTATCCCTTAGTGTTAAATCGCGTAATTTGTACCCTCACCTCGATACGAGTTAGACCCCTTTTCCCCCTTAACGGCTAGTAACTCTTCTATCCCTACGATTGACACCTGTTCTATGAGCATTATGATTAAGACTTAAGGTGACCCTTACCTATATAATGCAATAGGAGACCCTAATAAGAGTTTCTATTCTATGTATATGTGCAAGGTTATTTTTGTAGGATCCTCTTAGGACTGTCACAGTACTAGTTTAATTCTTTTAAGTTGGGTAGTATGTCTCACAACCTAGTATCACATAGTCCACTTGACCCATCGAGATAGTGTAACTGAATGACATTAATTGTATGCTAGCATAAGACGACAGTATTTATTCAGACAATAGAATTTAGAGGACCTTGCCCCTATTTGGTCGACTAGCGACATAGACAAGGAGGTTGTATGATAACTATAGAGATTTGTAGAGTCTTTATTATTATTGCTTATTCTGTTTTTTTTTGTTTTGTTTTTGTGAACTTGAATTGACTTGTACCTCCTTTCATCATCATCTAGCGTACCTATAATTGTTGTACCACCTTGACTTATGCCGCTATTATAGCCTAGTTTTGCAAGCTTATTCTTTCATCAAGCTTGTTCACTATATATGTATTAGTGGATGCATACATTAATATATTTCAGAATTAGTGTACTACGGTCTGATCAACCATAGTGCGCGTGGTTCGCCTTTCGTATAACTACTTTACGTGAATTGAGATATCTAGTGATTAATAGATGAATGAACTTGCCCTCTAGATATGTCTGAGCATATCGTATCCGTTACATAACTGTACCGATGCAAGCATGTGGATAGGCATTACCAAAATAAGATTTCAATCCACAACTGCCTTGACAATTTCCATTGAATTCTTTAAACGCCTTGAGCCCCATACTACTAATCGATTACCTCCCCCTTGAACTCTTTATTATTGTTTTCCGTCTTCCCTTATTTCGGAAAGACGAAACCTCGTGCTGGGTATAAAGTTTGATACACAGAGAGTACTAGATATACCCCATAGGCCGATCACATACTTGAGGATTATTCTTTCGTAATTAAGGACATATCATATAAGATATAATTGGCATGGAAGTTTTGAGGATTGAATGACATGAGTAAAACAAATTAAGGAATATTTTCTTAAGGTATATAGCCTTATGTGATAGATGGGTAAATTATAAGTTGGGTAGCAGTGCATTGTCAACTCGAGAGGAATTTCTTTTAGATTGTGATCGAGTAAGATTAGATTGGGAGAGGTTCAAGCCATTTTAATTTTGAGAAATTTAGAAGAATGACTAAGATGATGAGGATTAATGAGTTGATATTGAGGACCCAATATTTGTACCTTAAGTACATGATTTAAATTTTTGAACAATGAAGGTAGAATCATCAATTTGAATTTGGAGGATAAATATAGAATTTTTGACTTGAACATTGGTGGACTGCATTTAAATTATTTTTCAATTTGATGATTTGAATTAAGAATTTAAATTTTGGTTGGACTACCTATTGGAAATATTGAGGTTGTGAATGGAATATAAAAGTTGAAGCATACAAAAATTTATAAGTGAAAAATAGGAATGATAATGGACTCAAATTACTTCTAGAGAAAATTATGATAGTTGGAGATCGTGAAAAAAATTTAATTGCGTATTTAAATCTTGAAGATGTTATATGGATTCGGATATGGATAATTTGAAAAAGCGAGAAGAGATAACCATAGGTTGAATTTTGATTTGAACAATGATTATCTTAATTTTGAAGTGATCGCGATAGATTTGAATAGATTTTGTTATTTAAATTTTTGGAAGAGATTGCGATTGACGTACCTTATGTACGAATGTGAAAGATTTAACAAATTATGCCTTATTTTAATTTCGAGGATGAAATTATTTTAAGTTGGGTAGATTGTAAACTCCCTCACCCAAAATAGGTATTTTGTGTATATTTTATATTATTATATTTATTATAGATGTTGAATTTCTTTAGAGTATTCTCTTAGTTAATTAGAAAATAATTTTTTTAGTATATTTACTTATATAAATATTTATTTAGAATTATTTTTAGGCTATTTTAGATTATTGGGATTTTTTCCATAATTTTTAGTTAATTAAAAACTAGTAACACTAATTTTCTAGGATTTTGAAGAATTTATTTTATATTCAAACTTAATTAAAAATATCCCAAACTTTTATTTTAGGTTTTAAATAATAAAATATATTTTCTAAAATTTTTTGGAAATTTTCTGATTGTATTTAGCATTTATTTTGAGTTAATTATGAAAAACTGAATTAAAACTAATTTCTGAAAAAAAAAACCCAAAAAGTAATTAATTCTGCCCAGTCAGCAAACAGTGGGCCCACCTGTCAGCCTCCCGCAACGAACAGTGTCGGGCCCGCCTGTCAGTGAACGCGGGGTGGGTGCGAGCCGAGCCGAGCCGACCTCGAGCCGAGCCGAGTCAGAGTTCGACTCGGACTCAGCTGAGCCGAGTCGGGTCAAACCATGATCGTTCGATTTGGGCGGGGCTGCGCGGATGGCTGACATGTGTCAACTCCGAGCCGCGGCTGCACTCTCTCTCTCCTCTCTATACATATAATAGTTTAAGTTATTTTCTAGGGTTTTTTCTTGAGCCAATTTTTGGAGAATTGCCATCTAGGGTTCCTTCATCTTCCAGAAGCCATTGCGCATAGCTCCGGACTCCAAACGAGGCCTAGTTTTTTGTGTTAGAACGATATTGAGGTTAGCTTTCTGATTATATAAATTGTTTTACGAAATTACGAGTATTAAATTCTGGAAAATTCGTAGAGCACAGTATGTCCGAAAATAGACGTGTTTCGATGTTTTCGCGATTCCGGGAGAACCAGGAATCAGAATCATGAACCGTTTGAAGTTTCGGAAAGTTAATCTCTAGATAATTGACATATGTTTTTCCCAGAATTTAATTCAAAGTATATATATACTGTTAATTCTGTAGAACTTTTAGGTTAGAATTTAACCATCGATGCACAATACAAATTTGTATGTGTCATAATTCCCAAACGAATTTGAATTCGGACGAGCCGTAAATTCCAGCATATTTTTGATGCTGAAATCTACAGGAAATCATGCATGAAAGTTGAGTTTGTGTCGGTTGACTTTTTGGTCAACAGATCGCCTCGATTTGCGTGCCATGAGTCTCGAGTTGATAAAATTCAGTTCTTTGGACAAAATTTCAGAATTAACATAAAAATTAGATTATAATAAGATTAAAATACTATTTTAGGTTATTTTATTCAGAATTAAAATAGATTAAAATGGAGGAACCTATTCACCCACTTTTGTAACCTAACTTGTTTAATTTATGTGACGGGTAGATCGGACGACGCCTTGAGTTGGGACTTCATCTTTTTCAGACCAGGCAAGATACCTTGCCAAATTGCTTACAGTATTTTGCATGCTTAGTATATTTCTGTATATTTATTGCATTGCTGTTTATTTATTGCATGTGTAGTTCCTTTCAGTCATTACTATATATTAGATATGTTGACACACACTTGACACTTAGTATCATGAGAGGACAATCATTAGGCGTATGGGCTTTTAACCACTCTGGTAAACCGTAGTATATAGCTCGCACTACGGGCGTGTGTCGCGCTGTTCGCTACCCCCGCGGTATGTCGATTTCTGGAGTCTCGTTGGTCGCTACCCCCGCGGTATGTCGATTTCTGACCATTGACGGGTGTGTGAGTTGTGAGATAGATCGAGTAGCCTACCCTTGCCCATACGTTAAAAAGTTGTCCTCATTTGCATTCATATAGATTGTCTTGTACAGCGTACTTATTTATTTTCAAATTATATGCATGTTTACTGTATTCAAATTGGCTCACTTTTTTGTATCTTGTTACGTCCCTCTGAGGACCTGGTCCTCTGCCAGGTGTATCTGTTCTTGAGTATTTGCAGGAGCGCAGATTTGGATGGTTATATAAGTTTCGAGGATGTCTTCTCTTCGAACCCGTGGTTGTTAGCTGGTATTCTTACATTGTGTTTATTGTGTTGTACTTTTCCATTTGAGTTGGTAGTGGATTTGTTTCCATCCAACTATCATCCTTAGATACTTACTTTGAGATCTAGTTTCATAGACACTGGTTATTTATTTATATTTGATTTTCGTGGATGAGATTTAGATTGTACCCTGTGACTTGTGGTACATTTTATACCACTTGTGGATTGATATTCATATTAAAGCGTATGTATGGGATATGGTTTCCATATATTGGAGTTGCCATATCCATACGGCTGGCATGCTTACGTGTTCCTAGTCCTACGTATTTTGGGACTGGGGCGTGACAAGAGTTCTACCAATTTTTGAAAAATCGTAGAAAAGACAAAGAACGCATCAAAGTGTCTATGTCATATTTTTCAAAAATATGTTTAAACTCTAAAAGTCTCAAGAAGGCTTGCAGAACTAAATTTTTTTTTCCAGAGAAGGGCTGACAATGAACATGTGACGACACCTATTTAATAGGGTTTGAAATTAGAGTTGTCCACATGTCTACTAGTTTTTGGATTATTACGAATTATAAAACGGATACCCATAAACCACGATATGGATACTCACATATGACAACTCGAATACTCACGCATCAATAGAAGTTATTACTTTGATGAACATGTGTATCCATCTTTGCATCCATTTAGATAATATACATGAACGGTGTCTATTCATCTTTTCAGAAGTATCTAGAAATGGATTTGAATTAATACCTACGCCATCGTTCGTGGATGTACAACCATCATCATGATGATATGGGCGGTGTGTAGGATGAATTCATACAAGAGGTGAAATAATTCCTGTAGTTTGCTAAGGTATTCCCTTAGTACATGGACTGCACCAAAATTAAGTGTCTGTGTGTGAGATGTCAAAACTTAAAATATCACTTAGAAGTAAATTTGACATATCATCTGTACTCGAGGGATTTTGTGCCAAATTATTACCAGTGTGTAGGACCATGTATGGCAACTCTAGAGGGGGTGAATAGAGTTTATGTATGCAGCAGAGTAAAATCACCTATTTAAAATATAATTATATGGCATGCAATGGTGATCAACTACTAGCAGTTAGAATATATACAATAGAGTGAGAGAAAGCAATTGTAAATACCAAGATGTATACTTGTTTTCCTCTTAGAGGACTATTCCAGTCCCGAGAACTCAAGTTTAGAGTTTTATCTACTATAATCACCAATAGTGAATAACAAGCTTTGATCAGAAGGCTTGTCACTTCTTTACACCATGAGGTTTGATCCGAAGTCTCGCAACTTCATAGCTAGAGAGAGAGAGTAACTGATGGAACCAAGCTCTTTACAACTCTGTAGATTTCTAGACCGAGACCGCACATGGCACTAGGAAGTCTAGGGAGTTGCTCTTGGAGATATAAAAGTTAAGGCTTAGATGTTTGCTCATAATAGGATACAAGATTTAAGAATGGTTGAGTGAGTAGGAATGTAAAAATCCAATCCTATTTATAGTATGTAGGCAAACAGAATTTGGCCAGAATTCTGATGGGGTTTAATTCAAATTTTCAACTGTTGGGCCGGGAAATCAGGAGCTAATTGAACTGGTTGATTTTATCCCAAAAGGGTAACCGAGTTCGGTTCGAGTTCGGCATGAATTCGGCCTAGTTCGATTTCTAAGTATGGTAGACTTTGTTAATGAATGTGGCCTGATTTGGTGGATAGGTTCTTTGGTTTATTTGAGTGGAGTAGGTATCTAAGTATATGTACTTTGATTTGCCAGTGTGACTCAGCTTACATCAATCCTAGACTCAAATAAATAAAAGATTATACTTGAATATGGAACCAAAATTTAATAAACAAATCATTTAGCTGGTGCAGAGTCTAACTTTAGTACTAACGAAGTTGATATACTTTGCATCGAGTATCTGCTTTATTTGTATTTTAGATCTAATGTTTGATGATTATCAGAATCATGTTGACTGTGACCACTTTATGTCAACAATATCTCTCATTATGATAATTGACAAGCTATGCCAAAATACATATAGGTGAGTATGATGTAGCATTTGATGCAAGTAATTGAAACATATAAGAAGATTCCTTGTAGGTAGATCTTTCAGTTAAAAATAAGCTTTTTAAGAAAAGCTCCCCCGTAAGTAGATCTTTCCTTTGAACGGGTGCACTTGAATGACCTGTAACTTGTCATTTTTTTATAGCAAAATTAGGTGCAGGTATATCAAGAATACAGATATAAATATATCACAATTTATAATTTATATATGTCATCAACTATACATCAACCATAATTGTCATATTTTGTCACATTTTGTCATTTCTCTCCCTTTGTCAATATATCATAGGAGTAAATAAAAACT
Source organism: Iris macrosiphon (assembly GCA_036927795.1). NCBI lineage: Eukaryota > Viridiplantae > Streptophyta > Magnoliopsida > Asparagales > Iridaceae > Iris > Iris macrosiphon. The sequence continues at coordinate 670,015 of JAYESA010000044.1, read as the reverse complement.
CCTCCGTGACGAGTGATTATGACAACTTGAAGAAAAAGACATATTAACTAAAAAAAAGTATCATGCATTATTTAATTAAAACAAGTATCAAGACTGGCGAATATCTAGATACAAATAACCAAAATAGCATAAAATTTTATGAACATTTTAAGCAAATGTTTCTAGTACACTGAAATAGAAACAAAAATAAAACCACATAGCCAAAAGAAACTATCAAAAATCATCATCAACAGCATCAGCAGGCGGATGATCATCAAAATATGCTCCAGTAGGGTCGAAGTACTGCTGAACAAATGGATCATCGATCCTATAGCCTGAGCGGAAAGGATCACGAGTTACTGGGTGAGGTGTAGTAGGATGATAGGCTAGGTGATAATGAAGATCTGCTAGGGAGTTGGCTAATGTGTGGGCCTGGATAGTTGTACGATAAGACTGGTCGCGAAGTCGAGTGATAATCATAGTGTTATGCTCCTGGTGTTGAGCAGCTATCATCTCGTTTTGCAACCTAAATTGCTTGCAGAATATCTCATGGATTGAGTCCAAGGTAGCAGGCTGTGCAGAGGATGATGGAGTAGGAGTTGGATCAGGAGGAGTTGGATCAGCTAGTGTATCAGAATCAGATCTGGATGAGTCATCTTCATCAGGAGCGAGAGAGGTAGGCTGAGTCCTGCGGGCTTTGGTGAGATAAGCTGGCTAAGATAGATAAGTGGGTTCTTCCATAGGAATATGGAAGTGCTCAAAGATGAGTGGTAGATACATGGCATAAGAAAGTTGACTTTTGTGTTTATAATAGTCAATCATCTGCCTAATCATGGTCTTAGGAAGACTAAAGGGAGTGGATGTGTAGAAGTTATATAAAACAGACATCTCCTTATAGGTAACATCATCTTTGGAGGTTTGCTTGGGAATGAAAGCAGAGTAAATTATACCATGAAGTTCATAAAAGTATTGGTTGAAATAACGAGCACGGAACTTCCCGTCAGGACAAGGATGAGGGGCACAAAGTATGTCCCTGAAAGAATCAAGAGTGATGTCGTCTCTGAGATTGAGTTTTTCGATCTCAACTAGGGCATCTCCCTCGTTTGGGATTTCAAGGATTTCACCCAAAGTTGTATCATCAAATTCAATGTTGATCCTACCCACTTTCGAAGAAATAGACCATTGATCATGAGATAGATTACAATAAAATATGCGAATGACGTTCAAATAATTGGGTTTAGACGATGAAGATAAATTCTACAAGTTTAAGTTTTTGGGCATGAAATGGAGTAAAAATGATAGGATTGCCCTTGTAAATATTTTTTGCACAAAATCATTGAACCATAAATTTGAGGCATCAAGAGAAGTGATAATGAAGTTATCATATTCACTGGGGTTTGCAATGTTGGAAGAAAATAGGGAATATAGAACATCATCACTTGAGGGTTGGGAAGAGAAAGTTCAAGTCCGATTTTAATATGTCGCAAGAATGCTTCTACTTGCCTTTAACGCCGGCAGGTGCTAAGTTACCTAAAGACTTCTACCAGTTTAAGGGGATGGTGAAATCGCTCTGGATGGGATACGAGAAAATTGATGCATTTCACAACGGGTGCATGCTGTACTACAAAGACGATAAGGATGAAGACGTGTATAGATTTTGTGGTGTCGATCGCTACAAGGCAACTGGTACAGGAAGGTTTGATGATGTAAGAAAGTCGACCGATTCGACGCACTACTTGCCTTTAATGTTGCGGTTGCAGAGGTTATTTATGGTGTAGGAGACTGCCGAAAATATGAGTTGGCACAGGCAAAAGCAGATTGAAGGAGTGTTGGTTCACCCATCCGATAAAGAAATATGGAAGCACTTCGATCGAGAGTATCCCAATTTCTCTTTGGATTCGTGTAATATAAGATTGGGGCTCTCCTCCAACAGTTTTACCCCATTCGGACTTTCGGGCTCCCAGTATTCGTGTTGGCCTGTGATCGTCATCCCGTACAACCTACCGCCTTAGATATACATAAAGACTCCGGTTATGCTCTTAACTATCATTATCCCTGGTCCGAACAATCTAAAGAGGAATAACGATGTGTACTTGCAACCATTGATAGATGAGTTGAATCAGCTGTCGGAAGTAGGTGCCAACACGTACAATATTTCAAAAAAGCAAAATTTTTAGATGAGGGCAACACTTATGTGGACCATCAACGACTTTTCCTCTTATGACATGTTATCAGGATGGAGCACTCATGGTCGTCTCTCATGTCCGTATTGCATGGACCATACTAAGGCTTTTTATTTGAAACACGGAGGAAAACCGTACTTCTTTAACTGTCATCGATAATTTTTGTCGTCGGATCATCCGTTCCGGAGCAACAGGAATGCATTTTGTGTCAGCATTATTGAGAAGGAAAATTATCACGACCCGCTCCCTGGATTTGGGTATGAGTCATGAGTACGTCCAGCGTAAGCCATAGTGTCAGCGGTAGAATACTGTACAATAAGCCATAAGTATAATCTATAACCCACAACTTATATATACATATCCACACTATACTCATTCACATGTACTAGATTAAATAAATACACCAGAGATAATAAAGAAATAATAGTCTCGATGCGGGTCCAAGAAGTCTCCCAAAAATGATTGAACATCCAAGGAACAATATTCAAAATACTCTAGAAAAATTATCGGAGAACAATCTGGTCCAAAATAACTAACAAAAACAAAATCACTACTCTACTAAACTACTCCATCGCATACGGGGTCTGAGCTGCTAACTCTCCCTGATCCTCCTGAAGGGCAAGATCAGGCTCTATTATGTCGCTAGCATACAGTCCATAATATGTAGGGATCACATCCTCATTGTAGTCACCTAAAATATGGTTATCCAGTCAGGAAATGAACGAGTACATCACAGTGAAAATAGTTCCAAGACATGGTAGAAGCTATAAGACAATAAATAGTAAAGAGTATATGATAGCAACATAACTGAAATCACAATAAGGCAACCAAAATAACTAAATGCTGATGTCCTGTCATGGCAAAGATGTAGTACAATATCTCCAAGCAACATAGGAATAACTGGAATATATGGAAGAAAAGATAGGAACAACTACTCTACGTAATTTGAAATACTTTGTTGATATGTGAACGACTAAGGGTAAAATTTGATAAACTATACGTGTTGTGCATGGCTGCTAATATTCTAGTAAGGCCATGGGATGGAAAGATTAGTTCACACGTTCACTAAGTATTTTTCCTCCCCACGAGCACAACATGGATTCCGAACCAGTCACGTAGAAATAACAATAATCCAGAACAGTCACGTATCTCATAACAAGAATCCGCCTTACTAATCTGTGTAACAGGGATCGAGAATCAAATAATCAATACTAAGCATGCATTATAGAGACTATCAAGCACTGAAAGTAATCACATAAATGTACTTGCCTGTGGTCCTTAGTAGTGGTTGGATCAGGTCCCAATTCAGAGTCCAAATCCTACATATGATATGTTACCATGTCAAGAGATAATTTATTTTAATTTATTTAATTCTAGAATAATTACTCTAAAATCCTATTTTAATTTTTTATTCTGAATTTTTAGGTCAATTCTTAAATTTTGTCAAAAGAACCCAATTTTATCAACTCGAGACTCATGGCACGCAAATCGAGGTAATCTGTTGACCAAAAAGTCAACTGATACAAACTTGACTTTTATGTATAATTACTTGTAGGTTTCAGCGTCACTAACATGCTAAAATTTATGACTCATCCGGATTCGAATTCGTTTGAAAATTATTGTACATACAAAATCGTATTGTGCAACGGTGGTTGATTGCTAACCTAAAAGTTCTACAAAATTAACAGCACATAAATAGTTTGAATTAAATTCTGAAAAAACATATGTCGACGGTCTCGACGTTAGCTTTCCAAAACTTTAAACGGTTCATGATTCAGATCCTTGTTCTCCCAAAATTATAAAAATACTGAGACATATCTATTTTTGAACATGTTGTGCTCTACGAATTTTCTAGAATTTAATACTCTAAATTTTGTGAAAAAAATTACATATTCAGGAGAGTAACCTCAATATAGTTCTAACACAATAAACCGAAGCACTTTTGGAGTCTGGAGCTATAAGCAATGGCTACACGAAGTTGAACGAACCTTAGATTAGAACTCCCCCAAAGTGCTTCTCTCTCTCTCTAAAATTAATTCGACAGAAAAGACGAAAACCTAAACTATATATATATATATATATATATATATATGCATTCGCGGTTTCAGGGCTGCCATGTGGCACGCATCTATCGTCGCCTGCCCGAATCGAACGGTCCAGCCTCAAGCCAGCTTGGCTCCATCCGAGTCTGACTCCCGCTCGGAGTAGCTCGGCTACCAGTCAAACCCGGAAGCTGCATCAACAGTTGACCCATGGGCTGGGTCACCGACAGGTGGGCCCGCCCTTGCGTTGACTGTGTAATACTTTTAGTTTATTAATCAGAAACAGTTTTTAATATAATTTTTGAATAAATAACTCAAAATAAATATTAAAAATAATCAAAAAATTTCCAAAAAATTTTAGAAAATATATTTAGTTATTTAGAACCTAAATTAAAAGTTTGGAAAGATTTTAATTAGGTTTAACACTAAAATAAATTCTTTAAAACCCTAGAAAATTAGTTTTACCAGTTTTAATTAACCAAAAATTGTGAAAAAAATCCCAATAGTCTCAAATTAACCTAATGACAACATTTAATATATAATTTTAGGATATGGAGGTAACACAAATCTACCTCCAAGGTGGCCCATAGACACGATATGGGAAGAGATTAAAGATTTATAAAGTATTATCGAAGAGCCTACTAAGGGGTACAAGTGCGATGGATTTGATCACACTCATAACTGGACGAAGATATGCATATTCTGGGACCTGCCAGATCGGAGCACCAATCTGATCAGACATAACTTTGATGTCTTGCATATAGAGAAGAATGTGTTTGACAACATAATTAATACTGTATTGTACGTAAAGGGGAAGACGAAAGACAATCCCAAGGCCAGGTTGGACTTGGAAGAAATATGCAGACGCCCTGCGCTGCATTTGATATAGGAAGGGAATGGGAAGTATAAGTTGCCTAAGGCAATTTTTTCACTGGAAAAGGAGGATAAAGGGAGACTTTGTAGGTGGATTCAAGGGCTAAAATTTTCAGACAGATACATGTCGAATCTGAGAAGATGCGTCGACCCGAAGGAGAACAAACTAACGGGTATGAAGAGTCATGACTGTCATGTATTCATAGAGAGGTTAATTCCGATTATAATTCGAGAATTCTTACCATAGGTAGTTTGGGATCCATTGACAGAACTTAGCATATTCTTCAAAGATCTTTGTTCTACTAAGTTGCTCGTCGATCGCCTAGAAAAGCAAGAGAAGGACATTGCGATAATACTATGTAAGCTCAAGCGGGTGTTTCCTCCTGGATTTTTCAACTCCATAAAATATTTGCCATTTTATCTTTTCTATAAGGCCCGTATTGGTAGACCTGTAGGTTATCGATGGATGTATCCGTTCGAGCGACAGTTGAACCACCTAAAGAGAAAGGTTAAAAATAAGGCACATATCGTGGGTTATATTTGTAAAGCATATATTCTCGAAAAGATTACAAACTTTTGTTCCATGTATTTCAAGCCTCATGTTTCTATTAATCTAACGAGAGCCCCAAAAAACGATGACGGGTACCGGGAATCTAATGATACAATACTGAAGGTATTCAATAATTTTGGTAAGCCTTCGAGCAAAATAAAGAAGAGATATATGCATGACGATGAGCTATAGGCTGCTTAGTTGTATATATTACTCAACTGTGACGAGGATAAAGTGGAGAAGCTTGAGGGGTAAGTAATTAATACGTCCATGTTTAAGTCATCTCAATGTAATAGTATACGCTAATATTGTTACACTAATTAGGTAATATTTTGTTATTTTTTAACACATTTAATGATGAGGCGAGGTTGATGAGACCATACATAACAGATGAAGAAGTAGAACAGGAAATGAGACGGCATTTCCCTTCTTAGTTGAGTGCATATGTAAGGAGCTCGCTATTTTCTTTTTGTATATACACTTTACAAAATAATTAATAGAACTTTGAACTTAATTTCTTATCTTGTAGTATTTAGGTCGATCGTCAAGGCTCAGAATTTGAGAATGAATCTATTAGAACTCTAGCTAAGTGGCCAATTTATGCCATCAAAATCTGGCCAAGCTATTGTGTAAATGGATTTAGGTTCAAGTCAACAACTGCTCTGATCAGAGACAACTTCTTAGATCTCGATTCCACGAAAAATAGTTGTTTGTGTATATCAGTTCTTCGAACTATAAAGATGTTGATACATGCAATAATTTCTATGGCGTCTTACGGGAGATTGTGAAGTTGATATATAATTATAGAATAGAGCCTGCTAAGATCATGTTATTCAGGTATGATTGGTTCGATCCGATCCAAGATCAAGATTAGAAAATAGACAAGCATGGTCTTATGAATATAAAATAGCGTCTTCGATACCAAGGCTATGAACTATTTGTCCTATCAACTCAGGCTTAGCTCATGTACATCATAACTTATCCTAACGGAGAATAACAAGGTCGGACGGATGGGCAGTATGCAAGACCAAAGCTCAAAATACTTTTGACATTGACGAAATAGCTTATCAGGAGAATGAGCTACGTCTTATAACAAATGTAGTATATGTGGACTCAATAGAGTTTCCCATTACACGTCTAATCGTATAGAAGAGGTAGAATTATCCAAAGAGGAAGGCAAAGTAGATGAAAGTAAAGATGCGGAGGAAGAGGAGGACGAGAAAAACGAAGAAGATAAATTTTCAGAAGAGGATTGAAAATAAAATGAAATCTATTTAGTCTTTTGACATGCGGGATGTAACAAGTATTTGGAATGTAACATGTATTTAGACTTTTGACATGCATGATATTTTAGCTGTGGAATATAAAATTTAAAACTACATATAACTTTTGTACCTTCCAAATGATGTATCAAGACGAATATTTGGATGCATATATTTCTATTTGTTATTAATTATATTCTTTGTTTTTATTTATCTTACCAGATGGCACCCATGACCCGAGCACGTCGCTTGAGAGAGGCCCCTCCTACTGTTAAGGAGGAAATAGCACCTCTTAGTGTTAATGAGGAAGTGGTACCTCCTACTATTATGGAGGAAGTGGCACCTATAGAGAAAGTGGTACCTCCGGCTGTTAAGAATGAAGGGGCTGTTAAGGAGGAAGTGGGGAGTTCCAGTCACCCAACACCTACAACAGAGATTAATCACCTAGACGCTGCCTATGCAGAGTGGCTGAGGGACTGCTTTCTGCCTCAGCGTAGCTAGACAAGCATGATAGGACTTTTGCCCGAATTTGTCTCCGGTAGACTTATCGTTGTATTATCTTTCTGAATCATACTTCTTAGATGGATTATCTTTCTGGATATATTATCTTTCTGTATTAGACTTATGTGCTTATCATATTATGCTTATCTTACTTAGAATTTGATTGAGTATTGTTTTGTGATATTATTGTATTTTAGCTGTGGATGTATTGAGAAATTGGATGTATTATCTTTCTAGATGTATTATCTTACTATACTGTTTGCTTGTAACTTTCATTTTGTTTATCCCAAGTTAGGTGTGACAGGAAGACGTGGATCATTCGGTTAGTCTAGAGGTAGAGTTTCTAGACAACATGTTACTCCTACTGGAAGTTTTTCTTTGGGACACAGTACTGGGTCCGGACCCTCGTCTCCCATTACTCCAGTCTTTCAACCACTATCTACTCCTGTTAGTACCCCTGGGACGAGCAATTCCAGGCCTGAGACTACTCCTACGTCCGTCGTTCCTCCTGTTGATGGTACCATAGGGACCAAGGAGCATATGGACGAGGCCCAGCCGACTGCGCCTTCGTATGCTGGAATTTAGAGTGATCCTCAGTGTGATCCTTCGGACGAGACGATGATGGAGATTTGGGCCGATGGGCCTACAAAGTAAGTTAATTAGTTTTAGTTTTCTTACGCATGTATAAATATAAATTTACTTTTTTTTGAATATATTATCTATGTATAGATATCGTCCCTCGATGGTACAGAGAGCCTTGGGGCATTTCTTGAGGGAAAACTATGGTGGCCCTTAGATCAACTACTCTGATGCCCCTAACGAGAGGAAGGCATTCTGGTTTGCGCACTTCAAGGTAAAAGTAAATTTGGTTTTACTATCAATTATCTAATTTGATATTTTTATATAAATTACTACATTACTTCTTGTAGAAAACATATTTCTATCTGCCACACCGGGCTGAGAAGATCGAGGAACACTTTCCCTCCGTCGCCGCCAGACTAATCCGTGATGCGATCCACAACCAGAAGGATCGTGCTGCTTTGGGATAAATAATCCAAGGTTGGATCACGTCAGAGCAGTGGACTGCGATGACGGCTATATTTAACGATCCCAAGTATAAGGAGAAGTCGAAGAAGGCGAAGGCGGCCAGGAAGAAGGCAAAAAAGTGGTACGGTAGGTCGATTCCGATGACGGAACATTTCCGTCGCATGGTATGTATTTCATTGTATAAATAGTATTTTAATCAAAGTAGTATAAAATATTTAATTTTAGTAATATGCAATGTATTTTTTAATGGGTCCAGAGGGGTGAGAACGCTAACATGGTGACAGTCTTCCTGGCCACCCATAGGAAGCGCGGATAACTCATCGATGAGAGGTCCACGCAGAGCCGCGTAAGTATTACTTTATGTTTTGTTGATTTTAATATAACTTAGAAAATATGCAAATAAATATTCATGTAGTTAGTAATAAGTACCTTAGATATATATATTAATAATTATGCATGACGAGTGGATAGTAAGTAGTACGCATATCGAGAGATACATTTTTTTAGAATAAGTATCTTAGGCTCTGTGAGCGGTCGACCCAGTCCACACAGAGAGAGGCCAGTAGTTCCTCGCAGCCCTCAGCCTACCCAGCTCCGTCGGCTGACGAGCTGTGGATGACCGTCATTGGTGGTCTGTAGAGGGGTGAGGACGCTAACATGGTGACAGTCTTCCTGGCCACCCATAGGAAGCGCGAACAACTCATCGATGAGAGGTCCACGCAGAGCTGCGTAAGAATTACTTTATGTTTTGTTGATTTTAATATAACTTAGAAAATATGCAAATAAATATTCATGTAGTTAGTAATAAGTACCTTAGATATATATATTAATAATTATGCATGACGAGTGGATAGTAAGTAGTACGCGTATCGAGAGATACATATTTTTAGAATAAGTATCTTAGGCTCAGTGAGCGGTCGACCCAGTCCACACAGAGAGAGGCCAGTAGTTCCTCGCAGCCCTCCGCCTACCCAGCTCCGTCGGCTGACGAGCTGTGGATGACCGTCATTGGTGGTCTGTAGAGGGGTACGTACTACGGTACGGGATCCTACTGCGCCTATGTTGCGTCCCGGTCCTCTAGGACCCTCTCTGCCAGTGTGCATACCACACAACAGGAGTCGGTGCAAGCCCAATAGGAGAGGGTTTACCATTAGATTGCGTCTCTGCGTGACGAGTTGCTACAGAGGATTACGTTGCATCCCACATCATAGACGGATGATGCAACGATCGTAGCACATTTTGATTATCTTAAGCATAACATTGCAGAGATGAGGGATTTGGCCACGTCGCAAGAGCGCAACATGATGGCGCTACAGGGGTCACATGTAGCCATGGACGATGAACTAACTAGGCTGCAGACGTCATAGGTTCAGATAAGCCAGTCAGTGGAGTAGAGTACTGTGAGGATGTTATCTGTCCTGGATACTTGCAATGCTCGACTGACAGCGTTAGAGCAATTACGTCCTCCTGGTCCGTCGGCATCGATATCTACATCGGCTGTACAGACTCCTCCATCGGCTGCCATGGTGATTTCACCGGAGCAGTGGGCCTCGTTGATATCCCAGATTCCCGATGGGCTCCTCCTCCTCCTCCTCCTCCTCCTGATCAGCATTAGTTGTTTGGATATTTGTGTGTATTGACCCATTTATGGGTTTTTTATTATTATTTCTGTACACTTTTATTGTGTGACTGTGATACTTTTATTATGTGACTAGATGGAGATACTTTTGTGTACTTTTATCCTGATCAGTAGTGGGCCTCACTGTAATTTTTTCGTACATTTATCCATTTATTTCTATTTTTATCCATTTTATTTCATATACTTTTGTGTGCAATTTGGTGTTGAGTGTGAATGTACTTGTGTTGAGAGTTCTACCGAAGGGGTAGGCGAACCTAGGAAATTCAACAGAGGGTTGCTCTGGGTCTGTCTATTTTTATCAACTGTGATGTTGTAGGGATATATGACAAACTGTAAGCATATTGTTAGCCCATCTGGTCTCAATCAACTTGATTTTGATAGTTAACTAAACCATGTATTGATATGTCACAATATGAAGACTCAACACTGTTGCTACATGCGTACTGCGTCGTTATAAATATAATTTTCACTTTATTTGAGTATAGAACTTATGTAAATCGAGTCACACTGGCACAACCCAAAGTCCACTCAAATAAACCCTCGAACCCATCCATAAATCAGTCCATATTCATTCACAAATCCTACCTGATTAGGCAACCGAACTTGGGCCAAATTTATGCCGAACTATGACCGAACTCGGTTTTCCCTTTGGTATGAAATCAATCTAGTTTTTAATCCCGAATTTCTTGGCCCAACGTTCAAAAATTTGAATTAAATACCATATAAATTTTGGCCAAATTTTGTTTGCCAATACACTATAAATAGATTGGATTTCCACATTCCTACTCACTCAACTTTTCTTAATCCTAAGGAATCACATATGTGTGCAGTTAATCGTATCTTCAAATACCTTAAAAGAACTTTGTCGGCAGGCTTATGGTATCCCAAAACCACATTCTTTGACCTTATCGGTTATTCGGATGCTGATTTTGCTGGATGCAAAGTCGATCGAAAAAGCACAAGCGACACCTGTCATTTTCTAGAAAAGTCTCTAGTCTCCTGGTTTAGCAAGAAGCAAAATTCGGTTGCATTATCAACAAATGAGGCTGAATATATCATCGCATGTCGTTGTTGTGCTCCAATTTTGTGGATGAAGCAAACCCTAGAAGACTTCAATCTGCAATTTAAGAACATTCCTATTCTGTGTGATAACACTAACACCATTAATCTAACTAAGAATCCAGTATGTCATTCACGCTCTAAGCACATAGAGATCAGACATCATTTTCTAAGGGATCATCAATTACACGAAGATATTTGTTTGGAATATGTTGACACAGAACATCAATTAGCAGACATTTTTACTAAACCATTAGTTGAAGATCAATTCAACTTTATACGTCGAGAATTAGGTCTTTTGGATTATAATAAAGTATAAGAATCATAATATGCTTTAAAATTTTGTCTAATTTTTTAAAAGTTTTTAAAAGTTTTTAAAAGTTTTGGATACAAGCCGAAAGGGCCCTTTTGTCAACAAGGTATAAATAACCTTAAGAGAGACGATATTTAAGTATCTTCGGATCACCATTAGCTGGGATCTGGCCCCTACAACTGTAGAAGCATGAAATACGCTGGGGAATTGTACGCGTATTATACAGTCAAAACCCCCCAACATACATGAAGTTCGCGTAAAATAGAGCTTCAAGGCTATGTGGCATAAAATATGACTTCAGAGCTATATGGCATAAAACAGAGCTTCAGCGCTGTATGGCATAAAATATGACTTCAGAGCTATTGGCGTAAAAATAGAGCTCCAAAGCTGCCCGCGTAAAGCAGCACTTCAAGACTGTTTGGGCATAAAAGGTTACTATACCCCCTGCATAAAATACGTTTATTTTTAATGCAACATAAAGTTGTACGAGGAACTCTTCGTATTCCTCGGATGAATCTGTCAGACAAAATAGTGAACCTGACTCCTGACAAAAAGTACTACACGACGATCGAGAGGACGGCTGTGATGATAATTTTTGCACAGAGACCCAGACTATCGTTTAGTGACATATTCTTGATACAAGTCATTTTTACGCATTCAAAGAATATGCTACCTATTCTACATGGGCAAAAATGAGCTTTTACGCTCAAGATGAGACGAAATCAGATGCCACATCAAAAGTTGTTTCTCGTACAGAGCTCGAGGCATATCTCTGCATTTAATGCACGAGATGGAGGCAGATCTCTGCATTTAATGCACGAGATTTTGTTCTATTTTAAATGACTGGGAAAGCTAAAACTGCGACTAATACGCTCACATCACCATCCTTGCATTTTACGCCAACCAGGCTATTTTTAACTATAGGAGTACGCCGTATGCTATCTCCTCGAAATATGCCAACTCGGCTATATTTGCAAAGATACGTGATAAGGCTATTTAGCCCAGAATACTCTCAATACCTCAGTTATGACGGTTAATCGGCTATTTTACGCTGGTTGTCTGTTATTCTTGAATCCTCAAGTTTTACGCAGAGCTTGGCTTTTACACCAACCAGACAATTATTTGGCTTTTACGCCAACTATCTTTACGCAAGGTGCAGTTACCTACGTGGCTTGCATGTCGTGATCTTCGAGAAGCAGTTATATGCGTTACCTCATTAAGGGACACGTGTCATACGCATATCTAGAAGATAATGGGAACGTAGGTAGCAGTTATCATCTTCTTTTACGCCAATAAGACAAGTTATTTGGCTTTTACGCCAACCATCTTTACGCAAGTTGTAGTTACCTACGTGGCTTGTATGCCGTGATCTTCGAGAAGCAGTTATACACGTTACCTTATAATGGGACACGTGTCATATGCAGATTCAGAAGATTATTTGAACGTGGGTAGCAGTTATTATAACCGCCGCGTAAAAGATGCAACTTTCTTCACAGTTTGGCATTTTACGCCAACAAAGCAGTTGCTTGGATTCTTACGCCAACTTGGCAGTTATTTTGACTGATCTCTATAAATAGAGACCCCTGGTCACAGGGTAGAGGGACGATCAGACAGAAGCACGAGGAGAGATCAGAGCCGAGCATAGAGAGAGCACAGACAGAGAGTGTTGATTGACAACTTTGGCAACGAGAATCCAATCCCGCTTGCAACCTTTGAAGCTTCTTCTTCTTCTTCTTCTTCTACAACACTTCTCATCATCGTGTGGTCCAAGGGACAAAGTGATCGACTGCAGATCAGACTCCTATAGCAATACTTCTCCAGAATTATTTTTATTGTACTTAATATCCTCGTATAGGATTAATTGTACTCTTTTTCTTGTTTGTAAACAAAAAAAGAAAGGTTTCGTATAAGCCTCTTCTTCCTTTATTTTGTTTATTCAAACACAAGATGACGACTCTGCTGGGGACCACTTTCTCATCTGACGAGAAAGCAATTGCTCAACACGATGCTGTATTCGTCGGATCGACGAAGAAGACTTTAGTCGTCCAGTTCGACCAATCTGTTTATGAATACATGCTTCGTGCAGGGGGTAGCTCTCATCCCTCTCTGTCAAGAACAACAGGAAGCTGCATAAAGTGTGGATGCCCAAGACGTCCTCTACCCTTCCTACAAGCTCTCCCTCTCTGATCAATAAGGTTGTGACAACACAACCTACATGCCATGTGCGTAAACATTTGTCTCCCGTCTGTGACGTGGCAGACAAGACTTCTGGCAATGCCTCAGTGCCAATCCTGAAGTCTCAGATGCGCTCTACGCGTAGAACTTCGTCTCCCGTCTGTGACGTGGCAGGTAAAACTTCTGGCAATGCCTCAGTTCCAATCCAGAAGTCTCAGACGCGCTTTGCGCATAAAATTTTGTCTCCCGTCTGTGACATGGCAGACAAAACTTTTGGCAATGCCCCTATGCCAATCCAGAAGTCTAACACGCGCTCTGCACGTAAAACTTCGTCTCCCGTCTGTGACGTGGCAAACAAAATTTCTGACAAGGCCTCAGTACAAACTCGAAAATTTCAAACACGCCATGCACGTAAAAATACATCTCTCGTCTATGATGAGGCAGATGTTCCCTTTAAGCACATCAAGGGAAAATGAGTGGCGAATCTCCCAACCTTTAGGCTTGTACGCCCACAAGAGAAGAAATTGCCCACTCTTCAGATTACGCATGACGCTGGAGGCCGTTTGAGGACTTTCCCTGTTTTACGCGAACCTGTACAGAACTCCAAATTTCGCCAGGATAAGTCTGTCCACGTAAAGAAGACCCGTTTCACGGGAAAATATGCTCCTCAGACAGATGATGGATCATATGCCACTCACATGGGTGAACTGCTGTATTCCTATTGCAGGGAAAGGGTTATGGTTCCTAATCTCCACATTCCTCCTAATATAAAAAGGCAGAATAAGCCTTCTTCTTCTTCTTGTAATCACCCTGATTTGCGTGATTTCTTGATCCAGAAACGCAAAGACAGGGGTCAAAATCATGACTTAGTGCCCCTAACTACCAAGCGTGGGGAGATCATGTGTGAAGTAGCGTCAACATCTAATGTCGTCACGACATATGGACCACATGAAGAATCTGTCTTTATTGTTCCACCTACTCGCGACGATCAGCATCAAATAGTCTTCAGTCGAATGCGGAATAGACTGATTGTACAAGAAGATTCTCACGATTCTGGTATTGGGAAAATGCAAATCCACAGATATAGCCCACAGGCTTTGAAGATTATGCAAAACATGGGTTATGATTTGAAGTTGAAGCAAGGCCTCAATTATAGAAAAGGCAGACGAATACCGTTACATGGTGATCCTTACTGTCAACGAACTCGTTTTGGGTTAGGGTATACCACATCTCTTGCAAACTCCAAACCTCCAGAGTATGATCCTGTAATACCAGAGGTAGGTCCTTCTAAATCAACTTCAGTGGACAAAGGCAAACAAAAAGAAGAAGAACCAGACAACGACATGTCTGGGGGTAGTCTCCCTCGACAAAACAAAGCAGCATCCAAAGCTGGGGGTAGAATTCCCTCTGAGTCTGAAGATGATGCAACTATGACCATCTTTCCTGAAGACCGTACGACTCAGGTATCGGCAGCCCGAAGGCCAAAGGGGACTTTCTCCTTCAATGATGATGACATCATTAAAATCTTCAATATATTGATGAAGGAAAACAAGCTTCGGCTACCCAACATCAGGTACCCTGAAAGGGCTGGCAATGTCGATGACCCAGAATATTCTCTCTTTCATCGGTACGTTCATCACCCCACAAGGGCATGCTACGTACTGAAAAGAAGAATCCAGGAGTTGATCGACGCCAAAGTCATCACTTTGTATTTATAAACAAGAAGACGGTCACTGCAAATTGATCTCACTCCAATGTGGCAATTTGCCCCCTCAAGAAGTGCCGGATGATGAGTCCCTAAAATCTCCCCAGCGGAGCAACCTTCAGGTCTATCCCCACTCAGCAAATCACTCTCCAGTGAATTTTTCGGACATGATCACGTCCACCTCTTTACCTTTGAACTATTATCCAAATAAAATTTTCCCAGTTGAGTTTGCCATGTCCAAGTGACCTCTGAGCAAAACCTCCTAGGTTGTTGCAAATCGATCAGTTCACGTCCATATTACCTCTGAACTATGTCTCTCCACTTCCTTCAGCAGAGTAGATCTATCAACACAAAAATGGTCACTTCCTCTGTCCTGTTTCTCTTTATCCCCACAAAGTCATATCTTACCACGTCCACATTACCTCTGAGTAAGATATTTTCAGAACTTCTCCATGCCCATATCACCTCTGAGTAAAGTTCTTCTCTTCGACTTTCTACTATCATGTTCGCATAACCCCTGATAGTACTAGTCGTTTAAGCTTATTATCTGTACTTAAGGTACGCCATGGGTAATAAGTCTATAACCCAAGAGTTTGCCATGTCCATCTTACCTCTGAGCAAACATTCTTGTCCATCGACTTCCTATTGCCATTGATGGTGTCAGTCGTTTCAACTTGTCATCCATTGTCACGCCCCAGTCCCAAAAATACGTAGGACTAGGACACGTAAGCATGCCAGCCGCATGGATATAGCAACTCCAATATATGGAAACCAATCCATACGTACGTTGTAATATGAATATCTAATCCACAAGTGGTATAAAATGTATCGCAAGCCACAGGATATAATCTAAATCGCATCCACCAAAATCATATAGAAATAAATAACCAGTATCTATGAACTAGATCTCAATAAGAAGTATCTAAGGATGATAGTTGGATGAAAACAAATCCACTACCAACTCAAATGGGAAAAGTAAATACAATATAAGTACAACTCACTCAAATAATATAAGTACCAGCTACCAATCACGGCTCGAAGAGAAGACATCCACGAAGGATCTATATCCTTCCAAATCTGCGCTCCTGCAAATACTCAAGAACAGGTACACCTGGCAGCGGACCAGGTTCTCAGAGGGACATAACAAGATACTTAAACACATGCCAATAAAGTACTGAAATAAATATCCAAAGGGGTCGCCTAACCGTCTAAAGTGAATGCAGTTTAAGAACAACTTTCCCCACAAGTGAGCTATCTGGCTGAAAACTGGGATTTGGCATGGTTCTCTTTTGAAGATCCAGGGGCCCAAAGGCACGTCGTCTTTTGAACGGCGGAGGCCCGCCAATGTACATAATATATATATGGGTCATCACCACCCGTATCTCCAGCGAAGAATCCGGGCATCATAGAAAAAGTGCAAAGGAGCTCAAATGCGGTACTTGTTGTTCTCCCCACCCAATGCTCTAAGCATGTCATGTCCATGACACGATTAAACCTCTAATAACTGCCAAGTCTACTAGCATGCAAAGTTTCTAACAGCAGTTATTCCTAACGCACGGCCCATACGTACAGGAGGCCAGACCTGTCACGCAGTCCGTGATCTATATGAGACTCACACTCGTGTAACAACTGTGTCACGGCCAATGAACCTAATGGTGCTACATGATAGTGGGGTAGTCTCATGAACAAGGTCAATGCAATACATAAATAAAAACATATCGCGACGTCACCGTCACGAGCATTTTATATAACAATTAAAATATATGAAATAAAGACAGAAAATAAAGATGCGTGCAACATATGGAATAAGAATAACAGTACAATGGCAAGGTATACTTGCCTGGCAAGGAGCTGCAAAATGTCACGTCCAGATGTCCAATATACAGGACCAGAAGCTATGGCCTCAGAACAAATATCTCCGGATGCTGAAATAGATATCACCAACATTCCCAAAATAAGAAAAATAGCTAGAAAGCACTTTCCTTTCGTCCAATTTGGACACAGGGGCAAAACCATAATTTTGGGTCAAAGTGGGGTCCACGTGTGGCCTACTTTGCACCGAAAAGCGTGTCAGGGTCAAAGGTCTCCAAATTCGTCCAACTTAGTATCAACAAGTCAGGAACGATGATACGAACCCAACGGAACTTCCAGAATTGGATTCCGATGAGCCGATCACGAAATCGCCCGTCGGGTGGAGCCTGTGGGGCCCACGATACGCGATTTTGTCAACGTTCTCAGAATCGGACCAAACTTGGGTCACAGGACCAGCGTATTGCTACGAGTCCGATGGCGTAAGTTTCGTCTTGATCCGACGTATGTACACAAAGTTACAGCATGTTCCAGAAAAGTCGGATACGTGGTGTTGTTCGCGGATACTCGTTGATTCCGGGGTGCACGCACCTCCGAATCGACTTTCGCGAAATCCCACACGACCGTATCAACGATGCGCACGTATCTGTGAAGACCGCGCGCGACCAAGTCGTCCCGTTTGGCGGAGCGTACCCAGTTCCGGGGTGAATCGGGGCATGATTTTTCCTGTTTTTGGATCGCGGTGTGCGATGACCACAGGACGCGATGCACCGAGCGGGTTGTACGGGCACCGAGAGGGTCATATAGCCTACGCATAGTAACTGACGGAAACTAAAACGGAGTTACGATGAGGGAGAAAACGATACCTGAACCGAGCTCCGAGAATCTGAGTTTTAACGTGTCCAAGAGTCACTTTGTGTCCTGGTCGTGTCCTCGCGTGTCGGGTTGCTGTGTCCAGACCTAGGGTCTGACTCGGGACAGCGGGGTTCCGTCGGAGGGTGTCGGCTCGGGGAAGGCAGCGGAGCGGTGAGTTCGGCGGCGTTCGGGGACGGCCCGGGTTGGTCGTCGGGGAGTCTAGGGTGAAGGGAAGATGACAATGGTGATGGTGCCGATGTTGCTGGTGATCGGTTGTCAGAAGCCCGACGGCAGCGCAGGCGATCGATAGGAGAAGTCGGGGTCTCGAGCAGAGAGAGGACGACAGGGAGGTGGTGTCGCAAAGGGGGAACTGACCGGAGGGAGGAGGAGCAGAGGACGAGTCCGGCGAGTCGTCGTCGTTGTTGCTCGGCTCTGCAGAGGGGGAAGTCAGAGTCGAGTTGCAGGCTGCTCCGGGTCACGCCGTGGTCGGGCACGGTCGAGGGGAGGAGATGGCCGATGATGATGACGATGTAGTCGAGGGGCGAGGGAGTTTGGACCCGGTCGACGGTTGGGGAACGCTCCGGCGCGGGTGGAGGAGATGCACAGTACGGTGATGGGGGTCGGCTGGTTAAGGTCTGTTTGCCGAGGAGCGGCGCACCGACGATCTCGCGGTGACCGGAGGAAGGGAAGAGGAGGAGGAAGAAGCCGACAATGGTGGACTCGGGGATCGGGTATCAGTCGACGGCTGGCATAGGGGAGGAGAGGAGAGGAATCGAGGTGAGGGGGAGGTCGTCGAGATGGTGGTGGTGGTGGTGGTGTGGACTCGTCGAGGAAGGAGAAGGGAGCAGGGGGAAGAGTTCAGGTCAGGTCCGGCGGGGAGCTCCGATGAGTTGGCCGGGGAAGGAGGATGCACAGGAGGATGAAGGGGGTGGTCGGCTGAGTAATTGTTTTTAGGTTTTGGAAAAAAATAAAGAAAAGAAAGAAAGTGTTGTATTTATATACATGTGGGATTGGTTTTGGGTTTGACCTAGGAAATTGACTTTGGTCAACCTCCTCTTGGGTTGGGCCTTGGGCTTGCCATGGGGTATTTGGAGGGTTATAAATTACAGGGTTTAAAATACAAGGATGGAGTTTTAAAATAAATGGGGGGCGATGTGCGCGTTGTACATCCAAAAATTACAAAAATTTCATGTGAAGGGGAAAACTGAGTATCTTCACAAATTATCCAATGGTGGGGGCACCTTAATACGTTTTTGCATAAAAGCCCCCCAACAATTGGAAAATTGCACAACGGCGGAAAATTAGATTTAATTAATTGAATCGACGCGCACGATGTTCTAGAATTAATTAGGGGTACATGGGATTAAATTTAGGCGGCCACAATTATCAGAGGCGTAGAGGGGATAGTGTAGAATATTAATAAAATCTGGGTTGCACAAAACGGTCAAGGTGTTGTTCTCAATTTCGATTGGGACGCACAAGGGTACAAAATTGGAAATTATTTTGAATTAAGAAATAACATCCGTGACGTTTATTGTGCGGCTAAAATGTAGCACCAGAGAGCAATATTATGAGTTGCACAAGGCTAGAAAGGTAGGCGGGCACATCTAGGTCAATGTTGTGAAATTCGTAGATAGGCGACGGCTAGTGAGGTGCTCCAATTATCGAGCAACGGTAAGGTGCGCTTCGTGTCATAATTATTTCGTAATTAAATTAAATGCTGTGTTCTAATTCTAATTGGGTTCAAACTAGCCCTAATTTCACTATCTAAGCCAAGTAGCCCTAATTTTGGGTGAGGGGGTTTACAATCTACCCAACTTAAAAATAATTTCGTCCTCGAAATTGAAACTAGGGTAGGGTTTCTCTATCTAACCTCACTTGATTACAGTATAGAGAATTCTCCTTAAGTTAACATGGTAGTTTCTACCCAACTTAGAGTTTATCCATCTATCATCTAAGGCTATACATCTAAGAAGGCTATGTCCCAATTTATTTAATCATGTTATTGAATCCTCGAAGTCCTTAACACCAAATATATCCTCTATGATATGCCCTTAATCATTTATAAAAGATAGTCACCAAACAATGTGATTGGCCTATGGGAGATATCTAGTACTATCTATATGTCAAACTTATACCAAGCAAGATGTTTAGTCTTTTCGAAATAAGGAAAGACGCAGATCAATAAATAAGAGTTCAAGGGAGAAGTAATAGAATGCAAGTATAGGGATCAAGGCGTTTCAAGGAATCCAATGGGAATTGTCAAGGCAGTTGTGGACTGAGATCCTATTTGGTAAATCCGTATTCGCATGCTCGTATTAGTACAGTTATGTAACCGATACGATATGTCAGACATGTCTAGGGCAAGTATATTTGTCTACTAATCACTATATCTCTCAATCCACGTGAAGTAGTATTACGAAGGGCGAATCAAGCGCACTAAGGTTAGCTAGACCTTAATATACTGATTCTGAAATGTATTAGCGTGTCGACCCGCTAATACATATATCATGAACAAGCTCGATAAAGAATAAGCTTGCAAAAACTATGCTATAATAGTGGCATAAGTCAAGGGGTACAACAAATATAAGTACGCTAGATGATGATGAAAGGAGGTACAAGATATTTCAAGTTCACAAGAAAACAAAACAAACTAAGCAATAATAATAAAGATTCTACAATCTCTACCGTTATCATACAATCTCCTAGTCTAAGTCGCTAGTCGACCAAATAGGGGCAAGGACCTCTAAATTCTATTGTCTGATTAAACACTGTCGTCTAATGCTAGCATTCAATTAATGTCATTCAATCACACTACAATAATGGGTCAAAAGACTATGTGATACTAGGATGTGAGGTATACTACCCAACTTATAATAATAAAATAATGCTGTAATGGTCTTAAGAGGATCCTACCAAATAACCTTGCACATGTAAATAAAACAGAAAATCTTATTAGGGTATATGAGGAAAGATCTTGGTACTGATTAGGGTATCCTATTTATATAGGTAATGGTCATCCTAAGTCTTAGTCATAGCGCTTATAGAGCAAGTGTCAATAGAAGAATAGAAGAGTTACTAGCCGTTAAGGGGAAATGGATCTAACTCGTATAGAGGGAGGGTACATGTTACACAATTTAAAAACTAAGGGATAATCATCGGGTTGCAATCTACAAGAATAACTTAAACTGTCAAGTTCTAACTACCAAGCACATAATGTTCAAATTCAAGATTACAACTATAATCCTAGCAAACTATGTGTCCTTAACAAAGAAATAAATTACTTGGCCTACTATCAGAAGTTTCAGGTGGCACGAGTTGAAAGATAAAGAAAAGAAGAACGTAATTTTGGTCGTCGCACAATTAGCGAACGTTAAGGTTGCAGAGGAATAACATACAAAATTAAAATAGGGGGCTCTAGATAGCATCATGGTTTTCTAAAGGGGAGTGGGGTGCTAGTTGCTATGTTCGAGGCATGACGAAGGGGAAAAAGTGTTGACTACATTCCTCTAGGCTTCCTAGGATGCTGTTCTACTAATGATAAAGCAATGATCTAAGTTTGTAGTTCTCCAATACTTATTTAACTGTGTAGGTTAGGTTCAGTCCTAATGTCAATATTGGTTCTCCATTGGTCCCACAATACCAGGGTCAACATTATGGTTAGACTTCTAACTATCTCTAGTAGTGTCTATACTACTCTCAAGTCCTTATAATACATCAAGGGTAATGGTAAACCATTCTATAGATAAGAAATTCTAGGGTTCACTAGTTATTCTAAACTTAGTGG
This sequence comes from Iris macrosiphon, assembly GCA_036927795.1. Classification (NCBI taxonomy): domain Eukaryota; kingdom Viridiplantae; phylum Streptophyta; class Magnoliopsida; order Asparagales; family Iridaceae; genus Iris; species Iris macrosiphon. Next base: position 648,236 of record JAYESA010000044.1, on the reverse strand, counting down.
TGTGTCTATATTCTTGTTGTATTCTAAATAGGTGTGCTACTCTAATTATCATCCTAATCACAGGGGCTCCTATATTCTAGCAGAAGGCTATACTCTAGGGACTATTAAGGAAGCACATGAATCAAGCAGGATGCAATTATTCAAATAAAATTGATTAGAAGAAATACGAGTCATAGTCAATTATGGATGAGATCCTATACTCTAGTCCTAGGTGCAGGCTTGTTCGGTACAGTAACGTAACTGAGACAATATGCTCTTGACCTGCATGGGCCACCACAAAAATATGTCACGCCCCAGTCCCAAAAATACGTAGGACTAGGACACGTAAGCATGCCAGCCGCATGGATATGGCAACTCCAATATATGGAAACCAATCCATACGTACGCTGTAATATGAATATCAAATCCACAAGTGGTATAAAATGTATCGCAAGCCACAGGGTATAATCTAAATCTCATCCACCAAAATCATATAGAAATAAATAACCAGTATCTATGAACTAGATCTCAATAAGAAGTATCTAAGGATGATAGTTGGATGGAAACAAATCCACTACCAACTCAAATGGGAAAAGTAAATACAATATAAGTATAACTCACTCAAACAATATAAGTACCAGCTACCAATCACGGCTCGAAGAGAAGACATCCACGAAGCATCTATATCCTTCCAAATCTGCGCTCCTGCAAATACTCAAGAACAGGTACACCTGGCAGCGGACCAGGTCCTCAGAGGGACATAACAAGATACTTAAACACATGCCAATAAAGTACTAAAATAAATATCCAAAGGGGTCGCCTAACCGTCTAAAGTGAATGCAGTTTAAGAACAACTTTCCCCACAAGTGAGCTATCTGGCTGAAAACTGGGATTTGGCATGGTTCTCTTTTGAAGATCCAGGGGCCCAAAGGTACGTCGTCTTTTGAACGGCGGAGGCCCGCCAATGTACATAATATATATATGGGTCATCACCACCCGTATCTCCAGCGGAGAATCCGGGCGTCACAGAAAAAGTACAAAGGAGCTCAAATACGGTACTTGTTGTTCTCTCCACCCAATGCTCTAAGCATGTCATGTCCATGACACGATTAAACCTCTAATAACTGCCAAGTCTACTAGCATGCAAAGTTTCTAACAGCAGTTATTCCTAACGCACGGCCCATACGTACAGGAGGCCAGACCTGTCACGCAGTCCATGATCTATATGAGACTCACACTCGTGTAACAACTGTGTCACGGCCAATGAACCTAATAGTGCTACATGATAGTGGGGTAGTCTCATGAACAAGGTCAATGCAATACATAAATAAAAATATATCGTGACGTCACCGTCGCGAGCATTTTATATAACAATTAAAATATATGAACTAAAGACAGAAAATAAAGATGCGTGCAACATATGGAATAAGAATAACAGTACAATGGCAAGGTATACTTGCCTGGCAAGGAGCTGCAAAATGTCACGTCCAGATGTCCAATACACAGGACCAGAAGCTATGGCCTCAGAACAAATGTCTCCGGATGCTGAAATAGATATCACCAACATTCCCAAAATAAGCAAAATAGCTAGAAAGCACTTCCCTTTCGTCCAATTTGGACACAGGGGCAAAACCGTAATTTCGGGTCAAAGTGGAGTCCATGTGTGGCCTACTTTGCACCGAAAAGTGTGTCAGGGTCAAAGGTCTCCAAATTCGTCCAACTTAGTGTCAACAAGTCAGGAACGATGATACGAACCCAACGGAACTTCCAGAATTGGATTCCGATGAGCCGATCACGAAATCGCCCGTCGGGTGGAGCCTGTGGGGCCCACGATACGCAATTTTGTGAACGTTCTCAGAATTAGACCAAACTTGGGTCACAGGACCAGCGTATTGCTACGAGTTCGATGGCACAAGTTTCGTCTTGATCCGACGTGTGTACACAAAGTAACAGCGTGTTCCAGAAAAGTCGGATACGGGGTGTTGTTCGCGGATACTCGTTGATTCCGGGGTGCACGCACCTCCGAATCGACTTCCGCGAAATCCCACACGACCGTATCAACGACACGCACGTATCTGTGAAGACCGCGTGCGACCAAGTCGTCCCATTTGGTGGGGCGTACCCAGTTTCGGGGTGAATCGGGGCATGGTTTTTCCTGTTTTTGGATCGCGGTGTGCGATCACCACAGGACGCGATGCACCGAGCGGGTTGCACGGGCACCGAAAGGGTCATATAGCCTACGCATAGTAACTGACGGAAACTAAAACGGAGTTACGATGAGGGAGAAAACGATACCTGAACTGAGCTCCGAGAATCTGAGTTTTCACGTGTCCAAGAGTCACTTTGTGTCCTGGTCGTGTCCTCGCATGTCGGGTTGCTGTGTCCAGACCTAGGGTCTGACTCGGGACAGCGGGGTTCCGTCGAAGGGTGTCGGCTCGGGGAAGGCAGCGGAGCGGTGAGTTCGGCGGCGTTCGGGGACGGCCGCGGGTTGGTCGTCGGGGAGTCTAGGGTGAAGGGAAGATGACAATGGTGATGGTGCCGATGTTGCTGGTGATCGGTTGTCAGAAGCTCGACGGCAGCGCAGGCGATCGATGGGAGAAGTCGGGGTCTCGAGCAGAGAGAGGACGACAGGGAGGTGGTGTCGCAGAGGGGGAACTGACCGGAGGGAGGAGGAGCAGAGGACGAGTCCGGCGAGTCATCGTCGTTGTTGCTCGGCTCTACGGAGGGGGAAGTCAGAGTCAAGTTGCAGGCTGCTCCGGGTCACGCCGTGGTCGAGCACGGTCGAGGGAAGGAGATGGCCGATGATGATGACGATGTAGTCGAGGGGCGAGGGAGTTTGGACCCGGTCGACGGTTGGGGAAACGCTCCGGCGCGGGTGGAGGAGATGCACAGTACGGTGATGGGGGTCGGCTGGTTAAGGTCTGTTTGTCGAGGAGCGGCGCACCGATGATCTCGCGGTGACCGGAGGAAGGGAAGAGGAGGAGGAAGAAGCCGACAATGGTGGACTCGGGGATCGGGTATCAGTCTACGGCTGGCATAGGGGAGGAGAGGAGAGGAATCGAGGTGAGGGGGAGGTCGTCGAGATGGTGGTGGTGGTGGTGGTGGTGTGGACTCGTCGAGGAAGGAGAAGGGAGCAGGGGTAAGAGTTCAGGTCAGGTCCGGCGGGGAGCTCCGGCGAGTTGGCCGGGGAAGGAGGATGCACAGGAGGATGAAGGGGGTGGTCGGCTGAGTAATTATTTTTAGGTTTTGGAAAAAAAATAAAGAAAAGAAAGAAAGTGTTGTATTTATATACATGTGGGATTGGTTTTGGGTTTGACCTAGGAAATTGACTTTGGTCAACCTCCTCTTGGGTTGGGCCTTGGGCTTGCCATGGGGTATTTGGAGGGTTATAAATTACAGGGTTTAAAATACAAGGATGGAGTTTTAAAATAAATGGGGGGCGATGTGCGCGTTGTACATCCAAAAATTACAGAAATTTCATGTGAAGGGGAAAACTGAGTATCTTCACAAATTATCCAATGGTGGGGGCACCTTAATACGTTTTTGCATAAAAGCCCCCAACAATTGGAAAATTGCACAACGGCAGAAAATTGGATTTAATTAATTGAATCGACGCGCACGATGTTCTAGAATTAATTATGGGTACATGGGATTAAATTTAGGCGGCCACAATTGTCAGGGGCGTAGAGGGGATAGTGTAGAATATTAATAAAATCTGGGTTGCACAAAACGGTCAAGGTGTTGTTCTCAATTTCGATTGGGACGCACAAGGGTACAAAATTGGAAATTATTTCGAATTAAGAAATAACGTCCACGACGTTTATTGTGCGACTAAAATGTAGTACCAGAGAGCAATATTATGAGTTGCACAAGGCTAGAAAGGTAGGCGGGCACATCTAGGTCAATGTTGTGAAATTCGTAGATAGGCGACGGCTAGTGAGGTGCTCCAATTATCGAGCAACGGTAAGGTGCGCTACGTGTCATAATTATTTTGTAATTAAATTAAATGTTGTGTTCTAATTCTAATTGGGTTCAAACTAGCCCTAATTTCACTATCTAAGCCAAGTAGCCCTAATTTTGGGTGAGGGGGTTTACATCCATACTTAACTTTAAGCATTTCCATGATGATAAGTCCACTAAAATTCTTCTGCAGAGTTCTAATCAGGTTATATTCTGCCTCTGAGCAGATATATACCACCATCCCCAGTAGGGTCACAACTCAAGAGTTTGGCATGTCCATCTCACCTCTGAACAAACATTATTGCCCATCAACGGCAAGTTCCTAAAAAGAAGTACTATGTCTAAGCTAGACTTGTACCCACCTCATCCCCAGCGGAACAACCCAGAGGTACAAATCAACTCTTGGCTTCTTCATTCCCAGCAAGTGCCTATGTGCAACATTTTCTTCCTCGTTACAAAAATAAACCATCATCCGTATCCAAGAGTCCCGGATGTGCAATGGAAGATGGATCCTCAAAATCTTCCCAGCGGAGCAATCCTTAGGTCTACTTGCACACTCCCGCAGTGACTATTCAAACCAATCTCGTTAAACGCTAGCCATACTCATATTGACTCTGAGCTATCATCCCATCAATCTCCCTAGCGGAGCGATCCTTTGGTCTATCTTCATGTTCGGATAGACCACACTCAACGAATCACTCCTCAATGAATTTTTCGGACATTAGTTTACGTTCATATTATCTCTGAACTGCTGTCATAATGTTTCTCTCAGGCTGGGTTTGTCATGCCCATATTACCTCTGATCAAACCTTCCGGATTCGGCTATCGATTATCATGTCCATATTACCTCTGATATCGGTTGTCATCTCAACTTAGCACCCGTACTTAACTCTAAGTATGCCAATGGTGTTAAGTCCACAAAAACTGCCACGTCTATATTACCTCTGGCAGGGCTTGTTTTAAACTTATTACTTGCACTCTTATGCACAAGAAGTAATAGGTCCAAAAAAAAAAAATCCCCGGTTGGATGCCCACTATGGAAATGAATAGTTCAAGTCCACATTACCTCTGAACTATTTTCATATTCCCCAACAGAGAAAAAGTCAGTTCATGTCCACTATCCCCACAGAGTCATATTTTTTACTTGCACTTTCGTGCACGAGAAGTAATAGGTCCATAAAAATCCCCCAGCGGGATGTCTTTACTAGCCACAAAACCTATCACGTCTAGATTACCTCTGATAGGGCTTGTTTCGAACTTATTATTTACACTCAACGTGCGCAACAAATAATAGGTCCACCAAAGATCCCCCAGTGGGATGTCCTCAACAAACACGGTATTGTACTACGTCCATATTTCCTCTGGTACGATATCCGAAGTTCACACAAACAAAAAGAAGATGGAGGGCCCTTATGTGATTAAAATAATATTCTCAAATGGCGCTTACAGATTAGCCAAACCTATTGAAGATCTGATAATAGCTCCTATCAAACGACAAATTCCTGAAGAAATACTATGCTTGATCTCCTTTGCTTAATGGAGTATGATAAAGATTTCATTCTGACGACACTACTTACAAAGGTTAGCTGAATCATATTCTATCAGGTTCATATGACCTCTGAATAGATATGCTTAACTAATTTGTAAACCTATCATGTTCATATTACCTCTGATAGTGTTTGGTATACAAATTTAGTTGGATTATATTCTATCAGGTTCATATTACCCCTGAATAGATTTACATTCGGCTAAACCTTACCGAAAGTATATCATGTTCATATTACCTCTGATATCACTTTCATCTTAGCCTATCATTTATATTCTAAAGCGATGGGTCCACAAAGTCAGAAAGTGTATTTTTATTATCTCTGAGAAAATAAAGAGCAAAAAGGTAAAAAGTACATCATTGGGAAGGAACAGTTAAATCTCTGATCTGTTGCGCCAAAGCAGCCATCCTCTCTCCTGGACGAATCACCATATAAAATCGCTAATTATCTCGAGCAAAGGAAGCTATGATATCCATCCATGGTCCATCGTTGCAGAGAATATTTGCTCGAAGACATCTTTTTTTACGGCTCCTTACATGCTGGAAGAGCATAATCTTCTTCTTCCTCAGTTCAGCCCAATGAATCTCGGCAGCCATCTTTGTAGTGAAGGGAGTATGGAAAAACAAGTTCACTTGCTTGCCCTTATATAGGCAGAAGAGAACACGCCAAATCCCAACAACTTCTTAAATATTGCCGAAAAATCAGCCTTGAAGAACGAGTCAAATTTGACCATTTCATGCTTCATTCAAAGTATTTCAAATTACGAGGAATTTGAAAACTTTGAAGGGGGTCTTGTAGAAGCATGAAATACGCTGAGGAATTGTACGTGTATTATACAGTCAAAACCCCCCAGCATACATGAAGTCCGCGTAAAACAGAGCTTCAAGGCTATGTGGCATAAAATATGACTTCAGAGCTATATGGTGTAAAATAGAGCTTCAGCGCTGTGTGGCGTAAAATATGACTTCACAGCTATTGGCGTAAAAATAGAGCTCCAAAGCTGCCAGCATAAAGCAACACTTCAAGACTGTTTGGGCGTAAAAGGTTACTATACCCCCTGCGTAAAATACGTTTATTTTTAATGCAACATAAAGTTATACGAGGAACTCTTCGTATTCCTCGGATGAATCTGTCAAACAAAACAGTGAATCTGACTCCTGACAAAAAGTACTGCACGACGATCGAGAGGACGGCTGTGATGATAATTTTTGCACAGAGATCCAGGCTGTCGTTTAGTAACATATTCTTGATACAAGTCATTTTTACGCATTCAAAGAATACGTTACCTATTCTACATGGGCAGAAATGAGCTTTTACGCTCAAGATGAGACGAAATCAGACGCCACGTCAAAAGATGTTTCTCGTACAGAGCTCGAGGCATATCTCTGCATTTAATGCACGAGATGGAGGCAGATATCTGCATTTAATGCACGAGATTTTGTTCTATTTTAAATGACTGGGAAAGCTAAAACTGTGACTAATACGCTTACATCACCATCCTTGCATTTTATGCTAACCAGGCTATTTTCAACTATAGGACTACGTCGTATGCTATCTCCTCGAAATATGCTAACTCGACTATATTTGCAAAGGTACGTGATAAGGCTATTTAGCCCAGAATATGCTCAATACCTCAGTTATGACGGTTAATCGGCTATTTTACGCTGGTTGTCTGTTATTCTTGAATCCTCAAGTTTTACGCAGAGCTTGGCTTTTACGCCAACCAGACAATTATTTGGCTTTTACGCCAACTATCTTTACGCAAGGTGCAATTACCTACGTGGCTTGCATGCCGTAATCTTCGAGAAGCAGTTATACACGTTACCTCATTAAGGGACACGTGTCATACGCATATCTAAAAGATAATGGGAATGTGGGTAGCAGTTATCATCTTCTTTTACGCCAACAAGACAAGTTATTTGGCTTTTACGCCAACCATCTTTACGCAAGTTGCAGTTACCTACGTGGCTTGCATGCCGTGATCTTCGAGAAGCAGTTATACACGTTACCTTATAATGGGACACGTGTCATACGCAGATTCAGAATATTATTTGAACGTGGGTAACAGTTATTATAACCGCCGCGTAAAAGATGCAACTTTCTTCACAGTTTGGCATTTTACGCCAACAAAGCAGTTGCTTTGCTTCTTACGCCAACTTTGGCAACGAGAATTTAATCCCGCTTGCAACCTTTGAAGCTTCTTCTTCTTCTTCTTCTACAGCACTTCTTCATCATCGTGTGGTCCAAGGAACAAAGTGATCGACCGCAGATCAGACTCCTATAGCAATACTTTCCCAGAATCATTTTTATTGTACTTAACATCCTCGTATAGGATTAATTGTACTCTTTTTCTTGTTTGTAAGCAAAAAAGAAAGGTTTTATATAAGCCTCTTCTTCCTTCATTTTGTTTATTCAAACAACAGCTACTCCAAAATTATCTAAACCCTTAAAAATATACGAACTGTCTTAGCACTTATTATTCTATATTTAAATCAAGACCAACAAGTAAAATATCGATTAAAGTTGCATTATAATTCTGGAAATAAATGATCACAAAATTTGGACCAAACTAGGGCCGAGCTCGGACCGAACTAGGTTAGGTTAATTCCAGAATATTCTTTGTCATTAATCATCTTCCTAATTTAGGTTTTTGTTGGTCTATTTATACATCTTTTTTGTGGTAATTCACACAGGCCAACGAAAAACTACCTTCTCCTCCATAAAAACCCTAGTTTTTCTCTCCTAAAACTTTTCCCTTATGGCCCCCAAAAGGAAGTTAGAATCCTTTTCCGACTCTCTTTTCTGTCCCATTATGCCAAACATAGGAGAATTCGATGGTTTCACTTTTAGAAACCAAGAAAACTCAAATGATTGGTTTAATGACTTCTCTAAAAGATCCATCCGTCTCGGCCATCCTATTGATTTTCTCCACTACAATGACTATCTACCCTCTCTTCAAAAACTCCAACTTGAAGAATTTGTTGCAACCCATTCCTGTGTATATATCAATGCTATTCAAATATTCTATTGTAACTTAGCATATGAACATAACACTATCTCATATAGAGTTCGTGGCTTTCCAATTGAATTCGATGCAAATGACTTGGGTGAAATCCTACGCATTTCTGCTGAAGGTAGACCTCTTGTCAACATCATGCAAGTTCAATTTGAATACGAAATAACTCTTGACCCTTTCAAGAATATCCTTTGTCACCCTCATGAATGTCCACCCGACAAATTTTATGCTCGATATCTGAATGGTCATTTATTTGAAATGCATCGTATTATATTTTCCACAATTCTATCTAAGAAGACTTACTTTGATGATATCTCTTACTTAGAGATGTCGGCATTATATCACTTATATTTCTTCATTCACTTTAATGTTCCACAGACCATTATTTCTCAAATGGTTCAAAGTCCCAAGAAAGGGCGCCCACTACTTTACGTCATGTACTTGCCAACCATTTTCAGTTACTTTGATATTCTATTGGATACTTGTCTACATCTTGAGGAACCTTTACCCCTCAATAGAATTTAGAGGATTGATCCATCTTTGCTTCTACCTTATAATTCATCATCCAACTCTAACACTCATCCTGCTGAATCCGTCCCTCATGCTGCTCAGCCACCCCAAACTTTTGATACTCACTTTGATTTATTGCGTGGTCGCTTCCACAAAGAAGACAAACGCTATCGAGTCTTTGATCATTGTCAAACTCTTCAGACTCAAGCTCTTGGCAATACTTTGATAGATATCCAGTATACCCTTTCTCAGCACCCAGCCGGACCTTTTTTGACTATCCGGAATCCCAACCAACCAGGTTTTCGTATTGATCACTCCTATGTTCAGAGATATTTGGATCCAGCCGATGCTTTCTTTGATCTAAATAAAATAGCGGAACCTGACGATGATGAAGATGAAGATGATAATTAGAAGTCATAATGGATTTGAATGTTTTGGATTAGTTTTGGTTAATCTCACTATACATCTTTTATTGTACTCTTCTTTTAAAGAACTAGTTTTTAATAAAAGCAATGGATTTTACTATTTGCTATCAACTGTTGTTTCTTATTGTTGTACTATATATGTTTTACTCTCTTATTTTCTTGTCATATATAATATCTCACATATTTTGGGGGGAGCACCATTTTGATCAAATGACAACAGGGGAAAAGAATATGATACTAGAGAAGAATATGATACTAGAATACAAGTGATCATGCTACTCAGGCGTTGACTTCAAAAATTCAAATTGCTCCACATATGACGAGGGAGCCATGCATACCCAACTTGTGCAGTATCATTCATAGTTTGTAAATTATCAAAATAGGAAAGATTGTTGACCCATCCGGTCTCATTCAACTTAATTTTGGTAGTTAACTAAACCATTTATCGATATGTTGCAGTCTGAAGACTCAATACTGCAGCTACATGTTGTGTGTACTGTATCGTTATAAATATAATTTTAACTTTATTTGAGTATAGGACTTGGGTAAATCGAGTTGCACTAGCATAACCCAAAGTCCACTCAAATAAACCCTTGAACCCATCCACAAATTAGTCCACATTCATTCACAAACCCTACCTGATTAGGCAACCGAACTCGGGCCGAATTCATGTCGAACTTGGACCGAACTTGGTTAACCCTTTGGTATAAAATCAATCTAGTTGTTAATCCCTGATTTCTTGGCCCAACGTTCAAAAATTTGAATTAAATACCATCCGAATTCTGGCCGAATTCTGTTTGCCAATACACTATAAATAGGATTGGATTTTCACATTCCTACTCACTTAACTTTTCTTAATCCTTCTATCCTATAGTGAGCAAACATCCGAGCCTTAAATTTCTCATCTCTAAGAGCAACTCCCTAGCTTTCTAAGTGCCAAGTGCGATCTCGGTCTAGAAGTCTACAAGAGTTGTAAAGAGCTTGGCTCCATCACTTTCCTCTCTCTCTCTCTCTCTCTTGCTGTGAAGTTGCGAGACTTCGGATCAAATCTCTTAGTGTAAAGAAGTGGCAAGCCTTCAGATCAAAGTTTGTGATTCAATTGGTGATTATAGTGGATAAAACTCTGAGCTTGAGTTCTCGGGACTGGACTAGTCCTCTTAAAGGAAAACAAATATACATCGCTGTATTTGCGTTTGATTTCTCTCTCTCTCTGTACTTTATTGGTTTACTTTACTGTCTTTTATATACAATGTTAGTTGCTGGATGCCTTCATACTGCTTATTTTTTAATTGGGTAGATTATTCTGCTGTACTCTATTCACCCCCCTCTAGAGTTGCCTTACGGTCCTTCACATACATTTATTCTAGTTTTTAACATTTTTTTTGCAATTTAGCGACGTTTAGTGACACTTAACGAAGTTTAGCGACGTTCATACGTCTCTAAATATGTCACTAACTATATCAGGACGCCGCTAAATTTGTCGCTAAATGTCGCTAAATTGCTGACATGGCAGTATTTACCAGCTCAGCAGAACATCGCTAAATGTGTTATAAAATATCGCTAAATAAAAAAATATTAGCGATATTTTGCGACACAAAATATCGCTAATATAGCTACGTTGCGTCGCTAAACGTCACTTATATGAAAAATATTAGCGACGCAAATACGTCGCTAGAAAACGTCGCTATAGTAGTGTTCCTGTCACGTTCCAGTCCCAAAATACAAGAGACTAGGCCACGTGGCAATGGCCAGCTACATACCAAGGGGACTCCAGTCCGACTCTAAATACGTATAAGCTTTAAATGAGGGTTACTATTTAGATAACATGGTCTATATGTCTATGTCTCAAATCACAAGGATATGTAATAAAGAAAGGACAACATGTATCATGGTGTGCACCCCACACTACACTCATCCGAATAGACTCGAAGAAAATAATATGAGTCTACAAAAATTGGGCTATACTAGCAGAAAATAAGCAAAGATCATAATAGCTGAATAATAAAGAAGTAAATACAAATATCGAGTAACAATACCTATATAAAACTCATGAGCAGCTCCAGCCTCCTGTCAGCAATCGACCATATAATCTGGCAGGGAACCAGGTCCTCAGAGGGACATAACAAGGTACAAAAATAGTATGCCATAGTATAACAGAAAGAAACAAGTACAATGCTGGTGTAATCTAGCATAACCACCTAAGCGAGACACAACTTTGAAGATAATGTTCGACACGTGGGCTATCCAAATATAAAACCATAGCTCCATGCACAGAGACACGTGGCATACCGTAGCTCCGAGCACAAAGTCACACGGGTGATACTACGACTCCAGATACAGGAATACTACATAAATAGGAATATATACATATATATTGCGCGTGTAGAGTAGCCCAAACGTCTAGTAACTGTGTTTCCCTCCCAAAGCGGTTAGCGAGTGTTCGTTGAACCTGAACCTTTATCTAACAGTCTCGTCATACTGAAGTAACTATCAACAATCAGGACCCTAAAGTCATCCCAGATTCTGGTCATGCTGACAGTAGCAGGATACAGGAAGTCTGGCACAATGACGGTATCTGAATGTGTCCTAGGGTTCCGATGTAACCAAGTAGGTACATCATGGTATCGCGAACATCTATCAATCGATACCAGACGTTACCAACGAATGTCTGCACCCGGATATGACCCGGACGCTAAGTAACAATTCTGATCCAAAGCGTGTATAAAGCATATATAAAATAAACAATAAATTTGGAACTGAAATACAGGATGTCAAGGTACATTTGCCTGGAAGCCAGGCGAAGATTCGAACCCGAACTCGCCAAGGAAGTAGCAGCTCAAGATGGAAACTGGAGCAGATCCCTTCGGATGCTGTCACAAATATCACCAACAGTTTCAAAATGAGTGAGATACTCAGAAAAGCATATAGATACGTCCAATTTGAACACAGGTACAAAAATACAGTTTCTGGTCATTACGGGATCCATAAGTGGGTCCGTCATGCACCAAAAAATGTGCCAGAGACAAAGTTCTCCAAATTTGTTAAACTTAGTGTCTACGAGTCAAGAACGATAATACGAACCCAACGAAACATCCAGAACTGAATTTCGATAAGCCGATCACGAAATTATCCGTCATGTGGAACCGTGGGGCCCACGAAATAATATTTCGTCAACGTCCTCAGAATTGAACCAAACTTGGGTCACAGGACTAGCGTAACGTTGCGAATTCGATGGCATAAGTTTTGTTGCAAAATGATAGGCACACACAAAATTTAGACGAGTATCAGAATACGTTGATACAATACTTTTCGACGGATACGTATTGATTTCGGTGTGTACGCACATCCAAATCAAGTTCCGCGAAAGCCCACACGTCCACGTTTACGATACGTGCCTTTCTGTGCAATCAATACACGATGAGGTTGTCCGGTTTGACGGGACCAACTCCGTATCAGAAAGTATTATTATTTTAGAAAACAATTTTTTTAAGAATTGGAACTCTAATTACTAACAATAGAATGCAAGCTAACATATTCTAATTGAACACACTGCAAAAGGGTTAAATAGGGTTCATATCTGAAGAATCGGTTCAAGCATCGGTTATACGAGGAGGGAGATATCACTTCATGAATCGGGGAGGTTAAACTCGGATTTCAGAACTCGGGTTCGAGTCGCGGTTCCTCGCGGCCGCGGAAAGAAGATGATCAGCCATGGCGAGGCTCGGGGATACTCGAGGGAGGCTGGCCAGTAGGGGGTGCTTACAGATGGTCGGGGCTCTCCGGGGGTCGCCGGCGGTGCTATGGCGGCAGCCAGAACGACAACTACAGTAGCTACAGCAACAGTAGGAGCAGCAACAGCAACAGCTGCTGCGACAGTGGCTCGGCCGCGGGGGTGGAGGCGGGGGAAGGAGGACGGCGACTTATGGTGGAAGGTCATGGTGAACTGGGGTGGTGGTCGTGGAGGTGGTAGTAGGTGGTGGTGGATCATGGTGGTCGGGGTAGTGTTGGCTACGGGCTCCGGTGCAGTGATGAAGGTGGTGGTGATGCTGGCGGGCGAAGGTAAAGGTGTAGGAGGTGGTGGTGGTGCTGGCGATGGCCGGAGCTGGTCGTGGAGGCAGTGGTCATGGTGGCTCATGGGGATGGCAGCGTCGGTCTGTGGTGGAGAGAATGGCCGGAGGGGTGAAGGTGGTGAGGTTCGTGGTGGCTTATGAAGGAGTAGGTGTTGGCGGCTGCGGGTGAGGCCATGACAGTGGAGGCGGTGATGGTGGTAGTGACTGGAGCCTTGGCGGAGGGGGTTGTGATATCTACGGGTGGTTCATGGAGGTCTGAGCCGTGGAGGTGGTGGTGAAGCTGCGGGTGGTTAGTGGAGGTCTGAGCCGTGGAGGTGGTGGTGAAGCCACGGGTGGTTAGTGGAGGTCTGAGCTGTGGAGGTGGTGGTGAAGCTGCGGGTGGTTCATGGAGGTAGAGGTAATGATAACATCGGAGTTGATAGTGAGGTCGGGGTGCTGCTGAAGGTGGTGGTGGCCGGAGCTAGGCGGGTGGCCGGAGCAGTGAGAAGAAAGAGTGAAGAAGAAGAAGAAATGAAGAAGAAAAAGAAAAGGGGAAGATTGGTCGGCTGTGGGAAAAATAGAGGGATGAGAGAGGGGGGGGGGGGAATTCCTAGTTTGTCTTAGGATTAGGGCCGGCCACCTTGGGAATGGTGTGAGGATGTGTTAATATAGGGGGATGTGTGGTGGTGATGATGATGCAATTTTAATCAACATAAAAAATTATACCAAGCAAAAGGGGAGAGAGAGAGACATGACCGGTCAAGTGAGGTTGGGGGAGATTCTTCATTTGCTTTAACCAATAGGGTGGTGACACCTAGCACCCTATTTGCTATTAAGTCCCTTAACTTTTGGGTATTTGCACATGAAGAAAAAATAGTGAGGATTTGGTGTGGAAAGTAGTGTTTAATGTTTTGTATGGTGAGGGGGTATTGTGTGTTTTGTATGGGCTTTATGAAAGGGGTATTGGGTAAAATTGTGGTTAGGTTGGGATTAGTTTAAGTTGGTGTCCCTAATTTATTTAAATAAAATATTATGTGCTCTTAAATTAAATGGGGGCATATGGGGTCTCAATTAGGAGTGACACAAAGGTCATGAACGATATAGGCTTGGTGTCAGTCTTGTCCCCTTTTATTGGTTCGACGAAACGGGTTGAGTTTGTGTCCCCAAAACGATGGCAACGACGTAGGTACGCGACATAGGATTAAAGAATTAATTTTATGACTTGGAAGTTATGCAATTAAATTAGAGCACAAGAGAGTGTGTTTGTGAGTGACAGAAATATCCAGTGCCTAGGTTGGCTTATCAGGTCAAGAGTGCAATAATTTGTTAAAAAATAAAGGCTATTGTTGGGCGCCAATTATTGTAGCAACTATAAGGTGCACCAAGGATTTAAATTAAAGAACTAGCCAAAGCAACAAAATTTATAAATCTCAAACACCCTGATGCTAAACCAAAATTTCTAACCATATCTAGTCTACCTAAAATAATAATTTGAGGGGGTTTACCTCCTTCCCAACTTAGAAAAATTTTGTTCCCAAAATTAAAAGTAAAGCACGAAGGAGTGTTACGAGAAATTAAAAAGTTAATAGGTAATCGAAAGCAGTATGTAAATTTGTACCTCGGTCCTCAAATAAATACGAGAAACGCTGTCGAATGGAATTCTCGTGCTCCCAAGTTTACTCGCCCGGCGAATAATGCTTCCATGCAACCCAGACCAGTCGAATAGTCTGTCCCCTCAAAATCTTCTCACTGCGATCGAGTATCCCTACTGGCTGCTCCACATATGATAAACTGGACCAGACTATAATCCTAAATGATCGAGCACATGGCTAGGGTCGGCCATGTATCTTCTCAACTGCGATGCATGAAATATTTCGTGCACTACTTCTAATGATGGAGGCAATGCAAGACGATAAGCCACTTTGCCAACTGGGTCCAAGATATCAAAAGGTCCGATGTACCTTGGACTCAGCTTGCCTCTGCCCCTAAATCTGATGGTACCATGAGTGGGCGTTATCTTCAAAAATATATGATTACCTTTCTTGAACTCCAAAGGTCTGTAGTGCGCATCTGCCCAATGCTTCTGTCTGTCCTATGCTGCACTCAGGTGCCCCTGAATCTGCTTTACTTTCACCCCTATCTGTGTCACCAGCTCTGGACCAAGTATCATACGCTCTCCCATGTCACTCCGACAAACTGGTGACCTACACTTCCTGCCGTACAGTGTCTCATAAGGTGCCATCTGTATGCTGGCTTGGTAGCTGTTGTTGTAGAAGAATTCTACTAAGTGTAGATGGTCCTCCCAATATCCTCTAAAGTCGATCATGTACGCTCTCAACATATCCTCTAGTATCTGAATCGTGCGCTCTAACTGACCATCAGTCTGTGGATGATATGCAGTGCTGAACTTGAGACGAGTTTCTAGACTCTCCTGCATACTCTGCCAAAAATATGTCATGAATCTGGAATCACGATCCGATACAATGCTGACAGGCACTTCATGTAGTCATACTATCTGCCTCATATATATGTCAGCCAATATCTTCGTGGACTGCCCAACTCTGAAGGGCAAGAAATGCGTCGACTTAGTGAGTCGGTCCACGATAACCCAGACTGTATCCTTCCTACTAGGGCTTCTCAAAAATCCTGTGATGAAGTCTATGGTAATATGCTTCCACTTTCACTCAGAATGGGAAGCGGCTGCAATAGTCCTGTAGTACTCCGATGTTCGGCCTTGACTGGCTGACAGACCAAATATTTCGTCACGAATCTCGCAATCTCCCTCTTCATCCCATGCCACCAGTAATTTTGTCTCAAATCTCGGTACATCTTTGTACCCCCAGAATGAATAGAATAAATCGAGCTATGGGCCTCGGTCATCAAATCCTGGCATAGCTCGCCACTCAGAACGTATAGGCGATCTCCATACCTCAACGTTCTGTCTTTATGAATTCGGAGTCCCTTCTGAATATCGGCCTCTGTCCTCTCTCGCGGTCGTCGGAATCTCGCATCGGTAGGCAGGGATGCCTTGATCCTCTCAACCAGTGTAGACTGAACCTCTAAACTGGCCATCGATCCATCCATGCCTGACATTACAACCTTTATCCCGAGCTCCTGAAGATCCTCTAACAAATATCGTTGAGTCATCAAAATATTTTCCATGGGCTTTCTGCTTAAGGCATCTGCTACAATATTTGCCTTGCCAGGGTGGTACTGCAACTCGATATCATAGTCTTTCATTATCTCTAGCCATCGCCTCTGTCTCATGTTGAGCTCCTTCTGAGTATATACATACTTCAGACTTTTATGATCTGTGTAAATCTCAACCCGCTCTCTATAAATGTAGTGCCGCCATAGCTTTAGTGCAAAAATTACTGTAGCTAGCTTTATATCGTGCGTCAGATAGTTCTTCTCATGAACCCTCAGCTGTCTTGATGTGTAGGCTATCACCTTGCCATGCTGCATCAGCAAACATCCTAATCCGCTCCCAGACGCATCGCTATACACCATAAATCCTCCAGATCCAGAAGAAAATATCAAAATTGGTGCTCACGTCAGACGCTTCTTTAGCTCATCGAAAGCCGTTTGACACTTCTCAGTCCAGATAAACTCTTTGCCTTTACGAGTCAGCCGCATCACAGGTGCAACGATCCTCGAGAAGTTTTTTACGAACCTCCGATAATATCCAGTAAGTCTGAGAAAACTTCTAACCTCTGTAACTGATGTAGGGGTAGGCCACGTCTCTACTGCAGCGATCTTCTCCGGGTCAACTGATAGTCCATCTCCAGTGATTATGTGACCCAGTAATGGTACCCTATCCAAGCAAAACTCGTATTTGCTGAGCTTGGCATACAGCCTCTCCTATCTCAATGTCTCTAATACGATCCTGAGATGCTCCTCGTGCTCCTCCCGGCTCTTGGAATATAGCAAGATTTCATCGATAAATACCACCACAAACTTATCCAAGTACTGGTGGAAAACCTTGTTCATCAGGCTCAAATATACTGCTGTCGCGTTGGTTAAACCAAACGGCATGACTAGAAACTCATAGTATCCATACTTCATCCAAAATGCTGTCTTCAGAATGTCCTCATTTCTTACCTTGATCTGATAATAGCCGGATCTGAGATCGATCTTCGAGAATACACATGCACCGTTCAACTGATCAAATAAATTATCGATGTGCGACAAAGGGTACTTGTTCTTTATTGTTACATCATTTAGCGTCCTGTAACTATTACACAAACGTACCGTCCTTCTTCGACACAAATAAGATGGGTGCTCCCCATGGAGAAATACTAGCCCAAATTAAACCCTTGCCTAAGAGATCATCTACTTGGACCTTCAACTCAACCAACTCCTTTGGTGCTAGTCTGCAGACGGGGAAAGTAACTGGCTCGTATGGGAGTCAACTCTATAGTAAACTCTATCTCTCTGTCAGGTGGCAGGCCTGAAAGATCCTCTGAAAACACATCCTCAAACTCTGATATAATGCGGGGGTATACCGGTTCACCTTCTGCAATGTGTGCCTCTAAGGTAGATGGGCACCATGCTCTTGGGCTCCCCAAAAAAACTCAAACTCATGGTGATCTGGTGGTCTAAATATAACGCAACCACGTCGGCAATCTAGCGCCACGGGGTATTGGCTCAACCAATCCATGCCTAGGACAATGTCATAGTCTAGACTTAGCCTCATAATAAATTCTTTCGTTCTATTTACAAACACTAATCCTCCTAAATTTTTTTTCCTTCCCTAATGTATAATTACTCTTCTACTCAAAATTTCTTCCTAAAATTTTATTCCTCAATTTTCTTCTTTCCATTATTTATTACTCTGAGTCACCATAGTGTAATTATAATAATGGTATCATCCAAGCACAAGCTAGAATTCCTGGTATCAGATAATTATCTTCCAGGTGAGAGCCTAAAATTTTATCTTCTCCAGTTCATAATATCGTTCTTGGTATCGCCATCATGGGCTACAACTAATTCCTAGCATCTAGCTATGCATTTCCATAAATTATTCTAGAGGGTTAGGATCCATAATCTTTCTAGCTCCCAGTACTGCCCAAATCACTGCTATCTCAAGTACGGGTAGGGTTTTATCAGTTCTAGGAACGTACTACTTGGTCCAATTCTCTTGCTAACAATCTACATTAGTTCTAGAATCTAAAAAGAACCTATCAACCTAGCCTACTAAGGGTAACCATCCTTTCATAAAAAATTACATTAATCATGCCTTCTGTCGTCTGGACTACGATTTCTTCTGGAGGGAACCATCAAGCACAAACATTCGTCTTTCCGAAATAAAATGAGATGAGAAACAATGATAACGATATTGATGAAAAAAGAACGAATACAATTTGGAAGTCCAAGGACGATAATCAAATACAAAGGGAGTTTTAAAAATCGATTATGGATTGAGATCCTATTCAACAATAAATCCTAAATTGCAGGCTCGTTTGGTACAATAAAATAACCAAAACGATATGCTCTTCGACCTGCATGTGCCACCACAAAAACTATGTCACGCCCAGTCCTAAAATACAAGAGACTAGGCCACGTGGCAATGACCAGCTACGTATCAAGGGGACTCCAGTCGGACTCTGAATACGTATAAGCTGTAAATGAGGGTTACTATCTAGATAACACGGTCTATATGTCTATGTCTCAAACTACAAGGATATGTAATAAAAAAAGGACAACATCTATCATGGTGTGCACCCCATACTACACTCGTCCAAATAGACTCGAAGAAAATAATATGAGTCTACGAAAACTGGGCTATACTAGCAGAAAATAAGCAAAGATCATAATAGCTAAATAATAAAGAAGTAAATACAAATATTGAGTAGCAATACCTATATAAAACTCATGAGGAGCTCCAGCCTTCCGTCAGCAATCGATCCTATAATATGGCAGGGAACCAAGTCCTCAGAGGGACGTAACAAAGTACAAAAATAGTATGCCATAGTATAACAAAAAGAAACATGTGCAACGCTGGTGTAATCTAGCATAACCACCTAAGTAAGACACAACTTTGAAGACAATGTTCGACGCGTGGGCTGTCCAAATATAAAACTGTAGCTCCAAGCACAGAGACACACGGGGCGTACCGTAGCTCCGAGCATAAAGGCACACGGGTGATACTACGACTCCGGATACAGGAATACTACATAAATAGGAATATATACATATATATAGTACGTGCAGAGTAGCCCAAACGTCTAGTAACTATCTTTCCCTCCCAAAGCGATCAACGAGTGTTCGTTGAACCTGAACCTCTATCTAACAGTCTCGTCATACTGAAGTAACTATCAACAATCACGACCCTAAAGTCATCCCAGATTTCGATCATGCTGACAGTATCAGGATACAGGAAGTCTGGAACGATTATGGTGAATGTGTCCTAGTGTTACAATGTAACCAAGTAGGTACATCAAGGTGTCGCGAATATCTATTAAACGATACCAGACATTACCAACGAACGTCTGCACTCGGATAAGACCCGCACGCTAAGTAACGATTCTGATCCAAAGCGCGCACAAAGCATAAGTAAAATAAATAATAAATTTGGAACTGAAATACAGGATGGCAAGGTACACTTGCCTGAAAGCCAGACGAAGATTCGAACCCAAACTCGCCAAAGAAGTAGCAGCTCAAGATGGAAATTGGAGCAGATGTCTTCGGATGTTGTCACAAATATCACCAACAGTTTCAAAATGAGTGAGATACTCAGAAAAGCATATATATACCTCCAATTTGGACACATGAGCAAAAATACAGTTTCTGGTCAATACGGGATCCACAAGTGGGCCCGTCTTGTACCAAAAAATGTGCCAGAGACAAAGTTATCTAAATTCGTCAAACTTAGTGTCTATGAGTCCAAAACAATGATACAAATCTAACGGAATATCCAAAACTGGATTTCGATGAGCAAATCACGAAATCACCCATCATGTGGAACCGTGGGGCCCACAAAATGATGTTTCATCAACATCCTCAGAATCGAACCAAACTTGGGTCACAGGACCAACATAACACTGCGAATCTGATGGCATAAGTTTTGTTGTGAAATAACAGTTACACACAAAATTTGAATGAGTGTCAGAACACGTTGATATGGTACTTTTCGACGGATACGCGTTGATTCTGGTGTGCACGCACATCCAAATCAAGTTTCGCGAAAGTCCATACGTCCACGTTGATGATACGCGCCTTTCGGTGCAATCGATATGCGATGAGGTTATCCGGTTTGATGGGACCAACTCCGTATCAGAAAGTATTATTATTTTAGAAAATAGTTTTTCTCAAGAATTGGAACTCTAATTACTAACAATAGAATGCAAGCTAACATATTCTAATTGAATACACTGCAAAAGGGTTAAATAGGGTTCATACCCGAAGAATCGGTTCAAGGATCGGTTGCGCGAGGAGGGAGATATCCCTTCGTGAATCAGGGAGGTTGAGCTCGAATTTCTGAAAACGGGTTCGAGTCACGGTTCCTCGCGGCCGCTGGAAGGAGTTGATCAGCCATGGCGAGGCTCGGGGATACTCGAGGAAGGCCAGCCAGTAGGGGGTGCTCTCCGGTGGTCGGGGCTCTCCGGGGGTCACCGGCAGCGCTGTGGCGGCGGCCAGAATGACAACGGCAGTAGCTACAACAACAGTAGGTGCAGCAATAACAGTAGATATTGTGGCAGCGGCTCAGCCGCGGGGGGGGGGGGGGGGGGGCAGGACGGCGACGTCTTGTGGTGGCAGGTCGTGGTGAACTGGGGTGGTGGTCGTGGAGGTGGTAGTAGGTGGTGGTGGATCATGGTGGTCAGGGTAGTATTGGCTGTGGGCTCCGGTGCAGTGGTGAAGGTGGTGGTGATGCTGGCGGGTGGAGGTGAAGGTATAGGAGGTGGTGGTGGCGCTGGCGGTGGCCGGAGCTGGTCGTGGAGGTGGTGGTCATAGTGGCTCGTAGGGATGGCAGCGTCGGTCTACGATGGAGAGAATGGCCGGAGGGTTGAAGGTGGTGAGGTTCGTAGTGGCTCGTGGAGGAGTAGGTGTTGGCGGCTGCGGGTGAGGCCATGGCGGTAGAGGCGGTGATGGTGGTGGTGACTGGAGCCATGACGGAGGAGGTGGTGATGTCTGCGGGTGGTTCATAGAGGTCTTAGCCGTGGAGGTGGTGGTGAAGCTGAGGGTGGTTCGTGGAGGTCTGAGCCATGG
This sequence comes from Iris macrosiphon, assembly GCA_036927795.1. Lineage (NCBI taxonomy): Eukaryota > Viridiplantae > Streptophyta > Magnoliopsida > Asparagales > Iridaceae > Iris > Iris macrosiphon. The sequence goes on along the minus strand of JAYESA010000044.1, from coordinate 626,542 downwards.
AGGTGGTGGTGAAGCTACGGGTGGTTTGTCAAGGTGGAGGTGACGATAACGGCGTAGTTGACAGTGAGGTCGGGGTGCTGCTAAAGGTGGTGGTGGCCGGAGCTCAGCGGGTGGCCGGAGCAGTGAGAAGAAGGAGTAAAAAAGAAGAAGAAGTGAATAAGAAGAATAAGAAAATGGAAGGATTGGTCGGCTTTGGGAAAAATAGAGGGAGAAGAGAGAGAGGGGGGGATTCTTAGTTTTTCTTGGAAGTAGGGCCGACCCCATTGGGAATGGTGTGAGGATGTGTTAATATATGGGGATGTGTGGTGGTGATGATGATGCAATTTGAATCAAGGGTCGTGATTCAACATGAAAAATTGTACCAAGCAAAAGGGGAGAGAGAGAGAGAGACATGACCGATCATGTGAGGTTGGGGAGGGGGGTTCTTCATTGGCTTTAACCAATAAGGTGGTGACACCTAGCACCCTATTTTTTATTAAGTCCCTTAACTTTTAGGTATTTGCACATGAAGGAAAAATGGTGAGGATTTGGTGTGGGAAGTGGTGTTTGATATTTTTTAGGTTGAGGGGGTGTTGTGTGTTTTGTATGGGCTTCATGAAAGGGGTATTAGGTTAAATTATGGTTATATTGGGATTACTTTAAGTTGGTGTCCCCAATTTATTTAAATAAAATGTCATGTGCTCTTAAATTAAATAGGGGCACATGGGGTCCTAATTAGGAGTGACGCAAAGGTCATGAATGGTGTAGGCTTGGTGTCAGTATTGGCCCATTTAATTGGTTCGGCGAAACGGATTGAGTTTGTGTCCCCAAAACGATGGCAACTACGTAGGTACGCAACATAGGATTAAAGAATTGATTTCGTGACTGAAAAGTTGTACAATTAAATTAGAGCACAAGGGAGTGTGTTTGTGAGTGACAGAAATATCCAGCGCCTAAGTTGGCTTGTCAGGACAAGAGTGCAATAATTTGTTGAAAAATAAAGGCTATTGTTGGGCTCCAATTATTGTAGCAACGATAAGGTGCACCAAGGGTTTAAATTTGAAGAACCAGTCAAAGCAACAAAATTTCTAAACCTCAAACACCCTGATGCTAAACCAAAAATTCTAACCATATCTAGTCTACCTAAAATAATAATTTAAGGGGGTTTACAGTTCTTGCTGTATACCACTGTGCTCGACCTTGCAGACCTCAAGTATACTGCTACCTCCAACTGATACCCGACCCCTCAACCAATAACTACTACCACTAATACTATCCCTCAACCAACTGAACACTAACTTTCCCTCATGTGCACAGATACACACATGTACACATACTCACATAACCACTGATACAAGAACACAATCACAGACACTGTGCACAGTCCCACATTACCTCCTCTATATGAATACACACACACACATACACACACACACACACACACACACACACACACACACACACACACACATACACACACATATATATGAAAAATATTAGCGACGCAAATACGTCGTTAGAAAACATCGCTATAGTAGTGTTCCTGCTGCATAGCAGTATGCTCGACCTTGCAGACGTCAAGTATACTACTACCTCCAACTGATACCCGACCCCTCAACCAACAACTACTACCACTAATAGTATCCCTCAACCAACTGAACACTAACTTCCCCTCATGTGCACAGATACATATATGTACACATACTCACACAACCACTGATACAAGAACACAATCATAGATACTGTGCATAATCCTACATTACCTCCTCTGTCACTACCACATTTTCTAGGAAAGGGTATTTTAGTCATTTGGAAATTAATTAAATATTGTGCATGTTAAATTTTTATTTATTGTATTATTTATTTATTATTAGCATGTTAGATTTATTTTTGGACTTGTGTTAGTGGACCAAACTAGTTTAGTTTAGACTCATGGACCAACATTTAATTCTAGTTAGAATTGAGCCAAATAATTAGAAGCCCAATTATTAGGAGGATGATTAATTATGTTAAACCCATTAGACTAGAAGCTTCCCTCCTTAATTAATTTCTTCATGAGAGGCCCCAAGGAGTATTTTAGACTTTACATAGTAGCTTGAGGGAGGGGGCAAGTGAGGCCTATATAAAGGGGATGAAAACTTTCTCTCTCTTTATTTTTCATTCCAAATCTAGATCTAGAAAATTTTTTCAACCAAATCCCTACCAAATTTCCATCCAATTATTGCCCAAATCACCATTGGAGGCTATTAGAGCATGGATCTACAAGAAGGAAGCATAGATCTACAAAGAGGAGCAAGGATCTACAAGTTGAAGGCCAATTTCACTAATTTTAGAGGTTTCATTGGGAATCCATCTCCCAATAGGTATAATTTAGTTTTTTCCCCTTAATTTAGGTTCTAAATTTGAGATTTAACCATGATAAGTCAACCCATATGCATAGACTACCCATAGGATTTGGTTTTGTGTTCATAGGAGGCCTATTGAGAAAGTTATGATACTTTTTGTGTCAATTTTGGGGGAATTTCGAGATTGACATTTGTCGTGTGTGTCAATTGGTCCTATAGATCAATTTGGCATGTACTTGTGGGTTTGGGGCTAGTGTCGTATCCACAATTGGGTACGTGTAGGTCGTATCCCATCAATTTGGTGATACGTGTTGATTTGGAGGTTTTTTTTCCTCTGACACGGGACTTTGAGCATGTCATATTTTGACACGGACACGTAAATTTATATTTGACTCTTCGTATTATTCATAAATAATATATATGACTTGTTCGTGTCCTTCGGGGTACGTTTGGATGTGTGGGGGACTCGTGTCGCATACGTATCCTAGATCTAGTGGAATACGGGGTGATACGGTCCATGTATGTGCAATTTATTTGTAGATCTAATTCTTTTGTATTCTTATTTCATGGAGAAATATAATTATAAATATGTATATATATATAATATTGTGTATAGATATATTTATGTAATGTTGTGTCTTAGATCTATTCATCTATGTATATATACTATATGTATATATTATTATGTAGCTATTTTTCTACATGTAGATATATATTTATAAGTGGTAGTATATGTATATATAATATAGTAGATATATTTATATGTGGATATATATATATAGTTATATTATATATTGGTATATATTTATATAGTGTATAATTTTATATACGTATACATATATGTGTTATTATATATGTATATATTACTATGCTATTGTCATATGTATTTAATATGTACATATATATGTGGAGGTGTATGTATGTTATATATATGCTATTTGTCATAGTGTTATATATTATAGTTATATGTATTTTTGTATCTATTTATGGGTGTTATATATATATATTTATATAGGTTATATTTATATATGCATTGTATATATAAACATAAGAGAGAGAGAAGAACAGGAGTTTTAGTGACAGTTTTAGCGACAGTTACAGAAAACTGTCGCAGAAACAGCAGTGTATCAACAGAGTATCAGAAGCTTCAGCGACAGTTTTTAGTGACAGTGCAAGAAACTGTCACAAAAATTACAGTATATTTATATACACAACAGCTTTTCGGTGACAGTGGATATGATATATAGCGACAGTTTGGCAGTTTTAGTATTAGATATTAATATATATAGATATATATGTATATATATGGTAATTAATATATACATATATATGTTCCTAATTTTCTAATTGTGTTTTAGTATATTATATGCATAATATATTTAGTTGTAGCATATAATATTATTGGAATAGTTAGTATATTTTAGTTATCTATTATTATGAGTATCTTTAGTTATATATATTATATATTTGTAGGTATGTATGTATGTACATATATATGTATTAGTATTTAGTATATAGTTGGTAGTTAGTATTTATTCTAGTTAGTACATACTAGAAGTTATATTGGATCGATATATATATACATATAGTTTTTGATGAATAATTAGTATATATATGAAGATTTTGGCAATTACCTTGAGATACCAAGGTAAGTATCAAGATATACCAAGGTATGAGTAGTAGGTATTGGCATAGTAATAGGATAGTTATAAACTAATTATGGGTTGGTATTAAGGTGACTCAAATAAGGTATATAGTATTATATAAATACTAAATACATGGTAGTTTATAGTTATAGTTGGATAGTTAATATATATATACTAGAGTGACATTACCTTGAGATACCAAGGTAAATGCCAAGGTATTAAGGATACCCAGGGTATTGGGTTTGGGTATCAAGATAGAGGTTTAGTATTGCGATACCAAGTTGGTTCCAAACCAAGGTATCCATTTAGCATTGGCAATTAGGATTATATATATATAATATTATTTGATATGTACATATGTGTTATATTTATCCCTTGTTTGCGTATCCTGAGATACGGTATCTTACTATCCTAAGATGTAGCTTGTATGGCCTAGATTCATAGTGTGTGAGTCCAATATTTTTGAGTTAGACTCATGCAACCTAGAAATGGATAGTTGACCATAGTTTGACTATAGTTTGATCGGTTTGACTTAGAGTTGACCTAGTTTGACTTTTGACTTAGAATTGACTTGTTGACCTAGAAGTTGACTATTTTAACTTATTTTATTTCCAGAACCTTGTATTAATGCAATATTCCATATATAGGTCTGTGTGACACAAGTTCGAACAGTTTGACATTCATTGCTCTAGACCACAGGCGAGTACATTTGTCTGATTGTTTTTAATTCATAATATTGTATATATGCATATTCTAGAATTGTATACATTGATCCCGACACAGTAATTTTATGGACTGGTGCTATATGGATCCCGTCATGAGATATTATCCCCTACTGTGTTCAGCGGGTACTCGTGTACATTGTATCTCATCGTGTATACTGGGTATTGATGTTACTTCGTGTTCACATACTGCTCGTATTCAGTGTGCTTATTCGTGTACACCCACCGCTCGTGTTCGGTGGTTATGATATTCGTGTACACCCACTGCTCGTGACAGTGGTTATATTTTCGTGTTCGTAGCGTGTCGTGATTGGATCCATCAATATTAGTTGGAGGCGGGAGAGTAGGAGTTGATTATGTGATCAAAGCCATTGTTACAAATCATGTACATTCTGATTACATACTTCACTTGTAATCCGTCTTACCTGATCATGTTCACCCAACCCGATCACATAATGAACTCGTATTCTAAGGCACATTAGATAGTTTAGATTGCAGTTTACTTCATCATATTGTGATATTCATATTGTTGATCTATATATTCTCATACATTACCTGTATATATCTTGTTCATCATTCATATGTTTAGTGATCTTGTATTTCATTTCTATATCTGTTTATATACTCGATTATGTTATCGGAACTGCTTTCAGAGGTATGTACTTTGCTCCATTCCTGACTGGAAAATATTTTTCAGAGGATCCGAGAGATTGGTGTCCGACATACTATGGACTTCGACCTATAGATGGAGCAGACTTGGACCTACTAGTTCTGGAGTGATTGTCGGGAGGTTTATCCGGATCACTAGTTTTCATAGTTAGTCTCTTTAGCATTTTGGTACCGGATTTGTTTTCGGCATAGAGTATGAGATTGGATATTGTTTCTATTATTGTTTATATATATTGAATGAATAGTTATGTTAGACTTCCTTGATATCTTCTCGTGCTTTAGAACGTGATTGAGTTTGTGTTGAGATATTGTTGGCATATTATATTATTGTGAGATATTTAGATAGTATAGTTAATCAAGACAGCGTTCTACCGCCGATTCTGCGGCGTAGGCTGGGCGTTGTTTCCGACTTGTATCCCTACATCGGGTGCGGGTCGTGACACGTTTTTAGTGGTGGCCCATGCAGGTCAGGCTTCGCAAGTTTTGCGATATCGTGGTAGTGCGACAACCTAGTTGTACTACTGCGTGCCTGCGATAGGATATAGGACATAGGATACTAGGATGAGAGAGGATACTCAATCACAATTTTTTGAGAGATTCCTGGGATGACCCATGAGAATCAAATTACAATTTCTATTTCAAATCTTTTCCCTTATTTCCGTCCACTCTTACTTGTTATTGTTGAACTTGATTCTTGGTGATCGATTATTGAATTTGATCCTTGGTGATCGGTTGATTTAAATTCTTGGTGTTCGTTAGTGACTTTGATTTCATATCGAGAGAAATTTTACAGACCAAGTTACGGTATCATCTGATGACATATTGTCACGACCCGCACCCGGTGTAAGGGTACTAGTCGGAAACAACGCCCAGCCTACGCCGCAGAATCGGCGGTAGAACGCTGTCTAGATAATCTATCTAACATAATGAACCACCAATAATGATAGTATACTCAACCACAGAACTAAGATAGAAATGAGCACGAATCAGATAAAGAATAGAATAGTCACAATATAACTCATGAGTTTAAAATGATACATCAATGAGTCTGAAGAAATACAGAAATAAGCTGGAGACAAATCTAGTACAAAAGAATACTACAAAGCTACAACTCCAGGGTCAACTGTCTCAGTTGGGATAAGTCCCTCTTGAGCCAGGGTCTCAGAATCTAAACCCACAACATCCTGGGGTCAATAATAGGTAGGGTACTCCTCAGTGTCATCTGGAAAAATATATCCAGTCAGGAAAGGAGCAGAGTACAACCCTAACATCAGTTCTCAAACAATGATAAAAACTATGTAACAGTAAATAGCTATGGATAAACAAGATGCACAATAGATAGGAGAGATATATGTACAATAAGGAATACTGGAAGTAAATACAATAAGGAACAATATGCCAATGAAACAAGAATACTAATGACTAAGTGTGTGAGTACTAGCTTAACATGTGATCGGCTTGGGCAAGATGCAATGCGGCCTGGCTAATCATACGTGCGGTGCATGATCAACACTATTCGCTTACCAGTACTTTATTCAATAGGGATTTGATCACATATCTATACTAATACTCCCCACCCCGACTGGTATAATAGATCCAACCACGGTATGCTATGGCACTAGATTCCCCAAGAAGAGAGCGACTCCTCCCGAAAATTGGTGTCTGTACATGTACAAGATAACCAATGAAACAATACTTGCACCATATACACCATATACCAAGGAATAACATCTCATGACGAGATCCGGATATACCAATCCGTGTAACCATAGTGTCAAGAGAAACATGTATATCTACACTAGATACAACGAACATAGAGGATATCATAAATGAGAAACTATCAGAGAATGTACTCGCCTGAAGTCCAAAGAACAGTCTCACAGATGTCTGACTCGGTACCTCGAAGACCTAGATATGGAATACCACATTAATACAAGGTCCCGGAAAGAGAACAAGTCAAACTAGTCAACTTCTAGGTTAATAAATCAATTCTAAGTCAAAAGTCAACTATGGTCAACTCTAAAGTCAAACATGGTCAAACCAAGGTCAACCTCACAAGACATCTATAAAATAATATAGAAATAAAATACAACAATTTAGGAAATCAAAATTAGATCCTAAATTGATACCCACACAAAGTATACTAATAATACAAATAATATATACCCTAAAATAATATATATACAAACCAATATTTATACAAATAACATAATATATTATTACTAATATTATACCTCACAAAACACATATATATATACAAATATATATATACAATAATAATATATAAAATATAAATTTAAACTGTCAAAGCGTCACTGAAAACAGTGAACAAAACAAGATAAAATAAAACAGGTTTAATAGTGACAGTCTTGACTGTCACTGAAAAATCCGTCGCAGAAACTCCATATACAAACTGCTGCTGTCACAGTTTGCTGACAGTTTCAAACTGTCACAAAAACGTCGCTGAAAGGTTTGCCGCTCAAACTGCTCGCAGAATTAATGACAGATCTTGTCATTAATGCTGACCACTGTACAGCGGCTGCTGTTCAGACCAATTAATGACAGTTTCAACTGTCAAGGAAACCACTGTCACCAAAACAATAAAAATATAAAATATATATATATATATATATATATATATATATATATATATATATATATATATATATATAAATATATACAATAATAATCACAATACATATATATAAATAATTAATAATTATATACTTATATATATACACATATAAACTTATAATTAAATACCAAAGGTTACAAAATACATGCACATATTAATGTACATATTTTACATGGCTAGAAGCACACATAAAATATATACATTAATATACAAATAATTACATAATAATTATAAATAATATAATTACACAATCAAACACATAAATATATTTTATAAAACATTTATATATAATTTATATTATTAACATAAGTACATATATAATTGCATGCAAGAAAGCTACATATTATATTTGTACATCATATTAGCACACACAAAATATATAGATCTATGCTACAATAATTACTATAATAAATACACAAAAATAAATATATAATATCTATATATATTTAATAATTATAATTTAAGGATTTAAACCATACATAATTAGATCTATGCAAAAATTCACACAATTGGAGAGTATCACACCGTATCCCACTAGATCTAGGATACGCATGCGACACGAGTCCAATACACAACCAAATGTACCCCGAAGGACACAAACAAATCACAAATAATATTTATGAACAAAACAAAGTGTCAAAAGTAGATCTATGTGTCCGTGTCAAAATACGACATGTACAAAGCCCCGTGTCGGAGGAAAACCCCCAAATGACACGTATTACCAAATAGTTGGGATACGAACCACAAGTACCCAAATTATGGACACGACACTAGCCCCAAACACATAAGCACATGCCCAATTGATCTATAGGATCAATTGACACACACAACAAAATGTAAATTCGGAATTCCAACAAAATTGACACAAAAAGTACCATAACTTTCTCCATGGGTTTCCTATGAACACAAAACAAAGTCCTATGGGTAGTACATACATATGGGTTGATTTTACATGATTAAATCTCAGATTTGGAAGCTATTTAAATGGAAAAATTTGAATTATACCTATTGGGAGATGGATTCCCAATAAAACCTCCAATTGAGATGAACTTGCTTCCAAATTATAGATCCTTGCTCCTCTTTGTAGATCCTTGCTTCCTTCTTCTAGATCCTTGCTTTCTCCTTCTCTAATGGTGAATTGGGAAGAATTTGGAATGAATTTGGTAGGGAATTGGATTGGGAATGGAGGGAATTTGGTAGTGGAAAATTCTAGATCTAGATTTGGAAATGAAATGAGAGGAGAGAGAAATTTCCCCCCTCTAATATAGGCCGGCCATTGCCCCTCCCCCAAGCAATTATAAAATGTCCAATGTACCCCTTGGGGCCTCTCATGAAGAAATAATTAAGGAAGGAAGCTTCTAGTCTAATCATTTAATTAATTTAATCCATCTCCTTAACCATGGGCTTTCTAAATGGGCCAAGTCTAACTATTTAATTCATGTTGGTCCATGGGTCCAAACTAAACTAGTTGGGTCTACTAAAATAAGTCCAAAATAATTAAATAATATCTAACAACAATTAAATAATACAACAATTAATTATTTACCATGCACAATATTTATTTAAATAGGAAATTACTAAAATACCCTTTTTCCTAAAATGTGGTACTGACAAGTCTACCCTCCTTAAAATAATTTCGTCCTCGAAATTCAAAGACGAAAACTACCCCCAGAAAATCACAGAACAGAACTAAAGAATCATAATTAACTAATGAACAGAGTATAACAATGAACAGAACATAACTAGAGAATTAACATACCTCAAGGTACAAACAAATATGGATAACGCTCTCGCATGTCATCCTCTCTCTCCCAGGTAGACTCCCCCGGAGAGTGATGCCTCCATGTGACGCGCACCAAAGGAATAGTCTGGTTCCTCAGCACCTTCTCTCTCCGATCCAGAATCTCAACTGGCTGCTCTGGATAGCTAAGAGTAGGGCCCACCTCTATCTCTGAGTGATCCAATACATGACTAGGATCTGCTACGTATCGTCTCAACTGTGACACATGAAACACGTTATGCACTCCCTCCAATGCAGGTGGCAAGTCTAGTCTATAAGCAACTGCACCGACCCTCTCTAGAATAGTGAAAGGTCCGATGAATCGCGGACTAAGCTTTCCGCCTCCACCGAAGCGAATCGTGCCTCGTGTCGGAGAAATCCTCAGAAACACCAAACCACCCACCTAGAACAAAATACCACCTATAAGAACTTAATCTATAACAAACAAGAACAAGAACAAAAACAAAATCTAAACTATACCTCAAACTCCAAAGGTCTCCGATGGCTATCGGCCCAATGCCGATGTCTGTCCTGCGCCACTCGAAGTCTATCTCTGATCAACTGAACCTTCTCTGCTGCATCCACAACCATCTCTGGCCCAAGCAAAACTCTCTCCCCAACATCGTCCCAAGACAAAGGAGTACGACATCTCCGACCATATAGAGCTTCAAAAGGTGACATCTCTATACTGGCCTGGTAACTGTTGTTGTAAGCAAACTCTACCAAATGGAGATGGTCCTCCCAAGAACCCCCGAAATCTAGTATACAAGTGTGCAACATATCTTCGAGAGTCTGGATAGTCCTCTCCGACTGCCCATCTGTCTGGGGATGATATGCAGTACTGAACTTGAGCTGAGTGCCCAAACTCTCCTGCAAACTCCTCCAGAAATGAGAAGTGAAACGACTATCTCGATCTGAGACTATGCTGACGGGAACTCCATGTATCCTAACGATCTGCCTCACATACATCTCTGTCAGCTTCTCCGTAGACAAACCCACCTTGAAAGGCAAAAAGTAGGCCGACTTGGTCAACCTATCAACAATGACCCAAATCGCGTCTTTTCCTCCTGGAGATCATGGAAGTCCAGACACAAAATCCATAGTAATGTGTTCCCACTTCCACTCTGAAATGGATAATGGCTGAAGTAAACCTCCTGGCCTCTGCCTCTCGGCTTTCACCTGCTGGCACACTAAGCATCTGGATACAAACTGTGCCACTTCCCTCTTCATGCCATACCACCACACACTCTCTTGCATATCCCGATACATCTTGTTAGCACCTGGATGTATGGAATACTGAGAGCGATGCGCTTCCTGCAACACCTCCTCTCGCAACTCCCTACTAGGCACACACAATCTAACTCCATGCCTCAAAGATCCATCCTCTGCAATAGTGAAATCATCCTCTAATCCTGCTCTCACCTGAGCTCTGATACTCCTCAGAGATACATCATCATACTGTGCTGCCTTGATCCTGTCCATCAAATCTGAGTGTATCTGCAGTCCCCACATTTGTATAGCACACCCAGGAACAATCACCTTAATGCCCAAGCTCTCCAAGTCCTCCAACAAATATCGATCCTGCGTCAAGAACATAGCTACCGGATACCTGCTCAAAGCATCGGCCACTACATTGGCTTTCCCAGGATGATATTGCAAAGAGATATCAAAATCCTTTATCAGTTCCAACCACCGACGCTGCCTCATGTTCAACTCCTTCTGCGTGAAAACGTACTTCAAGCTTTTGTGGTCTGTGAAGATCTCCACACGCTCTTCGTACAAATAATATTTCCACAACTTCAGAGCGAATATGACAGCTGCCAACTCCAAATTATGGGTAGGATAGTTCTTTTTATGAGGACGCAATTGCCTGGATGCATAGGCAATCACTTTCCCATGCTGCTGAAGAACACAACCTAAACCCTTTCCCGATGCATCACTATAAATAGTGAAACCTTCGGACCCTGATGGCAACGTCAAAATAGGAGCAGACGTCAACCTCTTCTTCTACTCCTCAAAAGCAACTTGGCAATCTTCCGTCCAAACAAACTCTACATCCTTCCTTGTGAGTCTGGTCATCGGCTCGGCAATCCTCGAAAAATCTTGCACAAACTTCCTGTAGTAGCCTGCCAATCCCAAGAAACTCCTGATCTCTGCTACCGAACTCGGAGTCTTCCAAGATTCCATTGCTGAAATCTTCTTCGGATCCACTGAAATACCATCACCAGTCACAACATGCCCCAAGAATTCCACCTTGTCCAAGAAAAACTCACACTTGGACAACTTCCCATACAACTTCTCCTTTCTCAGCACATCCAACACAATCCTCAAATGCTCCTCATGCTCCTCCGGTGTCCTCGAGTATATGAGTATGTCGTCGATGAACACCACCACGAACTTGTCAAGGTACTGGTGGAACACCTTGTTCATCAAGTTCATAAATACCGTCGGTGCATTAGTCAAACCAAACGGCATCACCATAAACTCGTACTGACCATACCGAGTTCTAAAAGCAGTCTTCGGTATGTCCTCCGGCTTCACCTTCACTTGATGGTAGCCTGATCTCAAATCTATCTTAGAAAACACCTTCGCACCACTCAACTGATCAAACAGATCATCAATCCGTGGCAAAGGATACTTATTCTTGATAGTAAGATTATTCAAAGCCCTGTAATCAATGCACATGCGCACCGATCCATCCTTCTTCGGTACAAACAATACCGGGGCTCCCCATGGTGAAGAACTCGATCTGATAAACCCCTTATCCTGCAATTCGTCCACTTGCTTCTTCAACTCGACCAGCTCGCTGTTGTTTACTCTATAGACATGCTGCAAAATTAGTTCTGCACCTGGCACCAAGTCTATAGAAAATTCAACATCTCGATCTGGCGGCAATCCTGGCAATTCCTCAGGAAACACATCCAAGAATTCTGCTATCAACGGATGTGGCAACTCCTTGTCTTCCACCATAGCTCCACAAATAATGCCTTCGCCTTGCTCTGCAGCTCCGCTAGCAAACTCGAACTCTGGCTCTCCTGGCGGACCAAACAAAACTCTACCTCCTCTACAATCTATGCTAGCACGGTGCCTACTCAACCAATCCATCCCGAGTACAATGTCGTAGCTCGGAAGTGGCATTACAAGTAGACACGCACTCAACTCCCGGCCTCCCAAAGTAACTCTCCGATCCTTGCAAATATCATTAACCAGGATAATGCCTCCCCCGGTCATGATCTTGCAAGTCCTAAGCAAAGACTCAGCTACCAAACCATGCTTTAGAGCAAAAGAAACAGATACAAAACTATGGGAAGCACCACTATCAAACAAAGCTAAAGCTGGAATGGAATCAAGAAGAATAGAACCTGCGATGACATCTCCTGTGGGTTCCTCCTCTTCGACGGTCATAGCAAACGCTCGTCCCTGCCGAGCACCTCCCTGCTGCTGGTGCTGGATAAAACGCTGCTGCTGTGTCGGAAGCGGTCCCCTAGGCTGTGCTGCAGGTGGTCTCGTCTGTGCCCTCGGAGCTGGAGCTGCTCCCTGAACTGCACGACGAGGACACTCCCTCGATTGATGCCCTTCAGTACCACAGTACAAACAAACTCCTAGCCTCCTCCTGCAAACTTCCCAGAAGTGGCCGGGCTTCTTGCAGAAGTTGCATGGAGCTTGCTGTAACTGTCTCTGCTGCTGAGGTGCCTGGTGAAAAGGCGCTCTAGCTGGAGTCTGGTTCTGCTGTGGCTGCTGGAAAGGTCTGGACTAGAAATGAGGACGTTTGGCAGATACTGCACTGCCGTTGGCCCCCAAAAAAGAATTACGGTCTCTCTTGGTCTTCAAACCCAAATCCCGCTCAACCTTGCGTGCCTCCGCAAGTATCTCCGAGTATGTCTCATAAAAAGACGAAATGAGAAATCAATATGGCACATGATGTAAGACACTCAAGGAAAGGACAAGTTTACGGGATCAAGTATCAATATCAAAGGAGAATAGTTGAATCAAAAGAATTTTTCTAGATGTGATTGAGTATCTCAGCCTATATCCTATATCCTATCGCAGGCTCGCAGTAGTACAACTAAGTTGTCGCACTACCACGATATCACATACTTGTGAAGCTAGACCTGCATGGGCCACCACCAAAAATGTGTCACGACCCGCACCCGGTATAAGGGTACTAGTCGGAAACAACGCCCAGCCTACGCCGCAGAATCGGCGGTAGAACGCTGTCTAGATAATCTATCTAACATAATGAACCACCAATAATGATAGTATACTCAACCACAGAACTAAGATAGAAATGAGCACGAATGAGATAAAGAATAGAATAGTCACAATACAACTCATGAGTTTAAAATGATACATCAATGAGTCTGAAGAAATACAGAAATAAGCTGGAGACAAATCTAGTACAAAAGAATACTACAAAGCTACAACTCCAGGGTCAACTGTCTCAGTTGGGATAAGTCCCTCTTGAGCCAGGGTCTCAGAATCTAAACCCATAATATCCTGGGGTCCATAATAGGTAGGGTACTCCTCAGTGTCATCTGGAAAAATATATCCAGTCAGGAAAGGAGCAGAGTACAACCGTAACAGCAGTTCTCAAACAATGATAAAAACTATGTAATAGTAAATAGCTATGGATAAACAAGATGCACAATAGATAGGAGAGATATATGTACAATAAGGAATACTGGAAGTAAATACAATAAGGAACAATATGCCAATGAAACAAGAATACTAATGACTAAGTGTGTGAGTACTAGCTTAACATGTGATCGGCTTGGGCAAGATGCAATACGGCCTGGCTAATCATACGTGCGGTGCATGATCAACACTATTCGCTTACCAGTACTTTATTCAATAGGGATTTGATCACATATCTATACTAATACTCCCCACCCCCGACTGGTATAATAGATCCAACCACGGTATGCTATGGCACTAGATTCCGCAAGAAGAGAGCGACTCCTCCCGAAAATCGGTGTCTGTACATGTACAAGATAACTAATGAAACAATACTTGTACCATATACACCATATACCAAGGAATAACATCTCATGACGAGATCCGGATATACCAATCCGTGTAACCATAGTGTCAAGAGAAACATGTATATCTACACTAGATACAACGAACATAGAGGATATCATAAATGAGAAACTATCAGAGAATGTACTCGCCTGAAGTCCAAAGAACAGTCTCACAGATGTCTGACTCGGTACCTCGAAGACCTAGATATGGAATACCACATTAATACAAGGTCCCGGAAAGAGAACAAGTCAAACTAGTCAACTTCTAGGTTAATAAATCAATTCTAAGTCAAAAGTCAACTATGGTCAACTCTAAAGTCAAACATGGTCAAACCAAGGTCAACCTCACAAGACATCTATAAAATAATATAGAAATAAAATACAACAATTTAGAAAATCAAAATTAGATCCCAAATTGATACCCACACAAAGTATACTAATAATACAAATAATATATACCCTAAAATAATATATATACAAACCAATATTTATACAAATAACATAATATATTATTACTAATATTATACCTCACAAAACATATATATATATACAAATATATATATACAATAATAATATATAAAATATAAATTTAAACTGTCAAAGCGTCACTGAAAACAGTGAACAAAACAAGATAAAATAAAACAGGTTTAATAGTGACAGTCTTGACTGTCACTGAAAAATCCGTCGCAGAAACTCCATATACAAACTGCCGCTGTCACAGTTTGCTGACAGTTTCAAACTGTCACAAAAATGTCGCTGAAAGGTTTGCCGCTCAAACTGCTCGCAGAATTAATGACAGATCTTGTCATTAATGCTGACCACTGTACAACGGCTGCTGTTCAGACCAATTAATGACAGTTTCAACTGTCAAGGAAACCACTGTCACCAAAACAATAAAAATATAAATATATATATATATATATATATAAATATATATATATACAATAATAATCACAATACATATATATAAATAATTAATAATTATATACTTATATATATACACATATAAACTTATAATTAAATACCAAAGGTTACAAAACACATGCACATATTAATGTACATATTTTACATGGCTAGAAGCACACATAAAATATATACATTAATATACAAATAATTACATAATAATTATAAATAATATAATTACATAATCAAACACATAAATTTATTTTATAAAACATTTATGTATAATTTATATTATTAACATAAGTACATATATAATTGCATGCAAGAAAGCTACATATTATATTTGTACATCATATTAGCACACACAAAATATATAGATCTATGCTACAATAATTACTATAATAAATACACAAAAATAAATATATAATATCTATATATATTTACTAATTATAATTTAAGGATTTAAACCATACATAATTAGATCTATGCAAAAATTCACACAATTGGAGAGTATCACACCGTATCCCACTAGATCTAGGATACGCATGCGACACGAGTCCAATACACAACCAAATGTACCCCGAAGGACACAAACAAATCACAAATAATATTTATGAACAAAACAAAGTGTCAAAAGTAGATCTATGTGTCCGTGTCAAAATACGACATGTACAAAGCCCCGTGTCAGAGGAAAACCCCCAAATGACACGTATCACCAAATATTTGGGATACGAACCACAAGTACCCAAATTATGGACACGACACTAGCCCCAAACACATAAGCACATGCCCAATTGATCTATAGGATCAATTGACACACACAACAAAATGTAAATTCGGAATTCCAACAAAATTGACACAAAAAGTACCATAATTTTCTCCATGGGTTTCCTATGAACACAAAACAAAGTCCTATGGGTAGTACATACATATGGGTTGATTTTACATGATTAAATCTCAGATTTGGAAGCTATTTAAATGGGAAAATCTGAATTATACCTATTGGGAGATGGATTTCCAATGAAACCTCCAATTGAGATAAACTTGCTTCCAAATTATAGATCCTTGCTCCTCTTTGTAGATCCTTGCTTCCTTCTTCTAGATCCTTGCTTTCTCCTTCTCTAATGGTGAATTGGGAAGAATTTGGAATGAATTTGGTAGGGAATTAGATTGGGAATGGAGGGAATTTGGTAGTGAAAAATTCTAGATCTAGATTTGGAAATGAAATGAGAGGAGAGAGAAATTTCCCCCCTCTAATATAGGCCGGCCATTGCCCCTCCCCCAAGCAATTATAAAATATCCAATGTACCCCTTGGGGCCTCTCATGAAGAAATAATTAAGGAAGGAAGCTTCTAGTCTAATCATTTAATTAATTTAATCCATCTCCTTAACCATGGGCTTTCTAAATGGGCCAAGTCTAACTATTTAATTCATGTTGGTCCATGGGTCCAAACTAAACTAGTTGGGTCTACTAAAATAAGTCCAAAATAATTAAATAATATCTAACAATAATTAAATAGTACAATAATTAATTATTTACCATGCACAATATTTATTTAAATAGGAAATTACTAAAATACTCTTTTTCCTAAAATGTGGTACTGACACATATGTTGATAAGGACAGTGAGAAAGGTAAAACGTCTACTTTGGTTATGGAGCCTAGAATTTATCGCAGCCATATTAGCTGGCGTAGAAAGAACGTAGGTACCTAACTTTGGATGTACATATCTTAGTTATGAAATTTAAAATTTCTCGCAGCTATACTAGTTGGCACAGCGAGGATTCTAGATGACATGATTATAGAGTTGCATACCCTAGTTATAGAATCTATCGTTTATCGCAGCTATGCTTACTGGCGTGGCGAGAATTCTGAGTATCATTATTTTGGACAGACGTGTATGATTATCAGATTGTATCTTAAATTGGTTCTTAAAGTATCATCTCAATACTTATTCATTTATGCTATTATAGGACTTTGTTCCATCATTCTTTAGCTTAGTAGTAGGGATACCTTCAGTTCTTTAGTCCAATTCTTTATAGAGCTTCTTTCCATTAGAGTCCTTGTTAGTGTGATAATTTGTGAATTGTATTAGGTCTGTGTCTTGAGTATCAGTATTGACTATTGAGAGTCTGACTTATGAGTCTGTAAGTGGTTCTTGGTTGGGCATGTGAGCAATAGGCATAAATCTAGGGATAACCCATAGCATAGTACTTTGTAGCACTAGTTCTATAATAGGTGTAATTATAAGTTAGTAGTTACTATAGGTAGAAGAGGGAGTAGAGAATATCAGTAGTGGTTCCATGAGTTAGTATCAAAGTCAGCATACCGGTTTAGGATAACATGAATTCATGTAGTTGGGTGATCCATGTAAACAATTAAGTATCAAAGAAATTGTGTTGAAAATCAATGAAGTATGATATTCAAATTGGTGGTTGATACTTGGGTGTGTCAAGAGTATAGATATGTATATACATCAAGAGTATTAATGGGCGTGCCATAGTGGAAAGGTACCCATAAGTATATGGGAGAGCGTGAGGGAATAATAATATATTGTGCTAAAGTAGTAAGACTTGTGTTAAGATAAAGTAGAGCATTAATGTGAGTGGATAGGAGTGTACCAGTATATGACTAGTGATGGGTATCTCACCTAATATTGAGGCTAGTGATGTGTTGGAAGCAATATGTGAGAGAAGTATCAAGAAATTGTGTGCAGGATGTATAGTGGATGATAAGTGTCAGTGTGGAAGTTCATGAGTATCAGAAAGTGAAAGCTTAAGTGTTAATATTATGTCATGGGTTAAAAAATATCAAGATTGGTCATGAAAGATATATAGTGTATCACTGATTAGTGTATTCGTCTGTAAAAGATTTAAGGAGAGATACGTATACATCAATAGAGATATGGAACCATATGCCTGCCTTAAGGGTGAAGTGAAATATGTGTATTATAGAAGTTAATAACTAGTGCATTGGATGCAAGTGATCATGATTTCTAGTGAGTATGATGAGGTGATCTAATGATGAAGCTAGTATCCTAGAACCTTAAGGACATATGTTATGTAGTTAGGAAGCTAGTGTTACTATATCAAGAGTGCTAGTGTTTCTATATCAGGGATTAGTTGAGTAATGTGCTAATAACAGTAAGTACCTTGTGTAATGATATTGGATTGGTGTATCAGTTAATGGATAGAAAAGCATTTGGGAGTAATAGTACAAGTGATCCAAGCAGTAGATGAGGGAGATAATACATATATAGAAGTAAGTATAGTACCTTGCTAAATTTGAGTATAGAGGTTGTATGTATCAGAGAATAAACCGAGGGGTATAAGAATACCAGTGAGATATCATGATGTTGTAATGACTAGAAGATAATTGTGTAGTTATTGTGATACTAATGTATCAATGAGAACCTTAAGATGATTAACAAATGTTAGAGGATGAGTTACACCAAGTATCAGATAGAAAGAGATACCCTAGTAATAAGAGCCGGAGTACCTCAAGTATTATGAAAGTTTAGACACAATCATTTTAATAACTAGTATAATAATATAGAGAAGAGACATGAGTAGCATGGTATGAGAATGACATCTAAAATACATATGAGAGCTGGTGCATTGTGTAGACAGTAACGAGATTTGAGAAGGCATCATATGAGAGTATTCAAGTTGGACAAGGGTGTGCTAATAGAACACATGATTAAAAAATGTATACAAGTGTTCCTTGCAAGAAAATAATTAAGAAATTTTGGTGATTACATGAACAGAACAAGGAGATAGTATCTTAGCAGTATTTTATCCTAAGTAGCAAGTGCCAGTGAGTTAAGCATGTCCATGACCTAGAATTAGAGTATATCACTAGTATTTGGTAACCCTCAGTATTAAGAATATCTTGACAAGATCGATGATTAATAGTGTGTGATGGAATAGGTTACAGGTGGCATAGCAGATTACCTCACCAGTAAAGGAAGACATACCAGCAGGGCAGAGACTGATTTCATGATAGTTAGAGACTATATCCAAGTATGATTTCCCTTTCAGTAGAATGATATGATTGTATGTTATAGGATATATACTATTTTAGACTGTGATTGATGGGGTTTGACCATAGTAAGATTTATATGAATAGAATATGACTGGCCCAAGAGAGAGGGGTGAGAGTTTTAATTTCGAGGTCAAAATTCTTCTAAGGGGGGTAGATTTGTCACTACCATATTTTCTAGGAAAGGATATTTTAGTTATTTGGTAATTAATTAAATATTGTGCATGTTAAATTTTTATTTATTGTATTATTTATTTATTATTAGCATGTTAGATTTATTTTTGGACTTGTGTTAGTGGACCTAACTAGTTTAGTTTAGACTCATGGACCAACATTTAATTCTAGTTAGAATTGAGCTCAATATTAGAAGCCCAATTATTAGGAGGATGATTAATTATGTTAAATCCATTAGACTAGAAGCTTCTCTCCTTAATTAATTTCTTCATGAGAGGCCCCAAGGGGTATTTTAGACTTTATATAGTAGCTTGAGGGAGGGGGCAAGTGAGGCCTATATAAAGGGGATAAAAACTTTCTCTCTCTTCATTTTTCATTCCAAATCTAGATCTAGAAAATTACCTCAACCAAATCCCTACCAAATTTCCATCCAATTATTTCCTAAATCACCATTGGAGGCTATTAGAGCATGGATCTATAAGGAGGAAGCATAGATCTACAAAGAGGAGCAAGGATCTACAAGTTGAAGGCCAATTTTACTAATTTTGGAGGTTTCATTGGAAATCCATCTCCCAATAGGTATAATTTAGTTTTTTTCCCCTTAATTTAGGTTCTAAATCTGAGATTTAACCATGAGAAGTCAACCCATATGCATAGACTACCCATAGGATTTGGTTTTGTGTTCATAGGAGGCCTATTGAGAAAGTTATGGTGCTTTTTGTGTCAATTTTGGGGGAATTTTGAGATTGACATTTGTCGTGTGTGTCAATTGGTCCTATAGATCAATTTGGCATGTTCTTGTGTGTTTGGGGCTAATGTCGTATCCACAATTGGGTATGTGTAGGTCGTATCCCATCAATTTGGTGATACGTGTTGATTTGGAAGTTTTTTTCCTTTGACACGGGATTTTGAGCATGTCATATTTTAACACGGATACGTAGATCTATATTTTACTCTTCGTATTATTCATAAATAATATATATGACTTGTTCGTGTCATTCAGGGTACGTTTGGATGTGTGGGGGACTCGTGTCGCATGCGTATCCTAGATCTAGTGGGATACAGGGTGATACGGTCCATGTATGTGCAATTTATTTATAGATCTAATTCTTTTGTGTTCTTATTTCATGGAGAAATATAATTATAAATATGTATATATATATATATATATATATAATATTGTGTATATATATATTTATGTAATGTTGTGTCTTAGATCTATTCATCTATGTATATATACTATATGTGTATATTATTATGTAGCTATTTTTCTACATGCAGATATATATTTATAAGTGGTAGTATATGTATATATAATATAGTAGATATATTTATATGTGGTTATATATATAGTTATATTATATATTAGTATATATTTATATAGTGTATAATTTTATATACGTATACATATATGTGTTATTATATATGTATATATTACTATGCTATTGTCATATGTATTTAATATGTACATATATATGTGGAGGTGTATGTATGTTATATATATGTTATTTGTCATAGTGTTATATATTATAGTTATATGTATTTTTGTATCTATTTATGGGTGTTATATATATATATATATATTTATATAGGTTATATTTATATATGCATTGTATATATAAACATAAGAGAGAGAGAAGAACAAGAGTTTTAGTGACAGTTTTAGCGACAGTTGCAGAAAACTGTCGCTGAAACAGTAGTGTATCAACAGAGTATCAGAAGCTTCAACGACAGTTTTTTGTGATAGTGCAGGAAACTGTCACAAAAATTGCAGTATATTTATATACACAGCAGCTTTTCGGTGACAGTGGACAGGATATATAGCGACAGTTTGGAAGTTTTAGTATTAGATATTAATATATATAGATATATATGTATATATATGGTAATTAATATATACATATATATGTTCCTAATTTTCTAATTGTGTTTTAGTATACTATATGTATAATATATTTAGTTGTAGCATATAATATTATTGGAATAGTTAGTATATTTTAGTTATCTATTGTTATGAGTATCTTTAGTTATATATATTATATATTTATAGGTATGTATGTATGTACATATATATGTATTAGTATTTAGTGTGTAGTTGGTAGTTAGTATTTATTCTAGTTAGTACATACTAGAAGTTATATTGGATCGATATATTTATACATATAGTTTTTGATGAATAATTAGTATATATATGAAGATTTTGGCAATTACCTTGAGATACCAAGGTAAGTATCAAGATATACCAAGGTATGAGTAGTAGGTATTGGCATAGTAATAGGATAGTTATAAACTAATTATGGGTTGGTATTAAGGTAACTCAAATAAGGTATATAGTATTATATAAATACTAAATACATGGTAGTTTATAGTTATAGTTGGATAGTTAATATATATATACTAGAGTGACATTACCTTGAGATACCAAGGTAAATGCCAAGGTATTAAGGATACCCAGGGTATTGGGTTTGGGTATCAAGATAGAGGTTTAGTATTGCGATACCAAGTTGGTTCGAAACCAAGGTATCCATTTAGCATTGGCAATTAGGATTATATATATATATATATATAATATTATTTGATATGTACATATGTGTTATATTTATCCCTTGTTTGCGTATCCTGAGATACGGTATCTTAGTATCCTAAGATGTAGCTTGTATGGCCTAGATTCATAGTGTGTGAGTCCAATATCTTTGAGTTAGACTCATGCAACCTAGAAATGGATAGTTGACCATAGTTTGACTATAGTTTGACCGGTTTGACTTAGAGTTGACCTATTTTGACTTTTGACTTAGAATTGACTTATTAACCTAGAAGTTGACTAGTTTAACTTATTTTCTTTCCAGAACCTTCTATTAATACAATATTCCATATATAGGTCTGTGTGACACCAGTTCGGACAGTTTGACATTCATTGCTCTAGACCACAGGCGAGTAAATTTCTCTGATTGTTTTCAATTCATAATATTGTATATATGCATATTCTAAAATTGTATACATTGATCCTGACACAGTGATTTCACGGACTGGTGCTATATGGATCCCGTCATGAGATATTATCCCCTACCGTATTCAGCGGGTACTCGTGTACATTGTATCTCATCGTGTATACTTGGTATTGATGTTACTTCGTATTCACACACTGCTCATGTTCAGTGTGCTTATTCGTGTACACCCACTGCTCGTGTTCGGTGGTTATGATATTCGTGTACACCCACTGCTCGTGACAGTGGTTATATTTTCGTGTTCGTAGCATGCCGTGATTGGATCCATCGGTATTAGTTGGGGGCGGGAGAGTAGGAGTTGATTATGTGATCAAAGCCATTGTTACAAATTGTGTACATTCTGATTACATACTTCACTTGTAATCCGTCTTACCTGATCATGTTCACCCAACCCGATCACATAATGAACTCGTATTCTAAGGCACATTAGATAGTTTAGATTGTAGTTTACTTCATCATATTATGATATTCATATTGTTGATCTATATATTCTTGTACATTACCTGTATATATCTTGTTCATTATTCATATGTTTAGTGATCTTGTATTTCATTTCTATATCTGTTTATATGCTCGATTATGTTATCGAAACTGCTTTCAGAGGTATGTACTTTGCTCCATTGCTGACTGGAAAATATTTTTCAAAGGATCCGAGAGATTGGTGTCCGACATACTATGGACTTCGACCTATAGATGGAGCAGACTTGGACCCACTAGTTCTGGAGTTATTGTCGGGAGGTTTATCCGGATCACTAGTTTTCATAGTTAGTCTTTTTAGCATTTTGGTACCGGATTTATTTCCGGCATAGAGTATGAGATTGGATATTGTTTCTATTATTGTTTATATATATTGAATGGATAGTTATGTTAGACTTCCTTGATATCTTCTCGTGCTTTAGAACGTGATTGAGTTTGTGTTGAGATATTGTTGGCATATTATATTATTGTGAGATATTTAGATAGTATAGTTAACCAAGACAGCGTTCTACCGCCGATTCTGCGGCGTAGGCTGGGCGTTATTTTCGACTTGCATCCCTACATCGGATGCGGGTCGTGACATCCTCCATATGAATACACATACTTAGATACACTCCACAATATATATATATATATATGGATAATTGCATACAACTATATATTCAATTACCAATATCTATTCACTTATATATATATATATATATATATATATATATATATATATATATATATATATATATATATATATATATATATATATATATATAAACACTCCCTCAAGCCAAACACCAAACACTTGGTGTGCACACATCAAGATACCCACCATCCTCTTGTGATACCCTTGTGATACTCCTCCAAAACCATGATACCACCACTAATAACACATGAGACACATAATAATCGTATACCACCACTAATAATACATGCGACACATAATAATCATAACTTATTATAAAAATATATATATAAATATTAAATTTAGTACAATATATAGAATATGATACTAAGTGGGCACCAATACATTAAAAATACACAACCTACCCATGCGTATCATAACGTATCATGATACGCACTCTCCGTATCCAATTGTGGATACGTACACCCCAAATATCCATGAATCTCTCCCAAAAATTATTGAAAAAATATTCCTACAAACACCTAGTGGTCCAAATTCGGATTTTCTCCAATTTGGCCACAAAAGTCAATGTAACTATCATAATAGGCCTCCTAAGAACCTAGTTCTTCTTCCTATGGGTAGTACTTAGCCACAGAAGGGTTCCTATAGGTCTAATACACCAATTAGAATATAAATTGATAGGAAAATAGAATTTTACCTATTGGGAGATAGATTCTCAATATATCACCACCAAATGGACACAAATGAAGGTTGGACACAATCCTCAAGCCAATGCTTTCCTGCTTAATTGATCATCTAGCAATGACAAGCTCCTTAGCCTCCTTGGAATGGAAATAAGAGGGATGATATTTGGGAATAGGTGGATTAGGGGTTGCTTCCAAATTTGGGAATGAATTAATTAGGAAAGAAAATAGAGGCTATTCATGAATAAAGAGGCTTATATAGCCACATAATAGGGTTAGGTTGAGGAATATTTGAATTGACTCATAGGCCCTTCTCATTCTCTCATGAATAGGATCAACTAATCCTATAGAAATAATATTCTATTCTTGAGTCTAAATAGGTTTAATAGACTTAATCTAGTCATGACTAACTAATAACTCAAGTCAAATAGTCTAAACTCAATAACTAACTCATTCTCCTAATCTAATGAGTCAAACCATAACTAACTATTTAATTGAATCAATGGCTCAAGTCTAGTTAGGTCCACTAGTGTCAAGTCTAATTAAATAATCTAATCCACTAACCAATAATAATACTAGTTATAATATATATATATATATATATTATACATATTATATATTAAATAAAATATACATAAAATATTTATAATAATACAAAATAATAAAAATACTCCTATTCTAGAAATATGGTAGTTACAAGTCTACCATAGAAAAATTTTGTCCTCAAAATTTAAGATACCTCGTCTCTCTCTGGCCAGTTATAACCTATTCATTATAATCTTCACTACGGTCAAACCCCCAACAATCATGATCTACGAAAGTCCTATCTAAAATCGTACAACATGCAATTCTATTGGAAGAAAACCAACATGCATGGTTATGGCTTCTGTCTGTCTTGATATTGTAGTCTCTGTCAGGGTATACTACTAATTATACTAACTATATAACATAAGCAGCTATAAGGTACTAAGGAAGCAATCAATTCAAATAGATAGAAAAAGGACAGGAAGGAAGAATAGAACTTGCTAACCCATCACCTATAGCATCTGCCTCCTCTATCGTCATCGCAAAAGCCCTATCCTGCTGGGGTGTCTCCCTCTGCTAGTGCAAGAAAATTTGTTATGTCACATGTGGCCAACCTATACCTCTCTTATTGCCGGGAATACTTGCACTCCTACTCTCATTATACTCCCTTACATATCCTACCTCAATATCTCACTGTTACTCCCAGCTAATACTGTCACACACAATACTTACTGATACTAAACTAAACATTACACCTAGCCCACATCACTCATCCTACTCTTGATACACCATGGACACTTGCACGCTCTAGATACCCTTGGTATACAGTTACTAACTCCATAACTATACTGGACACATGCTTGATATTCTAGGATACCAACTACTAACTATGCTCTGACAGCTATCTTAGAATTATGGGTACAATGGGTACTACACTATGAATTACTTTTAGGCTTATACACTGATATATAATGCTCACATATCCAACTAGGAACCACTCACAGACCCACCATTTACACCTCCAACCATCAATATTGGTACTCAAGCTGACACAACCTATCTGCAAGTTATCAAGCTACTGTACTATCCAAGGAACCTTAAGAACTAATGAAGGTAAAACCTTATAAGGAACTAACTAGAGAAACTGAAGATATCTCTATCCCGAGCTAATAGGGGTGATGGAACAGAATTCAATAAAAACAAGACTAAATGATAGAGACGATATGTTAAGAACCAATTTAAGATACAATCTGATAATCATACATGTCTATCTGAAATCATGTTACCCAGAAATCTCGCCACGCCAGTAAGCATAGCTGCGATAAACTATAGAGTCCGTAACTAAGGTACATATCTCTAGAATCATGGTATCTAAAATTTTTGTCATGTCGCATGCTTGGCTGCAAAAATAATAAATTCCATAACCAAGAGAAATATATCCAGAATTAAGCTCTATGTCTTTGCCACGCCAGCTAATATGGCTGCGATAAACTCTAGACTCCATAACTAAGGTAGACGGTTACTTTTTCCACTCTTCTTATCCATTTACATTATCAGAATATACCTAACTTAGTCTATAAGATTCATCTTGATACAAGAACCAAAGTCAATAACGAACATCAAGAATCAAATTTAATAACAATAAGTGAGAGTGAACGGGAACAAGTGGACACAGATTTTGAAGATGAGTTTATAGTAAGATTCTCAAAGGTCATCTCAGGAATCTCTCATGGAATTCCTAATTTATGATTGAGTATTCTCTCATCCTATATCCTATATACTATCGCAGGCTCGCAGTAGTACAACTAAATCATTGCACTACCATACATCACTCTACTTGTAAAGCTCGACCTACATGGGCCACCAAAAAAATATGTCATGACCCGCATCCGGTGTGAGGGTACGAGTACGTCGATACGGAGGACAAGATGATATTGAAATAAAAATTAATGTATAAAATAATGTATAAAATTGTCTAATCATCTCATACAATAATGTATAAAATTGTCAATGATATCTCAACTCCATACGGAGGACAAGATGATATTGAAATAAAAATCAATACTTAATCACAATAAAACTAGAGGAAGATAATGACACGATATCAAATAGAAGAATAGAATCACAAAGTCACAACTACAACCAAATCTAAGTCTAAATAGTCTATCAACAAGCATAATAAATCTCAAATACACATAACATGTCCAATGTCTAAGCTGGAGACATATCCAGTATAGAAGCTAAGTAAATAAAACTAAAGTATCTAGTGATACCAGCTAGTCCTCCCAATAATGACTAGTGAATGTCAGGGCCCATGGTCTCCACTCCCTCCTGCGGTCCGTAATACATCGAAACTAGTCCTCTAAGTCATCATCTGAAAAATATATCCAGTCAGATGGAACGAGCACACCTCTAACAGATTTCAGTTCAATTACAAAGATAATAAAACAATAATAGTGAGTAAAATACAAGATAAGAATAAATAACTGAATCATAACTGACAACATCAATATAAAAATGGATAAACATAACTATATGGCAAAGAAATAAATAGATAGAATAATAGATAACTTCTCAGTAAAAATAAAATAGACAGGAAGGAACTATACTATCTACGTGCTTTAAAGTATTAGTGTTGACATGTGATCGCCTTGAAAACTTGCACAATATGATAGGGCCTAAAAAATTATACGTGAGGCGTATGATTAACACTCACAGTACTTTCTCTTACATAGTAAGGTTATGATCACACACCTAGCTAGTATTTCCCTACCCCGACTAGTGTATTGATCCAAACCATGACACGTTCCACAAGAATAACTTGTAGAGTAAGGATAACTTGTACAGTAAGCAGGAAAAATAATATCTCATGACGGAGATCCATATTATACCAATTCATGTACCATCGTATCAGGAATCAAGTAGAACATCACTACGTACATGAATCAAAGTAAATATCATATAATGAAAACTATTAGAGAATAAACTCGCTTGTGGTCCTTGTAGAAGCATAAAAAGTGTGTCTCCTAAACATGGGGCAGTTTTTCTATAAACAAACTAAGTAAGGGAAGGATGGCGCACTTTCTCACTGTTTCAAGGATGGAACATTTTCTCTCCATTTCAAAGGATGGCACACCTTTCAAATTGTCTTCATCAAAAGAGATAGCACACAAACCACATTTTTCCTCCGAGCATTAGATGCAATGAATCTGACAGCTGAGTAGCAGTCGAGAATGTCAGAAGCCATCACTGCAGCTGAGCTGTGGCATGCAAACCCAGGTTATCGTTTAGCGGCCAAGAGGGATCAGTTCTAAATGTTCGCCGCAGTGCCAATTTATCAAATGTGCGCCTTAGTGCCAATCTCATCAAATATGCGTCGTAGTGCCAATCTCATCAAATGTACGCCCAGTGCCAATTTCTTCAGAAATGCGCCATCATGGCCAATCTCCTCAATAATGCGCCATCACGATAACTTCTTCAAATGTGCGCCACAGTGCCAACTTCTTCAGATGTGCGCCATTTCGTCTAATTCTTCAAGAAGTACACCCATGTGGACAATTTTATCAAAAGTGCACCAGTCTCCAGACCATTTTCAAAGTGCGTCTATCATCCAAAACTGAAAGTAAATAGTTATAATTACGTTTCATACATGCCATGCTCATTCTGAAAATATGCACAAATAAATGTCCCATGACCTACGCTTTCCTCGTATAGGAAGCCAGGTGTCAAGCATGCATCAAGTTGTGCATCCACTCACTAGATCATGGGATATCTTTCCTTCAAATGTGCATGCACAGTGCAGTTTGTCCAAGGTGCGCACGCATTGTCTTAATTGTTTTAAAATCCTATAAATATAGGATCCTGGTGTACGTTAAAGAGGGACTTGTCACAGTTCAAGAACATAAGAAGAGAGAGAGACAGAAGCTTGTTGTGCCGTTGTTGCCAAAGCTTTCTCGTTGCCTAACTCTTCTAGTTTTTCATAGCCATCTTGTATTTCTTCATCATCGCATGGTCCAAGGAGTAAAGTGATCACTCGCAGATCAGATCTCTACAGCTATACTTCCTTAGAATCAATTATACTTAGATTCTCGTCTAGTATCTTTTCGTACGCTTCTTTCTTTTTAATAGTTTATAAAACAAAGTTCGTACAAATTTTTGTTTATCGCAAACAAAATGGCGACTCTGCTGGTGACGTCTTTCTCCTCCAATGAGAAAGTGATAACTCAAAGTGATGTTGCGTCGGTTGGCTCGATACAGAAGACTTTGGTCATGAAATTCAACCAGTAAGCGTATAAAGAAATGCTCCATTCTGGGGGTAGTACTCGCCCCTCATCTGTATTCAAATTGAGGAAGGCCCACAAAGTGTGGGTGCCCAAGCCTCGCAATTCATATCCCGAAGTTGTTGTCAATAAAGGAAAGAGCATTCAAATTGACGATAACTCTCTCGTTGGGGGATAAATCCCTTGTGTTTACCAAGGGATGCAAATTGCGCAACTCAAGCAATCTCAAGCAATAGGTAATTCAACCCCAAGCTGCTGAATCCACGCATATTCGTTGTAATATACGGGATAAACAAGTCTTCAACACTGCTGTTCAAACCCAAAAACAATTACTGGCGCACTAATGAGACATTAGTCAGGGTAAATCAATCCCCTAAAATCATGATCGCACGCATATTGGAGGGAAAACTATGCGCCACTCGCCAACCACCTACTAATCTTGCGCCAAGCCAGGATCTTCGTTCTAAATTAAATGCTAATAGACGAACTACGCCAACTCCATCCATGTCACAGAGAGTACGCAAAGCAGAATTAACCTCTTCATAACATGTGGTTGGTGCGCGCGCACATAAAAAGATTTCTAAGATCAACTTCCTTTCATCTATAAAGAATAAAAGCTTGAAAGATGGTTACTCATTAGCCAATCAAGCCAGCACTTTACTTTACACAAGGCACTAAAAATGTACAGAGAAGGTTCAATATACCTAATGTAAAGAGTTAGAGTCTTCCATCTTCCTTTCCTTCTATTTCTCCTGTTGATTTACGCAAGCTTATTATACAAAAGCGTAAAGAAAGGGACTCTTCTGATTTTGCAATAGTGTTTTCTAATGAACATCGTTGTGGTTATCATTAAGTGGTTATCGAATGTTGCTGTGCATCAGCAAAATGGTCTGTATTTGACCGGTTGACTTATTCTCTGTATTCCAAACCTCGACGTATGAAGCAAGCTAGCAACCAACAGTATAACGATGATGAACCATCTGTTGCTCCAATATATATGGCTTCATATTTTTCTCATGGCAGGAGATGACCTAGACAAAGCTCTTCAAGAACACCCAGCCAGAGGAGGTTTGACCAGCTCGTTGATTCCTTTGAAGGGGTGTATCAAAATACTCATTCTCGAAGATAGGAATTCATGTGCCAAGTGAACCTTTAATCTTCAGGATCTGACACCGGGGGTAGTAATCCTCTTAACTCAGAAACTGACAGTGTAGACTCAGACTACACGGTTCTTTCCACTAATCCTTATGTTGTACACAGAGATGTCAGTGCCTACGCCATTGGTGATGAACAAGATGCTCCTCCATCAAGTACTGAATAATGCCTCAACTTATTGGAGGCTTCTCTTAAGGACGTGCACTCTATAATGCAAAACATGCATCAAATAATGGCCGCCTAATATTCTTCTATACCGGTTCCTGTCGAGGTGACTCCATCCATTCCTGCACAGCCTACTCCGGGCACAACATCTCTACAAAATAACACTAATCCAGAGGCGGCCCAAAATCAAGAATCGACAACACCAACTCTTCATACTAGGGGTGGTCCTCCACCAGTGATGATACCTATTCAAACTGGACCTTACCAGTCCATTGCATCCCTCCAACAAGAGAATCTTCTTGAAGCTATTCAGGAATTATGGACGCAAGTCGATGTTTTAAAGAACAAAGCCAACTCCGTAAGCTGGGGGGTGAATTAACCTTATCCTCCTCATTGGGATAACTGTTGGCCCATCCGATCTCAGTCAACTTAATTTTGATAGTTAACTAAATCATGCATTGATATGTCGTATCTGAAGCCTCAATACTGCTATTACATGTCGTCTGTATATTCAAATGTAATCTTTTATTTATTTGAGTCTAGGACTGATGTACGCTGAGTCGCACTGGCAAATCCTAAATACCTATACCCAGATACATAGTCCACTCAAATGAACCAAAGAACCTACCCACCAAATTAGGCCACATTCATTTATAAAGTCTACCATATGAAGAGACCGAACTCGGGCCAAACTCGGGCCAAACTATGACCGAACTCGGTTACCCTTTTGGTATAAAATTAACCAGTTCAATAACTCTTGATTTCTTGGACCAACAGTTAGAAATTTGAATTAAACCCTAACCGAATTCTGGCCGAATTATGTTTGCCTACACCCTATAAATAAGATTAGAATTCTTCATTCTTACTCACTCAACTATTCTTAAGACTTCTATCCTATTGTGAGCAAACCCCTAAAGCCTTAACTTTTCCATCTCAAAGAGCAACTCCCTAGCCTTTCTAGTGGCAAGTGCGATCTCGGTCTAAAAATCTTCTGAGTTGTAATTAAAGACCTTTGTTCAATCAGTTACTCTCTCTCTAAGATATAAAGTTGTGAGACTTCGGATCAAACCTTGTGGTGTAAATAAGTGGCAAGCCTTCGGATCAAAGCTTGTGATTCACTATTGGTGATTATAGTGGAGAAAACTTCGAGCTTGTGTTCTTAGGACTGGACTAGTCCTCTCAGAGGGAAACCAGTATACATCTTGGTGTTTGTATTTGCTTTCTCTCTCTACTTTACTGCTTTACTTTACTGTCTTTATATACACTGTTAGTTAGCAACTGCCTTCATTCTGATAATCTAAAATTGGGTAGATTATTCTGCTGCACTCTATTCACCCCCCACTAGAGTTACCTCACGGTCCTTCAATTGGTATCAGAGCTAGTTCTCTTAATATTTTGCTTAACATTCTAAGAGACTTATGGCAACTGTTAGATTTATCCACACAAACAATAGTGAAGGACAGTCCACAAATAGGTCACCCTTATTTGATGGTACTAACTACACATACTGGAAGACACGTATGAATTTCTACCTAAAGTCACTTGATTTTTACCTTTGGGCTGTAGTAGTAAAAGGATACAAGAAGCCACCTAGAATAGTCATAGATGGTAACCTTATAGAGAAGCCTCATGATAAGTATACAAACACCGAAAAGAAATAAGCTAGTCTTGATGCTAAAACTATTAACGCTCTAATTTGTGCTGTAGACAGAATTAAATTTAACATGGTCTCCACTTGCAGAACTTCGCACGAATTATGGAAATTTCTTGAGGTCACTCATGAAAGAACCTTCCAAGTGAAGGAATCAAAAATAAGTCGTCTAACACAAGAGTATGAAGCATTCAAGATGAAGCAAAATAAGATGATCACTCAAATATTTATGAGATTTCTCGATATCTTCAACCCTCTATTATCACTCAGCAAGAAGTACAATAATCACGAGAAGATTCGCAAGGTACTCAGGGGACTCACCAAGAACTGGAATCCTAAGGCCACCGCAATCATAGAAGGGAATAATCTTACTACAATGACCCTTGAGACGCTCATAGGAAAGCTATTGACTCACGAGATGGATCTCAAGGAATTTGAAAAACCCACTCCCAAGGAGAAGACGATCGCTCTTAAGGCACATCACAAAAAGGTCACCAACTACAACTCCGACGATAATGAGTATCAAGATGAGAAAGTTGTCCTGACCACCAGAAACTTCAAAAAATTTCTAACGATTGAGAAATCGAAAAAGAAGGAGCCAACTGACAACAGTGATGAAGATCCTATATGCTACAACTGTAAAAAGATATGGCATATAAAGAAAGATTGTCCAACCCTAAGAAAAGGAAATTGCCAAAATTACTCATCCAGAAGAACATCATCACGAAAATATGCAAACACTAGTATTTGGCACGAAAGTGAAACCAGTGAATCCGAAGAAGAGAATCCTCGAGAAGCAGCAAACCTATGCTTCATGGCGTTAGCTGATCAGGTAACTGATAATAACTCTTATGATGATTTTACTTTTGATGAACTAGGTAATGCTTTTAGTGATTTGCTTGATGATTTTAAAAAACTTAGAAATAAGTACAAGCATGCTAAGAAATATGTTCAAGAATGTCAAACTGAAATAGAGAGACTAACATCTCTACTAAGTGAAGTAAATGATACCTCAAACGATTCAGACGAGAATTCTAGACTTAAGCTTAACCTCCATGAGGCACTTGCCAGTCTTGACAAGGGCTCTCAGGAGAACGCTAAACTTAAGGAAGAACTCGAATATGAAAAGAAGAAATAATCCATTGATGCACGTAGAATATATACTATCACTGCTAAATATGATGAAGTATATGCTACCTCTAAAAAGTTAGAGATTAGATTGGGTAAACAGGTCTAACAAACCTTCACCCAACCTAACACGAGACATGTAGCAAGACAAAAGAATACTCACAGCTATGCTCCTACCTAAATGCATAACAGTTCATGCAATCATCATGCACAAAGAAATATCAAACACAATCATAAATTCTATTATAGATATCCACGAAGACCACAAAGAAATGTCAAACACAATCATGCATTCTATCCACATAGACCACAAAGAACTTCTTCACACAATCATATCTATGATGTTGTACCAAGCATCAATCATACAGTTATATATTACTACTGTGGTAAGAAAGGAGATATATCTAGATTCTGTAGAACAAAAAAATTAGTAGATATCAATGTTTATGCATGGGTACCAAAAACTAACACAGCAGGACCCTCAAGGAAATGGGTACCAAGGGTTACATCTACAACTCATTTTGTAGGTGGACCAACCCTCTCATGCTAGAAGCAAGTGGATTCTCGATAGTGGTTGCTCACGACATATGACTGCTGATGTTAATTTATTTATAACACTATCGATGAAGAAAGAAGATTATGTCCCTTCGACAATAACCTCAGAGGATACATTATTGATAATGGTAATATAGGTGCTCCTCCCTATCCTGTCATAAAAGATGTTTGTCTAGTAACGAAATTAAAATACAACCTACTCAGCATCAGTCATCTAGCTGACCATGGTTATGGTATTAACTTCGTTAAAACAAATATTCTATTTATGAAAGATCAACTGGTAAGGTTATCATTGAAGGGATCAGGGAAGAAAAAATATATATTTTCTATCTTGTACAAGATACTGACAATGCAGACAAATATCTATACGCCAACAAATATGACAGCTGGCTATGGCATATGCGTCTAGGACACGCAAAGATGTACACTATTGCAAGACTATCTACAAAGAAACTCGTAAGAGGCTTACTAGAGATTACTTTCAAGAAAGATATGGTATGTGCTGACTGTAAAAAAGAATAAAGCTACTAAATCTTCTTTTAAATCAATCAACTCCTTAAGTACCTCTAGACCTCTACAACTCTTGCATATAGACTTGATTGACCCAGTAGAGTTGCCAGTCTTGGCGATAACCTTTATGCTTATGTTATTATTGATGATTTTTTTAAGTACACATGGGTTTATTTTCTTACAAATAAAAATAAAACATTTACTGAATTTGCTACTTTTTGTAAAAAGGTTCAAAATAAAAAAGGTTTCATGATTACTCGTATCTGAAGTGATAATGGAGGCGAATTCGAAAATAGTGATTTAAAAATATTTTATAATAAAAATAATTTTTCTCATGATTTTTCTTGTCCTAGAACTCCACAACAAAATGGTGTTGCCGAGCGAAAGAATAGAACTCTTGGCGATATGGCTAGAGTCATGTTAAATCAGTAAAATCTTCCGAAATACTTTTGGGCTGAAGCCGTAAGTACTCTATGCCATGTTTTGAATATGGTGCATATTCGACCTATATCGAAGAAAACCCCCTATGAACTTTGGTTTGGTAGAATCTCCACAATTAGTTACTTAAAAGTATTTTGCTGCAAATATTTTATTCTTAATACCGAAGATAATCTAGGAAAATTTGACTCCAAGGCCGATGAAGGTATTTTTCTAGGTTATGCCACTAAAAGTAAATGATTCAGAGTATTCAACAAAACCTCATTGACTGTTGAAGAATCAATCATTGTTACATTTGATGAAGACAACACTCAAGCACTAAACGAAAGTGACGATGAAGGTAGTCAACCCGCAACCAACAAGATATCAGAAGATACAAACAGTACAAGTCATCCGAAAAGTCTGCTAAGGAGACTAAAGTTCTCCATAGATCATCCTGAGGACTTGGTAATAGGTAATGTATCGAAAGATGCAAGTACACGTTCCTAAAATAGAGATATCATTGCAAATATTACTTTTATTTCTCAAGTAGAGCCTAAAAATGCTGATAAAGCTTTTGCTGATGAATTTTGAATTTCTGCTATGCAAGATGAACTCAACCAATTTAAACGCAAGCAAGTTTGGGAACTTATTTCTAAACCTAATGATTATCCGATCATTGGTACTAAATGGGTTTTCCGAAATAAATTAAATGAGGATGGTTCAATTACACGTAACCAAGCACGTCTCATAGCTCAAGGATACAACCAAGAGGAATGTATGGACTACGATGAGACTTATGCTCATGTTGCTAGACTTGAATATATCCGAATGCTTTACGCTTTTGCTAGTTTTCATAACTTCAAACTTTTTCAAACGGATGCTAAAAGTGCTTTTCTAAATGGTGTTATCAAAGAAAATGTTTTTGTTAAACAACCCCCTAGTTTTGAAGATTTTAAACACCATGACCGCGTATTCAAGTTACGAAAGGCTCTATACGGACTCAAACAAGCCCCTCGTGCTTAGTATAAATGTCTTAGCCTCTTTCTACTTGGAAACAGTTTTTCAAAAGAAAAAAATCGATACTACCCTTTTTATAAAAACTTCTGCTGATTCTTTGTTATTAGTGCAAATATATGTTGATGATATCATATTTGGATCTACTAATGAGATGCTATGTAACAACTTGCTAAGTTTATGCAGAGTAAATTTAAGATGAGCATGATGGGAGAACTGACTTTCTTCCTAGGATTACAAATCAAACAAGATTCACAAGGAACTTTTATCCATCAGGCTAAGTACACGAAAGATTTTCTCAAAAAGTTCCACATGGACAATGCAAACCCTATCGAAACTCCAATGGCAATATCCACTAAGCTTGACCTTGATGAAAGCAGTAAACCAACAGACATACGTAAGTATCGAGGTATGATTGGTAGTTTGTTATATTTAACTGCTAGTCGCCCAGACATTATGTTTGTTGTATGTCTTTGTGCTAGATATCAAGCTAATCCTAAGGAATCACATTTGTGCGCAGTTAAACGTATTTTTAGATACCTTAAAGGGACTTTGTCGGCAGGCTTATGATATCCCAAAACCACGTCCTTTGACCTTGCTGGTTACTCAGATGCTGATTTTGCTGGATGAAAAGTCAATCGAAAAAGCACCAACGGTACGTGTCATTTCCTAGGAAAGTCTCTGGTCTCCTGGTTTAGCAAAAAATAAAATTCTGTTTCATTATCAACAACTAAGGCAGAGTATATCGCTGCAGGACATTGTTGTGCTCAAATTTTTTGGATGAAGCAAACCCTAGAAGACTTTAATCTGTACTATAAGAATATTCCTATTTTCTGTGATAACACTAGCACCATTAATCTCACCAAAAATCCAGTATGCCACTCACGCACTAAGCACATAGAAATTCGTCATCATTTTCTAAGGGATCATCAATCTTACGGAGATATTTGTTTAGAGCATGTGGACACGGAACATCAATTAACAGACATCTTTACTAAACCTTTAGCAGAAGATTGGTTCAACTTTATTCGTCAAGAAATAGGTCTTTTAGATTCTGATAAAATATAAGAATCATAAGATGCTTTACAAATTTTTCGTCACACTTTTCAAAAAGTTTTGAAAATTTTGGATACAAGCCAAAAGGGCCCTTATGTCAAAAAGTTATAAATAACCTAAGCGACACGGTATATAAGTGTCTTCGGACCACCGCTAGCTGGAATCTGGCCCCTACAGCTACTCTGAGATGATATAGACTCTTAAAAAATATACTATTTAAGTTCAGCACTTATTATTCTGTATTTATATCAAGTCAAAAAGGCATAATATCGATTAAAGTTATATTAAGATTCTGAAAATAAATGTCAACAGAATTCGGATCGAACTCAGGCCGAGCTCGGACCAAACTCGGTTAGTTTAATTCCAGAATAAGCTATGTTATTTAATTCTCTTCCTAATTTGGATTTTACTACTCTATATATTGATTATATCGTTGCTCATTGATTCAGACCAACAAAAATTATTTCTCCTCCACAAATAACCTTAGTATTTCCTCCTACATCCTCTTCCAATGGCCCCTAAAAGAAAATAAGATTCCTTTTTTGACTCTTTTTTCTGTCCCATTGTGCCAAACATAGATGAATTCGACGATTTTACTTTTTGAAGCCTCAAAATTTTAAATGATTGGTTTAATGACTTCTCCAAAAGACACATATGTTTTGGCCATCCTATTGATTTTTCTTTCCAGCACAAAGACTATCTACCTACTCTTCAAAAACTTCAAAAATTTGTTACTACCCGTAACAAAATTTACACCAATGCTATTCAAATATTCTGTTGTAACTTAACATATGAACATGACACTATTTATCTAGAGTTCATGGCGTTCCAATTGAATTCGATACAGATGACTTGGATAAAATCCTACGCATTTTCGCTGATGGACAACCCTTAGTCAACATCACGCAAGTTCAATTCGATCATGACTTAACCCTAGATTCTTTCAAGAATATTCTGTCACCCTCTTGAATATCCACCTGAAATTTTTTATGCTAGATATTTGAATGGTCACTTCTTTGAAATGCATCGCATTATCTTTTCAACTTTTCTACCTAAGAAGACTTACTTTAATGAGGTCTCTTATATAGAAATGTCAGCTTTATATTACTTGTATTTTGGCATTAACTTTAATGTTCCACAAGCCATCTTATCTCAAATGGTTCAATATCGCAAGAAATGGCGTCCACTACTATACGCCAAGTACTTGCCAACCATTTTTAGCTATTTCGATATTCTATTGGATACTTGTCCAAATATTGAGGAACCTTTATACCACAATCGAATTCAGAGAATTGAGCCAACTATACTTTTACCTTATAACTCATCATCAAACTTCAACACTCATCCTGTTGATTTTGTCCCTCCTACTGATGAACAACCCCAAACCTTAGAGTCTATTTTCACTCTTTTGCGTGAACGCTTCCACCAAGAAGATTTATGCAACCATGCTACTAATCATCGCCAAACTCTTCAGACTCAGGCTCTTGGCAACACCTTGATAGACATTCAGTACACCCTATCGAAGCACCCAGCCGGACCTTTTCCGATTCTCAATCAACAAGGATTTCGTATTGATCACCCATATGTTCAGCGATATTTGGATCCAGCTGATGTCTTCTTTGATCCAAATAGAATACTTAAACCAGATGATGAAGATGAAGAAAATGACAACTAGTTACTCAATAGATTTGAATGTTTAAAAATTTTACTTTGAGATATTCTACTATGATGTTTCCATTACACATCCACTTTTGTATGTTTTTCTTTCAATGAATAAAAGTTTAATGCAAATATTTTTTCATTATATATTATCCTGTATACACTTTACTCTATTATTTTTTATTGTCATCTCACCGATTTCGGGGGAGCATGCCATTTCGATCAAATGACAAAGGGAGAGAAAGAATACATGATACTAGTATACAAGACGATACTTGACAGACGTTGTCTTCAGCATATCAACTGCTCCACAGTTATGGGGGAGCCTTGCATATCAAAGACTTGCAGTAGCATTCATAATTTGTCAATTATCAAAATGGGGGAGATTATTGGTCCATCCGGTCTCAGTCAACTTGATTTTGATAGTTAACTAAACAATGCATTGATATGTCGCATCTGAA
Organism: Iris macrosiphon; assembly: GCA_036927795.1. NCBI lineage: Eukaryota > Viridiplantae > Streptophyta > Magnoliopsida > Asparagales > Iridaceae > Iris > Iris macrosiphon. The sequence continues at coordinate 587,246 of JAYESA010000044.1, read as the reverse complement.
GCCTCAACACTGCTATTACACGTCATCTATATTTTGTTTGTTCAAATATAATCTTTTATTTATTTTAGTCTAGGACTGATGTATGCTGAGTCGCACTGGCAAATCCTAAATATCTATATCCAGATACCTAGTCCACTCAAATGAACCAAAGAACCTATCCACCAAATCAGGCCAGATTTATTTAAAAAGTCTACCATATGAAGAGACCGAACTCGGGCTAAACTCATGCAAACTCGGACCGAACTCAGGTACCCTTTTGGTATGAAATCAAACAGTTCAATAGCTCCTGATTTCTTGGCCCAATGGTTGGAAATTTGAATTAAACTCTACCGAATTCTGGCCGAATTATGTTTGCCTACACTCTATAAATAGGATTGGAACTCTTCATTCTTACTCACTCAACTATTCTTAAGTCTTTTATCCTATTGTAAGCAAACCCATAAAGCCTTAACTTTCCCATCTCAAAGAGTAACTCTCTAGCCTTCCTAGTGCCAAATGAGATCTCGGTCTAGAAATCTTCTGAGTTATAAAGAGCTTTGTTCGATCAGTTACTCTCTCTCTCTCTAAGCTGTGAAGTTGCAAGACTTCGGATAAAACCTCATGGTGTAAAGAAGTGGCAAGCCTTCGGATCAAAGCTTGTGATTCACTATTGGTGATTATAGTGGAAAAAACTCTGAGCTTGAGTTCTCGGGACTGGACTAATCCTCTCAAAGGAAAACCAGTATAAATCTTAGTGTTTGCATTTGCTTTCTCTCTCTACTTTACTGCTTTACTTTACTGTCTTTATATACACTATTAGTTAGCAACTGCCTTCATTCTGATAATCTAAAATTGGGTAGATTATTCTGCTAAACTCTATTCACCCCCCTTCTAGAGTTGCCTCATGGTCCTTCAATAACATTCCCTTTCCGCCAAAATACAAGCCCCAGTCAATGGTCTTATTTGAAGGCAAGACGTTGCCAAGCCGGTATATTAATTGCTTTAATATGATGATGCCTCATCTGCAAAAGGAAGATGCTTTCCTTACTAGATCATTCATAGGATGTTTGGCTGGCATAGCCTATAATTGGTATCGTAGTTTACCTGATAACTTCATATCTTCATTCGATGACATGAAGCATCTTTTCATTCACGATTCTACGAAGGAGGCATGGATATGACGATGTCTTTGCTAATTGATATCAAGCAAAAAGAGAAGGAGTCTGCCCATAAATTCTTAGAGTGATTTAGACAAGCGACTTTGTATCTACCTCCGGGTATTCCAGACTCTGCTTTAATTGATACTTATAAAAAGAATCTACTGCCTACAGTGGGACTCTGGACTGGTCCGACTCAATTTCAAGACTGGACGACATTTATCATCGGGGACAAAGCTGCTGAAGGTAATGCGAAGATGGCACGTAACCTCGGGTTACAAATGACTAATGCAGAAGGAAAATGCCCTTCCAACACTAATGCGAGTAATCGCAACAGCAAAGAAAAGGAGGCCCTAGCCATAAATTTGGCAAAACGACCAACTTCTCCCTAAGCACAAAAGCCTTCGGAATCTTCCTGACCTAAGAAGGAATATTCCTTTGATAGGATTGATATCCACCGCATTTTTGACTGTCTAATGAAGAGCAGCAAATTATAACTGCCCGATATCAAACGACCAGAGGAAGACGGTAAGATGGATGACCCAAAATACTACTTATTACATCGGTATGTACATCATCCTACCAAGGATTGCTATCTCTTGAAAGGAAGATACAACATATAATAGATGCTAAATTAATCACTCTTCACAACGATGAGAAGACAGTCACCGCCAATATGGTATCTCTTTAATTTGGTAATTTTTTAGCACAAGAAGTCCCCAATAGGGTTAATAAAATACCTTAAGCTATGATAGAAGTGGTAAATCTCCCGCCTCCACGAATCCAAACAGACGGGTTGGTGCCTCTTACTACAGAGCAGGGAGAGATTATGTGGATTCATTCTGACTTACTACCAGACTGGGTTCAAGAAACTACATCTTCCAGCTCAAAGTCCAAGAAGGTCCAGAAGTATAAATCATGCAATATGATTTCTTTGGGTTATCATTCAGATAGAGATCAGAAGCCATCTCAAGAAGATATACTCCTTGAGATTAGATTTCAAATCTAAATATTTCTCCACCAAACCCTACTCGCAAGCGTCACTTGACACATCAACAATAGTGCATGCTGGGCAGTGTTCCGTTGTATAGGGCACAATAAATCTTCGCTGCATACGAAGGAGTTCCTACACAGATTCCTCCTCCTCCTTCTATAATAATTGGAGCATCGACCTCAACTAGTATGGATAAGGAAGAATGTCCCCAATTTCACCAATACAGCCAACAATCTGTACACTTGATGTAGAACATGGGGTATGACTTTCAAAAAGCCGAAGGTTTAAACTTTGGCAAGGGCAACACATTCCACTACAGCTTCAAGAGCAGTCTAGCAGATCCCGTAGTGGATTGGGCTACCATCAAGTCAACCCCCATGACTCTTTCAAAAAGTGGCATGCCAAGAAGAAACTCAAATTTTGTAACATGGTGCTTCTTTCTCCGATTCCCAAAGAAGAAGTCATGGATGGCACTAGATCCGGGAAAGATTATCATAAAACCCTTGAACCTGTCCCGAAAGATACTCATGACATTCCTTTTACGTCATCAGTTCCAGTCACTTCCATCACCGACGAACCCAGTCCTTCAAAGCCCACGGCGGCAGATAAAGGGAAGCAGAAGGAAGTGTACTTCGACAAATCCCTGAAGAAGAACGCACCTCAGGGCCTTGAAAGGCCTTCCAATTTTAAGATATTGGCACAGTTGGCCAATAATCTGGTCCGACTTTCCATCTTCGAGTTACTTCGTTTGTCGAAGAAGACTCGTGAAGCTTTGAGCGAAGCTCTGATATAGGCAGACTCATGCTTAGCTCAACTCAAGCCTCTTGATGATGAACCACTAGCATGCCCTCAGTGCCATAGCGTGATTGAGAAGATTCCTAACATAGAGAAACTAAAATAATAATGGATGAGATAAATTCAGAAGCGCCTTTTTTTACTCTAGCAGACGGAATTATATTAACTTTTCCACATAAAAAGGGAATCTTTTATTATAATAGACTAAAATAATAATGGATGAGATAAATTCAGAAGCGCCTTTTTTTACTCTAGCAGATGAAATTATATTGACTTTTCCACATAAAAAGGGAATCTTTTATTATAATAGAACCAGAAGTGATATGGATCATTCAAGAATCGAAGTCAATTTGCTTTATAAAAAGAAAAGATTCCTCATCCACTTCCTAGTCGAAAAAAAAGGCGAGCAGAGTGAGGTCGAGCCAGGAAGAGAAACTCGAGAAGTACGGAAAGAGGTCGGGCAGGAAAAGGAGGATCGGGCGGGGAAAACTGGGTTCGAACCCGCGACTTTTGGCGTGACAGACCAGCACTCTAACCAACTGAGCTATTTCCCCCCATGGAGATTGCATTGGATTAGAGAAAGAATTGCCTAAACCGGCGATATACTCTCTCAGAATCAAAATCGACGGCCCTTTCTTCGATGGCGATGATCATGTCATCAGCATACCGAACGTACCAGAAGCTCTCTTCTTTTTGCCTAAAGACGCCGCTTGCTCTAGCTCGCTACACCTACCAACACCACTTCCTTGTTACCAGCAGCCACTCCTGCAGCAGTACCTACATTGCTAAGAAAAAGGTAAAACCGTAAATACTATCTGAAATTATGACTTTTATGCAAGACGACATGCTACTCAAAGATAATCAGCATAACATGCATCTGTATTACACCAGTTACATCGGATCTATTAAAGTGAACCGGATTCACATTTATCCTGGTTCATCACTCAGCATTATTCCTAAGAATCTACTGAGAGGATTGAAGATACTGATGCACAGCCTGTCTGCCACCAATACTACCATCCAAGGGTTCAACGCCGGAAGGAGTAAACCACTGGGAAAGATTCGCCTAAAAATTTAGATTGGCGATCTACGAACAGAAGTCACGAGCTATATGATCAATTCAGATATATCCTGCAATGTTTTACTGAGACGTCTATGGATACACGAGCATAAGATTGCACCCTCCACTCTGCACCAATATTCAAATATGTGGACAGTCAAGGAGAAATCAAGACTGAGGTAGCCAATCTTAACCCGTCAAAGGTTTCAAAGCTTATTTATCTAATTTTGCACTTTACACGCCGGAGTACATGAAAGAGCAAGCCGACCAAGTTAAGGATAAAACCAAAGATAACTTAAAAGAAGAAGTTGATCAAGCTGATGATGAAGCTGAGAACACCCCAAAGGAAGAGCCTCTGATGATCCGAGTTAAAGGATGTACCACTCGTCTGACTTCTTTGAAGCCTCTTATCATCAACTTGTACAAGTCACCTACATTAGTTATCAATCTTTATCGTAATGACAGTCGACAATGGGACTAAGCCACATGTTATCAACCTTCGTTGTAACAAACAACCAATAGCAGCAAATCAACCCCTAGTCATCAACCTGGCCAAGCCTCCGGTAAAGGTTGAAGTTTCTGTTGACTATGTAGAAAAAGAAGAGGTCTTTTATTTCATGAATAAAGAAGACACTACTTTGCACTACATTGATATTGAACCCTTAGCTGATAAATTCTGTGAGGCTCTTCATATTTATGAACCTCTCTTCATTCCAGTGGTATCTCCATTTCAAAAATGTTCGCCATTTGAACCATATGAAGATGCATATTTCATAGTCCCAGCGACACAAGACTGTTTGTGGTGAAAAACGAAAGAATGAAATGTATTCAAGACGGGGTTTATACGAAACCTGTGTTCTTTTGTTTACAAACAAACTTGTACAATTTAATTCTATACGAGGATGTGGGAGTACAATTTATTTAATCTGGGTAAATATTGCTAAAGGTGTCTGATCTGCAGTCGATCACTTTAGCCCTTGGACCACACGATGATGAAGAAGTGCCATAGAAGACAGGAAGTAGCTTCGAAGGTTGCAAAAGAGGGTGTATGTACGATGCCAAAGTCGTCGATCACTACTCTTTGCCTGAGCTCCGGATTCTTCTCTCTCTCTCTCTCTTGACCTCTGGTTCGATCATTCTTGGAAGTTCGACCTTGGATCTATATTTCTCTCTCCTTCGATTTTTGTCGACCTGTTTCCTCTGTTGATAGAGGTCTCTATTTATAGAGTTTTAGTGACAGTGACCACTCAGTTGGTGTAAAAACCGAGGAGTGGACAATATAGCACCCTTTTACACGACGGTTAAAAATAACCAATGCCTGCGTATAGATGATCTTTTGACTGAGCGTGTGATGCGGGTCCAACTAAGGGACAAAATGCGTATAACTGCTACGAAGATCACGGCGTAAAAGCCACGCAGGTAGGTATCCCTAGTGTAGAAGAGGTTGGCGTATAAGCCAATGTCTGTCACCGTGGCGTAGAAGCCGAGTAGGCATAGAAGCCAGGTAGACGTAGAAGCCTGATGGCATAGAAGCCGAATGAGCATAGAAGCTGAGGAGGCGTAGAAGCCGAGAGAGCATAGAAGCTGAGGAGGCGTAGAAGCCGCTGGAGCATAGAAGCTGAATGGGCGTAGAAGCCGCTGGAGCACAGAAGCTGAATGGGCGTAGAAGCCGCTGCGTAACGTGCCAGAGTGATGATGTGGACGCCTTAGCCGGAATTATGGCTTTTAAAAATATAACCAAATCTCTTGCATTAAATGCAGAGATCTGCCACCATCCTGTGCATTAAATGCAGGCGTTTGTCTTTAAGATTTGCCATCATTCCGTGCATTAAATGTAGATACGTGACTCGAATCCTGCATGCAGAGTAGCTGCTGACGTGGCAGTCTGTTGGTTCTCCATGGAGCATAAGAAGCTCACGTCTGCCTGTGTAGAACTAGACAGCGTATTCCCTTGTATGCGTAGGAGTAGTTTACGCGAAGGGGATGTCACTAAACGACGGTTCGGTGACATTTAATCAAATCCCTTGCATTAAATGCAGAGATCCGCCATCACCCTGTGTATTAAATGCAGAGGCGTGTTTTGAAGGTCTGCCACCTTTCTGTGCATCAAACGCAGGGACGTGCCTCGAGAAACTGTCACCGCTCTGTGCACCAAGTGCCGAGACGTGCCTCGAGCCCTGTACGAAGTGCAGCTTTTGACGTGGCAGGTGGTTTGTCTTCTGCGGAGCGTAAACAGCTCAAATTTGCCTGTGTAAAACTAGGCGACGTAGTCCTCTGTACGCGTAAAAGCGGTTTACGCAAAGGAAGTGGCAGTAGACGACAGCCTGGGTTGCAGTGTCGTGCCATCATTATAGCCGTCGCCTGGGTAGTCGAGCATTATCCATTTGTCAGAAGACCAGACGTCAGGTTCATTGCAGGATCTGACAGGTTTATTTCGGGGAAGACGAAACGTTCCTTGTACGCTTTTAATGCTTCATTTGAAAGTGGATGTGTTTACGCCATATAGGCGATGAAGCCCTCTGTATTACGCTTGAGGCGGCCTGGACATACTGCACTTACGCGGATGGTCCTGAGAAGCTCTTGATTTGCGTGCTTGATGGCTCTAAGGTCATCTCTTTACGCTGCCCGCACCAATAAGCTGCGTATAGTCATCCGGCGTATTTTTTATGCTTCTACAAGACCCCCTTCAAAGCTTTCAAATTCCACAGAATTTGAAACGCTTTGAATGAAGCATGAACCGTTCCTCGTAACTCGAAACGCTTCTGAATGGAGCCCGAAATGGTCAAGTTTGACACGTTCTTTCAGGGCTGACTTTATGGCGGAGTTATCGGGGATCGGTATGATCTCTTTTGCTTATAAAAAGGCTGAGGAGTTAACCTGTTCTTCCCACACTTCCATCACCACGCAGAGATGATCGCCGGAGTTCGTTGGGTCGACCTGAGGAAGAAGGAGATCATGTTCTTCCAGCATGTGAGGAGCCGAAAAAGATGGCATCTTCGAGCAAGTGTCCACTGCAACGATGGATCATGGAAGGATATCTTAGTCTCCCTTGCTCGGGATAATCAGCAACTTTATATGGCGGTTCTTCCGGAGAGAGAGGATGGGTCATATTTGACCACACAGCTTGCAGGCTGTATATTTTCCCCTGAGACCTCCGCGGACGATAGCAGAAAAACTGTAACTGCCGTCCTTGATCGAGTTTGGGCTTAAAGAAACCTCAACTGGATCTGCCATGGCGTATGGAGGATGGGCACTTGATACAAGCCCAGCTCTGTATCCTCCCGCCATTGATCTTCTTGTTCATGACTGTGGTGGTCATGAACTGCCATGGAAGAAGAGGAAGACCTGTACCGATGCGAGAACCTGGCAGAACAGATTCTGAGGGTGGCCTCCCGATGAAGACAAGGAAATCCTTTGTAGACGGGATTTCCCTCATATGTAACCATGAAAAATGAAGAGAAAACCCCTGTAGACAGGATTTTCCTCATATGTAATCATGATTTTAATCTTTAATAAAGTCGTCTTTCTTCTCTGCATATGATCGTTTTGCCAAATGTTGCTGTGAAGTCTGAATATGTGTAGCTTCGACACGTCTGATTCTTTACGTCGACTCTGATAGAAAGAGTATTTAGGTCCTATCCTGTCTTTTACGCATAACTGGTGATGCGCAGAAAAGCTATTTTTAGGAATGAGAAATCGCGTAGAATTTTGAACTGTTGTTTTCACTTCTGTGTAAACAGAATTCTTGTTTAGACTTCATCTTCAAGAATGATTTCTCGAAAATCCCTTGGAACAGGGTAAGAAACGGCTGTCGAACGGAATTGCCATCTTGAACTGCAGATGAAATATTCAGATTGGATTCTGGATGAACTTCGAATCGTCCCACGAAGAAGAGTGATTTTCAATGTTGAACTCTTGTATGCTTCAGGTACTTGGGATATTTTGGGGTCAAGAAGGAGTATCTTCTGTGTGAACTCCTGCAATCGGCCAACTTTGATAACTATTCCAGATATGCGGAAAGTCAGAGATCCGTAGTGTAGATGAGCTGAAAATCCTGAGTTCGTAGCCTATTGAGCGTAGAAAGCCACCGAGCGTAAAATCGTAGATTTGTAGCTTCTGAGCGTGAAGTCGTAGGTTTGTAGCCTCTCGGGCGTAAAAGCTACCGAGCACAAAGGTATCCGGGCATAAAACCATAGACTTATAGCTTGCGAGCGTAAAACCGTAGATCTGTAGCTGTCGAGCGTAGAAAGCTCCTTAGCGTAGAACTGTAGATTTGTAGCCTGTCGAAAAAGAAATCTTCCGAGCGTAAGGTTTGTGGATCTGTTGCCTCCGAGCGTAAACTAAATGCCACCGAGCGTGAGATCGTAGGTTCGGTATCTGCTGAGCGTGAAGTCGTAGGTTTGTAGCCTCTCGAGCATAAAAGCTACCGAGCACAAAAGGCATCCGGGCGTAAAACCATAGACTTATAGCTTGCGAGCGTAAAACCGTAGATCTGTAGCTGTCGAGCGTAGAAAGCTCTTTGACGTAGAACCACGAATCTGTTTTGCACAAAAAACTTTTCAAATTTGCTGACTGTCCGCCTTCCGAGAGTAGTAGGCTGATGTGGTACCCAATCATGACCGAAAAAAAAAGCTTCCGAGTCTTCAAAGTTTCCGGTAATGGCCTCGAAACAAACCCCCTCCACTAAGGGAAAGAAGGTTGCCTCCTCTTCTCGATCTTCAGCCGAAGCGAGGGCGACTCCTGTCGGGCAAGGTGAGCCCCATTCTGAGCGAAGTATCCCGCCGACGAGCAGTGCACCTGGCCTTGAAGGTAGAGCTTTTGGGATAAAATGAAAACGACTGAAAAATCCTTCGCACACGTTGTACGTGACCGCGCTAGGTCGTCTTCTGTGCTGATAGCCTCTTCGAGGAAGATGATGCACAGAGATGTTTTCATCTTTTACGCCCATATTTCTAATGTGTTAGCGTAAAACTCCATATTTCCACAATCGGGCGTAAAAGCTCTGACTGTTGGAATTTTGGCATAATAATCAAAATTTTGGCAGCCTTGGCGTAAAGCACAGGCTGTTAAATTTATGCATACTGCCGATCTTCAATTTTACGCTTTGAAATAAGATTTGCCGCGTAAAAGATCAAGTCTTTACAGTCTTGGCGTAAAGCACGGACTGTTGACTTCCGGCGTATGCTGCAAGATTTGTATTGTCCCGTATAGAAACTGACATGTTTTTCTTGCATCTGCAGTTAACTTGCATGCGTCTCCTTTGGCCGAGGTGATGGGCTCCGCTGCCGGGATGCTGCACTCGAACTATTTGGAGGATCTGTCGCACGTGATATTTCCTATCTCCGGGCCCCAGTATCCCGAAGGGGTTTTTTGATATCAGCTCAGGGCGAGCGGACCCTGCTGAATATGATTAACGGAGAGCCCCTGACGTACGTAGACGGGGAGCAGTACATAAAGCCGACTTTCCTCTTCGGGGACATGATTGACAAACGGTCCCAGACAAAGCCCAAGAGAGAACCCTGGGTTTTCCCTGCCGGGAATTTGGTTTTGTACCTGCCAACGATGCCGAGAGATTATCCCATCTCGGCCTTCTTCCATGCAACACATCCCAGGAGGATGTCGTGGACGCTGACTCCTGATCTTCACGGCAAACCGGGGAAGATCTTTTATCTGAAAGAAGCTGACCAGGGGTCATTTGTCAGCCGTCCTTCCGGCCTTGTGACGGCGTTCAGGGGACTGTGCCCGGGCAGTGTCCCGAGTGAAGACAGTTTAGTGATCCAGCCGGTCCAGTTGCCGACTTTCTGCAACGATTTTATGGGGCGAGGGGGGGTATACCCCAAGGAGAATCCTCGGTGCAATGGGTGGATCACCCCAACAAACCTCCGATGGGCTTGCCTAGTTGACTGGGCCTTGAAGCATTTTCGGAGAGAGCTGGAGAGGATTGGACTGTATGCTGCCGTGAGTGCGACCAGTGTCTGGTTGCCTCCCAATCCTAACCTGTTTCTGTTACTGATGGAGCGATACATTTCGCTCACCGGGACTTTCACCACTACACTGGGGGAGTTGGGATTGGCCCTTCATGAGATGGCAGTGATCTCGAGACTGCTGATGGGGGATACCCCATATGAAGAGTATGTTCCCACCAACCGGGAGTTGGGGGACTCGAACTCTCGGGCGGTAGAAGTGTATCAGAAGCTGATGTGTTAATACTTCGCGTGCACCACTTTTTATAACGAGCCTTCTGATTTGGCTCACACCAATAAGTGGATGTCCTACCTCTTCTTCCACCGGGCCAGGCCGCCAAGCCGGAGAAAGTCTCGGTGGGCAAGGGTGAGCCCGTGAACTGTTTGGGCGTGCTCAGTGCCCAGGTCATCGAGGATCTTATGGAGGATGCTAAGGCTCCCGATCAAATTCTCAATGACGGGGTAGAAAAGTATCCTGAAGGCACTAAGGCCTATAGTTACTTAAGGCGATGTCACAGGTCTCTGTCTAAGGAAGCCCAGCTGGCTGGTTTCCTCTCCATATGGCTGCGTCGAGTAGTGGTGCCCGGTACTGCATCCGCGGACCGCATTTACCGGAACATCCTGTGGCCTGCAATGCGTCTGGTATTTGGGGCAAGACTGGGCTTGCTCCCTGCCATGGTGTGCCGTATACAGGCTGGCCTGAGAGCCATGACTGATGGGCTGCTCGCCGATGAAACTCGGCGTGAGAGCTTTCCCAGGGTGGAATTACCATACCTGTATTTGATGGGATGGTTAATTCTCCACAACCCCTGGGTGATGTCTCCCGGCTCTGGTAGTAGTTCGAGGGATAGTTTCTTGCTGAACTACAAGGACTCTCCCTGGAACGTGAACACAGTCCTAGACTGTCGGCTGGTGCTGAACCTCAGTCACGGCTGGAAGCTCCTCTGCATTGTCCCCTCTGTACATCACAATCAATCGGGGATTAGGCTTGAGGATTTAGGTGGAGAGAAGACCAATCTTTCTCCGGAGGCTTTTAATTGGTTGGTCTGCATCAGACCCTCCCATTTGTTGTACAGAAGCGAAGATCATTGCTTCTTCGAGCCCTACTTGCCCAGTCGGTTTGCCAGGCAATTTGGGTATGATCAGTTGCACGTAGGCAACACCGTCACCAGCTTCAGGTCCCGGGGCAGACTCATCGATGGAGCCAGAGGATGGCAATATTTTATCATGGGATGCACTGGAGCAATCTTTACTATGCCGTTCGTCACAACCTCCATGGAGCTGCGCATCCTCCACTCTTATGCCCAGTTCTATGTGGCGATCAACACCTTCCATCGTGATTTTGACATGCGTGGAAGTTTTAGGGTGCCTTCTCCCAGTCCTGGGGGAAGAGTCGAGGTCCCCTCGGTTTCTTCTAACGAGGGTGAGGAGTCCGTTACTCCGGATGAGCCTCTGGTGTCGGTGCCGAGGTGTGAAGTGCCTCCGCCTGCGGGGGCTTTGGTATTCCTTGGGAAGCGAAGGGCTCCTGCTCCGAAGTAGACTTTCCCTCGCAAGAGGCAGAAGAAGACAGTTAATCGCCCTCTCCGGATCCCTGGTATTGAGGTTCCTAGAGAGGAACCTGCTGTCACCCCTGTCGGGGATGTCTCTTTGATTGGAGGTTCCTCGCCTTTTAGAGAGGGACCCTCAGTTTCGGCTGGCGGTGTCGGAGAACTCCCGCTTGAGGCTGCCGTTGTTGCCACTGCCTCCGGTAGTGGAACGAAGTCACCTCCGGGGCTGGGTGTAAGATTCCGTATACCTTTATCCGGATCAGCGTCGGGAGAGACCCCTTTCGTGCCTGTAAGCGCACCTGGTGAGATTCCAGCCGATGAGCCTCGGTTGGAATTTGAGGAGGACTTGGAAGACTACTTGCCAGTGTCGGTTAGCAGACCCCTTTCTCCAAGTATGACAGCTCGCCTAGCATCATTAAGAAATGATTTAGCTGTACAGGCCGCAGATGCGACATATATGCCGTCGGCCGTGGGTAAATGTCGTCTTTGCCCTTCTTTTTAGAGAAATTAACATCGTGTCGATATTAACTTCCTCGTCTTCTTTTCAGGGGCAGATGTCTTCAGCGAGGATAGCGTTGAAGCGCCTTTTGGCTCAGCTTCGACTCCTGGTAGTGACATGGAGGCGTCCGACTTTGAGGAGGAAATATCTTCGGGTGCCGGCTCGCCCCGAATTGTTTCGACATCTTAAGAAGAGGACGAGCCTATCATTGTGACATCGCCTCTTGCGAGTATGCTGATGACTTCGGCTGTCGTTGTCACGTCTTCCTTGGTCGCACCACCTGTTGAGGCGACGACCGTGGCCACATCGTCTGCGATCACTCCTGGAGGGGGACTGGCCAATATTACGGCCACTCCTGGCGTCCAATCGGATCTAGTTGCGCTGACCGAACAATATACCAGCCTCTTCTACGCCAGCCTGAAAACGCTGATATCAATGGTGTTGGCGAAGAATCTAGACTTCGAGCGTCTGAAAAAGACTTCTCAGTTCTTGATCGGGGCGGTCAGAGAATTCGGCGACTCTGGGGTAGCTGATGCCCTGGAGGCGATGGTTAATGGTTTGGAGCAACCCATTAACGAATACTTGCAGCTGGATCGGGGCAGCATTGAAGCTGAGGCCCAAACTAGATACGACTTCATGACTGCACGGCTCACCAAACAGCTGGAAAGCCTAGATAAATCCATCAAAAAGCATGAGCTGGAGAGGGATGAAAGAAGAGCCGTCGTGGAGGAGGCCCTTGCTCTCCAGACGAAGTGCCAATCCGAGCATGAAGAGAATGTAGCGAGGGCCCGCAAGTTGAAAGAAAAACTCGCTCAGGCAGAGGAGTGGGTTTCTCAGTCATTGGCAGGTCTAGATGTAGCGACTGGTCGACTGAGCGCAGCGCGACGGGATTTAGAGCGTGCAAAAGCTACTCGTACGGGTTCCCGTCGGGCAAGGGCCGAACTGTCCTTTATAAGCAACCCCGAGGCACGGCTAGAGCGGGCCCGTGCTGATGCCTTGGTTTCCAGGAATGAGAGGATAGCTGCACTGGCGCAGCTGATCCGCGATCTGACCGCTCCCCCACAATGATGTATCCTTTCCTCTTTTTTTTGCTTTCCAAATATAATTCTGCTCTTTTTTTTGAAATAAATAAAGCGACTCTTTTCTGACTTTGTGGACCCGTCATTTCGGAATATAAATGACAGGTTTGGGCGAGAGTGATATCAGAGGTAGTATGGACGTGATAGACTCTCGGTAAACTTTAGCAGGACATATCTATTCAGAGGTCATACGGACATGATAGAATATGCTTTGGTAGGACATATCTATTTAGAGGTTATATGGACATGATAGAATATGACCCGACTAGTTTCGTTTTGGAAGTAGTTTTGTCAGAATTGAGATTCTCGCTATATTCCACTTGAGCAGAGAAGGTTAAGCATAGTACCTTTTCAGGAATTTATCGTTGATAGGAGCCATTAACAGGTCTCCATTAGGCTGGGCTAACCTGTAAGCGCCATTTGAGAACGTTGTCTCGATCACATAAGGGCCTTCCCATTTGGGCTGGAATTTGCCTTTACTCCTGTGAGTAAGAATCATCAGCCTTCTTACGGCTAAAACTAGCTTGCCGATTTTGAATACTCTTTCCTTTACTTTATGATTGAAAGCTCTGAAAATGCGTGCTTGGTAGAGCGCGATGCGCTGTTGAGCTTGGAGGCGTTTCTCGTCTAATCCTTCTAGCTCTTGAAGCCTTAACAGGTCATTCTTTTCTTGAGTCAGTTCATTAGCCACGGCTATCCTGAGTGACGGGATCTGGATTTTAATGGGGAGAACTACTTCGCTCCCGTAGACCAGTGAGAATGGGGTACAACCTGTCAGTGTTCGTACCGTTGTGCGGTATGCCCAGAGACATTCGCCCAGCTTCTCATTCCAATCCCTTTTGTTTGAAGAGACGAACTTTTTCAAGAGTTTGATAATGGTTTTATTGAAAGCTTCTGCCAAACCATTAACAGTTGGATAATATATCGTAGAAGCAATATTATATATTCAATTTTTATCGCAAAATCGATAAAACGCTTGGCTGATGAACTGAGGCCCATTGTCATGAATTATCCTTCGGGGTACCCCGAAGCGATAAATGACGTGATGCTTGATGAAGCTGATCACATTAGATGCCTTCACCTCAGCAAGAGGGATCACCTCTGCCCATTTGGAGAAGTAATCCGTGATGGCCAGTATGAACTGGTAACCTCTGGAAGAAGACGGGTGAATAGGACCAATAATATCCATACCCTATGATTCGAAAGGCCAGGATGCGACCGTAGGATGTAGATGTTCAGAAGATTGATGTATGAAGTCTGCATGAACCTGACAGGCTTTGCATCGTCTGGCATATTTGATTGCATCTGCGATCATAGTGGGCCAGTAATAGCCCATTCTCCTGATACGATCCTGTAGCTTAGGACCGGGTTGATGCACCCCGCATACGCCGTCGTGAGCTTCACGGATAATCTGCTGTGCCTCGTCGTTAGGGAGACACCGTAATAATAGTCCGTCATAGGATCGGCGATATAGACACTATGAAGATGCGTCAAAGTAGAAGCGCAACGATCGTCTTTTAATGGATACTGCTTCTTTAGGGTCCTCCGACAAGATTCCGTATGCCACGAAATCTATAAAGGGACTCTTCCAATCTCTCGTAGAAGGATGGGTGTTCACAGCGTAGTTGTGTTCTATGTGAAAGTTATTTTTCACACAGAACAAATCTCTGTTAAGAAGGATCACCGAATCCTGCCTTCTTATAGGGGTAGCTAAATCTGCAGCTAGACTGGCTAGGGTGTCAGCTTCGAGATTCTGAGATCGAGGTACAAGCTCTAGGAAGAATCCTTTGAATGTCATGGCTATCTCGACCGTTGCTTGGTGATAGGGGATGAGGTCTGGGTTCCGGACTTCATATATTCCCCTGACTTGATTGACGATAAGCAGAGAATCACCGAAAGCTTCCAGAGATTTGACCCCCAGCTCTTTAGCGACTTGGAGCCCGATTAGCAGGGCGTTGTACTCTGCCACATTGTTGGAGCATGGCTCGCTAAGAGAATATGCTCGGTAGATGACGAGTTTGTCAGGAGTTACCAGGATAATGCCTACACCTGAAACTACGTTTCCCTTGGGGCCGGTTTTGGAGGCGCCATCGAAGAATAGCTGCCATGCATCACTATCCATTGCGGAATTACATTCGGCGACCTCGTCGGGAATGTCCTCGTATAGCTTGGAGGCTTCCGGGATCGGATGAGCAGCTTGGAAGTCGGCCAATGGCTTGGCCTTTGACGGACTTTTGAGGGACGTACACCATGTCGTACGGTGTTAGTAGCATCGCCCAAGTCGCGAGTCGGGAATTAAGGGCACTTGGTTTGCTCATTAGTACCCGAAGAGGGTTGATCCTGGAGATAATATGAATAGTCTGGCCTGTGACATAGTGTCGCGTCTTCTTGATAGCGAACATCAGAGCCAAGCATTCTTTCTCCACTGGGTTGTACCGGTGTTCGGCTCCGACCATCATCCTGCTGAGGTAGTAGATAGCCTGTTCATGATCCATGTCGTTCTTCTGCGCGAGAAGAGCTCCTAATGAATGATCCATCGCTCGGACGTACAGTAAGAATGGTCTTTCTATGACGGGAGGCACCAGAACAGGCAGATTAGTGAGGTAGCGCTTGATATCTCCGAATGCTTGCTGACAGGTTTCGTCTCATACGAAGGATACACCTTTCTTTATGAGATAAGAAAAGGGCTAACATCTTCCCGAGAGGTTGGATATGAATCTCCGGATATAAGCCAGACGGCCTTGAAATCCCCTGAGTTCCCTCAGATTACGGGGTGGTCGCATTTCTACGATGGCCTGGACTTTATCATGGTCCACTTGGATGCCTTTGGCGGTAATGACAAACTCCAGGAATTTGCCACTAGATACACCCAGAAAGGACTTCGTAGGATTCATCTTGAGTTGATGTTGGCGCATTAACTCGAATACCGTCCTCAAGTCTTGAATGTGATCATCTTTAAGGCGGCTTTTAACAGCTATATCGTCTACGTAACATTCCACTGTTTTGCGTAGATGCTCCTGGAATATGTTACTCATAGCCCGTTGGTACGTAGCCCCGGCGTTCTTCAATCCGAAGGGCATGACCGTATAGCAGTATACCCCCAACGGTATCCGGAAGGCAGTGTGCTTCTCGTCTTCAGGATGCATCTTGATCTGATTGTATCCTGAGAATCCGTCCATGAAAGACATGCGTTCAAAGCCGCAGGTGTTGTCGATCATGATGTCTGTGATGGAAAGAGGGAACTCATCCCTGGGGCAGGCTGCATTCAGATCTCGATAATCGATACAGATACGTATTTTCCCACTTTTTTTCATGACTGGGACAACATTGGCGACCCAGTCAGGATATTGTTCTTTCCGGACGAAACCGCAGGCGATCAACTTCTTGACTTCAGCTTCGATGGCGTCCATCATATCCGGGCGGAACCGGCGTTGGTGCTGCTTCACAGGCTTCGAATCGGTCAATATATTGAGTTTGTGAGTAGCCACCTTCGGGTCAAGGCCTGGCATGTCCTCATAATCCCATGCAAAGACGTCGATATATTCTTTTATCAGCTAGATAACTTCTTCCCTTTCAGCTGGGGAAAGATTGTTACTGATAAATATCGGTTTTGGTGAAAGTTCACCCCCAACATCAATCTGGACAACTTCGTCTTCAGTGGGAGGTTCTCGCTGCTCGAAGCAGAATTCCCACTGCGTATCCATTTGTTGAGCCCAAGAGTCATTCTCAAACGGCTCAGAATCCTGTTCATCTGCTCCAAAGGGGTCTGTCACTACCATATTCACTGATAATGTTTGTTCGAGAGCATCAGGTGAGTCGGAGGGTGACGAGCTGTTCTGAGAAGAGGAAAAGATATCCTCGTCCGACTTAGAGGAGGTGGCATACCCTAACCCAAAATGAGTTTGTTGATAGTAGGGGTTGCCGCGCAGCGGAGTTCGTCTGCCTCTTCCGTAGTTGAGGCCTGGATTTCGCTTCAAGTCGTAGCCCATGTTTTGCATGATCCTCAATGCTTGCGGGCTGTATCGGTGAACTTGCATTTTCCCAGCATCGTCATCGAAAGAATCTTCCTGGACAGTCGGTTAATTGCACATGCAGCCGAAGACTATTGAATGCTGACTGCTGCAGGTAGGCGGGACAATGAAGATAGAATCCTCATGCGGTCCATATATCGTGATAACGTTGGATGATGACGCTACTTCCCAAACATACGGACGGTAGGAGTTTATAGCTTCCAAGAATTTTTGTGCTATGGGTTCTACCTCGTCACTGGGAGTGGATTCCTGATTTGGAATTTGAGTGTCAATATACTGGAAAAGAGGATGTTTATTATCATCTGGAACTCCGTTCTTGGTTGCATTTACATGAGTCGGCTGCCTGTTGCACCGAAGGTTGATGACCAAGGGTGGAGGCTTCTGGTTCAAAGTGATCACAAGAGGATCACCCCCTTTTCCTGACCTAGTCCTGTTCAGGTGGATAGCCATAGGCTCTATGGCTTTTGGACGAGTGGTTCGTCCCTTCACTCTGATTGACAGCGGTAGTACGGCAGAGGGCTCTTCCGGCTCCCGGTGGGATTCCTTCTCTGCCTCGCCGGACACTTCTTTCGCGTGGTCTTGAGAGTACAATACGGCATCGGAATAGTAGGATTCTACTCCTTTAAACGGGTTTAGGTCAGCAACCTCCATTTGTACTGTTCCTTGGGCGTCTACATATTTAAGGCATTGATGTAGAGTTGAAGGAACGATGTTGTGGTCGTGGATCCACGGTCTTCCCAGCAAAATATTGTAGGACACCTCTGAATCGATGACGTAACATGTGGCCACCAATCTGAGGTTGCCAATCTGGATCCTCAGGCAAATTTTTCCCAACGGCTTACTTCTTCCGGCTTTGAAACCCACGATTGTGGTGGTGGTGTAAGCCAATTCGCTGGTAGGAATCCTCAGCGGTCTGAGCAGACTGTGAGGGATGATGCTGATCGACGATCCCGGATCTATGTGAATCCGGTCGACCTCCAGGGAATCGACGTACCCGGTGTAATAGAGGGGCCTGTCATGCCTGTTATGTTTTAACAGCATGTCGTCTTGAGTGAAAGTGATATTTGGGACCACCTCCATCACACTATGGCATTGAGGGTACGCTACTGGTTCTTCGTCGGGGAACTTGAGCTGGGTCAAGTATGCCTCGGCCTGCATCAGTGCTTCACTCAGGGCTAGACGAGTGTCTCGGGAGAGCCTGAGTAGCTCGAAGATGGACAACTTGGCTGGTGTATTAGCCAGTTGGGCCAGGATGTCGAAGTTGTACGGCTTCTCTAAACCTTTGTTTGGAATGTTCTTCACGGGTACATCGAAGCGTACTTCTTTTTGCTTCCCCTTGTCCGCCGAAGTTGGTCTTGAAGGATTGGCATCTGGTACGACGGGATCTGGCCCCGAAGGTTTGGCAGCTGAAACGTCCGTCGGTGCATCTTCCTGACTGGCTTCACAGTCCTTGAGGTAAGCTTTCCCTGAACGGGTCGCAGCTAATACCTCGTCTTCATCTGATGCCGAAGAAGTTGCAACCATATGGCATGGTTTGCATTTGGAGCTCTTTCTAGACGTAGCCTTAGTAGCTAGAGTCTGCTTCTCGATTTTTGACACCAGGTCTGGATGAACCCACATAATCTCGCCTTGCCGGGTGGTTAAGGGCACCAGGTCATGATTTTGACCCCTAGCCAGAGGAAGATTAACGACGTTCATCGTTGTCCGGGAGATAGGTGTAACACCGTTCGGGACTTCTTGGGAAGGAAGATTGCCAAATCGTAGAGAGATCATGTTGGCTGTGACTGTCTTCTCGGTATTGTGCAGGGTGATGGCCTTAGCATCGATCAACCCCTGGATCTTCCTTTTCAGTATGTAACACGCCTTTGTTGGGTGGTGTACGTATCTGTGGAAGATGCAGTATTTGGGGTCGTTAGTACTGCCGACTTCTTGGGGCCGCCTCAGCTCCGGAAGGGTGATCTTGCCACTTTTGACGAGACACTCGAATATACTTGGGATATCGTCGTCGTCGAAAGAGTAGACTTCGATGGGCCTGGCAGTCCCGGGCCTCGCTTACGTGGTTGCCGAGCCACTGTTGTCTTCGGCGGCTACTGCCGAGATGATGAACGAGGGCCAATCATGGAACTGATACGGTCCTGTGAACACCGAGACCATGGGAAGGAGGTTCTTCCTGCAAATGTCTACCAACGCCGAGTCTGGAACTCCGGGAGGCATTTGTAAAGTGGCCTGACGAAAACGTTCGATGAAGGTGCGAACGTCCTCCTTTTCCTTCTGCTTGACTTCGATGAGAGAGGATATGGACATGTCCATCCCTCCCTCGTAGAATCGCGTAAAGAATAAAGCTTTGAAGTCCTCGAAGGAAGTAATGCAGTTGTCCGCCAAGCTACGGTACCACTGATAGGCTACTCCTGAGAGACAGCCTTTGAACACCCGAGTGAGGAGGGCGTCGTTCCCTTGCAGCAACACCGTCATCATACTGAAATAGTTCATGTACTGACTTGGTGATATTTTTCCCTCGAACAGAGCCATAGTCTGAGGTTTGTACCTTGGAGGGAAAGGGACCTCTTCCCAGATAGCTGGGTAAGGCTAGTTGATTCTCAGTTTCTTGAGCTGATCTTTGTGCTTCAAGGCGTCAAACTGGGCTTTCAACTCCCGTACTGCCTACATCGGATTTTCAGCCGGTAGCGGGACCACGGGGTGGTGCAGAGTTGGTTGTATTATGACTCCGGTGGGAGGTAATACATTCTCCGAGTGAGGAAGCGGAGGAACTGCCGACTCTTGATCTAGAGCAGGCTCTTGGATCGTGTTGGATGGTGGTAAGTCCACCCCCACACGTATCTGAGTTGGCGGGACCGATGCTTGAGCCATGGCAGTTGTGTGCTGAGTTAGCATCATCTGGTACATGTTCTCCATTACGGATTGCATTTGTTTCAGAGATGTCTCCAGTATAGTGATGCGTTGCTCCGCGTTTCCCGACTGCGAAGCTTCCTCGCGTTCATCTTCAACGGCATAAACTCCCATCTCCCTGGGTGTCATTGAAGGATTAGTATAGGTCGCTGTAGAAGTCGACTCTATACTTTCAGCATCTGATTCGGGGGCTTGGCGATCCCCAGCGTTGGAATCAGAAGAGGACGAAGCTGGTTGTCGTGACCTTGCACGAGTGTTTTGGAACACCCCGGCTTCAGCGTTCCTGAGGAGCTCATTGAATCTCCTTCAGCTCGAAGGCCTAGAGGGATGACGTCTTGGGCTCGACCCTCCTCTAGGTATGTGTGAAGCCATGTTCACAGATGCATGCGCGGGCTTTCCTTCCTGGAAAGACAGAGAGTAGCTCAACCGGTCGAAAACCGACCGTTTTGGTTTAGAACAACAGCAATTAATCACAACCTTATGACTATTACAACAATGCTCGCTAGGAGGCATAATAGACATGTTGGAAGGTCCCCTCTCCTTACGCTTCTGGATTAGATATTTGCGCAGGTCAGGAGGAGTTACAGGAGAAGACGACAGCTTGTTCCTTCTGTTCCCATCAGTGGGCATGCGGAGGTTGGGAACCATGGTTTTCCCTGTGCCACCTGTGTACAACAGGTTTGCCATCTGGGTGGCGGATAATCCCGGAGGAGGGTGTCTTTTTGTAACCTGAGCATGCTTTACGCCGAGGGGCTTCGCCTGGCATAATTTGGAGATTTGCTCAGACTGGCGTAAAGCTGAAGAGGTCCTCAGTTGGCCATCAGCATCTCGCGTAATCCGGAGGGTGGGCAGATTGTTCCCTCGCTAGCGTAAAGGCCGAGAAGTCGAGTAATCCGCCGCCTGGTTTCCCTTGCGTAGATTGCGGGGATCATCTGCTTTTCCGTGGAAGGCAGTTGAATGTTTACGCACGAAATGCGTTTGGAATTTCTGATTTGGCGCTAAGGCATTATCAGGAATGTTGTCTATTCCGCCAGTGACGGGGGACTGCATTTTACGCGCGAGGCGCAGAGTGTACTTCTGGGTTGGAGCTAAGGCCTTGCCAGAAGTTTTGTCTGTACCGCGCGTGGCGGGAGACTGAATTATACGTGCAGGGCACGGAGAGGACTTCTGGACTAGCATTAAGCCATTTCTAGATGTTTTGTCTGTACCGCGCGTGGCGGGAGACTAAATTTTACGTGCCGGGTACGGAGGGAGCAATGCTACAACCTCATTGGTCGGAGAGATCGGAGAGTCCACAGGAATGGTAGAGGATGTCTTGGGCATCTAGACCTTGCGCAGCTTCCTGTTGCCTTGGACTGAGAGAGGGTGAGAGCTACCCCCGGTTCGAAGCATGTCTTCGTAGCCAGACTGGTCGAAATGGACGACCAGTGTCTTCTTCACGGTTCCTACAGATACCGTATCGTGTTGAGCAATTACTTCCTCATCAGAAGAGAAAGACGTCCCCAGCAGAGTCGCCATCTTGTTTGTGGTGGAAAACGAAAGAATGAAATGTATTCAAGACGGGGTTTATACGAAACCCGTGTTCTTTTGTTTACAAACAAACTTGTACAATTTAATCCTATACGAGGATGTGGGAGTATAATTTATTTAATTTGGGTAAATATTGCTATAGGTGTCTGATCTGCAGTTGATCACTTTAGCCCTTGGACCACACGATGATGAAGAAGTGCCGTAGAAGACAGGAAGTAGCTTCGAAGGTTGCAAAAGAGGGTGGATGTACGATGCCAAAGTCGTCGATCACTACTCTTTGCCTGAGCTCCGGATTCTTCTCTCTCTCTCTCTCTCTCTTGACCTCTGGTTCGATCTTTCTTGGAAGTTCCACCTTGGATCTATATTTCTCTCTCCTTCGATTTTTGTCGACCTGTTTTCTCTGTTGATAGAGGTCTCTATTTATAGAGTTTTAGTGACAGTGACCACTCAGTTGGTATAAAAACTGAGGAGTGGACAGTATAGCACCCTTTTATATGACGATTAAAAATAACCAATGCCTGCGTATAGATGATCTTTTGACTGAGCGTGTGACGCGGGTCCAACTAAGGGACAAAACGCGTATAACTGCTACGAAGATCACGGCATAAAAGCCACGCAGGTAGGTATCCTTCGTGTAGAAGAGGTTGGCGTATAAGCCAATGTCTGTCACCGTGGCGTAGAAGCCGAGTAGGCATAGAAGCCAGGTAGGCGTAGAAGCCTGATGGCATAGAAGCCGAATGAGCATAGAAGCTGAGGAGGCGTAGAAGCCGAGAGAGCATAGAAGCTGAGGAGGCGTAGAAGCCGCTGGAGCATAGAAGCTGAATGGGCGTAGAAGCCGCTGGAGCACAGAAGCTGAATGGACGTAGAAGCTGCTACATAACGTGCCAGAGTGATGATGTGGACGTCTTAGCCAGAATTACGGCTTTTGAAAAGATAACCAAATCTCTTGCATTAAATGTAGAGATCTGCCACCATCCTGTGCATTAAATACAGGCGTTTGTCTTTAAGATTTGCCATCATTCCGCGCATTAAATGTAGATACGCGTCTCGAATCCTGCACGCAGAGTAGCTGCTGATGTGGTAGTCTGTTGGTTCTCCGCGGAGCGTAAGAAGCTCACGTCTGCCTGTGTAGAACTAGGCAGCGTATTCCCTTGTATGCGTAGGAGTAGTTTATGCGAAGGGGATGTCACTAAACGACGGTTCGGTGACATTTAATCAAATCCCTTGCATTAAATGCAGAGATCCGCCATCACCCTGTGCATTAAATACAGAGGCGTATTTTGAAGGTCTGCCGCCTTTCTGTGCATCAAACGCAGGGATTTGCCTCGAAAAACTGTCACCGCTCTGTGCACCAAGTGCCGAGACGTGCCTCGAGCCCTGTGCGAAGTGCAGCTTTTGACGTGGCAGGCAGTTTGTCTTCTACGAAGCGTAAACAGCTCACATTTGCCTGTGTAAAACTAGGCGGCGTAGTCCTCTGTACGCGTAAAAGTGGTTTACGCAAAGGAAATGGCAGTAGACGATAGCCTGGGTTGCAGTGTCGCATCATCATTATAGCCGTCGCCTGGGTAGTCGAGCAGTATCCATTTGTCAGAAGCCCAGACGTCAGGTTCATTGCAGGATCTGACAGGTTTATTTCGGGGAAGACGAAGCATTCCTTGTACGCTTTTAATGCTTCATTTGAAAGCGGATGTGTTTTACGCCATATAGGCGATGAAGCCCTCTGTTTTACGCTTGAGGCGGCCTGGACATACTTTACTTACGCGGATGGTCCTGAGAAGCTCTTGATTTGCATGCTTGATGGCTCTGAGGTCATCTCTTTACGTTGCCCCGCACCAATAAGCTGCGTATAGTCATCCGGCGTATTTTTCATGCTTCTACAAAGACAAACGACGTCCGATAATTTTTGGCAAAGCTAGAAACAAAATACTCACACAGACTAGTGATTCTAACAAAGAAATCGGAAAGATACAACCATATCGTTATAGCTCACAAGCTAAAAACATTATACAAAAGATGGGCTACAACCTAAAGTCTGGTTTGGGACTAAATTATGGAAATGGTAGACGCACTCCTGTGTGTTACTCCACTCCAAAAGGTAAACTAGAAACATATTATCAGCAGACTGGTCATAGTTTAGGGTATATTACACCACCAACAAGTCCTAAAAATTGGAAATTAGAAGAAGAGACATATTCTCATTCCTCTGACTCATCATTGTGGGTCTAAGATGAAAGTATGGGTGATGTATTCAAACATGCTCTTTCTGTAAATATGGTGTCAACCGATACGGATGACAAAGACATAGAATCTTTGGGACCATTCGAGAATGATCTTTAGGCACGGCGGATGGATACTCAATGGGAGCTGCGGTTTGAATTATGTGAACCACCTACAGAGGATGAAGTAGTCCAAGTTTATGTAGGAGAAGAATCTTCCCCAAAATTAATCTTTATTAGCAAAAGTCTTCTTGAAGGAGATAAACAAGCTTTAGTGCAGCTAATAAAGGAATACATTGATGTCTTCGCTTGGAGTTACAAGGATATGCCCGACTTGGATCCTCAAATAGCTATACACAAGCTCAATATTCTGCCAAATGCTAAACCGGTAAAGCAGCAACAACATCGATTCTACCCAGATATGATGGATGCAATTGAAGTAGAAGTCAATAAACTCATAGCATGTAGATTCGTTTGAGAAGAACACCATCCGGACTGGGTAGCTAATATTGTCCCATTTTTGAAGAAGAATAGGAAAGTACGGGTCTACAAAGACTATCGAGATCTAAACTCGGCCTGTCCAAAAGACGAGTTTTCTCTCCCCCTTACAGATGTCATGATCGACAACACATGTGGCTTTGAACACATGTCCTTTATGGATGGATTTTTAGGATATAACCAAATTAAAATATCTTCTAAGGATGAGAAACACACTTTCTTTCGTACACCATTGGGAGTACATTGTTGTACAGTCATGCCCTTCAGTTTGAAGAATGAACATATCAACGAACCATAAGTACTATTTTCCACCATCACTTACGAAAGACAGTAGAATGCTATATGGATGACATTGCTGTCAAAAATTATCCTAAAGATGATTACATTCAAGCTTAAAGACGGTGTTCGAATTGATGCAATACCACCAATTGAAGATGAATCCAACCAAATCTTTTCTAGGAGTCTCCAATGGTAAATTTCTTAGATTTGTTATAACATCCAAGGGTATCCATATTGACCATGACAAAATTAAAGCTATTCTCGAAATACAACCGCCACGTAATCTCAAAGAACTTCGTGGTCTGCAAGGCCGTCTGGCATATATCAGGAGATTCATCTCTAATCTCTCAGGATGATGTCGACTCTTCACTCAGTTAATGAAGAAAGGTGTATCTTTTGTTTGGATAAAGCATGTCAACAAGCGTTCGATGACATCAAGCGATACTTAACAAATCTGCCAGTTCTGGTATCTCGAATAGTAGGGAAGCCTTTTTTGTTGTATGTTCGAGCAATGGATCATTCACTAGGAGCTTTTCTTGCACAAAAGAGTAATGAAGGCCATGAACAAGCAATCTACTATCTCAGTCATATGATGGTCGGTGCTGAACATCGATACAATCCTGTAAAAAAAGAATGCCTCGGTTTGATATTTGCTATTCAAAAAATGTGACACTACGTGTCGGGTCAAACCATTCATGTCATATCCAGAGTAAATCTCCTTCGCGTATTGATGACCAAGCCGAGCACACTCAATTCCCGGTTAGCTACGTGGACAATGCTGCTAACGCCTTATGACATGGTATATGTTCTACAAAAAGTAGTTAAAGGTCAAGCGCTAGCTGATTTCTTAGCAGCTCATCTTGTACCACAAACTTCCAAACTGTAAGATGACATCCCAGACGAAGTCTTAGAATCCAATATGGGAATGGGAGATGATACTTGGCAACTATTCTTTGACGACGCATCAAAAATAGGACCTAAAGGCAGTATAGTAGCCGGAGTGGGTATAGTCCTAGTATCTTCTGACAAAGTTCTTATTGATCAAGCATATTCTTTTAGTAAACCATGTACCAATAATGTGGCAGAATATAATGCTTTACTTATTGATCTCCAATTAGCCAAAGAATTGGATATAGAATATCTTGAAGCCTATGAAGACTCCAAGCTGATAATCAACCAGATCAAAGAAGTATATGAAGTTCAACATAAAGACCTCATTCCTTATTATCAGATGGTAATCGAATTAGCCTTTACTTTTAATGGATTCTTCATCGAGCATGTACCTCAATTACAGAATATGGAAGCTGATGCACTGGCTGGTTTAGCAGATTATTCTTCTAAAAAGATGGCACTGTATCATGCTAATGGGTCGAGAATTGTTCTGTACCAATAACAACCTGCACATTGAACAGAGTTACATCATAAATTCAACTTCTGAAGTTAAAGATTGGAGGGATCCTTTTATAGACTATGTTGCTTATAGAATTCTCCCAGAAGATTCAAAAGAAGCCACTTCTATTAAAAGACAATCACTTCAATTTTACTATGATGCTTCATCCAGAATGTTATATCGTCGTTTTTATGATGGATTGCTGCTACATTGTCTTTCCAACTCGAAAGCAAGAAAATTACTCCGGGAAGCTCATGATGGCATCTGTGGGGCATATCAGCCAGATCCTAAATTACAAGATCGTCTCAGGAGAATGGGTATTACTATTGGCCCACCATTGTAGAGGATGCCATAAAATACACTCGTAAGTACAAAGCATGTTAGATCCATGCTAATTTTATCCACCAAGGTCCAACCAGGAGAGTTATTGCACCCTATAGCAGTATCCTGGCCTTTTGAAGCATGAAAATGGATATTATTGGCCCTATCAGCCTATCTTCTTCTAGAGGACATCGGTTTATACTTGCAATAATCGATTACTTCTCCAAATGGGCAGAAGCAGTCCCGCTCATCGAAGTAAAAATATCCAACATAATTAGCTTCGTTAAACACCATGTTATCTATCGTTTTGACATTTCCCGGAGGACAATACATGAAAATGGGCCGCAGTTCGCCAGTCAAATGTTTTATCAATTCTGTGACAAAAACCAAATTCAGAATGTAACATCTATGGCCTACAATCCAGCAGCCAATGGCTTAGCGAAAGCCTTCAATAAGACCATAATCAAAATTCTTAAAAATTTTGTTTCATCCAACAAACGCGATTGGAATGAGAAGCTTGGAGAATGTTTGTGGGCTTATCGTACAACAGTTCAAACTCCAATCGATTGTACACCGTTCTCTATGCTCTATGGATATGAAGCGGTTCTTCCACTCGAGATTCAGATTCCCTCTCTCAGAGTAGTTGTCATTAATAAGCTAACAGTAGAGAATAATAATCGATTGTGCCTTCAAAAATTAGAAGCATTGAATGAAAAATGCCTTCACGCTTAGCAGCAGATTGAGCTATACCAAGCACGCATCTCTATAGCTTTTAATCAAAAAGTTAAATAAAGAATATTCCAGGTTGGCGAATTAGTCCTGACAGTAAAGAGACCTATGATCATAACCCATAAAATCAAAGAAAATTTTTAAGCTAAATGGGAAGATCCTTATATAGTAGAGAGTATTTTTCAATGGTGCCTGGAGGATCGCTAAGCCCAATGGAGATCTGTTCATGATGCCTATCAATGGCAAGTTTCTCAAGCAGTATTATGTCTAAACTCAGCTTATACTTCTCACCCCCAATAGGTTATTTGTTAATACACATTATTTGTATTCACTTCACGTTATCCCCAGTGGAGCAAGACAAGAGGTGTAGTGGGTATATTTTCTTCAATCCCTAACAACTTACCATTCACACGGTATTTCAAACTATTACCTATATTCATTCTCTAAATAATATATGGGTAATGGGTCCTCAAAGTTCTCCAGAGAAACAATACTCAGATCTAATGAAATATTCTCGTTGAGATCATCCAAACCACTCTCATCCACAAAAGTATCCTATTCTTAAAACCCAGTCATTTTAAGGATATTCTATTTCTAATCCCTAGTTGGGTTGGGAATAATCTCATATATTTCCTCATCAATCAATAGGTGTAATGTGATTCACATCCATATTACCTCTGAATCATATTCTATTTATTGTCCCCAACAGAGAAGACAATGGTCCACCTTTTAGACTATTCTTTCCTTTTTTTCCAGTGGAGTAAACCAGCAAGCTATCACATCCATATTACCTCTGATAGTATTGTAGCCTATTACATTTTTTATTTTATACTCAATACGAGTGCGCCACAGGTGACAAATCCACCAAATCCTTCACATAATTATTCTGTTATGTCTATATTACCTCTGAGTAGAGATATATATTCAGTGAATCTAGATTTAAAAATATCACTAAGGCAAAACAGAATCTCTTTATTGAAGAAAAATAAGGAAAATATAATACAAATATCTAAGAAGAGGATGGGTCAGAATTTTCTAAATTGTTTACAAAAATTGCAAGAGCATGCAGAACAAAGACATCAGATGATGCAAGCAGTCGACGAAAAGCTTCTGTTTTGGCTTGTTCTTCTTGTTTTCCCAAATCAATTATAGGATAACGGGAATCATTGGTCTCATTCTGGAGTGGGATAGGGATATCCAGTGAAGGGCTAACAAGGTCCTGAAGAAAATCAGTCCTACAGGATTCTTTCTTCTCCTCGGCAGGAGGCGATCCAAGAATAGTGGAGGCACAACCAGAGTTAGACGTCATGGGAGGGAGAATATTTGATTCATTATACTTTTGTTCCTCCTTGAGAAACTCATTTTGGGAAGCCATCAACAAATTCGAATAAAGAATGTTGAATCGGGTAGTCGATTCTCTCTTATTTATAAGAAGTGGGCTATGGTTCATACCCCCATTACCCATAAAAAAGAGACGACTGTTCAAACCCCTATGCATAAATCATAAAGGGTGCGACGGTTAATTCCCCAAGTAAAGAATGGAATATAAAACATAAACTGTTATGTGTATTCCTCCAGGGATTCCTGCATGCACACATTTGATTGATCGACAAGAAAGGTTGTATAGTGAGCAGGACCAAACAATTAGCAGAAATGAATGCAGAAGTACGCGCGTCATACAACATTGTGCGCACAAAACCCAGTTCCTTTCAAGTACATGTTTGCACGTGAGAAATGGCAACATGATTCGGTCTTTTCTGATATACGTCATCATAAGAGTGAAGACAACTAAAATTTCCAGTCAACAACACATATACAGCATAATAAAGTCAAATTAATATTTTATTGAGGCTTAATCATGATTACATATGATGGAAATCTATCACACCTAGATTTTTATTCTAAAAATTATGATCATACATATGGAAATCTATCACACCTAGATTTTTATTCTAAAAATCATGATCATACATATGAAAATCTATCACACATAGATTTTTATATGATGGGGATCTATCACAGAGCCATCTCCATCTCTGTGCCCAGTCTGCCCCCGATGCAGATGAATTAAGGCACAGAAGAAATGATCTCCTCCGTGCAAAGCCTAATACATAGAAAATCCATATTGATGGATACCAATTGGGATTACACGAGCTGGGACTGCATGCACAAGTCTGGACTCGATGGAGGACATGGCGAGTCTAAAGAAGGTTGTTCCGTTAACGCCATCATGCGCCGCCTCTGAAGGTCCGGGTTAGGATTCTAATCCTAACCCTGCAATCACCATGGGGGCCATATTAAGAGGGTGATTCCAGCGAGCTGGGTTTGAAGACAATGCATAGTCTTCTGGATAATATGTTCGTTCAACACGAACAATAAAGCCTATGATATCCTTCCATGCTCCATCACACATAGAGCTTGACAGCAATGATCTTCTTATGAGTCTCTCACTCATCAACAAGAAGAGCTTCCTCTTGCGTCTTCTCGGGGGCCAACGAAGCCAATGGCACCATTTTGTTACAGTCATCTTCTTAGACTCACACTTAATCGTGGTCATGCTCAAATCTCACAGTAAGAAAGAAATAAGTCTGGGGTGTTGGTAAAATTTTTCATCTATTTATAGGTAAAAATATGCCAACTGTAGCAGAGTTCTCAAAAACTGCCCAGAAAAGTCATCGGTGTTTCCTCGAAGACTGAGTTAAAATCCGAGAACAAATCAAAGATACGGCCATGTCAGCAAACTGTTGGGAGTCTGCCCAAAGTGCGTGCACAAAAATCTCAACAACTCCTTTTATGCTTCTAATTCAAAGTATTTTTTGAATTCATCTGAACGAATTCAAAAAAACTTTGAAGGGGGTCTTGTAGAAGCATAAAAAGTGTGTCTCCTAAACATGGTACAATTTTTCTACAAACAAACTGAGTAAGGGAAGGATAGCGCACTTTCTCTCTGTTTCAAGGATGGCGTATTTTCTCTCCTATTCAAAGGATAACGCACCTTTCAAATTATCTTCATCAAAAGATCTAGGCGCACAAACTACATTTTCCTCCGAGAATTAAATACAGTGAATCTGACAGCTGAGCAGCAGCCGAGGATGTCAGAAGCCATCATTGCAGCTGTGGCACGCATACCCAAGTTTTTATTTAGCGGCCAGGATGGATTAGTTCCAAATGTGTGTCACAGTGCCAATTTCATCAAATGTGCGCCTTAGTGCCAATCTCATCAAATGTGTGTCGCAGTGCCAATCTCATCAAATGTGCGTCGCAGTGCCAATTTTTTCATAAATGCGCCATCGTGGCCAATCTCCACAATAATGCGCCATCACGACCACTTCTTTAAATGTGTGCCATAGTGCCGACTTCTTCTAAAGTGCACCATTTCAGCTATTTCTTCAAGAAGTATACCCATGTAGACAATT
Organism: Iris macrosiphon; assembly: GCA_036927795.1. NCBI lineage: Eukaryota > Viridiplantae > Streptophyta > Magnoliopsida > Asparagales > Iridaceae > Iris > Iris macrosiphon. Next base: position 556,856 of record JAYESA010000044.1, on the reverse strand, counting down.
TTATCAAAAGTACGTCAGTCTCCAGACCATTTCCAAAGTGCACCTATCATCCTAAATTGATAGTAGACAGTTATAATTACGTGTCATACATGCCATGCTCATTGTGAAAACGTGCACAAATAACTGTTCTATGACCTACGCTTTCCTCGTATAGGAAGCCACGTATCAAGCAAGCAGCAAGTTGTGCACGTACTCACTAGATCATGGGATATCTTCCCTTCAAAAGTGCACGCGCAGTGCATTCTGTCCAACGTGCATGCGCATTGTCTTAACTATTTTAAAATCCTATAAATATAGGATCCTGGTGTACGTTAAAGAGGGACTTGTTATAGTTTAAGAACATAAGGAGAGAGAGAGAGAGAGAGAGAGAGAGAGACAAAAGCTTGCTGTGTCGTTGTTGCCAAGGCTTTCTAATTGCCTAACTCTTCCAGTTGTTCATAGCCATCTTGCATGTCTTCATCATCGCATGGTCCAAGGAGTAAAGTGGTCACTTGCAGATCAAATCTCTAAGGCTATACTTCCCCAGAATCAATTGTACTTAGATTCTCGTCTAGGATCTTTTTGTACTCTTTTTTTTAATAGTTTATAAAACAAAGTTCGTACAACTTTTTGTTTATAGCAAACAGTCCAGAGCAATGAATACCAAACAATGTATGTGCTGGAGTCCAAGTGACTTATATATGAATTATCAAGTCAGACAGGTGTTTCGGATTCATAATTATAGTTAAATAAGTTTAAACTAGGTTTCTAGGTCAATATTAAGTCACACTTGGTCAAACTAGGTCAAACCTTGCTAATCTAGATTTTCTAGGTCATACTAGTCATTATCTTGCTAATATAAGACTACCCTTGCTAATCCAAGTTATATTAGCTAATATTAACTAATACTAGACTATACTAGGCAATTGAGATACTAATATCATATATTATATACATATATACTTATGCTAAATTATATTATATACATATATTATTATACCTTCTTCTAAAATCCTTTACCTTGCCAAAACTCAATATCTTAGCTAATACCTTAACACCTACTGTCACTACCATATTTTCTAGGAAAGGGTATTTTGGTCATTTCATAATTAATTAAATATTGTGTATATTGTAAATATTATTTATTGTATTATTTATTATTGTTAGATGTTAGATTTGATTTTAGACTTGTGTTAGTGGACCTAACTAGTTTAGATTAGACTCATGGACCAACATTTAATTCTATTTAGAATTGAGCCCAATAGTAAGCCCATTCATTAGGAGGATAAATTAATTAGTTAAACTAATTGGCTTAGAAACTTTCCTCCTTAATTAATTTCTTTATGACAAGCCCCAAGGGATATTGTGGACATTTTATAGTAACTTGGAGGAGGGTGTAGGGTCGGCCTAGTAGAGGGAGGAGAGAGACTCCCGCTCTTCATTTTTTATTCCAAATTTAGATCTAGAATTTCTCTCTTCCAAATTCCTTCATCCCTACACCAATTCCTACCCAAATTTCTTTCCAATTCCTTCCTTATTCATCATTGGAGGCTATTAGAATAAGGAGGAAGCAAGTATCTACAAGAAGAAAGTAAGGATCTACAAGTAGGAGCAAGGATCTACAAGTTGAAGGCTCTTGACACTCAATTTGGGATTCTTATTGGGAATCCATCTTCAAATAGGTACAATTCAGTTTTTACTCTCAAATTAGACTCTAAATTTGTAATATAATTATTAGAAACCCTCCCATGTACTAAGGCTACCCATAGGAATTGGTATTAGGTTCATAGGAGGCCTATGGAGAAAGTTATGTGGTATTTTATGTCAATTTTGGAGGAATTTCGAGATTGGCACATCTTGTGTTTGTCAATAGGTCAATTAGACCAAATTGATATGTGTTTGGTTGTGTGACTAGTTTCATGTCCATAATTGGATACATGTAGGCAGTATCCCGATAATTTGGCGATACTGGTTGATTTGGAGGTTTTCTTCCGACAAGGGGGGTTGAGCATGTCATATTTTGACACGGACATGTAGTTGAGTAGCTAGCTCTTCGTGTTGTTCATATTTGTGACTTTAGACTTGCTCGTGGCCTTCGGGGTACGTTTGGTGGTGTAGTGGAGCCATATCGCAAGCGTACCATAGATTGAGTGTGATACGGGTGCGGTGCACTCCACGTATTTGTTTCTTTGTATTACGATTCAATTTACCTTGGTTATAGCTATTAGAGTATTATAATTATAATTGTTATACGATATAAATGAATATATATAGTTATATATATGTTTTTAATTTTATTGTGATGTATTGGTGGTCATTGGAGAGTAGGAGAGTTCATGTGCATCACTAGTATGGTTATGTGTGTGTGTGTGTGTATATATATATATATATATATATATATATATATATATATATATATATATATATATATATATATATATGTATGTGTGTGTGTGTGTGTGTGTGTGTGTGTGTGTGTGAGTGTATGTGTGTATAGATGTGTGCATGTGAGCTAGAGGGGGGAAGCAATAAGCAGTGAGTATAAGCAACAGCAACATGCCGGATAAGCTGCAGAAGCAACGAGAAGCAGCAGCAGAAGCAGAAAGCAGCAGCAGAAATAGCAAGAAGCAGCAGCAGAAGTAGCAAGAAGCAGCAGCAGAAGCAGCAAGCTGCAACAGCAGCAAGCAGTAATCTATAGCAACAGCAGAAGCAGTAAGCAGCTGCAGCAATAGCAGAAGCAATAAGCAGCAGCCTCGATAAGCAGCAACAACGATAAGATGAAGCAGCAGCAGTAGAATGAGTGCTTAGAGATTAAGTTATAGATTAATTAAGTTAGTTAATATTGTTAGTATATATGTTAGTTAGTATATATATATATATATATATATATATATATATATATATATATATATATATATGAACTAGTTAGCATTAGCATTGGTTAGTATTATTTCTAGATTACCTTGAGTTACACCAAGGTAATGAGAGTTGAGGTATCTTGGGTATGGATATTGAATATCCAAAGGGTATGTTAGTATGTTAGTTTAGTATAGTATTGTTGTAAGTACAAATAAATGTTAGTATATAGTGAGGTAAGTATGGTTAGTTAGTTAATGTTAGATTTTGGATTACCTTGTGATACCAAGGTAATGCCAAGGTATTGGTTTATACTCAAGGTATTGGGTTTGAGTATCAAGATGGGTGTGTAGGTGGTGTGATACCGTATTTGGTTCAAAGCCAAGGTATCCACTTATCATTAGTTTAGCTAGGAGTATTATATATTTTGTCTTGTATATATATTATTGTATTTTCATATCTGATAATTTACGTATCTTATGATACGGTATTGTATTAGTATCCTAGTATCCTAATATAGCTATTATAGCCTAGATACATAGTGTATGGACCCAATATCCTAGAGATGGACTCATAGAACCTAAAAAATATAGTTTGACCAAGATTGACTAGTTTGACCTAGAGTTGACCTAGTTTGACTATTTTGACTTAGAAATGACTTTATGACCTAGAATTTGACTGGTTTAACTTATTTTTATGCCAAAAGCTTGTATTGATATTATATTACATATTTAGGTCTCCGAGGTACCGTACCGGACATCTTTGATATTGTTCACCTGATTTCAGGCAAGTATATTCTCTGATAGTTTCTCATTTATGATATCCTCTATGTCTCTTGTATTTAGTATAGATATCTTTGATTTCTTGACACGATGGTTACACGGATTGGTATATCTGAATCTCAATATGAGATATTATTCCTTGGTATTTATGGTGTATCTTGTGCAAGCCTTGTTCCTTGTTCTTCTTGTACATATACAGACATTGATTCTTGGGGAGACTTGCTACCTACCCAGTGAATCTTGTGTCATAGCGCACCATGGTTGGATCCACTTTACCAGTAGGGGGCGGGGAGTGTTAGTGTAGATATGTGATCATACTCTCCTTGTGTATATCTTGTTCCTTGAATATTGTTAATTATACACCACACGTATGATTAACCAGGCCCTAATCCTTGTGCAAGTTCCTAAGCCGATCACATGTTGAAGCTGGTACTCACTCACTTAGTAGTAGTATTTCTTATTCATTCCTATGATGCTCATTCTTGTATTTATTTCTTGTATTCCTATATTATATATCTCTTGTACCTGTATATTGTATCTTGTATATTTGCTCTATTTACTGTTACATAGTTTATATCATTTATTGGAACTGCTGTTAGAGGTGTACTTTACTTCTTTTCTGACTGGATATATATTTTCCAGATGATATTGAGGAGTGGTATCTGACTCACTACGGGCCTCAGGAAGTAGTTGGCTTAGAGCCAGAGACTTTGGCTCAGGAGGGTCTCATCCTGATTAAAACAAACGACTCAGGACTCGTAGCTCAGTAGATAGATTATATTTTGTACTGGATTTGTCTCCAGCATTTTGTTATTATTATTCCTTTATATGACTCATTGGATATTATCTTGTCTTGTGAGTTGTATTTAACTCTTCAGTTCTTTTATCATATTCATATGATTATTCCATCTTACAGATCTGTGATTGAGTATTCATATTTTATTGTGGCATTATTATATCTTGATTTCTAGATAGATAGTTTACCCAAACAACGTTCTACCATCGATACTATGACGTATGCTGGACGTTGTTCACTACTCATGCTCCTTTACCGGGTGTGGGTCATGACACATTTTTAGTGGTGGCCCATGCAGGTCTTCGAGGTCGTAATTAGTACGATTCGTAGTGGTACTCTGATTTGAGTGCTATTACGAGCCTGTTCTAGGATATAGGATATAGGCTATAGATTGAGAATACTCAATCACATCTAGGAAAAACTTTATGGATTCATTTCAACTATTCTTTCTTGATATTGATATTTGATCTTTAATTATCCTTCTTTGAATGCATTATATCATGTGCCATATTGATTCTTTTCTTTTGCTTTGCCTCAGGATGCCGCCTAAGACTAGATCACAGCAGAGAGGAGCAGTTTCTGAGAGATCTACGACTTACCGAGGGCCTACACCAGTCACTTCTCTGATGATTGGTGTATCAGCTGTGTTCGGGGGTCTACCTCCAACTCAGAGGACTATTCCGGCTGTGTCTGAGGGACTTCCACCTCCACCTTCCGTGCCGACAGATGCCACTCAGGTATTCTTATTATTTTGCGAGATGATAGAGGCTCAGAGGGCCCAGTCAGAGGCTCATCAGAGGCAGACCGATATGTTGCGGCAGGGTATTGAGAGTTTTCATCAGCTTGCCCTTGCTGTAGTAGAGATATGAGTTTCGGTCCATCAGCATGTTGTTCTGCAGGTTTTCCAGCTTCGGCCAGGCAATATCTAGGACTTCAAGAAGCTGGAACCTTAGGTCTTCAAGGGGACTAAGGGCATCGTCTACGCTGATGGTTGGCTCGAGGATATTGAGCTCTCATGTGTATGTCCCGTCTTATTGAGGATCTGAAGGTTGAGGCCGTAAGACTTCAGTTGTTCGACATCGCCTACACTTGGTTCAGGAATGAGCCACTTTTTGCTGATGTGGGACAGTCTTGGGAGGTGTTCAAGGACCTCTTCAAGAGAAAGTTCTTTGCTCGGGCGGACATATTAGACTTGGGGAGGCTGTTTGAGGGCCTTACTCAGTGGGCATGTTCGTGGAAGAGTATGCCACAGAGTTTGGTAGGTTGAGCCAATTTACGGAGTATTTAGTGAGGGAGCCAGAGGTTTGAGCTATCCGTTTCCGCGTGAGTCTGAACTAGGAAGTGAAGATCCTTATTTCGTCTATCTATGAGACGTATTCTGAGATAATTGCGTAGGCACGCATGGTTGAGCGAGAGTTAGGCTTGAAACCCAAAAGAAATTGCGATTCTTTTCTCAGGGCTAGTAGTAGCGCAGTGACTAATAAGCGTCCTCATTTTCAGTTTAGGCCTTTTCAGCAGCCGCAGCAGCACCAGACTCCAGCTAGGGCATCATTTCACCAAGCGCAGCAGCAATAGAGACAGTCACAGCTAGCTTCCTGCTACTACTGTAAGAAGCCCGACCACATCTGAGAAATTTACAGGAAAATGTTAGGAGTTTGTCTGTAGTGTAGTATCGAGGGACATCAGCTAAGGGATTATCCTTCCAACCCTCGTCATGCATTTCATGGAACAGCTCCAACTCAGAGAGCACATGCGAGGCCACCTGCAGTACAGCCGAAGGGATCGCCATTTTTGACCCAGTAGCAGAGTTATGCCCAGCACCAGCATCAGGGAGGTGCACGTCAGGGGCGAGCGTTTGCTATGACGGTCGAGGAGGCCGAGCCCACCAGAGATGTCATCGCAGGTTTTGTTCTTCTTTATTCTATTTCAGCTTTAGCTTTGTTTAATAGTGGTACTTCCCATAGTTTTGTATATATTTCTTTTGCTCTGAAGTATCATTTGGTAGCTGAGTCTTTGCTTAAAACTTGCAGGATCATGACCGAGGGAGGCATTATCCTGTTTAGTGATATTTGCAAGGATCAGAGAGTTACTCTGGGAGGCCGGTAGATGAGTGCGTGTCTACTTGTAATGCCACTTTCGAGCTAGTATAGATTATAGAGGAGGTAGAGTTTTGTTTAGCCCGCCAGGAGAGCCAGAGTTTGATTTTGCTAGAGGAACTACAGAGCAGAGAGAAGGCATTATTTATGGAGCTATGGTGGAAGATAATGAGTTACCACATCCTTTGATAGCAGAATTCTTGGATGTATTTTCTGAGAAATTGCCAGGATTGTAGCCAGATCTAGATATTGAATTCTTTATAGACTTGGTTCCAGGTGCAGAACCAATTTTATAACATGTTTATAGAGTGAACAACAGTGAGCTGGTCGAGCTGAAGAAGCAGGTGGATGAATTACAGGATAAGAGATTTATCAGATCCAGTTCTTCACTATGGGGAGCCTGGTTATTGTTTGTACCAAAGAAGGATTGATCGGTGTGCATGTGCATTGATTATAGGGCATTGAATAATCTCACTATCAAGAATAAATACCCGTTGCCACGGATTGATGACCTGTTCGATCAGTTGAGTGGCGCCAAGGTATTTTCCAAGATAGACTTGGATCAGGCTATCACCAGGTGAAAGTGAAGCTGGAGGACATTTCGAAGACTGCTTTTAGGACTCGGTATGGCTAGTATGATTTCATGGTAATGCCGGTTGGGTTGACTAATGCCCCATCGGTATTTATGAATTTGATGAATAAGGTGTTCCACAGTACCTTAACAAATTCGTGGTGGTGTTCATCGATGACATACTCACATACTCGAAGACACCAGAGGAGCACGAGGAGCATCTGCGGATTATGTTAGATGTGCTGAGGTTGTATGGGAAGCTGTCCAAGTATGAGTTCTTCCTGGACAAGGTAGAGTTCTTACGACATGTTGTGACTGGTGATAGAATTTCAGTGGATCCGAAGAAGATCGCAGTGGTGGAATCTTGAAAGACCCCGAGTTCACAGAGATCAGGAGTTTTTTGGGTCTAGCAGGCTACTACAGGAAATGTGTGCAAGATTTTTTGAGGATTGCTGAGCCGATGACTAGACTCACCAGGAAGGATACGGAGTTTATTTGGACAGAGGAGTGCCAGGTTGCTTTTGATAAATTGAAGACGAGGTTGACGTCTGCTCCTATTTTGACGTTGCCATCAGGGTCAGAAGGTTTTACTATTTATAGTGATGCATCAGGGAAAGGAATGGGTTGTGTTCTTCAGCAGAATAGGAAAGTGATTGCCTATGCATCTAGGCAATTACGTCCTTATGAGAAGTATTATCCTACCCATGATTTGGAGTTGGCACAGTCATTTTTCCCTTGAAGTTTTGGAAACACTATTTGTACAGAGAGCGTGTAGAGATCTTCACAGACCATAAGATCTTGAAGTATGTTTTCACTTAGAAGGAGTTAAATATTAGGCAGCGTCGATGGTTGAAACTGATGAAAGATTTTAACATATCTTTGCAGTATCATCCTGGAAAAGCCAATGTAGTTGCCGATGCCTTGAGCAGGTATCCGGTAGCTATATTTTTGATGAAGGATCGGTATTTGGAGGACTTGGAGAGCTTGGGCATTGAGGTGATAGTTCCTGGTTTTGCTATGCAAATATGGGGGTTGCATATACACTCAGAGTTGATGGAAAGGATCAAGGTAGCCCAGTATGATGATTTATCTCTGAGGAGCATCAGAGCTCAGGTGAGAGCATGATTGGAGGATAATTTCACCATTGCTGAGGATGATTTTTTGTGATATTGTGCTAGATTATGTGTGCCTCGTGGGGAGCTATATGAGAAGGTATTGCAGGAAGCACATCGCTCTCAGTATTCAATGCATCCAGGTGCCAACAAGATGTATCAGGATATACGAGAGAGTGTGTGGTGGTATGGCATGAAGAGAAAAGTGGCACAGTTTGTATCCAGATGCTTAGTGTGCCAGCAGGTGAAAGTCGACAGGAAGAGGCCAGGTGGTTTACTTCAGCCATTACCTATTCCAGAGTGGAAGTGGAGCACATTACTATGGATTTTGTGTCCGAACTTCCACGATCTCCAGGAGAGAAAGACGCAATTTGGGTCATCGTTGACAGGTTAACCAAGTCGGCCGACTTTTTGCCTTTCAAGATGGGTTTGTCTACGGAGAAGCTGGCAGAGATGTATGTGAGGCAGATCGTCAGGATACATGGGGTTCCTGTCAGCATAGTCTCGGATCGGGATTATCATTTCACTTTTCATTTCTGGAGGAGTTTGCAGGCGAGTTTGGGCACCCAGCTCAAGTTCAGTACTGCATATTATCTCCGGACAGATGGACAGTCAGAGAGGACCATTTAGACTCTTGAGGATATGCTGTGCACCTGTGTACTAGATTTCGGAGGATATTGGGAGGACCATCTCCATTTTGTAGAGTTTGCTTACAACAACAGCTACCAGGCTCTGTACGGTCGGAGATGTCGTACTCCCTTGTCATGGACGATATTGGAGAGAGAGTTTTGCTAGGGCCAGAGATGGTTGTGGATGCAGCGGAGAAGGTTAAGTTTATCAGAGACAGACTTCGAGTGGCACAGGACAGACAATAACATTGGGCCAATAGCCACCGGAGACCTTTGGAGTTTGAGGTATAGTTTTAGATTTTTGTTTTATGCTTGATTTTTTTTTTAGATTAAGTTCTTAAGGTTGAATTTTGTTCTAGGTTGATAGTTTGGTATTTTTGAGGATTTCTCCGACACGAGGCATGATTCGTTTTGGTGGAGGCGGGAAGCTTAGTCCGCAATTCATCGGACCTTTGAGTATTCTCGAGAGGGTCGGTACAGTTGCTTACAGACTAGACTTGCCATCTGCATTGGAAAGAGTGCACAACGTATTTTACGTGTCATGTATTGGATCCTAGTCATATATTGGATCACTCGAAGATAGAGGTGGGCCCTACTCTTAGCTATCCAGAGCATCCTGTTGAGATTCTAGATCGGAGAGAGAAGGTGCTGAGAAACTAGACCATTTCCTTGGTACGCGTCACATGGAGGCATCACTCTCTGGGTGAGTCTACCTGGGAGAGGGAGGATCAAATGCGAGAGCGTTACCTATATTTGTTTGTGCCTTGAGGTATGTTCTTTCCTGATTCTGTTCTATTTTATTTTGGGGGGTTGTTTCGTCTTTGAATTTTAAGGATAAAATTATTTTAAGGGGGTAGACTTGTCACTACCATATTTTCTAGGAAATGATATTTTGGTCATTTTATAATTAATTAAATATTGTACATATTGTAAATATTATTTATTATATTATTTATTATTGTTAGATGTTAGATTTGATTTTGGACTTATGTTAGTGGACCTAACTAGTTTAGATTAGACCCATGGACCAACATTTAATTTTAGATAGAATTGAGCCCAATATTAAGCCTATTCATTAGGAGGATGAATTAATTAGTTAAACCAATTAGATTAGAACCTTCCCTCCTTAATTAATTTCTTCATAATAAGCCCCAAGGGGTATTGTGGACATTTTATAGTAACTTAGAGGATGCAGTAGGGGCCATCCTAGTAGAGGGAGGAGAGAGACTATCTCTCTTCATTTTTTATTCCAAATCTAGATCTAAAATTTCTCTCTTCCAAATTCCTTCATCCCTACACCGATTCCTACCCAAATTTCTTTCTAATTCTCTCCCTATTCATTACTGGAGGCCATTAGAACAAGAATAAAGCAAGGATCTACAAGGAGGAAGCAAGGATCTACAAGGAGGAGCAAGGATCTACAAGTTGAAGGCTCTTGACACTCAATTTAGGATTTTTATTGGGAATCCATCTCCCAATAGGTACAATTTAGTTTTTACTCTCTAATTAGACTCTAAATCAATAATTTAATCATTAGGAACCCTTCCATGTACTAAGACCACCTATAGGAATTGAAATTAGGTTCATAGGAGGCCTATGGAGAAAGTTATGTAGAATTTTGTGTCAATTTTGGTAGAAATCCTGTTGAAACAAAGTGGTCACAGTCAACATGATTCAGATAATCGTCAAACATCAGATGAATCAAATCCATAACACAAATAAAGCAAATACTCGATGCACAGTATATCAACTCCGTCAGTACTAAAGACAGACTCTGCAACAGCTATTGGTTTCTATTCAAATATAATCTTCTATTTATTTGAGTCTAGGACTGATGTAAGCTGAGTCACACTGGCAAAACCAAGTACCTATAAACTGGATACCTAGTCCACTCAAATAAACCAAAGAACCTATCCACCAAATTAGGCCACATTCATTTATAAAGTCTACCATACTAGGAGACCGAACTCGTGCCAAACACGTGCCGAACTCGGACCAAACTAGGTTACACTTTTGGTATGAAATCAACCAATTCATTAGCTCCTGATTTCTTGACCCAGCTGATGGAAATTTGAATTAAACCCTGACCAAATTCTGGCCAAATTCTATTTGCCTATATCCTATAAATAGGATTAGATTTCTCAACAACACGAAATAACACAACTACTCAACCATTCTTAAGTCTTCTATCCTATTGTGAGTAAACCCTCAGAGTCTAAACTTTCTCATCTCAAAGAGCAACTTTCTAGCCTTCCTAGTGCCAAGTGTGATCTCGATTTATAAGTCTTCTGAGTTGTAAAGAGCTTTGTTCCAACAGTTACTCTTTCTATCAAGCTGTGAAGTTGCAAGACTTCAGATCAAAACTCGTGGTGTAAAGAAGTGGCAAGCCTTCGGATCAAAGCTTGTGATTCACTATTGGTGATTATAGTGGATACAACTCCGAGCTTGAGTTCTCTGGACTGGACTAGTCCTCTCAGAGGGAAACCAGTATATATCTTAGTGTTTGCGTTTGCTTTCTCTCTTACTCTATTGCATATATTCATAACGCTGCTAGTAGTATTCTTACACATTAGATATATTCTAACTGCTAGTAGTTGATCATCATTGCATGCCATAGAATTATATTTTTACAGGTGATTTTATTCTGCTATATAGATAAACTCTATTCACCTTACTCTAGAGTTGCCATACACGGTCCTACAATTGGTATCAGAGCGGTTACTCTTCATATTAGAACTTTTAATTTTATATAGGAACTTTTGCTTATACCAATTGCTCCTACAATTGGTACCAGAGCAGGTACTCTTATATTAGAATTTTTACTGATATTAATTGCTCCATAATTAGTATTAGAGCAGATAGTCTCTTAATTAGTTTCTGATCCCAACTACTCTTTTAATTGGTATCAGAACAGGTGATCTATTTATATAGATATTACTGATATCATTTGTTCCTCAATTGGTATCAGAATTGCTACTCTTTATACTGCAAGTTCTCTTGATTATCCGATTAACATCCAAAGAGTATAACATATGGCAACAATAAGATCACTATTTTCTATCAATGGTAAAAACTAACTCCTTGATAAGCCCCAAATTTTTAACAGCACTAACTATTTATTTTGGAAAATACATATGAGTGCTTTTCTAAAATCTCTTGGCTTTAACTTATGGACTTACGTTACTAATGGTTACAAAAGAGTTGACAAAGCAGATAATGAATATACCGAAGATAAAACGAAAGTAGCAAGCGATGATGCAAAGGCAATGTGCATGCTCTACTGCACTCTAGGAGAAGATGAATTCAAACTTATCTTCAAGTGCAAAACATCATATGAGATATGGAGAATGCTGGAAGCAACTTATGGAGACAATGAATAAATTGAAGAAGAACCTCATAATGTTGCAAGCTTATACCAAAATGAAGAAGCTGCAAGTACAAAGAAAGATGCAGACATTCAATGCAACAATGATGACAGCAAGGAAGAAGATGTTGCAAACTTATGCCCAAGAAAAAGTCTAGCAATCAATGTAAGTATCCAGTACGAGAATGACAAAAACCTTCAACATACGACAGACTTGTGCTTAATGGTAAGCTAGGTAAATGATGACTCACTAACAAAAGATATTTCATATGACAAATTATCTGATGCTTTTAATGATTTATTTAAAGACTATAATAAGCTTAGAAATAACTATAAGCAAGCTCGAAAAGATATCAAATCTTATCATCTTAAGAATGATTAGCTTATTTGCTTACTTAAGGAAGCTAGAGAAAACTCCTCTTTTGATGAATCTATTAAAATCTCCAAACTTGAGCTTAGCTTACAAGAAGCTCTTGACTGCTATGATGAAAGCAATCAAGAAAATGCTAAACTTAAGGAGGACTTAAAATAGGAAAATGAGAAGTACTCTAATGCCTCACTTAAGATAGATGCTCTTACTGCTAAATATGATAATTTATATGCCATCTCTAAAAAGTTAGATATTAGATTGAAAAAGCAGGTCGTACAACCTACTACTCAGTCTAACATGAGACACATGGCTAAACAAAAGAGCACTCACAACAAGACACCAGCAAGCAAACCAAATGCTCCACACTATCATGCATATAGAACACAACATACTTCACATAATCATGCATTCTATTACAAATATTCACGCAAGATATGTCACACCACTTCACTTACTCATCCTTCTATGCCCAACACAAATGCCTATGCTATATATCATTATTGTGGTTTAAAAGGACATATTACACTTCAATGTAAGGCTAGAAAATTGGTTGATATGAACATGTATAAGTGGATTCCTAAAGCTAACAAATACGGATCCAAATCCTGGATACCAAAGTCTTGTTCTAATCATATAGGTGGAACGATTTGCAGCAAGACGTAATGGTAAAGGAAAAAGTTGGTGATTGCAAAAAGCCAAATGGATATTCTCATGGCAATTGCACCAACAACAAAAATATGACTATTAAGTCATTATGGTAACACAATTTTCATATTTATAGTAGTATACTGTACTAATTCAATCTATTGAAATGTGGTAGTTCAATTATTTTTAATCTGTGTATGAAGAAAACTTTTGTTAAATAATTCTTCAATATTATGCTCTAAAGGTATAAAAATTATTGTTAAATAGCCTAAAGGGTCCTTCTGTCAACAAGGTATAAACAGCCTTAAGCGACACGGTACTTAAGTATCTCCGGACCACCACTAGCTGGGAACCGGTCCCTACAACTAATTAATAATAACAAAAATACCTCACTGAGTAATGATATACAAAGAGCTATCTACAAAACGTCTCCTAAATACAATTATTCATTCATTTAGTAATTGACTACTATAAATTATGTTAAATGACTTGTCTAAATAGCAATGACTGATAGATAGCCTGTCATATTTTTAGACCTGATATATTGTATACTTGTATGAGATCACTTATATGTTTTTCATATAACTATTATAACTTTCTATAAAACTTATTTTTCAAAATTCTGAGCTATCAGAACTCGGTCCAAATTCGGTTTAAGTGTTTTTATATAACAGCAACAGCCACGGATTTGATCTTATTACTTCATCCTTCCAAAGCCTTCTTCTCAAAACCGAGAATAGACCCTTTCCTCCAAAACCCTAGTTTTGTAATCCCCTTCCTCAAGGCATATTCTCTCTCAACTTGAGATCTAAGGCTCTTGGTGAGATTCTCTTTCATCCCCTTCAATCTTTTTAAGGTAAAATCTTCACATTCTCAAACCCTAATTCATGGTTCCTAAATTTGGGAAAAAGAAGAGAAAAGCAAATAAAGCTTCCTCTTCTCAACCCTCTAGTGATGATGCTATCTATTCCTTATTTTCTCCAAATATTCCAAATCCAGGAGAATATGATGATTTAATTTTTACTTCTATTGATGCATCTAACCTATGGTTCAATGGTTTTGTGCAAAGAAATATTTGCAAGGGAAATCCTATTAATTTTACTACTTTTCATGCCAAAAAATCTAAACTTGTAGAATTCCATCTTCATCATCTAGTCAAAACTAGAAAACCCATATATTTGAATGCCATTCGCATATTTTACTGTAATCTATCTCATGATCAATGGTCTATCTCTTTGAGAGTGGGTGGAATCGATATTGAATTTGAAGATACAACTTTGGGTAAAATTCTTGAAATCCCTAACGAAGGAGATGCCCTAGTTGAGATCGACAAACTCAATCTCAGAGACGACATCACTCTTGACTCTTTCAGGGACATACTTGCCTAGTGCTAGTCTTGTTATTTAATTCTAATTAAAATAATGTATGTTATTATTTCTGATTAACTTATTAAACAAATGCATGCTACTTGTAGCTAGTTATTATGTATATTTTTTAAATTTGTCATAATCACTCATTGAGTTTTTTATTTTCCACTATGATATTTTGACAAAGGGGGAGAAATGACAAAATATGTGACGATTATAGTTGATAATGTATATAGTTGATGACATATAATTGTGTTATATTTATATCTATTTTGTTGATATATCTACACCTAATTTTTGCTATAAAGAAATCTCAAGTTACAGGTCTTTTAAATGCTCCCGTTCAAAGGAAAGATCTACTTACGAGGGAGCTTTTTCTAAGAAGTTTATTTTTAACGGAAAGGTCTACGAATAAAGAATCTTGGTCTATTTGCATCAAAGGCTACATCAGACTCACTATATGTGTATTTTGGCATAGTTTGTTAATTATCATAATGGAAAAGATTGTTGACACAAAGTGATCACAGTCAACCTGATTCTGATAATCATCAAACATCAAATGAATCAGATCCAGACCACAGATGAGCAGATACTCGATGTAAAGCATATCAACTCTGTCAGTACTAAAGACAGACTCTCCAACAGCTATTGGTTTCTATTCAAATATAATCTTTTATTTATTTGAGTCTAGGACTGATGTAAGCTGAGTCACACTAGCAAAATCAAGTACCTATAAACCAGATACCTAGTCCACTCAAATAGACCAAAGAACCTATCCACCAAATTAGGCCACATTTATTTACAAAGTCTACCATACTAGGAGACCGAACTCGTGCCAAACTCGGACCGAACTTGGTTACCCTTTTGGTATGAAATCAACCAGTTTATTAGCTCCTGATTTCTTGGCCCAATGGTTAGAAATTTGAATTAAACCCTGACCAAATTTTTCCCGAATTCTGTTTGCCTATATCCTATAAATAGAATTAGATTTTTCATTCCAAAGAATAATAACACAAAACAATACAACTACTCAACCATTCTTAAGTCTTATATCCTATTGTGAGTAAACCCTCAAAGCCTAAACTTTCTCATCTCAAAGAGCAACTTCCTAGCCTTCCTAGTGCCAAATGTGATCTCGGTCTAGAAGTCTTCTGAGTTGTAAAGAGATTTGTTCCAACAGTTACTCTCTCTATCAAGCTGTAAAGTTGCGAGACTTCAGATCAAAACTCATGGTGTAAAGAAGTGGTAAGCCTTCAGATTAAAGCTTGTGATTTACTATTGGTGATTATAGTGGACACAACTCTGAGCTTGAGTTCTCTGGACTGGACTAGTCCTCTCAGAGGGAAACCACTATACATCTTGGTATTTGTATTTGCTTTCTTCTTACTCTATTGCATATATTCATAACACTGCTAGTAGTATTCTTACACATCAGATATATTCTAACTGCTAGTAGTTGATCACCATTGTATGTTATAGCATTATATTTTAACAAGTGATTTTATTCTGCTACATACATAAACTCTATTCATCCCCCTCTAGAGTTGACATACACGATCCTATAATTTCGAGATTGGCACATCTTGTGTTTGTCAATAGGTCAATTAGACCAAATTGACATATATTTGGTTGTGTGTGACTAATGTCGTGTCCATAATTGGATACGTGTAGGCCGTATCCCGATAATTTGGCGATACAGATTGATTGGGGGTTTTCTTCCCACACGGAGGTTTGAGCATGTCATATTTTAACACGGGCATTGTTGAGTTGCTAGCTCTTTCTGTTGTTCATAATTGTAATTTTAGACTTGCTTGTGTCCTTCGAAATATGTTTGGTGGTTTGGTGGATCTGTATCGTAAGCGTATCATAGATTGAGTGTGATACGGGTGCGGTGCACTCCATGTGTTTGTTTCTTTGCATTGCGATTCAATTTACCTTGGTTATAGCTATTAGAGTATTTTAATTATAATTTTTATAAGATATAAATGAATATATATAGTTATATGTATGTTTCTAATTTTGTTATGATGTGTTGGTGGTCATTGGAGAGTATGAGAGTTCATGTGCATCACTAGTGTTGTTATATATATATATATATATATATATATATATATATATATATATATATATATATATATATATATATATATGTCACGCGCAGTCCCAAAATACACGGGGCCAGGCCACGTGGCAATGGCCAGCTAATACGTCTCCGAAGGATTACCCAATTTAATGGATCCAATAAAACGTACTACACTGTCCTAAAAACTAACAAGTCTAATACTATCATACAACAGACAGTGTCTAATCTTATCCATAATATAACAAGAAATACTGAAATAGATACTAGAAAATAAGTGCAAAGTCTGAAACGTCATAGTACAGTCCAGATATGTCTGATGGGAACAAACCCACTACAATGATGAAATAAGAGTACTGAAAGACAGAATAAAGAGTACAACTAGAGCATCGGCTAACTTATTAAGAAATACTCCAGTCCTAGGCGGAAGGCCTACTAGCGATCAAGGGTACTCTGATGGAAGCACCTCTAGCTCCTCCTCAGATACGAACCTCATCTCCTGTTCGGGTCCGTATACAGTAGGATAATAAGCCTCGTCCAAATCTGGAAGGGAACCAGGTCATCAGAGGGACGTAACAAGATACAAAAATACATGCCATATATAAATATTGAATAAAATAAAGGGGTGTACTAACCATCTAAGTGAATGCAATATGAGAACAACCTTGGTACGTATGGATAGGTGTAGGCATAACGTCCTCACTCCGAAGAGCATGGAATATGCATAGTATAACATCCATATCGCTCCGTAGAATATAGAATATGAATAGTATAACGTCCATATCGCTCCGTAGAACGTAGAATCTGCATAGTATAACGTCCATATCGCTCCGTAGAACGTAGAATCTGAATAAAGGTAGTCATTGGATCTGTTGTTCCTCTGGATACTACGGAGTCCAATGTGTGTATCCTATAAGCCTACCAGTTGTCCTCCCCGCCTAATGTAGATATACAAGTCGAATACACGACGTTCATACCACGTAACTATATGCCAAGTTTCAACTAATTAAATAACCTTGATTCCGTACTAAACCGTGATGCATGTCACACTCATTGATAGCTAGTCGGGTATGCGAACTCGCATCCCAATATGAGTTATCATCGTGATGCGTGTACAAGTGTCAGGGTCTACGAAGATATCAGAATATCCTTGCAATGGCAGGTGAGTCTGCTAGTGACTAAGTCAAGTACACTACTCATCGACGCATTCGTCGACTGCACTCAAGTCAATCTCGGACGCGCACAGTTATATGTATATTACAACAAGATATCATACCACATTTTATAATTTAAATTAAACAGTAAATCAGGCAAGGTATACTTGCCTGGGTCCTCAAGCTGCGAGTGCCAATAACCTGCTCCTGAAGTCTCGCCTGAACGGTCCAGCGATCCTATATATATAATATAATAATAGATCATCATTCACTATAATAGCACGAACAAGAAATACTACGTTGCAATTACAGACAGACGCAGGGGTCACAACTGTCCATCTAGCTGGGTCGCGTGTGTACGTAGCTAAAACGTACACGTGTCGTATCCTCGATTTTCGTGTACACCAAGACAATGAATTAGCAAGAGATGCTATAATAGAAGATAATGCAACACAGGCCCTAGCTAACATGCTATAATATATGCTACAAATTAATTGATGTATAATACTGCAGTATAAGTCCTAACTAGCATGTTATAAGGATACGCGCACACGGCTAGTTGTCCAAATTCTAGGTCAACACAGTATTTCTCATTAATGACTCAATTATTATTTGAGTAAATACTTAACATAAATACATATAATAAAATATTAATACTTATCATAACACATATAATAAAACATTAATACTTAACATATAGTAAGCATTAATACGTAAATAAATATGATAAGCATTAATACATAATACATATAGTAAGTATTAATACATAATACATATAGTAAGTATTAATACATAATAAATATAGTAAGTATTAATACATAAATACATATAGTAAGTATTAATACATAAATACATATAGTAAGTATTAATACATAATATATATAGTAAGTATTAATACATAATACATATACATAAATACATAGAACACAAATACGTAAATACGTAAATAAATTAAATATAAATACATAAATACGCAATACATAAATACATAATACCTAATACATTAAGTATATAAATATATTAATATTAAATATATAAATACGTATATACGTATATACATAAATATACATATACATAATACATATATACACATTTAATACCTATATACACATACGTATTTAAACTAATACATACATACGAGTTGCTAGGAAAATACCTTCGCGATGCTCGTGTCCGGGGGTGGGGGGGCGTGTGTGTCCATCGCACGTGGTAGCCGTCTCCGGCGAGGGAGGACGGAGCTCCGACGGCTCAGCGAAATAGCAGCAGCAGCAGCAGCTCTGGCAGCAGTTGCAGCAGCTGCATCGGCTCCGGCGATGGCGGGTTAGCCTCGGGGGACCGGTGGTGGTGGTGTATGGGTCATGGGGGAACTGACTGTGGTGGTTTACTGGCCATGGGGGACTGGCGGTGGTGGTGAGGGGTGACCGGGGGAGTCGGGGAGTCGGGTCGGGTGGTGTTGGTATGGAGATGGTGGTGTTGGTGGTGGTGGCGTTGGGAATGGCGACGGTGACAGTGGTGGAGGTGGTAAGGATGGTGGTGGATACGGCAAGGATAGTGGTGGAGACGGTGGTGGTTGGTTGTGGTGGCTGTGGGGGTGACTGAGGAAGTCGGGGTGTCGGGTCGAGTCGGGGAAGAAGAAGTCGAGGGGGGGTAATGTATGCTGCAGTGGCCAACTGAGGAGGAGGCGGTGGCTGGTGGTGGCGGCGGTTGGTGTCTGTGAGAAGGAAGGTCGAAGGGGGTCGGGTCAGTGGTGCTCGGAGGAGGAGACGGTGGTGGCGGAATGAGGGAGGTGACCGGGGTGAGGTCGGGTTGGGGAGGGGAGTGTTATTTTGTAGGGTTTTCCTATGTGTTTGGGTTGTTGGTGGGTTTTAGAGAGAGGATGTGGGTAGTATATGTATGAGAGAGAGAGAGGGGGCTCTTCTTGGGATTAGGGCCGGCTGGACATATTTTCCTTGGGTTGAGGGAAGCCTCAACCTGATGAATATGTGGCTAGGATGATGGAAATTTGAATTGTAGGGTGGAGATGTGAGGGTGGAAAGTTGTAGCAAGTACAACAAATGAGGGGAAAAATATAGGGTGGACCGGTCAAGGGAGGAGAACGAAGTTCTTCATGGGTTGGGGCCAATGAGAGGGGGACACCTCATTGCTTATTTGCATAAAAGTCCCTCAATAATTGGGAAATTATACAATTAATGGAATTTGGGATTGGATGAGGCAAAATACCATATTTGGTTCTATGTAGTGGGCTAAAATAGTGTGTAGTATTTAGTATAAACCTTGAGGGTGTGAGTGTGGGTTTAGGTTGGAGTTGGGTCTAGTTTTGGGTGAGGTTGGGTCCTTACACCAATTTAATTAAAATTAGTGTAAGTGGTGCTCTTTAATTAATTGGAAATACATGGGGTTAAAATTGGGTGGGACACAAGTGTCATGGACGTAGTAGACTTAGAATAGAATAATATCATAATTTGGGTTGGACAAAACGGGTTGATGTCGTATCTCCAATTCACATTGGAACGGACAAAGAATGCAAAGTTGGATTTAATTGAATTTAAACATGGACGTTTGTAACGATTATTGTGCGACTAAAATGAAGCACAAGATAGAGTATTTGTGAGTTACACAAGGGTCAGAATAGTAGGCTCCCATGTCTAGAAAAAGTGTATAGAATTTGTTTGCAGGTAATAGCTAGTATAGTGCTCTAAATATCGAAGCAACAGTAAGGTGCACTAAGTGATATAAATATTACACAACAAATATAAAATACTGTGTTCTAATTCTAATTGGCTCTAAATTAACCCTAATCTCTCTATCTAAGCTAAGTAGACCTAAATTTGGTCGAGGGAGTTTATAATCTACCCTCCTTAGAGCATTTCGTTCTCGAAATTAAAACATACATATGGTAAAAACTATTGAGTGAAATAAAATGCTATAATATACCTAGGCTTTCGAAGAGATGGGGAAAATGATGTCGAATATCATCCTATCATTTCTAGGTTAATTTGCCTGGTGCATGATGCCTCCATGCGACACGAACTAGAGGGATAGTCTGACCTCGCAATACCTTCTCGCTTCTGTCCAGAATCACTACAGGCTCCTCCTGGTATGACAAACTCGTCCCGACTGTGATCTCTGAGTGGTTCAGTACATGACTCTGATTTAGCATGTACCTCCTTAGCTGAGATATATGGAAGACGTCATGAACTCCTTCCAATGTCTGTGGCAAGGCTAATCTGTAAGCAAACTCTCCGATGCGCTGTAACACATTGAATGGTCCGATGTACCTCGGGCTCAACTTTTCTCTGCCTCTAAACCTGATGGTTCCTCGGGTATGTGAGATTTTCAGAAACACATAATCTCCAACCTGGAACTCTAGGGGTCGTCGATGCGAATCTGCCTAATACTTTTGTATGTCCTGTGTTGCTCGCAGGTGCCCTTGAATCTTCTTCACCTTCTTCACTGTACGAACAACCAACTCTGGCCCTAGAATCTGCCTCTCGCCCACATCGCTCCAATATACTGGGGAATGATACTTCCTGCCATACAACGCTTCATAGGGAGCCATCTGAATGCTCGCTTGATAGCTATTATTGTGAAAAAATTTGACCAAATGTAAATGGTCCTTCCATGATCCACTGAAATCAAGCATGCACGCCCTCAACATATCTTTCAGCGTCTGAATGGTGTGCTCGGACTGGCCATCTGTTTACGGGTGATATGATGTGCCAAACTTCAGGCGAGTACCGAGACTCTCTTGCATACTCTGCCAAAAGTAAGATGTGAACCTTGTATCCCTGTCAGATACTATACTAACTGGCACTCCATGCAGTCGTACGATCTCCCTCATGTAAATATCTGCTAAGACCTCTGTAGACTGCCCAACTCTGAAGGGTAAAAAGTGAGCAGACTTAGTGAGTCGGTCTACGATCACCTATACCGCATTGCGACCACTAGGGCTCCTCGGAAAGCCTGTAACAAAGTCCATAGTAATGTGCTCCCATTTCCTCTCAGGTATCGGGAGCGGTTGAAGTAAACCTGCAGATCTCTGATGCTCAGCCTTGACCTGCTGACACACCAGGCACTTTGCCATAAAGCTGCCTATCTCCTTCTTTATTCCATACTACCAATAGTACTACCTCAAGTCTCTGTACATCTTCGTGCCTCCTGGATGAATAGAGTATGTTGAATTGTGTGCCTCCGACATCAGCTCCTGACGAAGTTCTCCATTCAGAACATAGAGATGATCTCCACATCTCAAGGTCCCGTCCTCGTGCATGCGCAATCCTGTCTGTATCCCGGCCTTTGTCCTTTGTCGAAGCCTCTGGAATCTGGCATCTGTTGGCAAGGCAGCCTTGATCCTCTCAACCAATATCGATTGCATCTGGAGACTCGACAACTGGCCGTCTGCTCCGGGCATAATGATCTCTATACTCAACTGTTCTAGATCTCTCAACAGATGTTGCTGGGTGGTTAAAAAGAATGCTATGGGCCTCCTGCTCAAAGCGTCAGCTACCACATTGGCCTTTTTCGGATGGTACTATAGCTCAATCTCAAAGTCTGTTATTACCTCGAGCTAACGTCATTTTCTCTGGTTTAGGTCCTTCTGGGTATAGACGTACTTCAGGCTCTTGTGATCTATGAATATCTCCACTCATTCTCCGTATAGATAGTGCCTCCAAAGCTTCAAAGCAAAGATCACTACGACAAGCTCCAAGTCGTGAGTGGGATAGTTCTTCTCATGGGTCCTCAGCTGCCTAGAGGCATAGGCCACAACCTTCCCATGCTGTGTCAAGACACATCCTAATCCTTTTCCGGATGCATTGTTGTAGATCACGAATCCTCCGGGTCCAGAAGGTATGGTCAAGATAGGTGCCATAGTCAGACGCTTCTTCAGCTCATCGAACGCTGTCTGACACTCCTCTGTCAAAATAAACTCCTATTTCTTGCGGGTCAAGTGGGTCATCGGCTCTGCGATCCTTGCGAAGTTCTCTACGAACCTCCGGTAATATCCGACAAGTCCTAGGAAACTCCTCACCTCCTAGACATTGGTAGGGGTCGGCCAGGTCTCTACTGACGAAATC
The DNA here is from genome assembly GCA_036927795.1 of Iris macrosiphon. Lineage (NCBI taxonomy): Eukaryota > Viridiplantae > Streptophyta > Magnoliopsida > Asparagales > Iridaceae > Iris > Iris macrosiphon. The sequence goes on along the minus strand of JAYESA010000044.1, from coordinate 533,980 downwards.
TTCGCTGGATCTACCGAAATACCATCTCCTGAGATAACGTGTCCGAGAAAAGCGACACGATCTAGGAGAAACTCACACTTGCTCAGCTTTGCATAGAGTCTCTCACGCCTCAGGGTCTCTAACACTAGCCTCAAGTGTTCTCCGTGCTCCTCGTGGCTCTTTGAATACACCATGATATCGTCGATGAAGACTACTAAGAACTGGTCCAGATACTGGTAAAAGACTCTGTTTATCAGGTTCATAAATACGGCAGGCGCATTCGTCAGTCCAAAAGGCATCACCAAGAACTCGTAGTGACCATAACGAGTCATGAATGTGGTCTTTGGAATGTCTTCTCTCCGCAACTTTACCTGATGATAACCCGATCTCAAGTCGATCTTCGTGAACACTAATGCTCTTGTCAGCTGGTCGAACAGATCATCAATCCACTGCTGGGGTTACTTGTTCTTGATAGTCAAAGCATTAAGGGCTCTGTAATCAATGCATATACGGAATGTTCCATCCTTCTTTGGTACAAATAATACTGGTGCTCCCCAGGGTGATGCACTAAGATGGACAAATCCCTTGATCTGTAACTCCTTTAACTATAGCTTCAGCTCATCTAGTTCCTTCTTCTCCAACCAGTACACATTTGAGGATACCGGTATTGCTTCGGGTACCAACTCAATAGTGAACTCCACCTCTCTATCAGGCGGTAGGCCTGGCAACTCCTTCGGGAATACATCCTCGAACTCTATAATAATCGATGGGGGTGCCATCTCCATAGCCATGTAAGCTCCAGCTGTCTGTCCTACTCCTCACTCGATGGTGCCCCGTATGTACTCGAACTCCGGATGATCTGGCGGTCTAAAAATAACGCTACCCCTTAGGCAATCTAGTATGGCATTGTACTGGCTCAACCAGTCCATGCCTAGCACAACGTCAAAGTTTGGCATTGGGAATACCAAAAATTGTGCTCTCATCTCCCTACCATATACTACTACCAAGCTCGTTCTAATAGTGCTGGTAACCGGTACGATGCCTCCTCCGGTAAGAATCTTCCAACTCTTTGGTAAGGGGAAAGTAGCTACTCTATACATGGCTACAAAACTACTAGATATGAAAGATAGTGTAGCACCAGAATCAAACAATGCAGTCGCAGGCAATGACGCAACTAAAATGATACCTGTGATAGCTTCCCCTTCTGGTTCCTCCTCAATTACTGCTAATGCAAAGGCCTGCCCACGCCTCTGCGCTCCTCCTGGTGTCTGGCTCGATCAAACTGCGTCTCCTGTGGGGCCAAGGGTGGTCCCCTCTGAAATCCTTCAGGTGCTGGTGGAAGCTGGCCTCCTGTCAGGGGTAGTATCCTCTGGATTGGTGCTGCTGGCCTCTGTCCAGTCTGCGGTGTTGCATCTCTGTGCTGTGGACAGTCTCGGACTTGGTGCTGGCTCGCTCCATAAATCATGCATGTCCCCAGTCTCTTTCGGCAGTCCTTTTGGAAATGCCCTCTCTTACCATAGTAGTGGCAATTCGGAAGCTCCTTTTGCTGGTATGGCACTGTCCACTGCTGTGTCTGCGCTCCTGGACGATGGATCGGTCCTCCTGCTCTGAGCTGGCTCTGACTGGTATGGTCATGCTTGAACGTCTCGCTCCTCTGCCAATGTCATCTTGGATCCTCATTTTTGACAGAACCTCCTCATAAGAAAGCCTCGCCTGGGTTGTGGTGTATCTCTGCAGCTCAAAAGTAAGGCCATGATGGAATCTCATAGCCTTCTCTAGGTCGTTGGGTATCAAGGCGGCACCAAATTGGCTAAGTCGACTAAACTCTGCGTCATATGCATCCACGGTCATATTTCCTTGCTCCAGGTGCAGGAACTGGGAGTACAGGGCATTCCTGACCGTAGCCAAAAAATACTTCGCATTGAAGTACTCTAAGAACTGCTTCCACATCTGTGTCTTGCCGATGCTGTGCTCTATGGAATCCCACCAATGATGGGCGTTGCCTTTGAGTTGGGCCCTTACTGCGGTCATCCAAAGGTCTGGATGTAGCTACAAAGACTCCAGTAGCATCTCCGTGTTGGAGACCTAATCGGAGATCTCCTTCACAGTCTTGCTGCCCGAAAAGGTTCCTGAGCCCATCTGGCGAAATCCTCGTACAGTACCAGCTGGCTGGACAGGTGCAGGTGCTGGTGCGGGTGCTGGGGCAAGTGTCCTTTCTAGTACTGCCATCAAGCTCTGTCTCAGGATCTCGGTCTGATGCCACTGTGCCTGCATCATAGCCTGAAAAAACTGGTACATCTGCGGCTGTCCCTCCGAATATGGCATTTAGGGTGGAAAGGGTGGAGGTGGTGGTAGTGGTACCTTCGGCTGTGTCATAGGTGTCTCCTCAGATGTCGGTCTCTTGGATTGCGGCATCGGCATAGCCCTCGACATCTGGCCTCGAAGTGCTGCATCGGGACAGTCTGAGAAGTCTGGCCCTCCGACTGCTGTATCCGGTCGTCAGGAGAAGTCTGGTGCCAATGTATCAGCAGGGCCTAGGGAATCACCGGGGCCTGTGGTGGAGGCTGCTCCCCGGGTGGTCCCTGAGACGTTTCCTCTCTTGGTGCGGTGGCAGAGGGCACTATGGCACCGTATGCCTCGCGTCCACTATGTAAGTTTATCTCGCTACAAGAGATAGAACTTCTTTAAAAGAGTACGGAATCAAGCAAACATGATGCAGATATTTTAAACAAAATAGGAAAGAGGTTCAAAGGCGTAATCAAGTGGATGAGATCTAGTAATTTTTATCATATTACAGGCTCGCTGGGCATGTTACCATACCACGAGCGATAATTTCGAGACATGCATAGGCCACCACTAAAACTATGTCACGCCCTAGTCCCAAAAGACACGGGATCAGGCCACGTGATAATGGCCAGCTAATACGTCTCTGAGGGATTACCCAATTTAATGGACCCAATGAAACGTACTACTCTGTCCTAAAAACTAACAAGTCTAATACTATCATACAACAGGCAGTGTCTAATCTCATCCATAATATAACAAGAAGTACTGAAATAGATACTGGAAAATAAGTGCAGAGTCTGAAATATCATAGTACAGTCCAGATATGTCTGATGGGAATAAACCCACTATAATGATGAAATAAGAGTACTGAAAGACAGAATAAAGAGTACGAGTAGAGCATCGACTAACTAGATAAGAAATACTCTAGTCCTAGACGAAAGGCCTACCAGCGATCAAGGGTACTCTGATGGAAGCACCTATAGCTCCTCCTCGGATGCGAACCTCATCTCCTACCCGGGTTCGTACACGGTAGGATAATAAGCCTCGTCCAAATCTGGAAGGGAACCAGGTCCTCAGAGGGACGTAACAAGATACAAAAATGCATACCATATATAAATACTGAATAAAATAAAGGGGTGTGCTAGCCATCTAAGTGAATGTAATATGAGGACTGTCACGCCCCGATTTCGTCTAATCGATAATCGTCCCCCGGGCGTGATGCCGTGCTCACGTAGGGCGCGCGTGCACAAGGCCTTAGGCATAAGCATATTCTTTAGAATAATGCAACAGAGTACACTAATAAGATAACACAAGGTTGAGGCATAGAAAAGTTTCTCTTTTATTCATAATGAACATCTTTTTACATCGCTTGACTCAAAAGTATAAAATGCCCCACGGGCTTACAACTTGGACGCAAAATGAGATAGCCGATCCATACATTATATCCCTTTACATAGATTCACAAACACAAAAAAAATACCTTGGGTGCGAGTAAGCACCATCGCCTTAGCGATATTCAGCAACTGGAGAGAGAGTGAAAGGCTTCTAGCTTGAGCCTCCAAAAGTCTTGGCCACGAACCGCCAAGGATCCCAAAAGTTGGAGAGATCTTCAGCTCCTCGCCGCGTTGCCTTGCGCCGGGGAACCTGCTACAACGAGGGTCAGTACTTCAAAAAGTACTGGTAAAGGCTAGCTGCTCAACTTTTACCAAGCTCTTAAGATGAGTTTAAATGATCATGCAACAATTGTGTGTTTATGTGACTTTCTATTCTTGCCTAGATCAGATTTTATTTAGCAGGTATGCAAGAACAAAATAATATAACTCAACATGCCACCGTTCGGTGACTTTACCTGTACCGTCTGAACCACCTGTACAACTTACCATAGCCTTCCCTGCCACTAAGACATAGTTAGTCTGCACAGTTTAAATATACACAATATCTTTCTCCTTTTAGGAGCCGCCATGGGTTTAGTCTGGGCTGGCGGCGACGCTTGCAGCGCGGGTAGCTAGCCCCGCCACAATTCCCCGCTCCCTGTGCTAGCTCATTTAGCACGACTAAGAAAGTAGATTCCGACCGGGACGAAACGGCCCGGTGCCCCGGTAACCGTTCGCAGGAACCTGGATCCCTTGTGCACAAGAATTCCCATGACCATTTCTATGAACCGAACTTCATAGATAACATATACGATTTAAAGAACAGCATGTACGAAACCACTTTACTGCACTATCATAATCAACCAACAAGTTATATGAATTAACATTCAGCAGTTTATAGAAGAACACCTTGAACTATCAGTAAATACCAACCAATTATACACCCAACGAACATGCATGCATCAATGAATTTATGCAAGGTTCTGTATGACAAACAATGAGTGTTCCAAGCCTACTTCTTATCTTATCTTTTTATCCAACTTATTACTTAATTGGTATCGTTTGATTGAATGCACAACTGAGTCAATTTTATTAAGAACGGAGCCCTTGGAAAGAAGGTGCTTATCAAAATAGAGCCACTCACAAGTTAGTGAAGTAGGAGAGAAAAGGGAGAGCTTTAAGACTCCGCACGAGCGTCGTCTACCCGATCACCTGCACGCACCAACAGACGATCAGTATCCCCTGCTTCGGTCTCCAAGGCTCGATACGAAATACGAAATCCTAAGAACGAAAGCAATGAAATTCATTGAAACCGTTTAAGAAAACGCAAGTCATAAAACCAACAAGAAAGTAACCAAGCGGCACGAAAACGGACAAGAAACCAACACAACGGAAAGGCCCCTCTCGACTCTGCCGCCGAGTCCATCCTTGAGGCACAATCTATTGTATATGGGACCTGATTCCGAAGAAACCAATCCATAACGAGGAAAGGATCTTGATTCAATCTGTCCCGTTCGAACGGTCGTAAGTATTTCTTGGCCGCGCTCCCCGAATAGGGGGAACGGGGCATTACATCATAACCATCCAAAAGAAAGTTTCGTCCCGAAACTTAGGAATAGAACCTACCACTAAGGAATAATGAGGAAAACCTTTCCCTCATATCAGATTCAAGTTCCCAGGTCGACTCCTCGACCGAGTGGTTCTGCCACAGGACGCGCACTAGCGAGACGGTTCGGTTCCGCAACTGCTTTTCTTTACGATCCAAAATTTGGAAAGGCTCCGCCGCGTACGTCAAGTCCGCTTGCAGATTCAATTGACCCAAGTCGACTATGTGGTTCGGGTCGTGCACAAACTTTCTCAGCTGGGAAACGTGAAAAAATATCGTGTACTTCTGATAGGGCAGGCGGCAAAGCAACTTGATAGGCGACCGGAGTAACCCGTTTGAGAACTTCAAACGGCCCAACAAATCTCGGACTTAGCTTCCCTTTTACTCTGAACCGCATGACTCCGCGCATAGGCGAGACTTTCAAGAATACATGGTCCCCTTCAAAGAACTCAAGGGGGCGACGTCGAGCATCGGCATAACTCTTTTGTCGGCTTTGTGCTGTCTTCAACCGTTCACGTATCAACCGAACCTTTTGGACGGTTTGTTCAACCAGCTCCGGCCTAAGGATTTGCCGTTCTCCGACTTCGTCCCAGCAGATTGGTGACCTACACTTTCGCCCATACAAAGCCTCGTACGGAGCCATCTTGATGCTGGACTGATAACTATTATTGTATGCAAATTCGGCCAGCGGCAGGTAGACATCCCAACTTGACTTCAAATCGATCACGCAGAGGCGCAACATGTCTTCTAGTATCTGATTCACTCGTTCCGTTTGACCGTCGGTTTGTGGATGATAGGCTGAGCTGAACTTTAACTTGGTCCCCATCGCCAACTGAAGGCTCTCCCAGAAACGCGAGATGAATCGCCCGTCTCGATCTGATACTATAGAAACTGGCACTCCGTGCAGTCGGACTATCTCGTCAAGGTAGGTCTGGGCGAGGCGATCGGCGCTCCAAGTACTTTTGATGGCAATGAAGTGTGCAGACTTGGTTAACCGGTACGATAACCCAGATTGCGTCGTTCCCCCGTTGCGTCCTTGGCAGGCCAACAATGAAATCCATGCAGATGTGCTCCCACTTCCATTCCGGGATAGCAAGATTTTGCATCTCTCCGCCCGGCCTCTGATGCTCTGCTTTCACCCTTTGACAGGTTATGCATTGGGACACAAAGAGTGCAACATCCTTCTTCATGTCGTGCCACCAGAAGGTCGTTCGGAGGTTCTTATACATCTTTGTGCTCCCGGGATGGATCATATAGGCTGCGTAATGAGCTTCCGCAAGGATCTCCTTTCTAAGTTCTGAATCATCGGAGACGCATAGCCTTCCTTTCACCCGCAACGCTCCATTTTCATCTACTGCAAAGTCCTTCGCCTTCCCCGCTAGAATCTGCTCGTGCATCTTCCTTAGGAAAGGGTCGTCTTTCTGAGTAGATGTGACCCGCTCTATTAGGTTGGGTACGAATCATATTTGAGCGACCCACGCACCACGATATCGAATTCGGAGTTCGATGCCCATCTCTTCTAAGTCCCTTCGTAACCTGCGATCGACTGACAGAGATCCAACGAAGATCCGACTCAAACATCCGCTACAACGTTCCCTTTTCCAGGCGTGTAGTCTATTGTCAAGTCGTAATCTTTTATCAATTCTAGCCAACGGTGCTGACGAAGGTTGAGGTCCGTCTGGGTGAATAGGTACTTCAAACTCTTGTGATCAGTGTAAATTCGGCAAGGCACTCCATAAAGGTAGTGTCGCCACAATTTTAGGCCAAAGACAATTGCCGCTAACTCCAGGTCGTGTGTAGGATAATTTTTCTCGTGCTTCTTTAGTTGCCTGGAGGCATAGGCTATCACTCGATCTCGCTGCATAAGTACACACCCCAAGGCCTGCCCGGATGCGTCGCTGAATATTTGAAATCCCGAGATCTCGTTTGGTAGTACAAGTAACGGGGCAGAGGTGAGGCGATGCTTTAACTCTTTAAACGAAGCTTCGCAGTCGGCGGACCACTCAAATGCGACTCCCTTTTGTGTGAGGCGAGTCAAGGGTAGTGCAAGTTTGGAAAAATCCTTCACGAACCGTCTGTAGTAGCCCGCTAGCCCGAGGAAGCTTCGAATCTCGCTAACGGATGCAGGTCGCTTCCACTCGACAATGGCCTCCACCTTCTTCGGATTGACTGAGATGCCTCCTGCAGAAATGATGTGCCCGAGGAAAGATACACTACTTAGCCAGAATTCACACTTACTCAGCTTAGCATATAGCTGGTTGTCCCAAAGAGTTTGTAGCACGGTCCGCAAGTGCTCTGCATGTTCTTCCTCACTCTTCGAATACACCAAGATATCATCGATGAATACTACTACAAACTTATCGAGATAGGGCCGGAACAAAAGGTTCATTAAACTCATGAAGGCAGCGGGTGCATTGGTTAGTCCGAACGGCATCACCAGGAACTCATAATGGCCGTAGCGAGTTCGAAAAGCTGATTTGGGCACATCGTCTGGCTTGATCTTTAGTTGGTGATAGCCCGAACGGAGGTCGATTTTAGAGAATACTGTGACAGCTTGCAACTGATCAAAAAGATCGTCTATTCTTGGAAGAGGATACTGGTTACGAATGGTTGCTTTATTCAATTCTCGATAGTCGATGCAAAGCCGCAACGAGCCATCCTTTTTCTTTACAAATATCACAGGCGCACCCCACGGAGATACACTAGGCCGAATGTATCCTCGATCTAGCAAGTCTTGTAACTGTACTTTTAGCTCCTTCAATTCTGCCGGGGCCATTCGATACGGCATCTTGGAAATTGGTCGAGTTTCTGGGAACGTGTCTATAGTGAACTCTATCTCTCGATCGGGCGGCATGCCTGGCAACTCGTTGGGAAACACATCAGGAAAATCCGCCACAACGGGAATAGACTCAACGTTTGCGCAATCTTGCCGAGTGTCTCGAACGGACGCTAAGTACCCTTCGCAGCCGGAATGAATCATCCGTCGAGCAGACATTGCTGAGATCACCATGCAGGCATTCGACGCTTTCGACTCAGGACTGCTCGTAAAGCAAAACTCGATCTCGCCGGGCAAACGAAACACGACTTCCTTCTTCGCACAATCGATAGTAGCTGAACAAGCGCCGAGCCAATCCATTCCCAGAATAAGATCGTAATCCCTTATGTCTAGAACTATCGCATCTAATGACAATTTCCGTCCCCCGATGCAAATGTTACCTTTACGACAGACTAAGCGAGCCGATAAATCTACGCCCGAAGGAGTACTAACACTTAGGTTTAAGCCTAGCGGTGTCATAGGGAATGTGTGTTCGGCGGCAAAATCTGCCACAATGAAGCTATGTGTTGCACCAGAATCAAACAATACTCGAGCAGGTACATTATTAAAGAGTAATATACCTGACACCGTCGTGTTCGATGCAAGTGCCTCATCCCGAGTCAAAGCATAGACTCGTCCCTGAGCGTTTTGCGGTACCTGGTTCGCTCGTTGAGTTTGCCCCTGATCCTGAGGCGAGTCATTGTTCTGCTGCGGACGGTGTGAAGATAGATCGTTGGAACGGGTTGGACAATTACGAGCAATGTGGCCCATCTTGCCACAATTGAAACATCCTCCTTTGCTCGCGCGACATTCGCTGACGTGGTGTCCTGGCTTGCGGCAGTAGGCACAATTTTGTCCTTGCCTCCTTCCTGGATTTGAGTCCTGGGAGCCGCCGTTATTATTATGGCGCTTATGCGCGTTGTTACCTCCTGTGTTGGCAGGACGCTTGTGATTATAATTTTGCACAGCGCCAGTGCGAACTGGAGGGTACTGCGACTCCAGGGATAGTGCATGATTCAAGGACTCCCGCATGGTACGATATTGAGCCACTACGACGTGGGCACGGATAGAAGGTCGTAGTCCGAGCTCGAACTTCCGTGCACGACTTTCAGCATTGGCAATCTGAGACTTGACGAACTTTGCAAGTCGGTTGAACTCTGAGGCGTATTGACGCACCGTCATATCTCCCTGCTTCAGTAGCACAAACTCGTCTTCCTTCTCGCGGCGGACGGCGGGTGGAAGGTATTCCTCCACGAAGGCCTTACGAAACACGGACCAGGAGATAGCCGTCGTGCCACCTTCGCTCAAAATTGCTTGCTTGTGCACATCCCACCAATCATGTGCATTTAATCAGAGCTGAAGCTGGGCACAAGCGACTCTCTTGGTGTCGTCTAGGCATAGCACTTCGAAGTGGTCTTCCAACTCGATCAGCCAGTCCATTGCCACGGAAGGGTCTTCGGTGCCTTTAAAAGTAGCATGGCACATCTTCTTGAACTCTGATATTGATACGATTGACCCATTTCCGCCTGAGGGTATAGTACCCTGGGAATTCTGCAGTTCGGTGGCTTCAGCAACTATTGGCACGGCTGCGGGGGCGGATGCAGAATGATTGTTGGCGACCATATTCGTCACCATTGTTTGCAGACTATTCATCTGCCTCTGCTGTGTCTCCGCCTGAGATCGCTGTGCCACGAATTGAGCCTCAATCCATGACTCGAACTGACTCTGCCGTAGTTCAGCTTGTCTCTGCTGCGTCTCCATCAAACGCATCATTCGCTCGAACGGATCAGCAGAGGGTGCGGCAGCTGGACTCCCAGAGCTGCCCGAGGTGCCTGAACTACTCGCTTGCACTTGCGCCACCATCTGCGCTTGTGCACCCGGCTCGGAAGTCGTTCCTTGAAAGGAAAGTAACTTGTATTAGTCTTTAGGCATATTATGGACTCATTGTATGGAACGCATCTCATTTTGGCCAAGCGAATTCAAGGGTCTACTCAGAAGGAACAAGGTCCTCTTTAGAAACTTTCTTTGTGAGATCAAAGGATCTGAAGCATGCTCTGATACCAATATGTCACGCCCCGATTTCGTCTAATCGATAATCGTCCCCCGGGCGTAATGCCGTGCACACGTAGGGCGCGCATGCACAAGGCCTTAGGCAAAAGGATATTCTTTAGAACAATACAACAGAGTACACTAATAAGATAACACAAGGTTGAGGCATAGAAAAGTTTCTCTTTTATTCATAATGAACATCTTTTTACATCGCTTGACACAAAAGTATAAAATGCCCCACGGGCTTACAACTTGGACGCAAAATGAGATAGCCGATCCATACATTATATCCCTTAACATAGATTCACAAACACAAAAAAAATACCTTGGGTGCGAGTAAGCACCATCGCCTTAGCGATATTCAGCAACTGGAGAGAGAGTGAAAGGCTTCTAGCTTGAGCCTCCAAAAGTCTTGGCCACGAACCGCCAAGGATCCCAAAAGTTGGAGAGATCTTCAGCTCCTCGCCGCGTTGCCTTGCGCCGGGGAACCTGCTACAACGAGGGTCAGTACTTCGAAAAGTACTGGTGAAGGCTAGCTGCTCAACTTTTACCAAGCTCTTAAGATGAGTTTAAATGATCATGCAACAATTGTGTGTTTATGTGACTTTCTATTCTTGCCTAGATCAGATTTCATTTAGCAGGTATGCAAGAACAAAATAACATAACTCAACATGCTACCGTTCGGTGACTTTACCTGTACCGTCTGAACCACCTGTACAACTTACCATAGCCTTCCCTGCCACTAAGACATAGTTAGTCTGCACAGTTTAAATATACACAATATCTTTCTTCTTTTAGGAGCCGCCATGGGTTTAGTCTGGGCTGGCGGCGACGCTTGCAGCGCGGGTAGCTAGCCCCGCCACAATTCCCCGCTCCCTGTGCTAGCTCATTTAGCACAACTAAGAAAGTAGATTCCGCCCGGGACGAAACGGCCCGGTGCCCCGGTAACCGTTCGCAGGAACCTGGATCCCTTTTGCACAAGAATTCCCATGACCATATCTATGAACCGAACTTCATAGATAACATATACGATTTAAAGAACAGCATGTACGAAACCACTTTACTGTACTATCATAATCAACCAACAAGTTATATGAATTAACATGCAGCAGTTTATAGAAGAACACCTTGAACTATCAGTAAATACCAACCAATTATACACCCAACGAACATGCATGCATCAATGAATTTATGCAAGGTTCTGTATGACAAACAATGAGTGTTCCAAGCCTACTTCTTATCTTATCTTTTTATCCAACTTATTACTTAATTGGTATCGTTTGATTGAATGCACAACTGAGTCGATTTTATTAAGAACGGAGCCCTTAGAAAGAAGGTGCTTATCGAAATAGAGCCACTCACAAGTTAGTGAAGTAGGAGAGAAAAGGGAGAGCTTTAAGACTCCGCACGAGCGTCGTCTACCCGATCACCTGCACGCACCAACAGACGATCAGTATCCCCTGCTTCGGTCTCCAAGGCTCGATACAAAATGCGAAATCCTAAGAACGAAAGCAATGAAATCCATTAAAACCGTTCAAGAAAACGCAAGTCATAAAACCAACAAGAAAGCAACCAAGCGGCACAAAAACGGACAAGAAACCAACGCAACGGAAAGGCCCCTCTCGACTCTGCCGCCGAGTCCATCCTTGAGGCACAATCCATTGTATATGGGACCTGATTCCGAAGAAACCAATCCATAACGAGGAAAGGATCTTGATTCAATCTGTCCCATTCGAACGGTCGTAAGTATTTCTTGGCCGCGCTCCCCGAATAGGGGGAACGGGGCATTACAAGGACAACCTTGGTACGTATGGGTAGGTGTAGGCATAACGTGCTCACTCTGAAGATCGTAGAATCTGTATAGTATAACGTCCATATCGCTCCATAGAACGTGGAATCTGAATAATATAACATCCATATCGCTCCGTAGAACGTGGAATCTGCATAGTATAACATCCATATCGCTCCATAGAACGTAGAATATGAATAAAGAAAGTCATTGGATCCGTGGTTCCTCTGGATACTACGGAGTCCAATGTGTGTATCCCATACGCCTACCAGTTGTCCTCCCTGCCCAATGTAGATATACAAGTCGAATACACAACGTGCATACCACGTAACTATATGCCAAGTCTCAACTAATTAAATAATCCTGATTCTGTACTAAACCATGATGCATGCCACATGCATCGATAGCTAGTCGGGTACGCAGACTCACATCCTAATATTAGTTATCATTGTGATGTGTGTACAAGTGTCAGGGTCTAGAAAGATATCAGAATATCCTCGCAATGGCAGGTGAGTCTGCTAGTGACTAAGTCAAGTACACTACTCATCGACACATTCGTCGACTACACTCGAGTCAATCTCGGATGCGCACAGTTATATGTATATTACAACAAGATATCATACCACAGTTTATAATTTAAATTAAACAGTAAATCAGGCAAGGTATACTTGCCTGGGTCCTCAAGCTGCGAGTGCCAATAACCTGCTCCTGAAGTCTCGCCTGAGTGGTCCAGCGACCCTATATATATAATATAATAATACGATCATCAGTCACTACAATAGCACGAACAGGAAATACTATATTGTAATTACGGACAAACGTAGGGGTCACAACTGTCCATCTAGCTGGGTCGCGTGTGTACGTAGCTAAAACGTACACGTGTCGTATCCTCAATTACTGTGTACACCAAGACAATAAATTAGCAAAAGATACTATAATACCAGATAACGAAACACAGGCCCTAGCTAACATGCTATAAGATACGCTACAAATTAATTGACGTATAATACTGCAGTATAAGTCCTAAGTAGCATGTTATAAGGATACGTGCACAAGGCTAGTTGTCCAAACTCTAGATCAATACAGTGTTTCTCATTAATGACTCAATTATTATTTGAGTAAATACATAACATAAATACATATAATAAAACATTAATACTTATCATAACACATATAATAAAATATACCTTGGCGACGTTCGTGTCCGGGGGGGGCGTGTGTATCCGCCGCACTTGGTGGCCGTCTCCGATGAGGGGGGGGGAGCTCCGACGGCTCAGCGAAACAGCAGCAGCAGCTCTGGCAGTAGTTGCAGCAGCTGCAGCGGCTCCGGCGGTGGCGGGTTAGCCTCGGGGGACCGGTGGTGGTGGTGTGTGGGTCATGGGGGAACTGACGGTGGTGGTGTACTGGATGTGGGGGACCGGCGGTGGTGGTGAGGGGTGACCGGGGGAGTCGGGGAGTCCGGTCGGGTGGTGTTGGTGTGGAGATGGTGGTGTTGGTGGTGGTGGCATTGGGAATGGCGACGGTGACAGTGGTTGAGGTGGTGAGGATGGTGGTTGATACGGCTAGGATGGTGGTGGAGATGGTGGTGGTTGGCTGTGGTAGCTGTGGGGGTGACTGGGGTAGTCAGGGTGTCGGGTCGGGTCGGGGAAGAAGAAGTCGAGGGGGGGAATGTCTGTTGCAGTAGCCGACTGATGCGGAGGCGGTGGCTGGTGGTGGCGACGGTTGGTGTCTGGAAGGAGGAAGGTCGGAGGGGGTCGGGTCGGTGGTGCTCGGAGGAGGAGATGGTGGTGGCGGGCTGAGGGAGGTGACCGGGGTGAGGTCGGGTTGGGGTGGGGAGTGTTATTTTGTTGGGTTTTCCTATGTGTTTGGGTTGTTGGTGGGTTTTAGAGAAAGGGTGTGGGTAGTATATGTAGGAGAGAGAGAGAGAGGGGTTCTCCTTGGGATTAGGGCCGGCTGGATATATTTTCCTAGGGTTGAGGGAAGCCTCCACATGATGAACATGTGGCTAAGATGATGGGAATTCTAATTGTAGGGTGGAGATGTGAGGGTGGAAAGTTGTAGCAAGTACAACAAATGAGAGGGAAAATATAGGGTGGACCGGTCAAGGGAGGGGAATAAAGTTCTTCATGGGTTGGGGCCAATGAGACGGGGACACCACATTGCTTATTTGTATAAAAATCCCTCAACAATTGGGAAATTGCACAATTAATGGAATTTGGGATTGGATGAGGCAAAATACCATGTTTGGTGTTATGTAGTGGGCTAAAATGGTGTGTGATGTTTAGTATGAACCTTGAGGGTGTGAGTGTAGGTTTGGGTTGGAGTTGGGTCTAGTTTTGGGTGAGGTTGGGTCCTTACACCAATTTAATTAAAATTAGTGTAAGTGGTGCTCTTTAATTAATTGAAAATACATGGGGTTAAAATTGGGTAGGAAACAAGTATCATGAACGTAGTAGACTTATAATAGAATAATATCATAATTTGGGTTAGACAAAACGGGTTGATGTCGTGTCTCTAATTTCGATTGGAACGGACAAAGAATACAAAGTTGGATTTAATTGAATTTAAACATGGACGTTTGTAACGATTATTGTGCGACTAAAATAAAGCACAAGATAGAGTATTTGTGAGTTACACAAGGGTCAGAATAATAGGCTGGCATGTCTAGAAAAAGTGTATGGAATTTGTTTACAGGTAATAGCTAGTGTAGTGCTCTAAATATCGAAGCAACGGTAAGGTACACTAAGTGATATAAATATTGCACAACAAATATAAAATACTGTGTTCTAATTCTAATTGGCTCCAAATTAACCCTAATCTCTCCATCTAAGCTAAGTAGACCTAAATTTGGTCGAGGGAGTTTATAATATATATATAGCTAGAGGGGGGAAGCAATAAGCAGTTAGCAGTATGTAAAAGTAGCAGCAGCATGCCGGATAAGCAGCAGAAGCAGAAAGCAGCAGCAGAAACAGCAAGAAGCAGCAGCAGAAGCAGCAAGCTGCAGCAGCAATAAGTAATATGCTGTAGCAGTAGCTGTAGCTGTAGTAGCAGCAGAAGCAATAAGCATCAGCCGGGATAAGCAGCAGCAGCGATAAGCAGATGCAGCAGCAATAAGCAGCAGTAGAATGAGTGCTTAGAGATTAAGTTGTAGATTAATTTAGTTACTATTGTTAGTATATATGTTAGTTAGTATATATATATATATGAGAAGTATATATATATATATATATATATATATATATATATATATATATATATATATATATATATATAAGCACTAGTTAGCCTTAGCATTGGTTAGTATTATTTCTTGATTACCTTGAGTTACACCAAGGTAATGAGAGTTGAGGTATCTTGGGTATGGGTATTGAATATCCAAAGGGGTATGTTGGTATGTTAGTTTAGTATAGTATTATTGTAAGTATAAATGCATGTTAGTATATAGTGAGGTAGGTATGGTTAGTTAGTTATTTAATGTTAGATTTTGGATTACCTTGTGATACCACGGTAATGTCAAGGTATTGGTTTATACTCAAGGTATTGGGTTTGAGTATCAAGATGGGTGTGTAGGTGGTGTGATACCGTATTTGGTTCAAAGCCAAGGTATCCACTTAGAATTAGGTTAGCTAGGAGTACTAAATATTTTATCTTGTATATATATTATTGTATTTTTATATCTAATAATTTACGTATCTTATGATACGGTATTGTGTTGGTATCCTAGTAACCTAATATAGCTAGTATAGCCTAGATACATAGTGTATAGACCCAATATTCTAGAGATGGACTAATACAACCTAGAAATATCTAGTTTGACCAAGTTTGACTAGTTTGACCTAGAGTTGACCTAGTTTGACTGTTTTGACTTTAAAATAACTTTATGACCTAAAATTTGACTAGTTTAACTTATTTTCATTCCAAAACCTTGTATTGATATAATATTCCATATTTAGGTCTTCGAGGCACCGTACCAGACATCTTTGATACTGTTCACCGAATTACTGGCAAGTATATTCTATGATAGTTTCTCATTTATGATATCCTCTGTCTCTTGTATTTAGTGTAGATATCCTTAATTTTTTGACATGATGGTTACACGGATTGGTATATCCGGATCTCGTCATGATTTATTATTCCTTGTTATTTATGGTGTATCTTATGTAAGCCTTGTTTCTTGTTCTTCTGTACATATACAGACATTGATTCTTGGCGAGACATAATACCTACCTAGTGAATCCCGTATTATAACGTACCATGGTTGGATCCACTATACCAGTCGGGGGCAGAGAGTGTTAGTGTAGATATGTGATCATATCCTCCATGTGCATATCTTGTTCCTTGAATAGTGTTAATCATACACCACATGTATGATTAACTAGGCCATAATCCTTGTGCAAGTTCCTAAGCCGATCACATGTTGAAGCTGGTACTTACTCACTTAGTAGTAATATTTCTTGTTCATTCTGATCATGCTCATTCTTGTATTTATTTCTAGTATTCCTATATTGTATATCTCTTGTACCTGTATATTGTATCTTGTATATTAGCTCTATTTACTATTACATAGTTTATATCATTTATTGAAACTACTGTTAGAGGTGTACTTTGCTCCTTTTCTGACTGGATATATTTTTTCCAGATGACACTGATGAGTGGTATCTCACTCACTACGGGCCTCAGGATATAGTTGGCATAGAGCCAGAGACTTTGGCTCAGGAGGATCTCATCCCGATTGAGACAGATGACCCATGACTCGTAGCTCAGTAGATAGATTCTATTTTGTACTGGATTTTTCTCCAGCATTTTGTTATTATTATTCCTTTATATGACTCATTGGATATTATCTTGTCTTATGAGTTATATTTGACTCTTCAGTTCTTTTATCATATTTATGTGATTATTCTATCTTATAGATCTGTGATTGATTATTCATATTTTATTGGTAGCATTATTATATCTTGATTGCTAGATAGATAGTTTATCCAAACAGCGTTCTACTGTCGATACTGTGGTGTAGACTGGGCGTTGTTCACTACTCGTGCCCCTTTACCGGGCGTGGGTCGTGACACCTACTTATTACCTAGACATATTACCCATTCCCTTAACTTATTGGTATATACCTTAGCTATACAAGTATCTTAGCTAACATCTCATGATACTCACACTTGGTATATGGTACCATAACCATATCCTACTCCTCAACTCAATATCCTAACTATTATATTTGTCCTAGTATATAAACCCACATCCAATATCTTTACCTCACATTGAACCCATGCGTCCTATATACTTACCTACACTTGGCAAATAACTACCTACCCAAAATCCATGACTGAACACTCAAACTTACTCTCACTTAATATCTGATAGACCACCTCACTCTGACACCAATAGTTATCGCCCAATCCTATCTACATCTGATGTTGTGTCTGTCCACCCTAGACTAAACTTGGTACCCTACTATAGTGGCTCAATACTGCTGTTAACTTGTTCAGTCAACTCAGCAACATAATAACTCAAGCCTCAATGCAGTCCTCTTTTACCTGCTGCACAGAGCAAGAATGCTCTTGCACTTGCTTCTTGCTATAATGCAACAAGTTAAGGGTGGTGCAATTGTATAGCTGTTGTTGATCCTTCTTCCAAACCCCTTATGCACACTCAACTATAGTAAGGTGTTGCTGCTATTTAATTACTTCCCTCACACTAATGAACACTTATACACCCACTCACTCATTGATACGTCATGTATCACACACTACACTAATACCCTATGACCACACCACTATGCACAACTAATGCACACTCATGCATATAAATTCTAAGTCATTGACATACTAATTGAATCCATGATACACCAATCTCTCTCTCCTATGGATACCTATATAATACTCACTAACCCCACCTCTCAATCACCTCCCTCACACTCCAAGCATCTGCATGCACTTCAATATACCTCAACACTTTTATTAGCTCATATAATCACAACCCCCACAACACTACCTTACTGCAATCACATACAATACTAGTTCCCAAGTCTGCATAGGCTCACACTCTCATATACGACAACCCTCTATGCTTGGACTTATACCACAACTCTTGTTCACCTATGATTGACACTTCCTATACTTAATCACTAGCACAAAATCCTACCTCTAAACTGAACACTCAACTAACTGACTTATAACACTAACTTACACCACCACCAACCTGTCTTTACTAACCCACATAGGTACTCACAATACCTATATTTGCTGCAAACATAGAAGGCATTAGTGCACTGCTCAAGTGGATACTGGACTTAACAACAAGTGATGTGCACTTGCTCGAGCAATGCACTGCTGTTGCAAGGCTTGCATTGCCCAAATGCAAGTTGTTCCTGCTTCATAACAGTGTTCCCGACCTTGCAGACCTCAAGTATACTGCAACCTCCAACTGATACCCGACCCCTCAACCAATAGCTACTACTACAAATACTATCCCTCAACCAACCGAACAATGACTCCCCCTCTTGTGCACAGACACACACATGTACACATGCTCACCACAACCATTGATATAAGAACACAGTCACAGATACTGTGCACAATCCCACATTACCTCCTCCATATGAATACACACACTTAGAGGGGGATGGGCCCTGCCATCCTAACCCGCTATCCTACCCCCCTGCCCCGCAAGAGCGGGATTAAATCCCCCCCACCCCCAGATTTGAACCATATATATATATATATATATATATATATATATATATATATATATATATATATATATATACACACTACCTAAATGGCCATTGACCCATCCTGAGGATGGGACCCGCATCCCCGCAAAAGAGGGATTAAATCCCGTCCCCCCCCCCCCCCTCCAAATGTCCCGTGACCATACCACTAGGCCACGCCCTAGGGGACATATATATATATATATATATATATATATATATATATATATATATATATATATATATATATATATATATATATATATATATATATATAAGTGAATAGATATTGTATGTTTGGTGTGCACACAATATATCTATTCACTTTTATATTTATATATATATATATATATATATATATATATATATATATATATATATATATATATATATATATATATATATATATATATATATATATATGACACATATATAAAAGCTAAACACCAAACACTTGGTGTGCACACATCAAGATACCCACCATCCTCTTGTGATACCCTTGTGATACTCCTCCCAAACCATAATACCCCACTAATAACACATGAGACACATAATAATCATAACATATTATATATATATATATATATATATATATATATATATTAGATTTAGTACAATATATAGAATATGATACTAAATGGGCACCAATACATTGAAAACATACAACCTACCCATGTGTATCATAGCGTATCATGATACGCACTTTTCGTATCCAATTATGGACATGTACACACCCAATATCCATGAATCACTCCCAAAAATTATTGAGGAAACATTCCTACAAACATCTAGTGGTACAAATTCAAATTTTCCATAATTTGGCCACAAAAGTCATTGTAACTATCACAATATGCCTCCTAAGAACCTACTTCTTATTCCTATGGGTAGGCCTTAGCCATGGAAGGGTTCCTATAGGTCTAATACACTAACTAGAATAGAAATTGATAGAAAAATAAAGTTTACCTATTGGGAGATGGATTCCTAATGTATTACCACCAAATGAACACAAATAAAGGTTTGACACAATCCTTGTCACCCTCACATTTTTATTCAAGGGTAGTTTGGTAATTGACATGGGTATTTTAATTTTAGAATATATTTTATTTAAATATTGTGCATGTATGATTATTTAATTATTGTATTATTATTGATTGCTAGTTGTAAATTTATTTTAGACTTGTATAGTGGACCTAACCTATTTTATTAGATATATGAACCAACATTTTAGATGAGTTTAGTTTGAGCCCATGAATTAGGCCCATGGATTAGGAGGTTGTATTAGTTAGTGAAACCATTAGAATAGAACATTTCCTTCCTAATTAATTTCTTCATGAGAGGCCCCAAGGGGTAAATAAGACATTTCACATAGCTTGGGGAAGGGGTTTTTGGCCGGCCATAATAGAGGGAGGAGAGAAAGAGTGCCTCATTTTATTTTATTCCCAATTCCTTTAGATCTACATTTTTCCTTTTCCAATTTTCTTCATTCCCTCTTCATTCCTCCACCAATTTCTTCTCAAATTTCTTCCCTATTTTTTATTGGAGGATTCTACATCAAGGATCTACAAGAAGAAAGCAAGGAGAAATAAGGAGGAGGCCAAGATCTACATGGAGAGGAGCCACTTTATATTTAGGGACATTTTATTGGGAATCCATCTCCCAATAGGTACATTTCAGTTGTTTCCCTTTTAGTAGACTCTAAATCTGATATTTAACTATGAGAAACCAATCCATATGCATAGGCTACCCAAAGGAATTGGTTTTAGGTTCATCAGAGACCTACGGTGGAAGTTATGTACAATTTTGTGCCAAATTTGGGGGAATTCTGAGATTGGCACATGTAGTGTTTGTCATATGGTCTAATAGATCAAATTAACATATGATTGTTTGTTTGCCACTAGTGTCGTGTCCACAATTTGGTACGTGTAGGCCGTATCTCGTCTATTTGATGAAACAGATTAATTTTGGAGATTTTTCTCTCACACGGGATCTTGTGCATATCACATTATGACACAGACACGTAGTTAATCTAATTACTATACGTATTGCTCATATTTAGTGTATTAGACTTGCTCGTGTCCTCCGAGATGCGTTTGTTTGTGTGTTGGAGCCGTATCGCAATCGTATCATAGAGTTAGTGTGATACAGGTACGGTGCACTCCACGTGTTTGATGTTTTGCCTTTAATTCTATTTATGCATGTGTATTTATATATCTATATGCTATTTATGTAATATATATGTATATAATGGTGTATTATATATATATATATATATATATATATATATATATGTATGTGTGTGTGTGTGTGTTTAAGTATGAGAGTATATACATATATATCTATATACATAAGTAATTATGATACCTTGATATATATATATATATATATATATATATATATTGGTATATATATATATTTATATATATATATATATATATATATATATATATATATATATATATATATATATATATATATATTGGTATATATATATATTTATCCATAGAGGAATGTATATGTATATGTATATGTGTTTGTATGTGTTGGTGCATTTGTGTGTGTGTTGAGTGTGAGAGCACTATGTCAACTGAGAAATTGAGAGGCAGTGGCAAGAGAGGGGTATCAACCTTGGCAAATGCCTTCACTGCATAGCAGTGAGCAAAGGAGTTAGCAGTAGCAGCCATGTATCATACAAAGTAGAGCCACAGCACAGCAACTCGAGGCAGGAAGTTCACAGCAAATTTAGAGCACTGGCAGTGTAGCAACAGCATAGTGCAGCATGTTGATGCAGTGGACTACATTAGCAGTTGCCACAGGATGTGGAGTCGGGTAATGCACAGCCAACTGCACGGGAAGAGCAGTGTGCAGTTCAGCATTGAAAGGCAGTGCTCGTGCCCTACTGTGCACTCAGTGGCAGCAATAACTCAGGGATGTGCACACAAGAGTCAACTCGAGGAAGTGCTGAATACTGCATTCAGCAGGAGAGGAGTTCATCTGAGAAATCGAGAGGGCAGCAGCTAGGGTAGCACTGTGTATTAGCTAAGTATCAATGGGTTTTAGTCAGGCATTGTATCAGTTAGTTAAGGTATCAGTCAGTTTCAGTTCAAGGTATTAGGTTAGTTGAGGTTTTGGGTGTCAAGGTATTTGGGTATTGGTTTAAGTAATTAGTTGATCTATTAGTTGTTTATGTTAGTAGTAGATATATTAATACAGTTAGTCTAGTATATATTGCTAATAGGTAATGTATATTAGATAGTTAGTGTGATACTTGGTATATATATAGTTAGCTATATGAGTATGTATGTATACATATAGTTATGAGTTGTTGGTTGTAGTATATATATATATATATATATATATATATATATATATATATATATATTGGCGTAGGTTTATTAGTAGTTTAGATATATTATAGTTAGTATTTTAGTTGGGATTTTATATTTGTGTATTAGCTATATGTTAGAGTTTTAGATTACCTTGGGGTACCAAGGTAATACTAAGGTATTGGGTCGATACCCAAGCTATTGAGTTTGGGCATCAAGATCGGTACGATACGCATTGGTGCAAGGTCAAGGTATCATATTTTATTTGTATTGTTATAGTGTTATGATTATTGACATATATATATTTATATATATATATATATATATATATATATATATATATATATATATATATATATATATCTAAAGTACTATTTTTCTATAATTAAACTTGTGTATCAAAGGATACGGCTTTTTGAGTGTTTCATAGTATCATAGTTTAGTTAGTATAGCTTAGTTTTATAGTGCATTGACTTAGTATCCTAGTGTTCTTGCAACCTAGATTTCATCGGTTTGACTTAGAAATGGCTTATTGACCTAGAATTGCATCAACTTAATTAATTTTCATTCTTGAACCTTGTATTGATGCAATATACCATATATAGGTCTGTCTAACACCAGCTTGGTCATTGAGAGACACCTTGCTCAGGACTTCAGGCGAGTACATTTCTTTGATAGTTTTTAATTCATAATATTGTATATATGCATGTTCTAGAATTGTATACTTGATCCCGATACAGTAATTTTACGGACTAGTACTACATGGATCCCGTCAGGAGATGTTATTCCCTACCGTGTTCAGCGGGTACTCGTGTACATATATTTTATCGTATATATTGGGTATTGATTACATTCGTGTTCATACACTGCTTGTATTTAGTGTGCTTATTCGTGTACATCCACCGCTCGTGTTCGGTAGTTATGATATTCGTGTACACCCACTGCTCTTGTTCAGTGGTTATATTTCGTGTTCATAGCATGTCATGATTGGATCCATCGATATTAGTTTGGGATAGGAGAGTAGGAGTTGATTATGTGATCAAAGCCAATTGTTACATCGTGTACATTCTGGTTACATACCTCACTTGTAATCGTCTTACCTGATCATGTTCACCCAACCTGATCACATAATGAACTTGTATTCTGAGGCACAATAGTTTAGATTGTAGTTACTTCATCATATTATTGATATTCATATTATTGATCTATATTCTTGTACATTACATGTATATCTATCGTTCATTCATTCATATATTTAGTGATCTTGTATTTTATTTCTATTATTTGTTTTATATGCTCGATTATGTTATTGGAACTGCTTTCAAAGGTATGTACTTTGCTCCAATCCTGACTGGATATATTTTTCTCCGAATTACTGGCTTATAGAGCAGTGTCCCATATTCTACGGGCCGCAGGACGGCGTAACTATAGAGGATACTCCTATAGACCAGGAGGACTTAGTTGTAGAGCCCGAGGAGGTCTAGTTTATTTATGTTGGATTGTATTAGACTATTATATTGTTGAGATTTATAACTTGTATATTATTTTAGATTATGGATTATATCTTTATTCTTTCCTTCGCTATTCCATTCGTACATTATCTTCCTTAGTTTGTTTTGTGATTGAGATTAGTTATTCATATGAGATACCATATTGCTCCTCTGTTTGGAGTTGAGATAATTGACAGATACCATATTATATTGTTGAGATGTTAGATAGTTAGAAATGACCCAGACAGCGTTCTACCGTTGATGTTGCGGCATAGGCTGGACGTAACCACGTACTCATGCCCGAATATCCGGATATGGGTCATGACAATCCTCAACCCAATGCTTTCCTCCTCAAGTTCTCCTCTAGCAATGATAAACTCCTTAGCCTCCTTGAAATAGAAATAAGAGGGATAAGATTTGGGAATTGGTTGATTAGAGTTGCTTCCAAATTTGGAAATAAATTAATTAGGAAAGAAAATGGAGGCTATTCATGAATAAAGAGGCTTATATAGCCACCTAATAGGGTGAGGGTTAGTTTTAGGAATATTTGAATTGAATCAAAGGCCCTTCTCATTCTCTCATGAATAGGATCAACTAATCATATAAAAGGAATATTCTATTCTTGAGTCTAAATAGGTTTAATAGACGTAATCTAGTCATGACTAACTAATGACTCAAGTTAAATAGTATAAACTCAATAACTAACTCATTCTCCTAATCTAATGAGTCAAACCATGAATAACTATTTAATTGAATCAATGGGTCAAGTCAAGTCAAGTCTAGTTAGGTCTACTAGTGTCAAGTCTAATTAAATAGTCTAATCCACTAACCAATAATAATACTAGTTACAATATATATATCATACACATTATATATTAAATAAAATATACACATAATATTATAATAATACAAAATGTTAAAAATATCCCTATTCTAGAAATGTGAAAGTTACAGCTATCCATCAGTATGGATTCTTTTCTCGCCCTATGGCTTGCACTGAGGAGTCTTACTGAGGTGGCGATCCAGAATGCGTTGAGCTGTCGGATTCAAACATATTGGTACCAAAAATAGTACAGAGGGGTCTCCTTATTTTTACATGTACCCATTTTCTTGAATATTAATAAAAATTCTTGAATGTAATGGACTTCCATATGTACTCATGATCTTGAATATTAATGAAAATTTTGCCTTCTTTCCTGTTTGGAAATTTTCTTGTTGTTGTGGATATCTTGTGAGTATTATACCAGAGATAATATGGACATAGTATAACATCATAACGGCGATAATGCTAAGTCCTATCAAAGGTAATATTGACATGATAGGTTAGATTAGTTCCATTAAGGAGGTCCGGTAGAGACATTATTTGCGATGGTGGAGAAACTTTGGTGAGGAATCGAAAGTCAAGCACATCTTTTTGTAGCTGAGCATGATCATGGCAGAGTATTTTATGGAGAAAAGCGAAGAAAATGAGTCAGAGATAATATGGATGTGACTGCTTTCTTGGGCAGCTTGCAGTTCAGAGGTGATATGGACGTGAACTACTCACTTTGAATGGATTTTTGTGGGGATGACAATAAAAGGGACGAGTCAGAGGTAATATGGATGTGATTGTCTTCTTTTGGTGGGGAGGATGACTCATAGTTCAGAGGTAATATAGATGTGAACCATTTGTCTTCAGAAAAGTTTTTTGAGGATCCGTTACCCCTTGCGTACTCGGGATTCCCGAGTACGGATAAAAGATTTGTCTGCTTACTATGGACGGTACATAGAGATAACATGCTGAGGAGGATGCTAACTGTAGACATTGTCCTCTATTTCCCTCTGTTAGGGGTAGAAGCGACAAATAAAAATTACTATTTTTTTTTGGAGCTGCTGCCTTGATTAGGCATAGTACTTCTTCAGGAACTTGTCGTTGATGGGCATCATGAGCAAGTCACCGTTGGGCTTGGCGAGTTTATATACACCACTGGAATATATCATCTTTACCACGAAGGGGCCTTCCCACTTTGGTTAGAATTTTTTTGCCTTCTTGTGGGTTATGACCATTGGTCTTCTCACTACGAGGACTAGGTCGTCCAATTGAAATGTCCTTTCCTTGACCTTTTGTTGAAGGAGCCATGCTTGGTATTGCTCAATGCGTTATTGAGCTAAGAGGCATTTTCATCGAGTTGTAAGAATCGCCGATGATTGTCTTCGGTAAACAGCGAGTTCTTGTCGAGATCTACTGACGTCATATTGATGGACAATGTTGCTTGAATAAGTCCCCGATGCTAGTATCTGAGTCCCAAGCGAAAGACTGTGATAAGTGATATTTTACTTTATTTTTCTCTTCCGAGTCTTCAGGAGTTGTGGGAGGAGTGATATACCCCAAACTATAATCGGTTCGTTGATAGTATGTTTCAGGTTTGTCTTTAGGGGTAAAGTGATATAGTGGTAAACGTCGTCCTTTGACGTAATTTAGGCCTTGGTCACTCTTCAAGTTATATCCCATCTTCTAGAGAATACTCTTAGTTTGTATGCTATAGTAGTAAAGTTGTTTTGACCACTTTTTGCTTCTGGCTCTTCGTAGACGGAATCCCGACAACCTTCAATTTTTTCGAAGATGATGGGTTTGTCCCCTTTCTTTCTTGATGGAATGACGAAGCATGGGTCTTGGCTGAGGCAGATCCGGTTGACCGCATGAGTAGTAGCTACTTGCGTATGAAGGTGTAAATATATACCCTGCTCTAAAGAGTATGCGATGCTCCAATACGCGACAACAGAGCAATTCAAAGAGAGGACTTTGTTAAGAAAATATGGTATCTCCTCTGAAGGTATTATGTCATCGTAGAATGGTATATCGGTAGACGCTATGACATACTCTTCCAGTTCATCTCCTTCGATGATGGTTAGTGATATTGGTGGTGACAGAGTCCTTCTATGGAGCTTGACCACCAATTGCCCTAGAATTTTTATAGTCAGGGAACTCTTGTCTGGAATACATCCCTGTCTCTGGAGCTTGACCACCAAAGGGTATGGCGCTTTCCCCTGAAGCTTAACCACTAGGGGGATAGATGTGTAACGCCCCAGTCCCAAAATACGTAGGACCAAGAATACGCAATATGCCAGGTACGCATTCGACCAGACTCTGGTCCGACTCGAATACGTATAAGCTGTGATATAATGGTATATATCTAAAATAATCCAATAAATACAAACATCTATGTCTCAATCCATAATGAACATAAATATATAAGAAAGAGCTACATATGCTAAAGTCGGCCACCCAATAATACACAAACTCGAATAGACTCGAGAAGAAATATGAGTCTATAAAAACTAGGCTACAACGGCAGATGAATAAAAATATGAGTAAAATAATCATAACGCCAGTAGAAGTGATATGAGTACCTGGTACCCATGCCCGCGGGACAAGCAACTCCATCAGCAACGCCAAGGGCTCCGTAATCGTCTATGCTGCAAAACTGGCAGGGGACCAGGTCCTCAGAGGGATGTAACAAGGTACAAAAATACAGCATGCCAAGTATAATAGAAAAAGTAAGTACAACGTCGGTGTAATCTAGCATAACCAACTAAGTGGGACACAATTTAAAGCAATATTCGACGCGTGGGATACCCAAAATAAAATTGTAGCTCCGGACACGGAAACACACGGGATGTACCGCAGCTCCGGGCAAAGAGTCACACGGGTGATACCACTAATCCATATACAGGAATACTACAAAAATAGATCATATACATATATATAGCACATGCAGAGGAGCCCAAACGTCTAATAACTGTCTTCCCCATCCCAAGCGGTCAACGATTGTGCGCTGAACCTAAACCTCTATCTAGCAGTCTCGTCATACTGAAGTAACTATCAATCAACGCGACCCTAAGGTCATCCCAGATTTCGATCATGCTGTCAGCATCAGGATACAAGAAATATAGCACAATGACAGTATATGGATATATCCTAGGGTTACGATATACACAGGTACGTACATCAAGGTATTGTGAATTATCTATCCCTCGTTACTAGATGTTACCGACGAACGTCTGCACCCGGTTGTGATCCGGATGTGAAGTAATGATTCTAATCAAACACGCACACAATGCATATAATAAAATAATAAATATCTGGTAACTGAAATACACGGTGGCAAGGTACACTTGCCTGGATCCAGCTGCTGAAGATAGGTCTCCGGTACAACGTCCAAGTTCGTGGGTCCCGTAGTACCTAGAGACGAGGTACAAGCTCAGTTAATAGACTATCACGTGGCTAAAAGAAGATGTGACACACATCTAGCATATATTTAAACCTCCGTTACATCTCACATAGATACTAAGTTAGAGGGTTGACCAAGGTTGACTAAGGGTATGTTACATCTAATCCAATTAATCATCTGTACAATATCATCAAACAAAACCTCAATCTTACTATATTCATCATGATGTTCAGTAGTCCAAACCATGATCAAATGCTCAGTTTTACCCCGGTGTTCACAGACGTTAACATGCACATTTAATTATCATCCTCAAAATAAATTATTATTAATTATCTAAACCCTCAGTTATAAATACAGTCAGTAAATTATTTGAATACGGCTTCCCAATAACCTAGCCACTCCTCAAATAAATTCATCATTAAATATAAGTTCTTAATATTAACCAATGCTTGATTTCTCAACCTCATTCCATGACAATTAAACCTGTTCCTTATTAAATTCATTATTATTTATGGAACAAATATACACCAAACCCCAAGATTCATATATAGCATTCGAAAACCCTAAATATCAACATAGCATTTAACCATTGATTGCTTATATTTACAATTATAATAACTCTAAAATCTCAATGCATTTAAAATCCTAACACTCAACATATCAACTTCTTCAACCCTAAAACTAACTAAGTTATATACAATAATATACATTAATACTAAACTAACCATAACAAAACGAACTATACAATACATAGAGAGGGGGAGTGTTCACCTTGGTAGTGGCACGGTGGCACGTCGGGGTGGTTTCCCGGAGTGAGGTCGACAACGAGGTGGGGGAGGTGTTGGTGACAGAGGTTGAGGGGTCGACGGCAGCTCGTCGGAGTTGCTGGGCCGGCCGGGCTGGTGGTGATGATGATGATGATGAAGTTGATGATGAAGGTGATGATGGTGATGATGATGATGGTGATGATGAAGGTAATGATGAAGGTGATGATGGTGATGATGATGTTGCGGGGGTGGCCGTCTCTGGCCGGAGGAGGGTCGACAGCGGGATAGAGGCCGGTCGAGGGAGTGCAATCATGGAGATGCGGTAGGCGGTGGCAGTGAAGGTGGTAGCAGTGGTGATGGTGATGGGATGGAGGCCGGTCGAGGGGGCTCGACGTAGAGGAGGTGGCACGCCGTAGTGGTGATGACAGCGGGCACGGGTGGAGGAGCTCGGCGGCTAGGTAGATGTTGGCGGTGGTAGCAGTTGGAGAAGGAGACTTGGCGGTGGATGGCCGAGGTGGCTTGGCGGTATAGCTCATCGGAGTGAGAAGGTGGCCGGGTAGTCAGGGTGCAGCGGTCGGGTTGAAAGCTCGGTTGTGCTGAAAAAAGAAGAAGGAGAAGTGAAAAAGAAGGAGAAGAAGAAGAGAATAGGAAATATGGCTGTGTATGTAACAGGAAGAGGAAGGAGAGAGAGAGGAGTGTGGTTTCCTATGTTTGGGGATTAGGGCCGGTTGGGAAGAGGTGTGAAGAGACATTAAATAGGAAAGTGTGATTGGGAGTGTGTGGTGAGGATGAGAGTTTATTTTGAATCGGTGGCCAGGATTCATCATGAGGGAATCACACAAAGGGAGGAGTGGGGTTGAACCAATCAAGAGGGAGGGGGCTTCTCCATTTGGTTTGAACCAATGAGGTGATGACACCTAATGCAATATTTGCAAATAAGCCCCTTAATTTTGAGTATTTGCACAAATACATAAAATAATGGAAAATGGTGTGGGAAATGGTGTTTGGTGTTTTGTAGGATGAGGGGGTGTTGTGCGTTTTGTATGGGTTTAATTAATAGGGTATTGGGTTAAATTGCGGTTAGTTGGGATTAGTCAAAGTTGGTATCCCCAATTTAATTAAAATAAATAGCCATGTGCTCTTAAATTAAATGGGGGCACATGGGATCATAATTTGGAGTGACACAAAGGTCATGAAAGGTGTAGGCTTGGTGTCAGTCTTGGATCCTTTAATTGGTCCAGCTAAACGGGTTGAGTTGGTGTCTCAAAATTGATGGCAACGAAACAGGTGCGCGATACAGGATTAAATAATAAATTTTGGATACGGGAAGTTGTGCAATTAATTTAGAGCACAAGGGATTATAATTTTGAGTGACGAAAAAGTCTAGTGCCTAAGTTGGCTTATCAAGTCAAATGTGCAACAGTTAGTTGGAAATTATGGGCTAAGGTTAGGCTCAGAATATTGCAACAACGGTAGGGTACACCAAGGGTTATAAATAATGAACTAAACAACTGCAATAAATTTTGAAACCTCAATTACTCTAACGCTACAACAATATTTCTAACTAAATCTGGTCTACCTAAATTAAAAATTTTGAGGGGATTTACAAGATGTACGAGGAGGACGTCCTTTGAGACGGACCCTTAGGGGATCTCCAGAAGTCGTGGCTATATCGGCCTCACTATCAGCGTCATTGCCTTCTTCATTTAGGTGAATTTTTTTATAAAGGACCGAGTCAGAGTAATACGCCTCGACCCCTTTAAAAGGATCTACGTCAACAAATTTTATTTTGACCACGCCGTCTGCATTGACATAATTTAAACACTGGTGGAGCATGGATGGGACGATCATATACTCGTATATCTACGGGCGTCCTAGCAAGATGTTGTAAGACACCTCTACGTCGATAATGTAGCAGGTCACCTCTGTGCGGAGATCACCTATCTGGCACTTCAGATGAATCTTTCCTAGAGGGTAACTTCTTCCAACGTTGAAGCCGTTGATGGTGGTATTAGTGGCTGCTAGCCAATGCATCGGTATTCCCAAGGTTTGTAGCAGACTCCGTGGGATAATATTGAGGGATAAGTCGAGGTCAATGTGCATTTAATCCAATTTAATGGCTCTGATATATCCAATGTAATATAAAGGGCGATCGTGCTTGCTGTTCTTTAGTAATATATCATGTTGAGAGAATGTGATATTAGGGATCGCCTCCATCACATTGTTGTAGTGGGGACATGCAGCATGGTCTTCGGCTGGTGGCTTGATTGGGTCAGATAAGATTCAGTATTTTGTAATACCTTACTCAGAGCATGACGAGTCTCTTTGGATAGACATAGGAGCTCAAAGAGAAACAACTTTGTGAGAGTGTTATTCATTTGTGCCAAAATATCAAAGTTGTACGGCTTCTCCAGCCCTTGAGTCATGTCCTTTCACAGAGGTTTGTCGAAGCACATCTCCTTCTACTTTTGTTTGTCCACTGTGGGAAGATAGGATGGACCTGAAACAGAGGTAGAAGATGGAACAGTTGGGGGTATACCATCTTCAGGAGCATTATAGTTGCATTGGTAAGAGAGGCCTGATCTGATTATACTAGCGAGAGCCTTGTCTGCTGATGGGAAGATTGTATGACATGACCTGGTCTTCTTAGATTTAGACATAGAAGGCACTACTTGCTGCATCATTTTGGGGATGAGGTCTAGATGGACCCACATGACTTCGTCTCTTGGAGTAGTAAAGGGGACCAATCCATCTGCTCGGGCTGGAGGGAGGTTAACGACCTCCATGGTTGTCCTAGGAATAGGGACGACACCATCTTGAGCCTCAATTGTTCGGAAAGTACCGAACTGGAGAGACACCATGTTTGTAGTAACTGTCTTGTCCTCATAGTTCAGAGAAAGAGCTTTAGAGTCAATTAGTCGATGTATCTACCTTTTTATTATATAATAGTCACGTATGGCATGGTGGACATATCGATGGAAGTGGCAGTCTTAGGATTGTCGACCTTACATGTCTCGTTGGGGTACCTGATGTCGGGTAGCTTGAGCTTGTTACCCTTCATCAACACTTCGAAGAGCTCCATGAAAAAAAAATTCCTTGAAAAGCTCTTTGAAAGCCTCCCAAGTAAGTCCTCTAACAGTAAGTCTCGGCTCCGTATGATACCAAGTCAACACGATATCGAACATCTGGCTGTCGGCGGCCTCGATCTGCAGAATCTCTAGAACCTGAGCCAAGCGCAAGTTCCTCTCTATGTCCTCCATCCATTTATTAGCGTAGAGTATCCCCTCAACACCCTTGAACACCCGAGGCATCATCCTCTTGAAGTCCACTATAGTGCCTGGTCTCTATTGCTGCTGCTGTTGGTTAAGATATTGTTGTGCTACTCTCTCCACTACCTGGAGAGCTACCTGATAAGCATTCTCCATGCTCTACCTCATCAGCTCATTCTGCGCTTGGTGCATCTCTGCCTGCACCCTCTGTGCCTCAGCCTAAACTCGCTGAGCTTCTGCTGACGTCCTCTGAGCATCCACTATGCCCTGGATCATTGCAAACATTTGTGCTCCATCAGCGGGCACACCTCCTGGAAATAGAATCTGTGGTGGTAGAAGGTCCTCCGTAACAGCCGGGATAACCCTCTGGACAGGTGGGGAAGGAGGACCCCCCAAAACTACAGAAACTCCTATATGAACAGGTAAAGTAGAAGGAGCAACTCCAGCTGTCTAGGTAGCAGGTCGAGAGGTGGCAGACCTCTCGGAAGCTGCGGGTCCCAATCTCAGCGACCTAGTCTTCGGTGGCATCCTGAAGACAGATCAAATAAGAAGAAATTAATTAAGGCAAAAGATACAACATCATCAAAGAAGGACATAAGAATTTAAAAGATACAATTATTTAGAATAGAAAAAATAAAATTAGAAATTTCCTAGTTATGATTGAGCATACTCTCATCTATACCCTATCTTATGCTCGTAATAGTATTCTAAGTCTGAGCACTACTATGATACTGCACTAGTTGTGACCTAATCTTACTCTTCGAGAGTCGACCTACATGGACCACTACTAAAATGTGTCATGACCCGCACCCAGAATTTGGACATGAGCCATGGGTACGTCCAGCCTACGTCGCAGGATCGGCAGTAGAACGTTGTCTAGGTCTCAATAGTACCAACTCAACTCATAAATAACATGTCAATGATCTCAACTCCATAAGGAGGACTATGAATATGCATATGATAATCAATTCATAAGGTACTCAATCACAATAAATATAAGAAGGTAAATGGCACGATAAGATATGAAAGATATAAAGAAGTTCTGACATAAGTCTAGAACACAACTCAATTAACAAAAGTCTAGAGTCTAGCTATCTTAACATAAATGAGTTCTCAACATAATACAACCCAAGTATCAAAGTTAGAACAATCCAATACATAAATAAACTAGTCTAAGTGATATCTAAACAACTGCGGGTGGTGTCTCCTCTATGTGGAGTGGCTCCTCTGGAATCTCCAGGATGTAATCACCATCTACTCCTGGACCATAATGGATAGGACAGAAATTTTTAAGATCCTCTGAAAAATATTATCCACTCAGGATTGGAGTGAAGCACAAACACTAACAGCAATTTCAATTTTATTGATAAGAACTATAAAATAGCGTAAGAAAATATATGATAGAATAAATAATGGAAGATAAGGAATACTTGAGAGACATGTAATCATCATATAAAACTAACTAGAAATAAACAGATATATATGAATGCTTGAAATGAATGTACTGAAATAAAAGAATAGAAATTCTAGCTAAGTGTTATGAAATATCAGTTTACAATATGATCGACTTGGGATTAGATCAGGCTTGTTATATATGATTGGCTATGATATATGTGAGGTCAGGCTAACCATCTGGTTAGCTATGATACGAGCAAAAATTAGGCTAATCATTTATAACAGGCTATGAGGCATGTAAATGGTCAGGCTACACCCTACGTGATGTTTAGGTTGAGCTATGATGCATGTAAAGTAGGGTATGATCACATAACTTGCTAATATTTCTCCCGTCCCAAGCTAGTACTATGGATTCCAATCACGACTCCTCATGACTGGTATCTATGACACTAGCCCGTGTATCTGCTGTATCGGAATCAAGTATAAAATACAACTAGAATCATAGTAATGATCAAAATAATAAAAACTGTCAGAGAATGTACTCGCCTGTGGTCTTTAGCAATGTGTGAGGATCGATATCCAAAATGGAGTCACAAAGACCTAAATATGAATATAAGTGTTAATGAGTGATTTGGAATATTAAATATGTGTAATTAAATCTAGGTTAGGTATTTGGGTCATTTCTAGGTCTCTTAGTATTATACTAAGTCAATAATAAGGTTAGAGTCGTCAATATTAAGGTTAGAGTCCTTATTTATCTAAAGATTTGACTTATGGGGTTAAACTAGCTAGTACTAACTAATATCAAGTTATCTCTAGGTATCTAGTTCATACATTAAAGAAAATAGGGATACTAGTCACTATATTATATATATAGACTCATATAAATATAAATATATAGTATCTCATATGATACCTTAGCTATAAACTCATTACCTTAGTTTAACTCAATACCTTGTCTAATATCCTAATTTACCTTGACCATTACTTGATACCTAGTACCATAATCCATTCCTAGTACCAATACCCACAAAACCTTACTATTTAATATCTATATAACCTAATACCCAATATACTCCAACGCTTACTGCACTTATCTTGATACCAAATCCTAACTGATCTAACACTGTAACCAGTGCAACATACACTAAAAACTTAGAGCACACAGTTTTGAACTGTTGCACATGTTCAATTCACTCAACGGACCCCTCCTTGTAGGCACAAGAGAAAGTTTGAGCCTATACCTTACTGTCTCTATCCCCATACCCTTACACCATGCTGCCAACACTAAACTATCCCAACTTATTATATACAAGTGTAGCACTGCTATATATACGTGTGCCAGGTTCCCCATTCTAACCATTCTAACTTCAAGCACCTCTGAACTCCTTTCCCCCTCCCTCAACTTAACACACTATGGGAAATTACATAAACCTGTGCACAACAAATCCCCCCCATGGGAACTGAACCAATTCACATGCACAGATATAAGACACTATCACTGACACTAAAGGTCTGAAACATGAGATAGTTAATACCTACACTAAACCCCAACCTGCCTATCACTGTTGCATTAATTGTTGCAACCCATGCTCATGTTGCTGTGCAACTACAACAAGCTATGAAACTAGGATTCAGATATCACTCATTTCTTAACTCGACATTAAGACTTGATATATCCCCAATCAACACATAAAACAGATGCACTTCTCACATTGCATAGATACACTCGAGCACACAGGTTAGCATCTAGACAGCATAATGAATTTTGTGTAGAGATCCAATCTGCTGATGTTGCACTCATGACACTCCTCCAACTAATACCTACTGTGTTTATGAGAACACTCACACGATACACTTACGGACACCACACACAACACACAATACCCTCTCCTTACTGTTGTTTCTCCCTGGCTGACTGGAGCCCCAACAACACATACCCAATCTTCCCAAAACTGCTCATACAAATACTCAAACACTCTTCACTTGTACGCAGATATCATATATTTCTACTACACACTGATCATACTCTCACATGCATATCTAAAATCCTTACTTCTCACAGACACGCACACCTTTACACACACGGCATAGACTCTGACCATGCCTAATACTCAAGTAGCACACAACAGGACTTGTTGTTGCCTCCCTAGCAATTGAACTTCCCTCCCCTCTCAAACACATTTAATATCACAATTATAACCTAATACTTCCCCTAGACATACACTAAGGGATACACAGACACATAATGTCAAACACCTATAGCACAATACTATGATACTCATGATACATATGATACACTCTCCAAATATCTATCACATGTGATACCACTGTAGAAGCATGAAAAATACGCCGGATGGCCATACGCAGCTTATTGATGCAGGGCAGCGTAAAGAGATGACCTCAAATCCTTCAACGTGCAAACAGAGCTTTTTTTGCTGAGCACAGCGTAAAATATAAGCTCAAAGGACCATCCGCGTAAGTGCAGTATATCCAGGCTGCTTCAGCGTAAACAGGGTGCTTCATCGCCTCTATGGCATAAAACTCATCCGTCTTGAATGCAGCATTTAAAGCGTACGAGGAACGCTTCGTATTCTCCGAAATGAACCTGTCAGATCCTGCAATGAACCCGACGTCTGGACTTCTGACAAAGGGATACTGCTCGACTACCCAGGCGACGGCTATAATGATGGCGCGACACTGCAACCCAGGCTGTCATTTACTGCCATTTCCATTGCGTAAACCGCTTTTACATGAACAGAAGAATATGCTGCCTAGTTTTACACAGGCAAACGTGAGCTCCTTACACTCCACGGAAGACAAACCGCCTACCACGTCAAAAGCTGCACTCCGTACGGGACTCGAGGCACGACTCTGCATTTAATGCACAGAGCGGTGACAAGCTCTCAAGGTACGTCTCTGCATTTAAAGCGTCGAATACTGACAGATGCCCTAGGCACGTCTCTGCATTTTGATACGCAGGAGGATGGCAGACCTTCAGAACACGCCTCTGCAATTAATGCACAGATGATGGCGAATCTCTGCATTTAATGCAAGAGATTTGATTAAATGTCACCGAACCGTCGTTTAGTGACATCCCCTTTGCGTAAACGCTTCTACGCATACAAGGGAATACGCTGCCTAGTTCTACACAGGCAAACGTGAGCTTCTTACGCTCCGCGGAAGACAAACCGCCTACCACGTCAAAAACTGCTCTTCGTACAGGGCTCGAGGCACATCTCTGCACCTAATGCTCAGAACGGTGGCAGGCCTTCGGAACACGCCTCTGCAATTAATGCACAAGATGATGGCGGATCTCTGCATTTAATGCGAGAGATTTGATTATATCTCCAAGAGTCGTAATTCCGGCTAATACATCCACATCATCACTCTGGCATGTCACGCAGCGGCTTCTACGCCCATTCAGTTTCTGTGCCCACTCGGCTTCTATGCCTCCTCAGCTTCTATGCTCACTCGGCTTCTACGCCTCCTCAGCTTCTATGCTCATTCGGCCTTCTGTGCTTATTCGGCTTCTATGCCCTCAGGCTTCTATGCCTACTTGGCTTCTACGCCATGGTGACAGACATTGGCTTCTACGCCAACCTCTTCTACATGAGGGATACCTACCTACGTGGCTTCTACGTCGTGATCTTCGCAGCAGTTATACGCATTTTGTCCCTTAGTTGGACACGTATCACACGCTCATTCAAAAGATCATCTATACGCAGGCATTGGTTATTTTAACCGTTGTGTAAAAGGATGTTGTACTTTCCACCCCTCGGTTTCTATACCGACTGAGTGGTCACTGTCACTAAAACTCTATAAATAGAGACCTCTATCAACAGAGGAAAGGGAGGTCGAACTTCAGAAAAAGATCGAACCGGAGGTGGTCAGAAAATTGATCAAAACACTGGAGATTGAAGAGAAGTCGAAGAGTCCTTGAGAGAGAAGAATCCGGAGCTCAGGCAATGAGTAGTGATCGACGACTTTGGCATCGTACATCCACCCTCTTCTGCAACCTTCGAAGCTGCTTTCTGTCTTCTATGGCACTTCTTCACCATCGTGTGGTCCAAGGGCTAAAGTGATCGACTGCAGATCAGACACCTATAGCAACATTTACCCAGATTAAAAAATTATACTAGACATCCTCGTGTAGGATTAATTGTACTTTCTGTTTGTAAACCAAAGAAACGAGTTTCGTATAAACCTCGTCTTATATACTTTTCTTTCGTTTATCACCACAAACAAGATGGCGACTCTGCTGGGGACATCCTTCTCCTCTGACGAGAAGGCGATTGCTCAACATGATACGGTATCCGTAGGATCCGTGAAGAAGACACTGGTCGTCCAGTTCGACCAGTCTGCCTACGAAGACATGCTTCGGACAGGGGGTAGCTCTCCCTCTCTCTCTACGTACAAGACAATAGGAAGCTGCGCAAGGTCTGGATGCCCAAGATATCCACTACCATTCCTGTCGACTCTCCGATCTCTCCGACCAATGAGGTTGTAGCATTGCTCCTTCCGCACCTTGCGCGTAAAATTCAGTCTCCCGTCCTAGGCGGAACAGACAAAACTTCTGGCAATGCCTCAGGGCTAACCCAGAAGTATCCTCCGCGCCCTGCGCATGAAATTCAGTCTCCTGTCCTAGGCGGAACAGACAAAACTTCTGGCAATGCCTCAGGGCTAACCCAGAAGTATCCTCCACGCCCTGCGCATGAAATTCAGTCTCCCGTCCTTGGCGGAACAGACAAAACTTCTGGCAATGCCTCAGTGCTAGCCCAGAAGTCCACTTCACGCTCTGCGCGTAAGATTACATCTGCCTTCCGTGGAAAAGCAGATGATCCCGGCAATCTACGCAAGGGAAAGCAAGTAGCGGACTGCTCAACCTCTTCGGCTCTACGCCAGCAAGGGAAGAATCTGCCCACCCTCCGGATTACGCGAGGGACTGATGGCCGACTGAGGGCCTCCTCGGCTCTACGCCAGCCGAAGCACAGTGCCAAATTATGCCAGAAGGAGCCCCTCAGCGTAAAGAAGGCTCAACATGCAGAAAGACACCCTCTTCGGGGATTGTCCGCTACCCAGATGGCCAACCTGTTGTATACGGGTGGCACAGAGAAAACTGGGGCTCCCAACATCTGCATGCCCACTGCGGTGAACAGAAGGAACAAGCAATCTCCTTCCTCGTCTTCTGTAAATCCTTCTGACCTGCGCACGTATCTGATCCAGAGACGCAAAGACAGGAGTCGTAGACAGGCTTCAGATCCCCTAACCATCAAACAGGGAGAGATCGTGTGGGAAGATGCATCAACATCTAATGTCATCATGATATATGAACCATATGAAAATGATGCCTTTATTGTCCCTCCAACTCGCGACGACCAGCATCCAATAGTCTTCAGTCGCAGGCGGAGCGGTCCGGTTGTACAAGAAGAATTTCGCGAGTTTGGGGGTAGAAAAATGTAAATCCACAGGTATAGCCCATAAGCTTTGAAGATTATGCAGAGCATGGGTTATGATTTAAAATTAAAACAAGGCCTCAACCATGGGAGAGGCAGACGAACACCGTTGCATAGTAATCCTTACTGTCAACAAACTCGTTTTGGGTTGGTGTACACTGCATCTCCAGCAAACTCCAAACCTCCGGAGGGTGATCCTGTAATACCAAAGGCAGGTCCTTCCAAATCAACTTCTATGAACGAATGCAAAGACAAGCCTGGGGGTAGCCTACCTCAACGGAATAGGGTAATGTCCAGGGCAGGGGGTAGAATTCCCTCAAAGTCCAAATATGATGCAACGAGGGCGATCCTCCCGGAAGATCAAAAGACTCAGGCATCAGGATCTCAAAAGCCGAAAGAGACTTTTTCCTCCAATAAAGATGACATTGTTGAAATCTTCAATATACTGGTAAAAGAAAACAAACTTCAGGTTCCCAAGATCAGATACCCCAAGAGGGCGGGCGAAGTCGATGACCCAGATTATTGTCTCTTCCATCGATACGTTCATCACCCTACGAGGGCCTGCCATGTGTTAAAAAGAAGAATTCAGGAGTTGATCGATGCCGAGGTCATCACTTTACATCTATAAACGAGGGGACAATCACTGCGGGCTGGGTTCACCTTAAAAACGTGACAATTTGCTCCCTCAAGAAAAATACAGGATAATGAACCCCTGAAAGTTTCCCCAGTGGATCCTACAGGTCTATCCCCACTCGAGAAAATCACTCTATAAATTTTTCGGACAAAGTTTGTCATGTTCATATTACCTCTGAATAAACTTTAGACTATCAATTATTATGTCCATGTTACCTCTGATATCGATCGTCATCGACACTTAACATTCGTACTTAGTTCTAAGCACACAAGTAGTGTTAAGTCCACAAAGAAAACTGCCATGTCCATATTATCTCTGAGCAGATGTGTACCTCCATCCCCAATGGAGTCACAATCATAAAGTTTGTCATGTTCATATCACCTCTGAATAAACTTTCGACTATCAACTGCCATGTCCATATTACCTCTGAGCAGATGTGTACCTCCATCCCTAATGGAGTCACAATTAAAAAGTTTGTCATATTCATATCACCTCTGAATAAACTTTCGGCTGTCAAAAGCTGCCTCAAGGATAATCACATCCAAGACTTGAAGACAGTATTTGAGTTGATGCGCCAACATCGACTCAAGATGAATCCTACAAAGTCCTTTCTAGGGGTATCTAGTGACAAATTTCTGGGATTTGTCATTACCGCCAAAGGCATTCATGTGGACCCTGATAAAGTCAAGGCCATCTTAGAAATGCGACCACCCCGTAATCTGAGGGAACTCAGAGGATTTCAAGGTCGTCTGGCTTATATCCGGAGATTCATATCCAACCTCTCTGGGAGATGTCAGCCTTTTTCTCGTCTCATGAAGAAAGGTGTATCCTTCGTATGGGACGAAGCATGTCAGCAAGCGTTTAACGATATCAAACGCTACCTCACTCACCCGCCAGTTCTGGTGCCTCCCGTCATAGGAAGACCATTCTTCCTGTACGTTCGAACAATGGACCATTCTCTGGGAGCTCTTCTCGCGCAGAAGAACGATGCGGGATATGAACAGGCTATCTACTATCTAAGTAGAATGATGATCGGAGCCGAGCATCGGTACAATCCAGTGGAGAAGGAATATTTGGCTCTGATGTTCGCTATTCAGAAGACGTGACACTATGTCACAGGTCAAACCATTCACATCATCTCCAGGATCAATCCTCTTCGGGTACTGATGAACAAGCCAAGTATTCTTAACTCCCGACTCGTGACCTGGGCGATGTTATTAACACCATATGACATGGTGTACGTCCCTCAAAAGTCCATCAAGGGCCAAGCATTGGCTGACTTCCTAGCTGCTCATCCGATCCCGGAAGCCTCCAAATTATATGAGGACATTCCCGACGAAGTTGTAGAATGTAATTTCGTAATGGAAAGTGACGTATGGCAACTATTCTTCGATGGCGCCTCCAGGACTGGTCCCAGGGGAAATATAGTTTCAGGAGTAGGAATTATCCTGGTTACTCCTGACAAACTCGTCATCTACCGAGCATACTCTCTTAGCGAGCCCTGCTCCAACAATGTCGCGGAGTATAACGCTCAGCCGATCGGGCTCCAAGTCGCTAAAGAGCTGGGGGTCGAATCCCTGGAAGCTTTCGGTGATTCTCTGCTGATCGTCAATCAAGTCAGAGGAATAAATGAAGTCCGGAATCCAGACCTCATCCCCTATCACCGAGCAACGGTCGAGATAGCCATGACATTCAAAGGGTTCTTCTTAGAGCATGTACCTCAATCTCAGAATCTGGAAGCTGATGCCCTAGCCAGTCTAGCAGCAGACTTGGCTACTCCTATAAGAAGGCAGAATTTGGTAATCCTTCTTAACAGAGATTTATTTTATGTGAAGAACAACTTCCACATCGAACGCAGCTACGCTGTGAACACCGATCCTCCCAGGAGAGACTGGAGAAGCCCCTTCATAGATTTCGTGGCATACAAAATCTTGCAGAGTACCATAAAGAAGCAGTCTCCGTCAAAAGATGATCATTACGCTTCTACTTTGATGCGTCCTCACAGTGCCTATATCGTCGGACCTACGATGGACTGCTACTGAGATGCCTCTCCGAGGACGAAGCACAGCGGATTATCCGTGAGGCTCATGACGGCGTATGCGGAGCGCATCAACCCGGTCCTATGCTACAGGATCGCATCAGGAGAATGGGCTATTACTGGCCCACTATGATCACAGATGCAATAAAGTATGCAAGATGATGCAGAGGCTGTCAGGTTCATGCAGACTTCATACATCAACCTTCTGAACATCTACATCCTACGGTTGCATCCTGGCCTTTCGAAGCATGGGATATGGATGTTATCGGTCCTATTCACCCGTCTTCTTCCAGAGGTCACCGGTTCATACTGGCCATCACGGATTACTTCTCCAAATGGGCAGAGGCGATCCCTCTTGCTGAGGTGAAGGCATCTAATGTGATTAGCTTCATCAAGCATCACGTTATTTATCGCTTTAGGATTCCCCGAAGGATAATCCATGACAATGGGCCTCAGTTCATCAGCCAAGTGTTTCATCGATTTTGCGATAAAAATCGGATACAAAATATTGCCTCTACGGCATATTATCCAGCTGCTAATGGTTTGGCGGAAGCCTTCAACAAAACCATTATCAAACTCTTGAAGAAGTTTGTCTCTTCGAACAAGAGAGATTGGAACGAGAAGCTGGGAGAATGTCTCTAGGCATACCGCACAACGGTCCGAGCACCGACAAGTTGTACCCCATTCTCATTGGTCTACGGGAGTAAAGCAGTTCTTTCCATCGAAATTCAAATTCCGTCACTCAGGATAGCCGTGGCTAATGAGCTGACTCAAGAAAAGAATGACCTATTAAGGCTTCAAGAGTTAGAAGGATTAGACGAGAAACGCCTTCAAGCTCAACAGAGCATCGCGTTCTATCAAGCACGCATTTCTAGAGCTTTCAATCAAAAAGTAAAGGAAAGAGTGTTTAAAGTTGGCGAGCTAGTCTTGGCTGTAAGAAGGCCAATGATTCTTACTCATAGGAGTAAGGGCAAATTCCAGCCCAAATGGAAAGGCCCTTATGTGATCGAGACAACGTTATCAAACGGCGCATACAGGTTAGCCTAGCCTAATGGAGACTTATTGATGGCTCCTATCAATGGCAAATTCCTAAAAAGGTACTACGCCTAACCTCCTTTGCTCAAATGGAGTATGGTGAAGATCTCATTCTGACAAAACTACTTCCAAAACGAAACTAGTTGGGTCATATTCTATCATGTCCATATTACATCTGATATTGCTTTCACCCAAACCTATCATTTATATTCCAAAATGACGGGTCCACAAAGTCAGAAAAGAGTCTATTTACTATTCCCAAAAAAGAGCTAAAATTACACTGAAAAGAGCAAAAAGAAGAAAGGGAACATCATTGTGGGGGAGCGGTCAGATCGCGAATCTGCTGCGCCAGTGCAGCTATCCTCTCATTCCTGGAACCCAAGGCATCAGCGCGGGCCCGCTCCAGCCGTGCCTCATGGTTGCTCATAAGGGACTGTTCGGCCCTTGCCCGAAGAGAACCCGCACGGGCATCTTCTGCACGCTCCAAGTTCCGTCGCGCTGTGCTCAGTCGACCAGTCGCTACATCTAGACCTGCCAACGACTGAGAAGCCCACTCCTCTGCCTGAGCGAGTTTTTCTTTCAACTTGTGGGCCCTCGCTACATTCCCTTCATGCTCGGATTGGCACTTCATTTGAAGAGCAAGGGCCTCCTCCACGGCAGCTTTTCCTTCATCCATCTCCAGTTGATGTGTTCGGATGAATTTATTTAGGCTTTCCATCTGTTTAGTAAACCACGCAGTTATGGAGTAGTATCTAGCCTGAACCAGATCTTCAATGCTGCCCCGAGATAGCCGCAGATATTCGTTAATGGGT
Source organism: Iris macrosiphon (assembly GCA_036927795.1). Lineage (NCBI taxonomy): Eukaryota > Viridiplantae > Streptophyta > Magnoliopsida > Asparagales > Iridaceae > Iris > Iris macrosiphon. The sequence continues at coordinate 490,935 of JAYESA010000044.1, read as the reverse complement.
TGCTCCAAACCATTAACCATCGCCTCCAGGGTGTCAGCTACCCCATTATCGTCGAATTCCCTGACCGCCCCTATCGAAAACCGAGTGGACTTCTTCAGACGCTCGAAGTCTAGATTCTTCGCCAACACCATGGATATCAGCATTTTCAAAGTGGCGTAGAAGATACTGGTATATTGCTCGGTCAACGCAGCTAGATCCGATTGGACGCCGGGAGTGGCCACGAGATTGGCAAATCCTCCTCCAGGAATGATTGCAGACGATGTGGCCACAGCCATCGCCTTAACAGATGGTACGACAAAGAAAGATGCGCCAACAACAGTCGAAGTTATCGGCATACTCGAAGGAGGCGATGTCGCAACGACAGGTTCATCCTCCTCTTGAGATATCGAAACTCCTCTGAGTGAGCTGGCACCCGAAGATATTTCCTCCTCGAAGTCAGGCGCCTCAATATCACTGCCAGGACCTGACACGGAGCCAAAAAGCGCATCTACGCTGCTCTCCCCGAAGATGTCATCCCCTGAAAAGAAGACAAGAAAGTTAATATCGACACGATGTTAATCTCTCTAAAAAAAAAGGGGAAGGGCGTAAAGACGACATTTACCCATGGCCGACGGCATATATGTCGCATCTGCAGCCAGTACAGCTAAATTATTTCTTAGTGATGCTAAGCAAGCTATCATACCTGGAGAAGGAGGCCTACTAACTGATGCTGGCAGATGGTCTTCCGAGTCCTCGTCAAAATCCAACCGAGGCTCATCGGCTGGAATCTCGCTAGAGGCGCTGACAGGCACGGCAGGGGTCCTCCCGATGCTGAGCCAGATAAAGGTACACGGGACCTTATTATACTCAGTCCCGGAGGCGACTTCGTTCCACTACCTGAAGCAGTAGCAGCGACAGCGGCCTCCAGCTGAGATTCTCCGTCCCCACCGGCCGAAACTGTAGAAGGTCCCTCTCTAAAAGGCGAGGAACCTCCAATCAAAGAATCATCCCCAATGTGGGGAGAAGCAGGCTCACTTCCAGGAGCCTCAATACCAGGAATCCGGAGAGGACGAGTAACCGTCTTCTTCTTCCTCTTACGAGGGGAAGTCTCCTTCGGAGCAGGAGCCCTTCGCTTCCCAGAGATTACCAAAGCCCCTGCAGGCGGAGGCACTTCACCCCTCGGTAGCGATACAAGAGGCTCATCCAGAGTAACGGACTCTTCACCCTCGTCAGAAGAAACCGAAGGGACTTCGACTCTTCCCCCAGGCTTGGAAGAGGGCACCCTAAAACTTCCACCCATGTCGAAATCGCGATGGAAGGTGTTGGTTGCCACATAGAACTGGGCATACGTATGGAGGAGGCGCAACTCCATGGAGAGTGTGATGACCGGCACGGTAAAAACTGCCCCAGTGCAGCCCATGATAAAATATCGCCATCCCCTCGCTCCATCAATGAGTCCACCTCTGGACCTGAAGCTGGTGACGGCGTTGCCCACGTGCAGCTGATCATACCCAAACTGCCTGGCAAACCGACTAGGCAGGTAGGGTTCAAAGAAGCACTGGTCTTCACTTCTGTATAGCAAGTGGGAAGGTCTAATGCAGACCAACCAGTTAAAGGCTTCGGAAGAAAGGATGGTCTTCTCTCTACCTGAATCCTCAAGCCTAATCCCCGATTGATTGCGATGTATGGAAGGGACAGTGCAAAAAAGCTTCCAGTATTGGCCGCAATTCAGCACCCGCCGACAGTCTAAAACTGTGAGCACATTCCAGGAGGATTTCTTGTAATTCAGCAAGAAACTACCCCCCAAGCTACTGCCGGAACCTGGAGACATCACCCGGGGGTTATGGAGAATTAACCATCCCATCAAATACAGGTAGGGTAATTCCACCCTGGGAAAGCTTTCACGCCGAGCTTCATCGGCAAGCAGCGCCTCAGTCATCGCCCTCAGGCCAGCTTGTATATGGCACACCATGGCAGGAAGCAAGCCCAGTCTCGCCCCAAACACCAGACGCACTGCAGGCCACAAGGTGTTGCGGTGAATACGATCCGCAGATGCGATGCCGGGTACCACCAGTCGGCGCAGCCATATAGAGAGGAAGCCAGCCAGTTGAGCTTCCCGGGACAGAGGCCTACGGCAGCACCTCAAGTAACTGTAGGCCTTAGTATCTGCAGGATACTTTCCTATCCCGTCATCAAGAATCTGATCTGGAGCCTTAGCATCTTCCATGAGATCCTCAACTACCTGAGCAGTAAGCACGCTTAGAGGATTCAAAGGCTGATCCTTGCCTTCCAATACCTTCTCCGGCTGAGCAGACCTGGCCCGGTGGAAAAAGAGGTAGGACGTTCATTTACTAGTGTGAGCCAAATCAGAAGGCTCATTATAAAAAGTGCTGCAAGCAAGGTAGTGGCACATCAGCTCCTGGTACACCTCCACTACCCGAGGGTCTGAATCCCCCAGCTCCTAGTTCGTGGGAACATACTCTTCATAAGGAGTATCCCCAATCGGCAGTCTCGAGATCTCTGCCATCTCATGGAGGGCCAATCCCAACTCCCCCAGTGGAGTGGCGAAGGTCCCGGTGAGCAAAATGTATCGCTCCATCAGTGCCAGAAACAGGTTAGGGTTAGGAGATAACCCAACACTGGTGGCACTCACAGCTGCAAACAGATCGATGCTCTCCAACTCGGTCTGAAAATGCTGCAGGGCCCAATCAACTAAACGAGCCCATCGAAGATTTGTTGGGGTCATCCACCCATTGCAACGAGGATTCACCTTGGGGTATACTCCTCCGTGCCCCATAAAATCATTGCAGAAGGTCGGCAATTGCACCGGCTAGAGCACCAAGCTGTCTTCACTCGGGACACTGCCCGGGTACAATCCCCTGAACGGCGTTACAGGACCGGAAGGGCGGCTGACAAATGACCCCCGGTCAGCTCCTTTTAGATAGAAGATCTTCCCCGGCTTGCCGTAAAGATCGGGAGTCAGCGTCCACAACATCCTCCTGGGATGTGTAGCATGGAAGAAAGCCGAGATGGGATAGTCTCTCGGCATCGTTGGCAGATACAAGACCAAATTCCCGGCAGGGAAAACCCAGGGCTCTCTCTTGGGCTTCGTCTGGGACTGTTTGTCAATCATGTCCCCAAAGAGAAAAATCGGCTTTATGTACTGGTCCCCGTCTACGTACGTCAGGGGCTTTCCGTTAATCATGTTCAGCAGCGTTCGCTCGCCCTGAGCCGATATCAAAAATGCCCTACCTTCGGGATACTGGAGCCCGGAGATAGAAAATGTAACGTGCGACAGATCCTCCAAATAGTTGGAGTGCAGCATCCCGGCAGCAGAACCCATCACCTCGGCTAGCGGAGACTCATGCAAGTTAACTGAGAGGGTGCAAGAAAACCACGTCAGCTACTGGACATTATAAATCTTGCAACATAAATCAACAGTCCGTGCTTTACGCCAAGACTGTACAAACTTGATCGTTTACGCTGGAGTCCATTTCATACAAAGCGTAAAAGTTCAAAGCTGGCAGTATACAGTCTGTGCTTTATGCCAGACTGCCAAAGTTCTAGATATTATGCCGAAATTTTCATCCACAAGCGTAAAACTCAAACTTTATAGTATATACCAAGTTTTCGGCAGTCAAAGCTTTTACGCCCGACTACGAAAATATGGAGTTTCTACGCTGGCACATTAGAAATGTGGGCATAAAAGATGAAACGTCTCCGTGCATCATCTTCCTCAAAGAGGTTATCAGCACAGAAGACGACCTAGCGCGGTCACGTACAACGTGTGCGAAGGATTTTTCAAGTCGTTCTTTTCAGCCCAAAAAACTCTACCTTTCAGGCCGGGCGCACTGCTCGTCGACGGGACACTCCGTTCAGAAGGAAGCTCGCCTTGCCCGACAGAACTCACTCTCGCTTGGCCAGGAGAACGAGAAGAAGAATCGACCTCCTTTCCCTTAGTGGAGGAGGGTTGCTTCGAGGCCATTACTGGAAACTTTGAAGACTCGGAGAAGAAACGAAGAAAAACTCGAACAGTCGAAGGCTTTCTCTCACAGAAGACGGATGAAAAGTTTTTCTATCAAAAGCTTGGGATATATATAGAGTTCGGATGGACTCCTCGAAACCCTAACCAAATCTCGTAATTAATATTTGGTTATGAGCAGGTACTACGTCAGCATACTACTCTCGAAAGGCGGACAGTCAGCAAATTCGAAGAGTTTTTCGTGCAAAGCAGTTTCGTGGTTCTACGCCAAGGAGCTTTCTACGCTCGACAGCTACAGATCTACGGTTTTATGATGAGAGACTATAAGTCTATGGTTTTATGCCCGGATGCCTTTGTGCTCGGTAGCTTTTACGCTCGAGAGGCTACAAACCTACGACTTCACGCTCAGAAGCTACAAATCTATGATTTTACGCTCGGTGGCGTTTAGTTTACGCTCTGAAGCAATAGATCCATAACTTCACGCTCGGAAGATTTCTTTTGAACAGGCTACAAATCTACAGTTCTACGCCAAGGAGCTTTCTACGCTCAACAACTACAGATCTACGATCCTACGCTGTGAGACTATAAGTCTATGGTTTTACGCCCGGATGCCTTTGTGCTCGGTAGCTTTTACGCTCGAGAGGCTACAAACCTACGACTTCACGCTCAGAAGCTACAAATCCGTGATCTCACACTCGGTGGCATCTAGTTTGCGCTCGAGAGGTTACGAACTTATGATTTTATGCCACGACTTTCCGTACATCTGAAAGATACGCAGGCCAGAGTACGCGTACGTCTGAACGATTCTCAAGGCAGTCAATTACGAGAGTTCACACAGAAGATACTCCTTCTTGACCTCAAGATATCCCAAGTACCCGAAGCATACGAAGTTCAACATTAAAAATCACTCCTCTTCTTGGGTCGATTGGAAGTTCATCCAAAAATCCAGTCTGAATATTTCATCTACAGTTCAAGATGGCAACTCAGTTTGGCAGCCATTTCTCGCCCCTGTTCCAAGGGACTTCCGAGAAAGTATTCTTGAAGATGATGTCTGAACAAGAATCATGTTTATCAGAAGCAACAGTTCAGAATTCTACGCGGTTCCTCATTCCTAACAGCAGAACAGTTCGAATGATCGAATGCTAAGCGGCTTTCTACGCATTCCTAGCTATGCGTAAGAGACAGGACAGGACCCAGCACTCTTTCTATCAGAGTCGGCGTAAAGAATCAGACGTGTCAAAGCTACACATATTCAGACTTCACAGCAACATATGGCAAGATGATCATATGCAGAGAAGAAAGACGACTTTATTAAAATTAAAATCATGATTACATATGAGGGAAATCCAGACTACAAGGGTTTTCTTCATTTTCATGATTACATATAAGGGAAATCCCGTCTACAAAGGACTTTCTCGTCGTCGTCTGAAGATCGCGCCCAGAATCTGTTCTGCCAGGTTCTCGCATGGGCATCAATTCTTCATCCATCTTCTCCAGCAGTCAGTTCCCGCAAACTGACTGACATGGCAATGATCACCGACGGGAGGATACAAAACTGGGCATAGACCCATCCTCCAACAGAAGAAAATCAGAGTAAATCTGCTTTCCTACACCCGACGCTATGACAGATTGAGTTGCGGTATTAAACCCAACTCGATCCTGGACAGAGCTAGTCTATCTGCTCTCGTTCCCGGAGGTAACGGGAGAAGGTACCGCGTGCAAGCAGCATGGTGAAATATGACCCTTCCTCTCTCCGGAAGATCCGCCATATGAAGTTGCTGATTATCCCGAGCAAGGAAGGCTAAGATATCCTTCCATGATCCATCATTGCAGATGACACTTGCTCGAAGACGCCTTCTTTTTCGGCTCCCTGCATGCTGGAAGAATATGGTCTTCTTCTTCCTCAAGTCGACCCGACGAACTCCGGCGATCATCTCTGTATGGTGAAAGGAATACGGGGAGAACAGGTTAACTCCTCAGCCTTTTATAGGCGAAAGAGGTCACACCGCTCCCCAATAAATCCGCTATAAAGTCAGCCTCAACCATTTCAGGCTCCATTCAGAAGCGTTTCGAGTTACGAGGAACGGTTCATGCTTCATTCAAAGCGTTTCAAATTACGAGGAATTTGAAAGCTTTGAAGGGGGTCTTGTAGAAGCATGAAAAATATGCTGGATGGCCATACGCAGCTTATTGATGCAGGGCAGCGTAAAGAGATGACCTCAGAGCCATCAACGTGCAAACAGAGCTTTTTTCGCTGAGCACAGCGTGAACTATAAGCTCAAAGGACCATCCGTGTAAGTGCAGTATGTCCAGGCTGCTTCAGCGTAAACAGGGTGCTTCATCGCCTCTATGGTATAAAACTCATCCGCCTTGAATGCAGCATTTAAAGCATACGAGGAATGCTTCGTATTCTTCGAAATAAACCTGTCAGATCCTGTAATGAACCCGACGTCTGTACTTCTGTCAAAGGGATACTGCTCGACTACCCAGGCGACGCCTATAATGATGGCGCGATACTGCAACCCAGGCTGTCATTTACTGCCATTTCCATTGCGTAAACCGCTTTTACGTGAACAGAAGAATACGCTGCCTAGTTTTACACAGGCAAACGTGAGCTCCTTACGCTCCACGGAAGACAAACCGCCTGCCACGTCAAAAGCTGCACTCCGTACGGGACTCGAGGTATGACTCTGCATTTAATGCACAGAGCGGTGATAGGCTCTCAAGGTACGTCTCTGTATTTAAAGTGCCGAATACTAACAGATGCCCAAGGCACGTCTCTGTATTTTGATACGCAGGAGGATGGCAGACCTTCAGAGCACACCTCTGCAATTAATGCACAGATGATGGCGAATCTCTGCATTTAATGCAAGAGATTTGATTAAATGTTACCGAACCATCGTTTAGTGACATCCCCTTTGCGTAAACACTTCTACGCATACAAGGGAATATGCTGCCTAGTTCTACACAGGCAAACGTGAGCTTCTTACGCTTTGCGGAAGACAAATCGCCTGCCACGTCAAAAGCTGCTCTTCGTACAGGGCTCGTGGTACGTCTCTGCACCTAATGCTCAGAACGGTGGCAGGCCTTCGGAACACGCCTCTGCAATTAATGCACAAGATGATGGCGGATCTCTGCATTTAATGCGAGAGATTTGATTATATCTCTAAGAGCCATAATTTTGGCTAAGACATCTATATCATCACTCTGGCACGTCACGCAGCGGCTTCTACGCCCATTCAGCTTCTGTGCCCACTCGGCTTCTACACCTCCTCAGCTTCTATGCTCACTCGGCTTCTACGCCTCCTCAGCTTCTATGCCCATTCGGCCTTCTGTGCTTATTCGGCTTCTATGTCCACAGGCTTCTATGCCTACTTGGCTTCTACGCCATGGTGATAGACATTGGCTTCTATGCCAACCTCTTCTACACGAGGGATACCTACCTACGTGGCTTCTATGCCGTGATCTTTATAGCAGTTATACGTATTTTGTCCCTTAGTTGGACACGCGTCACACGCTCATTCAAAAGATCATCTATACGCAGGCATTGGTTATTTTAACCGTTGTGTAAAAGGATGTTGTACTTTCCACCCCTCAGTTTCTACACCGACTGAGTGGTCACTGTCACTAAAACTCTATAAATAGAGACCTCTATCAACAGAGAAAAGGGAGGTCGAACTTCAGAAAAAGATCGAATCGGAGATGGTCGGAAAATTGATCAAAAAACTGGAGATTAAAGAGAAGTCGAAGAGTCCTTGAGAGAGAAGAATCCGGAGCTCAGGCAAAGAGTAGTGATCGACGACTTTGGCATCGTACATCCACCCTCTTCTGCAACCTTCGAAGGTGCTTTCCGTCTTCTACGGCACTTCTTCACCATCGTGTGTTCCAAGGGCTAAAGTGATCGACTGCAGATCAGACACCTATAGCAACATTTACCCAGATTAAAAAATTGTACTAGATATCCTCGTGTAGGATTAATTATACTTTATGTTTGTAAACCAAAGAAACGGGTTTCGTATAAACCTCGTCTTATATACTTTTCTTTCGTTTATCACCACAAACAACCACTACTCCAAATATATGAACCACATCCTAATGTACCAAATACAATATAAAATAATAAGGAATAACCCACTAGGTATTTCATCAAACACTTGGTGTGCCACCTCAGAGTTTTTCCAAAATGGACACAAAACTCAATATAGCTTCCACCATAGGCCTCATATTTACCTAGTTCTTCTTCCTATGGGTAGTCATAAGCCATGGGTGAATTCATAATAGTTAAATGCACCAAAAATTAGAATTTAAAGAGGGATTTTGAGAGTGTTACCTATTGGGAGATAGATTTCCAATGTGGCTCCTTCAAATGAGCACAAGGATGAGAAATGAACACCAACCCTTAGCCAAACTCTTCTTCTACTAGACACTTGCAAATCTTCAAGTCTCTAACTTTCCTTGGGGATAAAAATAAGAGGGATTAGGCTTTGATTTGGAGGAATTTGGTGGAGAAATGGATTAGTTTGGGGAAGAACTCAACTTAGAGTTTTTTATGAGCTAATGAATGAACTAGAGGGAGGCTCCCTCTCTCCTATATAGGCCGGCCACATAACCTAGGGCTTGGCTAATGCACAATATCCTCAATGCCCCTATGTGTTGTTATAAAAAGTTATTCAAATAAGTGGGTTTTTTATCCCAAGTGATGGTTTAATAAATTTTTAATTAAATAAAAAAGGGATTAACTAGTGGGTCCAAAAATGTCTAGTCTAAGGTTGAGTCTAATGGTCACATCAAGTCTAGTCCACTAACATATATTATTAATACTAATAATATAACATATTATACATATTATACATATTATGTAACTAAAAACACAATATATATAAATATTGCAAATGATAACAATGCCCCTACTCTAGAAATATGGTAGTGACAAGTCTACCCTCCTAAAAAAAATTCGTCCTCGAAATTGAACTAAACTAGCACAAGAACATAATCAGAACAATAATAACTATACCTCAAGGCTCGAAAAGATACGGGTATTGCTCGTGCATTTCGTCCTTCCTCTCCCAGGTTGACTCACCTAGAGAGTGATGTCTCCATTCAACATGAACCAAAGGAATAGTATGGTTTCGCAATACCTTCTCCTTACGATCCAAAATCTCTATGGGCTGCTCAGGTTAGCTGAGAGTCGGACCAACCTTGATCTCCGAGTGATCTAGTACGTGACTAGGATCTGCCACGTACCATCTCAGATGCGACACGTGGAACACGTTATGTACTCCCTCTAGTACAGGGGGCAAGTCTAGTCTGTAGACCACTGCACCGACCCTCGCAAGAATACCGAAAGGTCCGATGTACCGTGTACTATGCTTCCCACCTCCACCAAAGTGAATCGTGCCCCATGTCGGAGAAATCTACAAGAATACCAAATTGCCAACCTAAAAAAGTACAGCCTTAACACGCAATCTAAAATAAAGTAATCACAAGCAATTTTAACAAAACTTATACCTCAAACTCCAAGTGCTACGATGGCTATCGGCCTAACACCGTTGTTTGTCCTGCGTCACTTGAAGTCTATCCCTGATGAGCTTCACCTTCTCCACTGCATCCACGACCATCTCTGGTCCCAACAAGGCTCTCTCTCTCTGACATCATCCCAAGATAATGGTGTGCGGCACCTCCGCCCATATAGAACCTCGAATGGTGATATCTCAATAGTGGCCTGGTAGTTATTATTGTAAGCAAACTCTACCAGGTGTAGATGATCCTCCCAAGAACCTTCGAGATCCAGAACACAAGTGCCTAGCATATCCTTGAGAGTATGAATAGTCCTCTCTGACTGCCCGTCTGTCTGGGGGTGATATGCAGTACTGAACTTGAGCTGAGTGCCCAAGCTAGCATGCAAACTCCTCAAAAAGTAGAAAGTGAAACGACTATCCCGATCCGAGATGATGCTCATAGGAATCCCATGTAATCTGACAATCTGTCGCACATACATCTCTGCTAGCTTCTCCGTCGACGTACCCACTTTGTGTCATGCCCCAGTCCCAAAATACGTAGGACCAGGAATACGCAACATGCCAGCTATGCATTCGACCATACTCTGATCCGACTCGAATACGTATAAGCTGTATAATAAAGGTCACTATCTAAATAATTCAGTAAATATAAATATCTATGTCTTAATCCACAATGAACAAAAATACACAAGAATGAGCTACATGTGCTAAAGTCGGTCGTCCAATAATACACAAATTCGAATAGACTCGAGAAGAAATATGAGTCTATAAAAACTAGGCTACAATAGCAGATGAATAAACAATATGAATAAAGTAACCATAACGCCGATATAAATGATATAAGTACCTGGTACCAATGCCTGCAAGACAAGCAACTCCATCAGCAACTCCAAAGGCTCCGTAATCGCCTATGCAGCAAAACTGCCAGGAGGCCAGGTCCTCAGAGGGACGTAACAAGGTACAAAAATACAGCATGCCATAGTATAACAGAAAGAAACAAGTGCAAAGCCGGTGTAATCTAGCATAACCACCTAAGTGAGACACAGTTTGAAGACAATGTTCGACGCATGGGCTGTCCAAAATAAATCCGTAGCTCCGGACACGGAGACACACGGGACGTACCGCTGCTCCGAGCAAAGAGTCACACGGGTGATACTACTACTCTGGATACAAGAACACTACATAAATAGGACAGATACATATATATAGCACGTATAAAGGAGCCCAAACGTCTAGTAACTATCTTCTCCTTTCCAAGCAGTCAACGATTATGCACTGATCCTGAACCTCTATCTAGCAGTCTCGTCATACTGAAGTAACTATCAACAATCACGACCCTAAAGTTGTCCCAGTTTTCGGTAATGCTGACAGTATCAGGATACAAGAAATCTGGCACGATGACAGTGTATGAATGTGTCCTAGGGTTATGATATAAATAAGTAAGTACATTAAGGTATTGCGAATCATCTATCACTCGTTACTAGATGTTACCGACGAACGTCTGCACCCGGTTATGACCCGGACGCGAAGTAACGATTCTAATCCAAAATACGCACAATGCATATAATAAATAAATAAATATCTAGTAACTGAAATACAGGGTGGCAAGGTACACTTGCCTGGATCCGGATGCTGAAGATGGGGCTCCGGTACAACGTCCAAGTCCGCGGGTCCCGTAGTACCTAGAGACGAGATACAAGCTCAATCAATAAACTATCACGATGCTAAAATAAGAGGTGACACACGTCTAGCATATGTTTCAATCTCTGTTACAACTCACAAAGACACTAAGCTAGAGGGTTGACCAAGGTTGACTAACGGTACGTTACATCTAATACGATTAATCACCTGTATAATATCATCAGACAAAATCCTCAATCCCATATATTTATCATGGTATTTATCAGTAGTTCGAGCCATGATCAATCCTCATAGTTTACCCCGATATTCACAGACGTTATCATGCACGTTTACATATATCATCCTCAAAATAAATTAATCATTATTTATTAAACTTTCTACTATATAACCATCATTACCATTTTATATTAAAATCTACTCCTCTATTAAATTCATTATTATTTATCAGCCCTCAATAACTGACTAATGGTTTGATATTACACACCATTTTACAATAAATCACCTGCTCCTCAATATCTATCAAATGCATGGAACAAAAATATCAAACCCTAAAACTCAATGCATTCATAAACCCTAACACCCAATATAGCATCATTCACAACCCTAAAGTCCTTGTAGCATATATAACCCTAACTAAGTTATATTTAACCATAAATAACACTATACTACACATGGAGATGTGAGAGAGTTTAACTTGGTGGCGGTATGGTGGTGCGAGGGGGAGACGGTGGTCGACGGCGGGTTGGTGACTGATGGAGGTGAGTCTCATAGGAGAAGAAGGTGATGGCCGGAGGAGTAGCAGTGGTGTAGAGGTACTGGCGGGTAGAGTCAGGGTGGAGGAGGTCGGTGGCACGGTCGAGGTGGGTGGCAGATGGCGGTGGTGATCGACGCATCGGTACAGCAGTTGCTCGAAGAAGAGATGGGTGGTCGTGGTGGCATTGGGTGGACGTCGGGATGGCTCGAGGTGGTTGAGGGGGACATGGCGGTGGTGGCACATCGGAGAAGGAGGTCGGTGGAGATGCGGTGGTTCGACGGCAAGGTGCTGGGGATGATGATGAAGACGAAGATGATGCGGGTGGAGGTGGCTAGCAGTGGCTCACCGGAGTAAAGGTATTGGCGAGGTTGAGGTGTGTAGGTCCGTGGAGAGGACAGTGGTTGCAGCGGAGAGACAACAGTGGTAGCTCACCGGAGATGAAGGATGGTCGGCCGGGTTGGAGTAATAGTAAAGAAGAGGTGAAGAAGAAGAAGAAGAAGAAGAAGAAAAAGAGGAGAAAAGAAGAATGGTATATTGGCTGGTGATGTGAAGGGAAGAGGAAAAAAAGAGAAAGGAGGGTGGTTTTCAATGTCCCTAGGGATTAGGGCCGGCTTTGGGAAAAGGGGAGTGAAGAAAGGATTAAATAGGAGAGTGTGTGGTGAGGATGAGTATTTTAATTTGAATGGAGGGCCCAGATTCTACATGGAGAAGTGTACATCCAAAGAAGGAGAGAGAGGGAGTGATTTGATAGGTCAAGAGATGAGGGTGAGGGTTTCTTCATTAGCCTTGGCCAATAGGGTGGTGACACCTATCACTACATTTGCAAATAAGCCCCTTAACTTTTAGATATTTGCACAAGTATGTAAAATGAAGGAGATTTGGTGTGGGGAGTGGTGTTTGGTGTTTTGTAGGGTGAGGGGGTGTTGTGTGTTTTGCATGGGCTTAATGAATGAGGTAGTGGGTTAAATTGGGGTTAAGTTGGGATTAGTCAAAGTTGGTATCCCCAATTTAATTAAAATAAAATGTCATATGCTCTTAAATTAAATGGGGGCACATGGGGTCTCAATTTGGAGTGACACAAAGGTCATGAACGGTGTAGGCTTGGTGTCAGTCTTGGATCTTTTAATTGGGTCGGCTAAACGGGTCGAGTTTGTGTCCTAAAATAGATAGCAACGACAAAGGTACACGACACAAGATTAAATAATGGATTTCGGGACCGAGAATTTGTGCAATTAAATTAGAGCACAAGGGATTATAATTTTGAGTGACGAAAAAGTCCAGCGCCTAGGTTGGCTTGTCAAGTCAAGAGTGCAACAATTTGTTAAAAATTATGGGCTATTGTTGGGCTCTGAATATTGCTACAACGGTAGGGTGCACCAAGGGTTATAAATAATGAATCAGACAACTACAACATAAATTCTAAACCTCAAACACTTGATGCTAGACCAAAATTTCTAGCAAAAACCAGTCTATCTATAAAAATAATTGAGGGGGTTTATACTTTGAATGGCAAAAAGTAGGCTGATTTGGTCAACATGTCTACGATGACCTAAATCGCGTCTTTTTCTCCTGGAGAACGCCGAAGCCCCGAAACAAAATTTATAGTCATATGCTCCTACTTCCACTCTGGGATGGGTAAAAGCTGAAGCAATCCACCTGGCCTCTGTCTATCCACCTTTACATGCTGGCATACCAAACACCTTGAAACAAAATGTGCTACCTCTCGCTTCATACCATACCACCAAATGTGCTCCCTCAGGTCTCGATACATCTTTTTAGCACCTGGATGTATCGAGTACTGAGAGCGATACACCTCCTGTAAAACCTCCTTGTGCAGCTCCCTGCTTGGTACACATATCCTAGTACCGTGTTGCAACGATCCATCATCAGCAATAGTGAAGTCCTCTGATAATCCTGTCTGAACCTGTGCTTTGATACTCCTCAGAGCCTCATCCTTATACTACGTAGCTCTGATTCTATCCATCAGCTCAAATTGTATCTGTAATCTCCATATCTAAATCTCTATACCAGGAGCTAGCACCTAAATTCCCAAGCTCTCAAGTTTGGCCAACAAGTATCTGTCTGTTATCAAGTACATAGCCATCGGATACCTGCTCAAGGCATCGGTGACTATGTTAGCCTTTCTTGTATGGTACTGTAATAAAATATCGAAGTCCTTTATGAACTCCAACCACCTCCTCTGCCTCATGTTCAGCTCTTTCTGCATAAATACGTACTTTAAGCTTTTGTGATCGGTGAAGATCTCTACACGCTCTCCGTACAGATAGTGTTTTCACAGCTTTAGAGTAAAGATAACCGCTACCAACTCTAAATCGTGGGTGGGGTAGTTCTTCTCATAAAGACGTAATTGCCTGGAAGCATAGGCAGTCACCTTTCCGTGCTGCTGAAGAACGCAACATGAACCCTTCCCTGAAGCATCACTATAGATAGTGAATCTACCTGTCCCCGATGGCAACGTTAATACTGGAGCTGTCTTCAATCTCTTCTTCATCTTATCAAATATGGCCCAACAATCCTCCGTCTAGACAAAATCTATATCATTCCTGGTCAGCTTAGTCATCGGCTCTGCAATCCTGGAGAAGTCTTGTACAAACCTCCTATAGTAACCTGTTAGTCCAAGAAAACTCCTTATCTCAGCTACTAAACTGGGAGTAGCCTACTAATCTACTGCCACAGTCTTCTTCGGGTTAATTGAGATCCCGTCACCCGTCACCACATGCCCAAGGAATTCAACATTATCAAGGAAGAACTCGCATTTTGAAAGCTTCCTGTAAAGCTCCTCTTTTCTGAGAGTCTCTAAAACCATCCTCATATGATCTTCAAGCTCCTCTGGGGTCCTTGAATACATAAAAATTTCATCAATGAACACCACCACGAACTTGTCATAGTATTGGTGGAGCACCTTATTTATCAGGTTTATGAATACTGCTGGTACATTAGTCAACCCAAACGGCATCACGATAAACTTAAACTGGCCAAATCGAGTCCGAAAAGCTGTCTTCAAAATATCTTTTTTCTTGACTTTTACCTGGTGGAAGCCTGATCTTAAGTCTATCTTTGAGAATACCTTCGCTCCGCTCAACTGATCGAAGAGATCATCTATCCTCGGCAGCGGGTATTTATTCTTGATAGTGAGGTTGTTCAGAGCCCTGTAGTTGATAAATATGCGTACCGACCTATCCTTCTTTGGTACAAATAATATCGGAGCTCCCCACGATGATAAACTGGATTTGATGAAGCCCTTGTCCTGCAGCTCATCAACCTGCTTCTTCAACTCCGTCAGCTCGATATTGTTGACCCTATATATGTGCTATGATATTGGCTATACGCCTGGCACCAAGTCCATAGAGAACTCGACATCTCTGTCTGACGGAAAAATTGGCAACTCCTTTGGAAAGACATCCAGGAACTCCACTATCAAAGGATGTGACAACTACTTCTCTTCCATCCTGGCTTCATAAAAGATGCCCCTGCTCTGCTCTGCTGCTCCTTTGGCGATCTCGAACTCTAGCTCTCCTGATGGTTGAAATACCACTCTGCCTCCATGATAATCTATAGTAGCATGGTGCCTACTCAACCAATCTATTTTGAGTATAATATTGTATCCAGGAAGTGGCATTACGAGTAAGCACACACTCAACTCTCGGCCTCCCAATAAAACTCTTCAGTCATTGCAAAAATTACTGACTAAGATAATGCCTCCGCCAGTCATGATCTTGCAAGTATTGTCTAAGGGTTCTTCCTCTAAACGATGCTTAAGAGCATAAGATATAGATACGAAACTATGGAAAGCGCTAGAATTGAATAATGTAAGTGCTGGAATAGAATAAAAAAACTGAACCTGATATCACGTCTCATGCTAGCTCGACCTCCTCGGCCGTCATGGCATACGCTCATCCCTGGGTTGCACCTCTCTGCTGCTGGTGGTGCTGGGCAAACCTCTGTTGCTACGGCGGAAGTGGTGGTCCCCTCTGCTGGCCTCCTGGTGCAATAGGTGCTCTGGCAGGTCCCTTCTGAGCGGCTGCTCCACCCCGACCTAGACGAGTCAGAATAGATGGACAGTCTCTCAAATGGTACGCTGACGATCCATAAGACAAACATGTACCCAACCTCTTTTTGTAGATATCTCTCATGTGTCCCGCTGTTTGTGGCGGAAAACAAAAAGAATGAAAGATGTATTCAAGACGGGGTTTATACGAAACCCGTGTTCTTTTGTTTACAAACAAACTTGTACAATGTAATCCTATACGAGGATGTGGGAGTACAATTTATTTAATCTGGGTATAAATTGCTATAGGTATCTGATCTGCGGTTGATCACTTTAGCCCTTGGACCACACGATGATGAAGAAGCGCCGTAGAAGACAGGGAGCAGCTTCGAAGGTTGCAAAAGAGGGTGGATGCACGATGCCAAAGTCGTCGATCCCTACCCTTTGCCTGAACTCCGGGTTCCTCTCTCTCTCGATCTCCTCTCTCCTTGTTTGATCTTTAATTCTTCGACCTCTTCTCTAGATCTTCAATTGTTCGATCTTTCAATTTTTTGACCTGTTCCTCTGTTGATAGAGGTCTCTATTTATAGAGTTTTAGTGACAGTGACCACTCAGTTGGTATAAATACCGAGGAGTGGACAATACAGCACCCTTTTACATGACGGTTAAAATAACCAATGCCTGCGTATGGATGATCTTTTGAATGAGCGTGTGACGCGGGTCCAACTAAGGGGACACAACGCATACTATTGCTACGAAGATCACGGCGTAAAAGCCACGCAGGTAGGTATCCCTCGTGTAGAAGAGGTGGGCGTAAAAGCCAATGTCTGTCACCATGGCATAGAAGCCAGTAGGCATAGAAGCCGGGTAGGCGTAGAAGCCGAGAGAGCATAGAAGCTGAGGAGGCGTGGAAGCCGAGAGAGCATAGAAGCTGAAGAGGCGTGGAAGCCGAGAGAGCATAGAAGCTGAGGAGGCGTGGAAGCCATGCGGGCACAGAAGCTGAAACGGGCGTAGAAGCCACTACGTAATGTGCTGAGGAGGCGTGGAAGCCGAGAGAGCATAGAAGCTGAAGAGGCGTGGAAGCCAGGTGGACACAAAAGCTGAACGGGCGTAGAAGCCACCGCATAATGTGCTGAGTGCTGACGTGGACGTCTTTAGCCGGAATTACGGCTTTTGAAGATATAATCAAATCTCTTGCATTAAATGCAGAGATCTGCCACCATCTTGTGCATTAATTGCGAAGGCGTGTTTTGGCGGCCTGCCACAGTTCTGAGCATTAGGTGCAGGGACGTGCCTCGAGCCCTGTATGGAGAACAACTTTTGACGTGGCAGTCTGTTTGTCTTCCGCGGGGCGTAGACGGTTCACGTCTGCCTGTGTAGAACAAGGCAGCATGCCCTCTTTGTATGCGTAAAAGCAGTTTATGCAAAGGGGATGTCACTAAACGACGGTTTGGTAACTCTTAATCAAATCTTTTGCATTAAATACAGAGATCCGCCATCATTCTGCGCATTAAATGCAGAGGCGTGCTTTGAAGGTCTGTAGCCGTTCTGAGCATCAATCACAGGGACGTGCCTCAGGAAACTGTCACCGCTCTGCGCACCAATCGTAGGGACGTGCCTCGAGCCCTGCACAAAGTGCAGCTTTTGACGTGGCAGGCAGTTTATCTGCTGTGGAGCGTAAATAGCTCATGTCTGCCTGTGTGAAACAAGGCAGTATATCCCCTTGTATATGTAAAAAGCAGTTTACGCAAGGGAGATGGCGGTAACTGATAGCCTGGGTTGCAATACCGTGCCATCATTATAGCCGTCGTCTGGGTAGCCGAGCCGTATCCCTTTGTCAGAAGCTTAGACGTCAGGTTCATTGCAGGGTCTGACAGGTTCATCTCGGAGAACACGAAGCGTTCCTCGTACGCTTTGAAGGCGGATGTATTTTTACGTCATAGGGGCGACGAAGCCCTCTGTTTTGCGCTTGAGGCATCCTGGACATACTGCACTTACGCGGATGGTCCTGAAAAGCTCTTGACTTGCATGTTTGATGGCTCTGAGGTCGTCTCTTATACGCTGCCCCGCACCAATAAGTTGCGTATAGTCATCCGGCATATTTTTCATGCTTCTACAAGACCCCCTTTAAAGCTTTTAAATTCCTCGAAATTTGAAATGCTTTGAAAGAAGCATGAACCGTTCCTCGAAACTCGAAACGCCTTCTGAATGGAGCCCGAAACGGTCAAGTTTGACACGTTCTTTCAGGCCAATCTTTTTGGCAGAGTTATTGGGGGTAGGTGTGACCTCGCTTGCCTATAAAAGGGCTGAGGGGTTAACCTGTTTTTCCCATATTTCCTTCATCATGCCGAGATGATCGCCGGAGTTCGTCGGGTCGACCTGAGGAAGAAGGAGATCATGTTTCTCCAGCGTGTAAGGAGCCGAAAAAGATGGCATCTTCAAGCAAGTGTCATCTGCAACGATGGATCATGGAAGGATATCTTAGCCTCCCTTGCTCGGGATAATCAGCAACTTTATATGGCGGTTCTTCCGGCAAGAGAGGAGGGGTCATATTTGACCAGACAGCTTGCAGGCTGTTTATTTCTTCCTGAGACCCCCGCGGACGAGATTAGACAAACTGTAATCCGTCGTCCTCGATCGAGTTGGGTTAAAGAAGCCTCAACTGGATCGGCCATGGCGTATGGAGGATCTTCTTGTTCATGACTGTGGTGGTCATGAACAGCCATGGAAGAAGAGGAAGACCTGCACCGGTGCGAGAATCCGGTAGAACAGATTCTGGGGCGGCCTTCAAACGACGATGGGGGAATCCTTTGTAGATGGGATTTCCCTCATATGTAATCACAAAAATAAAGAAGAAAAATCCCTTGTAGATAGGATTTCCCTCATATATAATTATGATTTTAACTCTTAATAAAGTCGTCTTTCTTCTCTGCATATGATCGCCTTTGCCATACGTTGCTGTAATGTCTGAATATGTATAGCTTTGACACGTCTGATTCTCTACGCCGACTCTGTTTAGAAAGAGTGCTAGGCCCTGTCCGGTCTTTTACGCATAACTAGTGATGCGCAGCTGCTTTAGGAATGTAGGAACCGTGTAGAGTCCTGAACTGTTGTTTTTTACTTCTGATGAACAGAATCCTTGTTCAGATTTCCTCTTCAAGAATGATCTCCCGAAAGTCCCTTGGAACAGGGCGAGAAATAGCTATAAAACTGAGCCTCCATCTTGAACTGCAAACGAAATATTCAGAGTGGAGTCTGGATGAACCTCCAATTGACCCGAGAAGAGTAATTTCTCAATGTTTGAACTCTGTATGCTTCGGGCACTTGGGATATTTTGAGGTCGAGAAGGAGTATCTTCTGGGTGAACTCCTGTAATTGACCGCCTTGAGGACTGTTCGAATATGCGAAAAGTCAGAGATTCGTAGTGCAGATGAGCTGAGAATCTTTGAGTTCGTAGCCTATCGAGCGTAGAAAGCCACCGAGCGTGAGATCGTAGGTTTGTATCTGGTAAGCGTGAAGTCATAGGTTTGTAGCCTCTCGAGCATGAAAGCTACTGAGCACAAAAGGCATCCGGGCATAAAACCATAGACTTGTAGCTTGCGAGCGTAGAACCGTAGATCCGTAGCTGTCGAGCGTAGAAAGCTCTTTAGTGTAGAACTGTAGATTTGTAGCCTGTGAAAAAGAAGTCTTCCGAGCGTGAGGTCGTGTATCTTGTTGCCTCCGAGTGTAAACTAAACACCACCGAGCGTGGGACCATAGGTTTGTATCTGCTAAGCGTGAAGTCATAGGTTTGTAGCCTCTCGAGCGTGAAAGCTACTGAGCACAAAAGGCATCCGGGCGTGAAACCATAGACTTGTAGCTTGCGAGCGTAAAACCATAGATCTGTAGCTGTCGGGCGTAGAAAGCTCTTTAGCGTAGAATCATGAGTCTGCTTTGCACGAAAAACTCTTCGAATTTGCTGACTGTCCGTCTTTCGAGGGTAGTGGGCTGACGTAGTACCCAATCATAACCAAATATTAATGGCGAGATTTGGTTAGGGTTTCGAGGAGTCCGTCCGAGGAGTCCGTCCGAGGATTCGAGGAGTCGATCCGGACCCTATATATATCCCGAGCTTTTGAGAAAAAAAAAACTTTTCATCCGTCTTCTACGAAAGAGAGTCATCGTCTGTTCGAGTTCTTTCTCCGTCCCTTCTCCGAGCACTTAGAGTCTTCAGAAATGGCACCGAAACAAACCCCCTCCACTAAGGGAAAGAGTGTAGGTTCTTCTTCTCATTCTTCCGCCCCAGCGAGAGAGTCTCCGGTCGGGCAAGGCGAACTTCCTTCTGAGCAAAGTATCCCGCCGACGAGCAGCACTCCTGGCCTTAGAGGTAGAGCCTTTGGGATGACCAAGAACGACAAAAAATCCTTCGCACACGTTGAACGTGACCGCGCTAGGTCGTCTTCTGTGCTGATAGCCTCTTTGAGGAAGATGATGCACGGAGACATTTTTCATCTTTTACGCCCACATTTCTAATGTGCCAGCGTAAGAGCTCCATCGTTTTCGCAGTTCTGGTCGAAATAGCTCTAACTGTCGAAAAACTTTGGTGTATACTATAAAATTTTAGTTTTACGCCTGGGGACGGAACCTCCGGCGTAGAAACTAGAATTTTGGCAGTCTGGCGTAAAGCGCGGACGGTATACTGCCAATTACGCCTCAGGATGAGACTTCCGGCATAAAAATGACCAATTTTGTACAGTCTTGGCGTAAAGCACAGACTGTCGTTTGCAAGACTTGTAATGACGTGTTTTCCTTGCACTTTTGCAGTTAATTTGGGTGAGTGTCCACTGGCCGAGGTGATGGGTTCCGCTGCCGGGATGCTGCACTTGAACTATCTGGAGGATCTGTCCCACGTGGCATTTCCTATCTCCGGTCCCCAGTATCCTGAGGGAAGGGAGTTTTTGATATCGGCCCAGGGCGAGCGGACGCTGCTGAATATGATTAACGGTGAGCCCCTGACGTATGTAGACGAGAAGCAGTACATAAAGCCAGCTTTTCTCTTTGGGGACATGATTGATAAACGGTTCCAGACGAAGCCTAAGAGAGAGCCCTGGGTGTTCCCTGCCGGGAACTTGGTTTTGTACCTGCCAACGATGCCGAGAGATTATCCCATTTCGGCCTTCTTTTATGCGACACATCCCAGGAGGATGTCGTGGATGCTGACGCCCGATCTTCACGGCAAGCCGGGGAAGATCTTTCATCTGAAAGGAGCTGACCAGGGGTCGTTCGTCAGCCGTCCTTTCAGCCTCGTGACGTCGTTCAGGGGACTGTGCCCGGGCAGCGTCCCGAGTAAAAACAGCTCAGTGATCCAGCCGGTCCAGTTGTCAACTTTCTGCAATGACTTCATGGGGCGAGGGGGAGTATATCCCAAGGAGAATCCTCGGTGCAATGGGTGGATCACCCCAACAAACCGCCGATGGGCTTGCCTAGTTGACTGGGTCTTGAAGCACTGTCAAAGAGAGCTCGAGGACATTGGGCTGTATGCCGCTGTCAGCGCGACCAGTGTTGGGTTGCCTCCTAATCCTAACATATTTCTGGCACTGATGGAGCGATACATTCCGCTCACTGGGACTTTCGCCACTCCACTGGGGGAGTTGGGATTGGCCCTCCACGAGATGGCAGTGATCTCGCGGCTGCCGATGGGGGATACCCCATATGAAGAGTACGTCCCCACCAATCGGGAGTTGGGGGATTCGGACTCTCGGGTGGTGGAAGTGTATCAGGAGCTGATATGCCATTACTTTGCATGCACCGCTTTTTATAACGAGCCTTCTGATTTGGCTCACACCACTAAGTGGACGTCCTACCTCTTCTTCCACTGGGCCAGGGCCGCCAAGCCGAAGAAAGTCTCGGGAGGCAAGGATGAGCCTATGAACTGTTTGGGCGCCCTCGGTGTCCATGTCGTCGAGGCTCTTATGGGAGATGCTAAGGCTCTAGATCAGATCCTTGATGACGGGGTAAGAAAGTATCCTGAAGGCACTAAGGCCTGCAGTTACTTGAGGCGCTGTCGTAGGCCTTTGTCTAAGGAAGCCCAGCTGGTTGGTTTCCTCTCCATATGGCTGCGTCGGGTAGTGGTGCCCGACACTGCATCTGCGGACCGTATTCACCAGAACATCCTGTAGCCTGCGGTGCGTCTGGTGTTTGGGGCAAGACTGGGCTTGCTCCCTGCTATGGTGTGTCGTATACAGGCTGGCCTGAGAGCCATGACTGATGGGCTGCTCGTCGATGAGACTCGGCGTGAAAGCTTTCCCCGGGTGGAATTACCATACCTGTATTTGATGGGATGGTTAATTCTCCACAACCTCCGGGTGATGTCTCCTGGTTCTGGTAGTAGCTCGGTAGGTAGCTTCTTGCTGAATTACAAGGACTCTCCCTGGAATGTGAACACAGTCTTAGACTGTCGGTTGACCCTGAGTCGTAGTCACGGTTGGAAGCTCCTCTGCATTGTCCCCTCGGTACATTGCAATCAATCGAGGATTAGGCTGGAGGATTTAGGTGGAGAGAAGACCAATCTTTCTCCGAAGGCCTTCAAGTGGTTGATCTGTATCAGACCCTCCCATCTGCTATACAGAAGTGAAGATCATTGCTTCTTCGAGCCCTATTTGCCCAGTCGATTCGCCAGGCAATTTGGGTACGACCAGTTGTACGTGGGCAATGCCGTTACCAGCTTCAGGTCCAGGGGCAGACTCATTGATGGAGCCAGAGGATGGCGATATTTCATCATGGGATGCACTGGAGCAATCTTTACCGTGCCGGTCGTCACACCCTCCACGGAGCTGCGCATCTTACATTCGTATGCCCAGTTCTACGTGGCGGTTAACACCTTCCATCGTGACTTTGACATGCGTGGAAGTTTTAGGGTACCGTCTCCCACGCCTGGGGGAAGAGTCGAGGTCCCTTCGGTTTCTTCCGACGAGGGTGAGGAGTTCGCTACTCCCGACGAGCCGCTGGTGTCGGTGCCGAGGTGTGAAGTGCCTCTGTCTGCGGGGGCCTTGGTAGTCTCCGGGAAGCGAAGGGCTCCCGCTCCCAAGGAGACTTCTCCGCGCAAGAGGAAGAGGACGGTCAATCGTTCTCTGCGGATTCCTAGTTTTGAGGCTCCTAGAGAGGAGTCTGTTGTTTCGCCTGTCGAGGATGTTTCCCTAATCGGAGGTTCCTTGCCTTCTAGAGAGGGACCCTCAGTTTCGGCTGGCGGTGCCGGAACACTCTGTCTTGAAGCTGCCGTTGCTGCCACTGCCTCCGGTAGTGGAACAAAATTGCCTGCATGGCCTAGGCAGATGGGAGAATCTTTCCCTAGACCAGCAACGGATGAGACCCCTGTCGTGCCTGTGAGCATGCCTGACGAGGTTCGAGCTGACGAATCTCGACTGCGTCCTGGTGGAGGCATGGTAGAGCTCCTAGCGATGTCGGTTGGCCTACCCCCTTCTCCAGGTATGACAGTTCGCATTAAGTCATTAAGGTATGATTTAGCTACATCGGCTGCGGATGCGTCGTATATACCGCCGGCTACGGGTAAATGTTATCTTTATGTCTCATTTTTAGAAAGAGTACCATTATATTGATATCAACTTTCTTGTCCTCTTCTCAGGGGATGGCGTCCGCGGGGAGTATAGCTTTGAAGCGCCTTCTGGCTCTGTCCCGGGCGATGACACGGAGACGTTTGATTTTGAGGAGGAAATATCCTGGGGGCCGGCTCGCCTGTTGAAGAGGCTCTGAGATCCCAAGACGAGGAAGAGCCTGCTATTGCGGCTACTTCGGCTATTGTAGACGCATCTCCTTCGGTCGCACCCCCTGTCGATGCGACGGTTGTGACCACTTCGTCTGCGATCATTCCTGGAGAGGGATTCGCCAATGCTGCGGCTACTCCCGGCGCCCAATCGGATCTAGCTGCGCTGACCGAGCAATATACCAGTGTTTTCTATTCTACTTTGAAAATGCTGACACCAATGGTGCTGAAGGGGAATCTGGACTTCGAGCGCCTAAAGAAGTCCTCTCGGATTCCGATAGAGGCGATCCGGGACTTCGACGGCACCGGGCTAGCTGATGCCCTAGAGGTGATGGTTAATGGTTTGGAGCAACCCATTAACGAATATATGCGGCTAACTCGGGGCGGCATTGAAGCTGAGGTCCAGTCCAGATACGATACCATGACTGCGCGGTTTGCCAAGAATATGGAAAGCCTGAATAAACTCGTTCAAACACGCCAGCTGGAGATGGACGAAAGAAAGACCGTCGTGGAGGAAACCCTTGCTCTTCAACTGCAGTGCCAATCCGAGCATGAAAGGAACATAACGAGGGCCCGCAAGTTGAGAGAAGAGCTCGCTCAGGCGGACGAACGGGTTTCTCAGTCGTTGGCCGGCCTAGATGAAGCAACTGGTCGACTGAGCGCAGCATGACGGGATCTGGATCGTGCAGAGGCTGCCCGTGCAGGTGTTCGTCGGGCGAGGGCCGAGCTGTCCCTTATGGGGAACAACGAGGCACGGCTGGAGCAGACCCGCGCTGATGCCTTGGTTTGCAGGGATGAGAGGATAGCTGCACTGGTGCAGCAGATTCATGATCTGACCGCTCCCCCACAATGATGTACCCTTTCTTGCTCTTCAGTGTAATTCTGCTCTTTAGGAATAAATAAAGCTACTCTTTTCTGACTTTGTGGACCCATCATTTTGGAATGTAAATGACAGGTTTGGACGAGAGTGATATCAGAGGTAGTATGGACGTGATAAACTCTCGGTAAACTTTAGCAGGACATATCTATTCATAGGTCATACGGATATAATAGAATATGCTTTGACTAAGGCTTGTAGGCAAGACACTATCAGAGCTAATATGGACACGATAGACTCTTGGTAAACTTTAGCAGGACATCTATTCATAGGTCATACGGACATGATAGAATGTGCTTTTGGCTAAGGCTTGTAGGCAAGACACTATCAGAGGTAATATGGACATGATAGACTCTTGGTAAACTTTAGCAGGACATCTATTCATAGGTCATACGGACATGATAGAATGTGCTTTTGGCTAAGGCTTGTAGGCAAGATACTACCAGAGGTAATATGGACATGATAGGTATTGCATTTCCAAATTAGTCGAACGTATCTATTCAGAGGTTATATGGACATGAAAGAATACGACCCAACTAGTTTTGTTTTGGAAGTAGTTTCGTCAGAGTTGAGGTTTTCGCTATATTCTACCTGAGCAGAGGAGATTAAGCATAGTACCTTTTTAGGAATTTGCCGTTGATAGGAGCCATCAACAGGTCGCCATTAGGCTGGGCTAACCTGTACGCGCCGTTTGAGAACGTTGTCTCGATCACATAAGGGCCTTCCCACTTGGGCTAGAATTTGCCTTTACTTCTGTGAGTAAGAATCATCGGCCTTCTCACGGCTAAAACTAGCTCGCCGACTTTGAACACTCTTTCCTTTACTTTGTGATTGAAAGCTCTGGAAATGCGTGCTTGGTAGAGCGCGATGCGCTGTTGAGCTTGGAGGCATTTCTCGTCTAATCCTTCTAGCTCCTGAAGCCTTAAAAGGTCATTCTTTTCTTGAGTCAGCTCATTAGCCACGGCTATCCTGAGTGACGGGATCTGGATTTCAATGGGGAGAACTGCTTCGCTCCCGTAGACCAGTGAGAATGGAGTACAACCTGTCGGTGTTCGTACCGTTGTGCGGTATGCCCAGAGACATTCGCCCAGTTTCTCATTCCAATCTCTTTTGTTTGAAGAGACGAACTTCTTCAAGAGTTTGATAATGGTTTTGTTGAAAGCTTCCGCCAAACCATTAGCAGCCGGGTAATACGCCGTAGAGGCAATATTATGTATCCGATTTTTATCGCAAAATCGATGAAATGCTTGGCTGATGAACTAAGGCCCATTGTCGTGAATTATCCTTCGAGGTACCCCGAAGCGATAAATGACGTGATGCTTGATGAAGTTGATCACATTAGACGCTTTTACTTCTGCAAGAGGGATCGCCTCTGCCCATTTGGAGAAGTAACCCGTGATGGCCAGTATGAACTGGTGACCTCTGGAAGAAGACGGGTGAATAGGACCGATGACATCCATACCCCATGCTTCGAAAGGCCAGGATGCAACCGTAGGATGTAGATATTCAGACGGCTGATGTATGAAGTCTGCATGGACCTGACAGGCTCTGCATTGTCTTGCATAGTTGATCGCGTCTGTGATCATAGTGGGCCAGTAATAGCCCATTCTCCTGATACGATCCTGTAGCTTAGGACCGGGTTGATGCGCCCCGTATACGCCGTCGTGAGCTTCACGGATAATCTGCTGTGCTTCGTCGTTAGATAGACATCTCAATAGCAGTCCGTCGTAGGTCCGGCGATATAGGCATTGTGAAGATGCATCGAAGTAGAAGCGTAAAGATCGTCTCTTGACGGATACTGCTTCTTTAGGGTCCTCCGGCAAGATTCCGTATGCCATAAAATCTATGAAGGGACTCTTCCAATCTCTCGTGGGAGGATTGGCGTGCACAGCGTAGCTGCGTTCTATGTGAGAGTTGTTCTTTACACAGAATAAATCTTTGTTAAGAAGGATTACCGAATTCTGCCTTCTTATAGGAGTAGCTAGATCCGCGGCTAGACTGGCTAGGGCATCGGCTTCGAGATTCTGGGATCGAGGTACATGCTCCAGGAAGAACCCCTTGAATGTCATGGCTATCTCGACTGCTGCTTGGTGATAGGTGATGAGGTCCGGATTCCGGACTTCATATATTCCCCTGACTTGATTGACTATAAGCAGAGAATCCCCGAAAGCTTCCAGAGATTCGACCCCCAGCTCTTGAGTGACTTGGAGCCCGATTAGTAGAGCGTTATACTCTGCCACGTTGTTGGAGCAGGGCTCGATGAGAGAGTATGCTCGGTAGATGACGAGTTTGTCGGGAGTAACCAGGACGATTCCTACTCCTGAGACTACTTTTCCCCTGGGACCAGCTCTGGAGGGACCATCGAAGAATAGTTGCCATACGTCACTTTCCATCACGGAATTACATTCTGCAACTTCGTCAGGGATGTCCTCGTACAACTTGGAGGTCTCCGGGATTGGATGAGCGGCTAGGAAGTCGGCCAATGCTTGGCCTTTGATGGACTTCTGAGGGACGTACACCATGTCATATGGTGTCAACAGCATCGCCCAAGTTGCGAGTCGGGAATTAAAAGCACTTGGCTTACTCATCAGTACTCGAAGAGGGTTGATCCTGGAGATGATATGGATAGTCTGGCCGGTGACATAGTGTCGCGTCTTCTGGATAGCGAACATCAGAGCCAAGCATTCTTTCTCCACTGGGTTGTACTAGTGTTCGGCTCCGACCATCATTCTACTTAGATAGTAGATAGCCTGTTCATGCCCTACATCGTTCTTCTGCGCAAGAAGAGCTCCCAAGGAATGGTCCATCGCTCGAACGTATAGGAAGAATGGTCTTCCTATGACGGGAGGCACCAGGACTGGCGGTTGAGTGAGGTAGCATTTGATATCTAAACGCTTGCTGACAGGCTTCGTCCCATACGAAGGATACACCTTTCTTCATGAGGCGAGAAAAAGGCTGACATCTCCCAGAGAGGTTGGATATGAATCTTCGGATGTAAGCCAGACGACCTTGAAATACCCTGAGCTCCCTCAGGTTGTGGGGCGGTCGCATTTCTACGATGGCCTGGACTTTATCAGGGTCCACTTGGATGCCTTTGGCGGTAATGACAAATCCCAAGAATTTGCCGCTAGATACACCCAGAAAGGACTTTGTAGGATTCATCTTGAGTTGATGTTGGCGCATTAACTCGAATACCGTCTTCAAGTCTTGAATGTGATCATCTTTGAGGCGGCTTTTGACAGCTATATCGTCTACGTAACATTCCACTGTTTTGCGTAAATGCATATGGAATATGTTACTCATAGCTCGTTGGTATGTCGCCCCGGCGTTCTTCAATCCGAAGGGCATCACCGTATAGCAATATACCCCCAGTGGTGTTCGAAAGGCAGTATGCTTCTCGTCTTCAGGATGCATCTTGATCTGATTGTACCCTGAGAACCCGTCCATGAAAGACATGCGTTCGAAACCGCAGGTGTTGTCGATCATGATGTCTGTGATGGGAAGAGGGAACTCGTCCTTGGGGCAGGCTGTATTCAGATCTCGGTAATCGATGCAGATGCGTATTTTCCTATTTTTCTTCATGACTGGGACAACGTTGGTGACCCAGTCGGGATGTTGTTCTTCCCGGATGAAACCGCAGGCTATCAACTTCTTGACTTCAGCTTCAATGGCGTCCATCATATCCGGGCGGAACTGGCGCTGGTGCTGCTTTACAGGCTTCGACTCGGGCAATATGTTGAGTTTATGGGTAGCCACTTTTGGATCAAGTCCTGGCATATCCTCATAATTCCATGCAAAGACGTCGATGTATTCTTTTATCAGCTGAATAACTTCTTCCCTTTCAGTTGGGGAAAGATTGTTACTGATAAATATCGGCCTTGGTGAGAGTTCATCCCCAACGTCGATCTGGATAACTTCATCTTCAATGGGAGGTTCTCTCTGCTCGAAGCGGAACTCCCATTGTGTATCCATTTGTTGAGCCCAAGAGTCGTTCTCAAACGGCTCAGACTCTGGTTCGTCTACTTCAAAGGGATCTGTCACTACCATATTTACTGATAATGTTTGTTCGAGAGCTTCAGGTGAGTCGGAGGGCGACGAGCCATCTTGAAAGGAGGAAAAGACATCCTCGCTTGATTCGGAGGAGGCGGCATACCCTAACCCGAAACGGGTTTGCTGATAGCGGGGATTGCCGAACAGTGGCGTTCGTCTGCCTTTTCCGTAGTTGAGGCCTGGCTTCCGCTTCATGTCGTAGCCCATGTTTTGCATGATTCTCAACGCCTGTGGGCTGTATTGGTGAACCTGCATTCTCCCAGTATCGTCATCGAGAGAATCTTCCTGAACAGTCAGTTGATTGCGCACGTGGCCGAAGACTATTGTATGCTGACTGCTGCAGGTAGGCGGGACGAGGAAGATAGAGTCCTCGTGCGGTCCATATGTCATGACGGCATTGGATGATGATGCTACCTCCCATATGTACGGATGATAGGAATCTATAGCTGCCAAGAAGTTTTGTGCTATAGGTTCTATATCGTCATGGGGGAAGGATATATCTGTTCAAAGGTAAGATGGACATGGCAACTTTTTGTGGACTTAACACTACTGGTGTACTTTGGGGTAAGTACGAATGTTAAGTGTAGATGACAATTGATGATAATCGGTAGTCGAAAGTCTATTCAGGGGTAACGATAAACCCCTCTTTTCTTTTTTGGAAAACTTTTACTATATAGTGATTTTCTTGAGTGGGGATAGACCCGTAGGATCCACTGGGGAAACTTTTAGGGGTTCATCATCCAGTTTCTTTCTTGAGGGACAAAAAGGCGAATCCAGCTCATAGAGGTTGTTCCCTCGTTTATAGATGTAAAGTGATGATCTTGGCATCGATCAACTCCTGAATTCTTCTTTTTAACAAATAGTAGGCCCTCGTAGGGTGGTGAACGTACCGATGGAAGAGACAATAATCTGGATCATTGACTTTGCCGGCGCTCTCGGGGTATTTGATGTTGGGAACCTGGAGTTTGTTTTCTTTTACCAACATGTTGAAGATTTTGATGATGTCGTCTTTCTTGACGGAAAAGGCCCCTTTCGGTTTTTGGGATCCTGATGCCCGAGTCTTCTGATCTTCCGGGTGGACCGCCCTCGCTGTATCATATCTAGATTTTGAGAGGGTTCTACCCCCTGTCTTGTTGTTGTATTTGTTCCTAGGAGTTGGTTTGGAAGGACCTGCTTCCTGGTACTACAGGATCATCCTCTGGGAGTTTGGAGTGTGCAGGGGATGCAGGGTACCCCAACCCGAAACGAGTTTGCCGATAGTAAGGATTACTATGCAATGGTGTTCGCCTGCCTCTTCCATAATTGAGGCCCTGCTTCGATTTCAAATCGTAACCCATGTTCTGTATAATCTTCAGAGCTTGAGGGCTGTACCTGTGGATTTGCATTTTCCCTCCCTCAGACTCGCGAAGGTCTTCTTGTACAATCGGACCGCTCTGCCTGCAATTGAAGACTATTGGATGCTGGTCGTCGCGAGTTGGGGGGACAATAAAGGTCCCACTTTCGCATGGTTCATATATCATGATGACATTAGATGTTGACGCATCTTCCCACACGATCTCTCCCCATTTGACACCTAGGGGCTCTGAGGTCTGCTCACGACTCCCGTCTTTGTGTCTCTGGATCAGACGCTTATGAGGAGTTGCAGAAGGAGAAGGCGATGATTTTTTCCTTCTGATCCCATCAGCGGGCATGCGAAGGTTGGGCACCATGGTTCTCGCTGTGCCACCTGTGTACAACAGGTTGGCCACCTGGGTGGCAGATAACCCCCGGGGATGGCGTCTTTCTGCAACTTGAGCTTGCTTTACGCCGAGGCGTAACTTGGATATTTGCTCAGGCTGGCGTAAAGGTGAAGAGGTCCTCAGTCGGCCATTGGCTTCTCGCGTAATCCGGAGGGTCTGCAGATCGTCCCCTTGCTGGCGTAAAGGCCGAGAAGTTAAGTATTCTGCCGCTTGCTTTCCCTTGCGGAGATCACAGCGTTCATCTGGTTCCTCGTAGAGGTCAGATGTTGTCTTGCGTGCGGAGCGTGACTTGTACTTCCGATTTGGCGCCAAGGCACCATCAGAAGTTTTGTCTGTACCGCGCGTAGCGGGAGACTGGTTTCTGCGCGTAGAGCGCAGTGGATCCTTATGGGTTAGCACTGAGGCTTTGCCCGAAGTTTTGTCTGTACCGCGAGTAGCGGGAGACTGGTTTTTACGCGTAGAGCGCAGTGGATACTTCTGGGTTAGCGCTGAGGCTTTGCCCGAAGTTTTGTCTGTACCGCGCGTAGCGGGAGACTGAATTTTACGTACGGGGCACGGAGGGAGCAATGCTACAACCTCATTGGTCGGAGAGATCGGAGAGATCGGAGAGTCCACAGGAACGGTAGAGGATGTCTTGGGCATCCAGACCTTGCGCAGCTTCCTGTTGTCTTGGACGGAGAGAGGGTGAGAGCTACCCCCGGTTCGAAGCATGTCTTCATAGGCAGACTGGTCGAACTGGACGACCAGTGTCTTCTTCACGGTTCCTATAGGCACCGCATCGTGTTGAGCAATTACTTCCTCATCAGAAGAGAAAGACGTCCCCAGCAGAGTCGCCATCTTGTTTGTGGTGGAAAACGAAAAGAATGAAAGATGTATTCAAGATAGGGTTTATACGAAACCCGTGTTCTTTTGTTTACAAACAAACTTGTATAATGTAATCCTATACGAGGATGTGGGAGTACAATTTATTTAATCTGGGTATAAATTGCTATAGGTGTCTGATCTGCGGTCGATCACTTTAGCCCTTGGACCATACGATGATGAAGAAGCGCCGTAGAAGACAGGGAGCAGCTTCGAAGGTTGCAAAAGAGGGTGGCTGCACGATGCCAAAGTCGTCGATCCCTACCCTTTGCCTGAACTCCGGGTTCCTTTCTCTCTCGATCTCCTCTCTCCTTGTTTGATCTTCAATTATTTGACCTCTTCTCTGGATCTTCAATTGTTCGATCTTTCAATTTTTCGACCTGTTCCTCTGTTGATAGAGGTCTCTATTTATAGAGTTTTAGTGACAGTGACCACTCAGTTGGTGTAAATACCGAAGAGTGGACAATACAGTACCCTTTTACACGACGGTTAAAATAACCAATGCCTGCGTATGGATGATCTTTTGAATGAGCGTGTGACACGGATCCAACTAAGGGGACACAACGCGTACTATTGCTACGAATATCACGGTGTAAAAGCCACGCAGGTAGGTATCCCTCGTGTAGAAGAGGTGGGCGTAAAAGCCAATATCTGTCACCATGGCATAGAAGCCAGTAGGCATAGAAGCCGGGTAGGCGTAGAAGCTGAGAGAGCATAGAAGCTGAGGAGGCGTGAAAGCCGAGAGAGCATAGAAGCTGAAGAGGCGTGGAAGCCGAGAGAGCATAGAAGCTGAGGAGGCGTGGAAGCCATGCGGGCACAGAAGCTGAAACGGGCGTAGAAGCCACTGCGTAATGTGCTGAGGAGGCGTGGAAGCCGAGAGAGCATAGAAGCTGAAGAGGCGTGGAAGCCAAGTGGGCACAGAAGCTGAACGGGCGTAGAAGCCACCGCATAATGTGCTGAGTGCTGACGTGGACGTCTTTAGCCGGAATCACAGCTTTTGAAGATATAATCAAATCTCTTGTATTAAATGCAGAGATCTGCCACCATCTTGTGCATTAATTGCGAAGGCGTGTTTTGGCGGCCTGCCACCGTTCTGAGCATTGGGTGCAGGGACGTGCCTCGAGCCCTGTATGGAGAACAGCTTTTGACGTGGCAGTCTGTTTGTCTTCCGCGGGGCGTAGACGGTTCACGTCTGCCTGTGTAGAACAAGGCATCGTGCCCTCTTTGTATGCGTAAAAGTAGTTTACGCAAAGGGGATATCACTAAACGACGGTTCGGTGACTCTTAATCAAATCTCTTACATTAAATGCAGAGATCCGCCATCATTCTGCGCATTAAATGCAGAGGCGTGCTTTGAAGGTCTGTAGCCGTTCTGAGCATCAATCGCAGGGACGTGTCTCGGGAAACTGTCATCGCTCTGTGCACCAATCGCAGGGACGTGCCTCAAGCCCTGCACAAAGTGCAGCTTTTGACGTGGCAGGAGGTTTGTCTGCTGTGGAGCGTAAACAGCTCATGCCTGCCTGTGTGAAACAAGGCAGTATATCCCCTTATATATGTAAAAAGCAGTTTACGCAAGGGAGATGGCGGTAACTGACAGCCTGGGTTGCAGTGTCGTGCCATCATTATAGCCGTCGTCTGGGTAGCCGAGCCGTATCCCTTTGTCAGAAGCTTAGACGTCAGGTTCATTGCAGGGTCTGACAGGTTCATCTCGGAGAACACGAAGCGTTCCTCGTACGCTTTGAAGGCGGATGTGTTTTTACGTCATAAGGGCGACGAAGCCCTCTGTTTTGCGCTTGAGGCGTCCTGGACATACTGCACTTACGCGGATGGTCCTGAAAAGCTCTTGACTTGCATGTTTGATGGCTCTAAGGTCGTCTCTTATACGCTGCCCCGCACCAATAAGTTGCGTATAGTCATCCGACGTATTTTTCATGCTTCTACACCCGCCTTTCCGCAGTACGCACATTGGACAGCGGGCCTGGCCTACCTCTGCGGCTGCTGCTGGATATGTCCTCGAGCTGGTGCCTGGTGTTGCTAGTGCTGATATGACCTCTGTTGCTACTGAAAATGGAGATGCTTGGCTGGTCCCGTGCTACCACTCGCTCCTCCAAAAATATTGCGTCCTCTCTTGGGCCTGAGGTCTAAATCATCCTCAGGAATCTGGACATCCATCAAAATACCCTCAAAAGTAGCAGTACGATATCCAGAAGTATGAGACTTGATCTCTCTCATCAGCCCCTTTCTGAACTTCCAGACTCGATCTTCTGGGTCCCGAATCATCGATGGTGCAAAACGACTCAAGCGACAAAACTCTGCGACGTACTCGTCGATTGACATGTTCCTTGGACTATGTCATGGAACTAACTCTCCAAGGCTCCCAGGGCCACGTCGGAAAAGAACTTCTCCTTGAAAATCTTTTTGAAAGCCTCCTAACTAAGTCCTCTAATAGTAAGTCTCTTCTTCGTACGATACCAAGTCAACGCGATATAGAACATCTGGCTGTCGGCGGCCTCAATCTACAGAATCTCTGGAATCTGAGCCAAGCACAAGTTTCTCTCTATGTCCTCTAGCCAGTAGTCGGCGTAGAATATCCCCTCAACACCCTTGAACTCCCGAGGCATCATCCTCTTGAAGTCCACTATAGTGCCTGGTCTCTGTTGCTACTGCTGCTGG
This sequence comes from Iris macrosiphon, assembly GCA_036927795.1. Classification (NCBI taxonomy): domain Eukaryota; kingdom Viridiplantae; phylum Streptophyta; class Magnoliopsida; order Asparagales; family Iridaceae; genus Iris; species Iris macrosiphon. The sequence goes on along the minus strand of JAYESA010000044.1, from coordinate 457,092 downwards.
CCAGGATGCTGCTATGCGACTCTCTCCACTACTTGGAGAGCCACCTGATGAGCATTCTCTATGCTCTCCCTCATCAGCTTAGTCTGTGTAAACTTCCTCACCCAAAATAGGTATTTTGTGTATATTTTATATTATTATATTTATTATAGATGTTGAAGTTATTTAGAGCATTTTCTTAGTTAATTAGAAAATAATTTGTTTTAGTATATTTACTTATATAAATATTTATTTAGAATTATTTTTAGGCTATTTTAGATTATTGGAATTTTTCCATAATTTTTAGTTAATTAAAAACTAGAAACACTAATTTTCTAGGAATTGGAAGAATTTATTTTATGTTCAAAATTAATTAAAAATATCCCAAACTTTTATTTTAGGTTTTAAATAATAAAATATATTTTCTAGAATTTTTTGGGAATTTTTTGATTATTTTTAGCATTTATTTTGAGTTAATTATGAAAAACTGAATTAAAAACTAATTTCTGAAAAAGAAAACCCAAAAAGTAATTAATTCTGCCCAGTCAGCAAACAGGGGGCCCACCTGTCAGCCTCCAGCAGAGAACAGTGCCGGGCCCGCCTGTCAGTGACTGCTGAGTGGGTGCGAGCCGAGCCGACCTCGAGCCGAGCCGAGTCAGAGTTCGACTCGGACTCAGCTGAGCCGAGCCGCAGCGAACCCAGACCGTTAGATCTGAGCGGGCAGCGTCGGATGGCTGCCACGTGGCGCTATCTGAGCCGCGGCTGCTCTCTCTCTCCTCTATATATATAATAGTTTAGATATTAATTTCTAGGATTTTTCTTCAGCCGATTTTTGGAGAATTGTCATCTAGGGTTCCTTCATCTTCCAGAAGCCATTGCGCATAGCTCCGGACTCCAAACGAGGCCTAGTTTTTTTTTGTTAGAACGATATTGAGGTTAAATTTCTGATTATATAAATTGTTTTTCGAAATTATGAGTATTAAATTCTGGAAAATTCGTAGAGCACAGCATGTCTGAAAATAGATGTGTTTTAATGTTTTCGTGATTCCGGGAGAACCAGGAATCAGAATCATGAACCGTTTAAAGTTTCGGAAACCTAATGTCTAGATAATTGACATATGTTTTTCCCAGAATTTAATTCGAAGTATTTATATACTGTTAATTCTGTAGAACTTCTAGGTTAGAATTTAACCATCGGTGCACAATACAAAATTTGTATGTGCCATAATTCCCAAACGAATTTGAATTCGGATGAGCCATAAATTCCAGCATATTTTTGACGCTGAAATATACAGGAAATCATGCATGAAAGTTGAGTTTGTGTCGGTTGACTTTTCGGTCAACAGATTGCCTCGATTTGCGTGCCATGAGTCTCGAGTTGATAAAATTCAGTTTCTTTGGACAAAATTTAGGAATTAACATAAAAATCAGAATAATAAGATTAAAATAGGATTTTAGAGTAATTATTCCAGAATTAAATAAATTAAAATAAATTATCTTTTGACGTGATAAATTTGTAATACATAGGATATTGGATTTATTCTGCGCGACTTCTGGAGCAGGTTATTGGTACATCGCAGCTTCCTTACCAGGCAAGATACCTTGCCAAATTGTTTACAGTACTTTGCATGCTATTTATATTTCTGTTTAGTCATTGCCTGTGTAGTTTCGTTCAGTTATAGTCATTGCATGTGTAGTTAGTTCAGTCATTACTATATATATTAGATATATTGACACACACTTGACACCTAGTATCATGAGAGGACAATCATTAGGCGTATGGGCTTTTAACCACTCTGGTAAACCGTAGTATATAGTTCGCACTAGGGGCGTGTGTCGCGCTGGTCGCTACCCCAGAGGTATGTCGATTTCTGTAGAGTCGCGCTGGTCGCTACCCCAGAGATATGTCGATTTCTGATTTCCATTGGCGTGTGTGTGAGTTGTGAGGCTTAGATCGAGTAGCCTACCCTTGCCCATACGTCAAAAAGTTGTCCTCATTTGCATTCATATAGATTATCTTGTACAGCGTACTTATTTATTTTCAAATATTATGCATGTTTACTGTACTCAAATTGGCTCGTATTTTCTGTATCTTGTTGCGTCCCTCTGAGGACCTGGTCCTCTGCCAGGTGTATCTGTTCTTGAGTATTTGCAGGATCACAGATTTGGATGATTACTTGTGATCCGAGGATGTCTTCTCTTCGAGCTGTGATTGATAGCTGGTATTCTTATATTATGTTGTGGTATTGTACTTATATTGTATATACTTTTCTATTCGAGTTGGTAGTGGATTTGTTTCCATCCAACTATCATCCTTAGCTACTTATATTGAGATCTAGTTATATAGATGATGGTTATTTATTTATATTGATTTTTTGTGGATGAGATCTAGAGTATACCCTGTGACTTGTGACATATATTTTATACCACTTGTGGATTTAATATTCATATTTCAGCGTACGTGTGGATTTGGTTTCCATATATTGGAGTTGCCATATCCATGCGGCTGGCATGCTTACGTGTCCTAGTCCTACGTATTTTTGGGACTGGGGCGTGACAGTCTGCGCTTTGTGCACCTCTGTCTGCACCCTCTGTTCCTTAGCCTGAACTCGTTGAGCTTCTGTCGATGTCCTCTGAGTATCCACCATACCCTGGATCAATTGGAACATCTGTGCTCCGTCAGCTGGCACACCTCCTGAAAATAGAATCTGTGGTGGTGGAAAGTCCTCCGTAACAGCCAGGATAACCCTCTGGACAGGTGGGGGAGGAGGACCCCAAAAACTGTGAAAACTCCTATATGAACAGGTGAAGTGGGAGAAACAACTCCAGCTGTCTGGGTGATAGGTCAAGAGGTGGCAGACCTCTCGGAAGCTGTGGGTCCCAATCTTAGTGACCTAGTCTTTGGCGGCATCCTGAAGACAGATCGAAATAAGAAGAAATCAATTAAGACAAAAGATACGACATCATCAAAGAAGGACAGTAAAATTTAAAAGAAGCAATTATTCATAATAGCAAAAATAAAATTAGAAATTTTCTAGTTGTGATTGAGCATACTCTCATCTATACCCTATCTCATGTTCATAATAGTAATCTAAGTCTGAGCACTACTATGATACTGCACTAGTTGTGAACTAATCTTACTCTTCTAGAGTCGACTTGGATGGGCCCCCACTAAAATGTGTCACGATCCGCACCCAAAATTTGGGCATGAGCCGTGGGTACGTCCAGCCTACGCCACAGCATCGGTGGTAGAACGTTGTCTAGGTCTTATACTACCAATTCAAGTCACAAATAACATGTCAATGATCTCAACTCCATAAGGAGGACTATGAATATGTATATGATCATCAATTCATAAGGTACTCAATCACAATAACTATAAGAAGGTAAATTACACGATAAGATATGAAAGATATAAAAAAGTTCTGATATAAGTCTAGAACATAACTCAATTAACAAAATTCTAGAGTTTAGCTATCTCAACATAAATAAGGTCTCAACATAATACAATCCAAGTCTCAAAGTTAGAACAATCCAATACATAAATAAACTAGGCTAAGTGTTGTCTAAACAACTGTGGATGGTGTCTCCTCTATATGGAGTGGCTCCTCTGGAATCTCCGGGATGTAATCACCATCTACTCCTGGACCATAATGGGTGGGACAAAAATTCTCAAGATCCTCTAAAAAATATTATCCAGTCAGGATTGGAGCGAAGCACAGACACTAACAGCAATTTTAATTATATTGATAAGAATTATAAAACAGTGTAAGAAAATACATTATGGAATAAATATTGGAAGATAAGGAATAATAGAGAGACATGTAATCATCATATAGAACTAACTAGCAATGAACAGATATATGTGAATGCTAGAAATAAATATATTAAAATAAAAGAATAGAAATTCTAGCTAAGTGTTGTGAAATATCAGTTTGCGATGTGATTGGCTTGGGACTAGATCAGGCTTGTTATATATGATTGGCTATGATACATGTGAGGTCAGGCTAACCATCTGGTTAGCTATAATGCAAGCAAAAGTCAGGCTAATCATATATAAAAGTCTATGAGGCATGTAAATGGTCAGGCTACACCCTACGTGATGTTTGGGGTGAGCTATAATGCATGTAAAGTAGGGTATGATCACATAACTTGCTAATATTTTCTCCGTTCCCGGCTAGTACTATGGATTCCAATTATGACTTCTCATGACTGGTATCTATGACACTAGCATGTGTATCCACTGTGTCGGAATCAAGTATACACTACAACTAGAATCATAGTAATGATCAAAATAATAAAAACTGTCAGAGAATGTATTCGTCTGTGGTCTTTAGCAATGTGTGAGGATCGATGTCCAAAATAGAGTCACAAAGACCTAAATATGAATGTAAGTGTTAATGAGTAATTTGGAACATTAAACATGTGTAATTGACTCTAGGTTAGGTATTTAGGTCATTTCTAGGTCTCTTAGTTTCAGACTAAGTCAATACTAAGGTTAGAGTCCATATTTATCTATAGAGTTGACTTATAGGGTTAAACTAGCTAGTACTAACTAATACCAAGTTATCTCTAGGTATTTAGGTCATATATTAAAAAAATAGGGATACTAATCATTATACTATATATATAGACTCATATAAATATAAATATATAGTATCTCATATGATACCTTAGCTATAAACTCATTACCTTAGTTTAACTCAATACCTTGTCTAATATCCTAATTTACCTTGACCATTACTTGATAACTAGTGCCATATACCAATATCTACAATACCTTACTATTTGATATTTATATAAACTTATACCTATGATACTCCAACGCTCACTGCACTTATCTTGATACCATATGTAGGACCGTGTATGGCAACTCTAGAAGAGGTAAATAGAGTTATGTATGCAGCAGAATAAAATCACTTGTTAAAATATAATTCTATGGCATGCAATGGTGATCAACTAATAGCAGTTAGAATATATCTCATGTGTAAGAATACTACTAGCAGTGTTATGAATGTATACAACAGAGTAAGAGATAAAGCAAACGCAAACACCAAGATGTATACTGGTTTTCCTCTAAGAGGACTAGTCCAGTCCTGAGTACTCAAGCTCGGAGTTTTATCCACTATAATCACCAATAGTTAATCACAAGCTTTGATTCGAAGGCTTGCCACTTCTTTACACCAAGGTTTGATCCGAAGTCTCACAACTTCACAGCTTGATAGAGAGAGTAACTGTTGGAATAAGGCTCTTTACAACTTAGAAAACTTCTAGACCGAGATCACACTTGGTACTAGGAAGGCTAGGGAGTTGCTCTTTGAGATGAAAAGGTTAAGGCTTTAGGGGTTTACTGACAATAGGATAGAAGACTTAAGAATAGTTGAGCTGTTGTATTATTTTTGAATGAAGAATTCTAATCCTATTTATATGGTATAGGCAAACAGAATTCAGCCAGAATTAGGTCAGGGTTTATTTCAAATTTCTAAATGTTGGGCCAAAAAATCAAGAGCTTATTGAATAGGTTAATTTCATACCAAAAGGGTAACCAAGTTCGGTCCGAGTTCGGCCCGAGTTCTGTCTCTTAGTATGGTAGACTTTGTAAATAAATGTGGCCTGATTTGGTGGATAGGTTCTTTGGTTCATTTGAGTAGACTAGGTATCTAGGTATAGGTATTTGGGATTTGCCAGTGCGACTCAGCTTACATCAGTTCTAGACTCAAATAAATGAAAGATTATATTTGAATAGAAACCAATAGTTGTTGCAGAGTCTGTCTTTAGTACTGATAGAGTTGATATACTTTGCATCGAGTATTTGCTTTATCTGTGTTTTGGATCTGATTTATCTGATATTTGACAATTATCAGAATCAGGTTGACTGTGACAAATTTGTGTCAACACCATATCCCAACTGATCTAACACTGCAACCAGTGCAACACACACTAAAAACTCAGAGCACACAATTTTGAACGGTTATACATGTTCAATTCACTGAACGGCCCCTCCTTGTAGGCACAAGAGCAAGTTCAAGCCTACACCTTACTGTCTCTATCCCCATATCCTTGCACCATGCTGCCAACACTAAACTATCCCAACTTATTGTATAAAAGTGTAGCACTGCTACATATATGTGTGCCAGGTTCCCCATTCTCAACTTCAAGCACATCTGAACTCCTCCCCCCCCTCAACTTAATATACTATGGGCAATTACATAAACTTGTGTACAACAAATCCCCCCTATGGGAACTGCACCAATTCATATGCACATATATAAGATACTATCACTGACACTAAAGGTCAGATACATGAGACTGTTAATACCTGCACTAAACCCCAACCTTCCTATCATTGTTGCATCAATTATTGCAACCGCATACTTATGTTGCTGTGCAACTACAACAAGCTCTAAAACTTGGATTCAGACATCACTTCTTTCTTAACTCGACATTAAGACTTGATTTATCCCCAATCAACACATAGCACAGATTCAGATATCACTTATTTCTTAACTCGACATTAAGACTTGATTTATCCCCAATCAACACAGCACAGATACACTTCTCACATTGCATAGATACACTCGAGCACACAGGTTAGCTTCTAGACTGCACAATAAATTTTGTGTAAAACTCCAATCCACTGATGTTTCACTCATGACACTCCTCCAGCTGATACCTACTGTGTTTATGAGAACACTCACACGATACACTTACAGACACCATACACAACACACAACGCCCTCTCCTTACTGTTGTTTCTTCCTGGCTGACTGGAGCCCCAACAATACATACCCAATCTTCCCAAAATTGCTCATACAAACACTCAAACACTCTTCACTTACACACAGATATCACATGTTTCCCCTGTACTCTGACCAGGCTCTCACATGCACATCTAAAATCCTCACTTCTCATAGACACACACACGGCATAGACTCTGATCGTGCCTACTACACATGGCATAGACTCTGACCATGTCTACTTCACACGGCATAGACTCTGACCATGCCTACTACTATAACCCAATACTTTCCCTAGACAAATACACAAAGGGATACACAGACACATAATGTCAAACACCTAGAGCACAATGTTATGATACTCATGATACATATGATACACTCCCCAAATATCTATCACATGTGATACAACTACTCCAAATACATGAACCACATTCTAATGCACCAAATACAATATAAAATAATGAGGAATAACCCACTAGGTATTTTATCAAACACTTGGTGTGCCACCTTAGAGTTTTCACAAATGGACACAAAACTCAATGTAGCTTCCACCATAGGCCTCCTATGCACCTAGTTCTTCTTCCTATGGGTAGTCATAAGCCATGGGTGAATTCATAATGATCAAATGCACCAAAAAATAGAATTTAAAAAGAGATTTTTAGAGTGTTACCTATTGGGAGATAGATTTCCAATGTGGCTCCTTCAAATGAGCACAAGGATGAGAAATAAACACCAACCCTTAGCCAAACTCTCCTTCCACTAGACTATTACAAATCTTCAAGCCTCTAGCTTTTCTTGGAGATAAAAATGAGAGGGATTAGGCTTTGATTTGGAGGAATTTGGTGGAGAAATGAATTACTTTGGGAAAGAACTCAACTTAGGATATTTTATGAGCTAATGAATGAATTAGAGGGAGGCTCCGTCTCTCCTATATAGGCCGACCACATAATCTAGGGCTTGGCTAATACACAATGTCCTAAATGCCCCTATGGGTTGTTATCAAGAGTTATTCAAATAAGTAGAATTTTTATCCCAAGTGATGGTTTAACAAATTTCTAATTAAATAAAAAGGGATTAAATAGTGGGTCTAAAAATGTCTAGTCTAAGGTTGAGTCTAATGGTCACATCAAGTCTAGTCCACTAACCCATATCATTAATACTAATAATACAACATATTATGTAACTACAAACACAATATATATAAATATTGCAATTGACAACAATGTTCCTACTTTAGAGATGTGGTAGTGACACGGTTACCCCTTGCTAAGATGTGAACCGTGTGTAGAGGTTCACTATCCTCTTGGAAAGATGGGTTTTCATAGAACAGGGGGACTGCTAGCCCTAGCTCTGGCTGAAGCTTGATTCGGGGAGGCATAGCTAGCCTAGTTAATCTGTCATTTGTGTGCAGCGGTTCACTGTCCTCTTGGAAATATAGATTATTATGGAACACCGGGGGACTGCTACCTCCAGCTCCGGTTGTAGCTTGATTCGGGGAGGCACAGCTAACCCCAGCCCTTGTTTTCGAGCGTGTACCTTAAAATATCCCCACTACGGGTACCTACTTGCTATTCCTCGGACAGCTTCGCGGTGTGCTAACCGACGCCTTTAGATTAAGCGGGAATTTTTTAAGATTTTCTTCATGAGAGAAGACCTCCATGTAGAGCAACACGAGGCTACGGGCAGTTTCTCCTCATCATGTATAGGTTTTTGAAGACACTGTTGGGTTGGCATCGTGGGTTGTAGTCGTTGGAACACCGATTGTCTGGCTGCAGAAATTGGTGCTTTGGAGCAACAATAGTTGATGATGATATTGGTACAAGTGTGTCTTCCAGAGGACACATCATATGCGAGGGTCACCTCTCTCGTCTTACGCTTGTGACTAATTATTTTGCGTAAATCAGACGATGGAAGCTTCACTTTCACCCCCATTTCATGTGCTCGGGTGAGCTTTGCGTATGAAGGCGAGAGTGGTATATTAGCTCCCTGACCCAGTTCTTCCACAGAAACTGCAACTGGATTATTGATGGAAGACTTAAGGCAAGATGGATCCACTACATGCACACAGGTAGCCTAGATGCATGGGTCTGTTATCTCAAAATTTGTTCCCCGACTTGGTTTAGGTGCAACTACGGCATCCAAATGGGTTCGAGAAGGCTCTAAGGGTCGACCCACTTCCGGTGTATGAGCACCTGGGTCTGCCCTATAGAGTATTTAATTAGCAGCACGTGTCACAGAAATGGCACAAGCTTTTGGAGAGATGACGACGCATAGTATAGGTAATCCAGGTTAGGGATACACGAGCCTTTGTTAGCAGGAGCCTTGATTTAAGGAGGTTCCATGCGCTTGTGATTAACGTATCTTTTTTGGCCTAGACGGCATTGCGCGCACGCATCGTAGGACTTGGTGGGGCTTTTCTCGAACGCAGCTTTAGAGACGGAGACAAGATGCGTGCCAACCTTATATGCACATGCGGGAAAGTTTGATGGCACTTCTGGAGTGGATTTAGGGTTCAGCACGATGGCCTTAGCAACCCACATCCTTCGAACTTTTTGAGGTCGTGTTGGCCTCGGTTAGGTACTCGTCTTGTCGGTGTAGTACAGGTTAACCGCTGGTGCAACTGCAACGTGGGTTGATGATGCATCGGATACCGACTTCTGGCTTGGCACAGTGGCACTTGTCACGCCCCAATCTCCCGCAAGCTCAATAGTCCCCGCTGAACGTGAATCACCACGTTGCAGCTCTCCCACAGGACAATCGTTCTCATCGGGACGTGATGCCGTACGAGCCTGGAGTTGCGCTCGTACAAGGCGATGTTGTCAAACACCAAATATTATCATCGAAATAACCAAGTTGCAGCGGAAGTCAAGTATTGTGTACCAAGCACACATCAGAGTAATACGCAGCGAAGCTCACGATAGGGTCCAAATGAAATACCTCATCGAAGGCAATGCCACAAAGACGATGCCACAAAAGCGATGAAATACTCTTGCTCTTTTCTCTAGCCCACAAAGGTACTTACAGTTCATACATCATGTCTCGTATATCCAAGCAGCGCCACTACGCCTGTGTACCTGAAATAATGCCCACAAACGTGGGTCAGTACACAGCCGTACTGGTGAGCGGGGTAACCCACTCGTCTAAACCGACACTAAGTAAATAGTGAATGGAAACAGTTATATGGTGATATTTCTAGTTGAATCCTAGATTCATTTCATGGCATAGGGATGACATGTTAAAGAAAGCTGTAAAGCAGTTTAAGCATGCAAGCATTCATCTCAAACCAAACGACAAGCAATATATAACCAACTCGAAGGAAACTAGCATGCAAATCATCTTGCTCAAGTCCAAGCAACACGATAACATGTCGAACCATTAACCAAGCCTCATTATCCATTCTCAACCAACAGTTACAATCAAATCTCATGGTGCACACTCTTGCCGAGGCAAGGTGACCGCGCCTACACGAAAGCCAAACCAACAAAAGAAAAGCAAGCCATCACTAATCTATATGAAGTCATTGGCCAAGCCATAAAGGACTTTGATCGGACTGATCAAATGCGGTTCTATTCGAAACAGCGCTAAGTAGCTAACCCACCTGGATCGCATCCAACCACTGGCACCGCGCCCAAGACGCATTACCCAGTTGTCTCTTCCATGGCCGAACGGTCCCGGTGCCCCGGAGAATCCCGTTCGAGGAGACCAAACCCTGTGCAATACAGGTTGTCTGTGACATGCAGACACCAAGTAGGTATGACGAGAGGATCGAACATTCTCGCCCCACTAAGCGATCCTAGACTCGTTCCATGAATTATCCAACCAAAATATCCATAACCATTCTTCCAACATATTGTCCAAGGCAACATTTCTTAAGTTATTCCCATAGGCATAATGCCTCTTCTCAACACAGTGTTTCCAATAGGTGCAACATCCCACGCTCAGGATAAATCCTATGGCACAATGCCCCAATAGTGGCACAATGCCCTCGCCGATGCAGTTGTTCGGTTTCGAACCACAACTGCTCGCTTTGCAAGACAAAGCGACCAAGTGATACTCGTACACGGATGCACGCTCGCTCGCCCGAATTCTCGATATTTTCAATGCCTCAATGTATCATTCCAACCGTCCAAGCATAATTCCAATCATTCAACCAACTGCCTCAAATGTAAATAATCCAACTCTAGCTCCAACTATCCAACGCGCAATCATTTAAGCCACAAACCTATCCAAGCAAACGACGTACACTCTATGCACGCCTCAGTGTAGTGATTCCCAATGTTTCAGCCCAAGTGTTCAAGCCTTTTACGTGTTTTCCATATTATTAGGCATGAAGGAGTAGAGGAGAAGGGAAAGAGCCCACTCACAATGTTCGAATCTGTTAAGCATCCTGTCCTGCCGATACGGCCAATTCCTTGAACTCGTGGTCCGATGCAAGCGCGATCTACTCAACTGGTATGACCGTGCGAGCAGGCCGTGCTCTACAAATCATCCGACTGATCGGACTAAGGAAGATGGCATTATCATTCCAACTCAGCTATCTCAGTACTGCTCTGAACGAATACCTGTTTTCCATCGAACCCGCTAGCCATCTGCACATGAAACAACTCAATCAATACTTCTTCCCAAATCTAACAAATCAAATATAACCAGCATTTGTTTCATTCAATCCGACTCAGCGTAACGCACCGTGTGGTGGCGGGCATTACATAATATACCACTTAGAAATCAGGTTCGTCCACGAACCGTGCTGGTACTCATTTCTATCACATGCCGTATGTCTAATTCCATAACTCTGCTCTACGCAGCTCTCATATTCACGATTCTGACTCAACATCTCGCTCTGCTGAACGCTCGTACAAATTTTATGAATTCCCACATCCTCCTTGCAGCTCAACACGAATTTCTCGTATCGCTTAGTTTTGGATCGTACACATATTTGATGCGTCCCTAAAATACATGCATTTCAGCCGAGCTTTGCGATAGCAAATTTGAACAAGTTACAAGGGTATCTTTATCTTCGAGGCATCCATTTGCTTTACTCCCAATCAAACCAATCTGATTTCCATTCCAACATATTCGCTCAAGCACTAGTCTCAAATATGCTGATTTTCCACCGTCTCAATCAGTTCGTGTTCTAACTCAATCCATCCAACTATTTCTGAAATCCGCACTAGCAACATCTCCAAATATATATCTCATGCACTGAAAGATAATCACAACTGATACTACCCCAACTAGGCGACTTACCCAAATATCAAACCTTCCTTTTAGATCATCTCAACCCAACACATATTCCTCAATCTCAATACCTCGCTGGGTGAACATCTATATTGAGGTTCGTGTGATCCACAAAGATTTCGCCGCCACGCCAAAGGGATAGTGTCACCACGATTTCAACGTGGACACACTCGCCATAATTCCTAGGTTGCGCATAGAATAGTTCTTCGCGCTGCTTCCACTGCCTCGAAGCACAGGATATCACCTTTGCCTTCCGAATGAGCACGCTTCCCAGACTAAGCTCTGATGCATATTGTAAATCTGAGGCACATTTGTCCTTTCCAGTATTCGCAAAGATTTGATCTGAACGAGCCGCTGCTTTAACTTCATGAGCTAGTTTCACAGTCGTCAATTCATATGAATGCTATTCCCTTCCAGGGCACGATGAGTCAGAGGCGATGCCATCGATAAAAATCTGCGACTCTGAATCTCATCAGTTGACTTAGGCCAATCCCACCATCGCTTCGGTCTTCTGGCTGCTTCTTCAGCTGAAGGCTATCCCAAGGGTCTCTAAAAAATCCAACACTCAGTCGATAAGCCAAATCTCTAACACACACATTACTCACAAGTACCCTCGACGCATTCCCAAATACGCCGCCTCAAGGGTCGTTCTATGGGTCTACCATATTCATATCTGATTCAGCGGACAAGTCGCTAGGGTCAGCTGTCCCGAAGCTACGCTTGATAATTGTAATCATCACGATGGACAGTTACTATAAACCATGTTATATCTCATCTGCAAATCCAAATCCAAATCCAACCATCATCCGAGCGAACTTCCAAATCCGAGCACTGCGCTCGTTGAAACCGTCTTCCATCAATCCGTCGTTCTGCCCTGAATCCATCAATTTCCGAATTGTCATGCTCGTCTTCTCGCACTACCACTTACAATAATTTCCGAAACCAAAGACTTGCTCCAATTCTTATCTGTTTGCCACGTTCCATAATGCACGTTCAACTTACTCGAGCAGCACAGTGATTCGCTCTGACGTTGCTCCACGTTTAGCTATCTTCAAAAGTCTGTCCACCACAATCCTTGCCTCTCGTTTGTTTCCATAATCCGTCCACGTCTTTCGAAGAATCCGTCTACCATCATTGCACCATTTTGCCCAAAATTTTACTTCTGCTAAACCTGAGTCAACTTCGAGAGCAGCAATATCCAAAATCCTTCCAGTACGTTCAATTTTATCGTATTGTCCCTCCAAACCAAATCGTGTTTTGTTGCTCAACCAACAGCTCAAATGTGTTGCCCAAAAATCGTAGTTCGTGCTCGCTATCCTTCAATTCACCCATCGCTCGCTCAAGCGTAACCCAACTGTTCATTCCGATCTCGTCCATCTCTTAAGCCCAATAATACTTCCATTTGCACGAGAGTCCGTTCTCGATATGCTCAACTCAATATTCGTTTGCTCCATTTTTTATTCTTCCCAACTCAGCCGATGTGCACTAACCAACTTACATTCATATTACCCGAATCCGTTCAGGCAATTTCCATTAAGGTCTATCCAAAATATTTTAATGCCTTGCTCACTACGTGGTATCCCATATACCACTCCGAATCAAGTCGCTACTCGCGTTATGATTCCTTGCACCGATCCAAGATCCGTTCGAACCATCCCTCATGCGTGATCCTGCCATCCCTAACTCAAGTCCGACACAAAACTCAGCCAATTCTTTAACCATTCAACCATTTCCATCAATCTCGATAGGCAACTCATGCAAGGTTCCATTATTGATGCTTTCAGCTATTCTCAAACCGTCTGATACATTCGCAACACGAGCAACCCGTGCAACGATCGTATTCCAAGTAGTCCAATCCAATACCCAACTGTTCCACTCATTCGTTGTACGAGCAACTCGTGTAAACTTATCCTAATATTCTCAAGCCAAACTCAAACCTGCTCAACCGATACGCCACAGCCAAAATTCTAACTTCTATCCAACACATTCGCTACACGAGCAACTCGTGCAACGATCCATTCTCATCGAATGCTTCTACTCACAATATGCCGCATAACCAAATCTCATATGCCAACCAACTGATCCACTGATGCAATCAGAAACTCCCAAACGACAAGCCAAGCCAACCCAACGAAAGCTCACAACTTGTTGCACAAATGCAACAACGTCAACCAACTGCTGCACGAATGCAACAACGCCTAACGAGGCTAAGCGATCCTACGAAAACCAACCAAGGCAACCCAACCAAGAATAATATGCAGCTAAAACCAGCAATATATAGACTTATTGCATGAAACATCCGATGCGGCACTGAGTAGAGTCAAGAGCTAGACGACACGCGGAAGCTATTTAGAGTATGTGATGAAGCGAAGGACCAAGTCCGAGAAAATGAACCAGGCGCTCTGATACCAATTTGTCACGCCCCAATCTTCCGCAAGCTCAATAGTCCCCGCTGAACGTGAATCACCATGTTGCAGCTCTCCCGCAGGACAATCGTTCTCATCGGGACGTGATACCGTACGAGCCTGGAGTTGCGCTCGTACAAGGCGATGTTGTCAAACACCAAATGTTATCATCGAAACAACCAAGTTGCAGCGGAAGTCAAGTATTGTGTACCAAGCACACATCAGAGTAATACGCAGCGAAGCTCACGATAGGGTCCAAATGAAATGCCTCATCGAAGGCAATGCCACAAAGGCGATGCCACGAAGGCGATGAAATACTCTTGCTCTTTTCTCTAGCCCACAAAGGTACTTACAGTTCATACATCATGTCTCGTATATCCAAGCAGCGCCACTACGCCTGCGTACCTGAAATAATGTCCACAAACGTGGGTCAGTACACAGCCGTACTGGTGAGCGGGGTAACCCACTCGTCTAAACCGACACTAAGTAAATAGTGAATGGAAACAGTTATATGGTGATCTTTCTAGTTGAATCCTAGATTCATTTCATGGCATAGGGATGACATGTTAAAGAAAGATGTAAAGCAGTTTAAGCATGCAAGCATTCATCTCAAACCAAACGACAAGCAATATATAACCAACTCGAAGGAAACTAGCATGCAAATCATCTTGCTCAAGTCCAAGCAACACGATAATATGTCGAACCATCAACCAAGCCTCATTATCCATCCTCAACCAACAGTTACAATCAAATCTCATGGTGCACACTCTTGCCGAGGCAAGGTGGCCGCGCCTACACGAAAGCCAAACCAACAAAAGAAAAGCAAGCCATCACTAATCTATATGAAGTCACTGGCCAAGCCATAAAGGACTTTGATCGGACTGATCAAATGCGGTTCTATTCGAAACAGCGCTAAGTAGCTAACCCACCTGTATCGCATCCAACCGCTAGCACCGTGCCCAAGACGCGTTACCCAGTTGTCTCCTCCATGGCCGAACGGTCCCGGTGCCCCAGAGAATCCCGTTCGAGGAGACCAAACCATGTGCAATACAGGTTGTCTGTGACATGCAGACACCAAGTAGGTATGACGAGAGGATCGAACATTCTCGCCCCACCAAGCGATCCTAGACTCGTTCCATGAATTATCCAACCAAAACATCCATAACCATTCTTCCAACATATTGCCCAAGGCACCATTTCTCAAGTTATTCCCATAGGCACAATGCCTCTTCTCAACACAGTATTTCTAATAGGTGCAACACCCCACGCTCAGGATAAATCCCATGGCACAATGCCCCAATAGTGGCACAATGCCCTCGCCGATGCAGTTGATCGATTTCGAACCACAACTGCTCGCTTTGCAAGACAAAGCGACCAAGTGATACTCGTACACGGATGCACGCTCGCTCGCCCGAATTCCCGATATTTTCAATGCCTCAATGTATCATTCCAACCGTCCAAGCATAATTCCAATCATTCAACCAACTGCCTCAAATATAAATAATCCAACTCTAGCTCCAACTATCCAACGTGCAATCATTCAAGCCACAAACCTATCCAAGCAAACGACGTACACTCTATGCACGCCTCAGTGTAGTGATTCCCAATGTTTTAGCCCAAGTGTTCAAGCCTTTTACGTATTTTCTATATTATTAGGCATAAAGGAGTAGAGGAGAAGGGAAAGAGCCCACTCACAATATTCGAATCCGTTAAGCATCCTGTCCTGCCGATACGGCCAATTTCTTGAACCCGTGGTCCGATACAAGCACGATCTACTCAACTGGTATGACCGTGCGAGCAGGCCGTGCTCTACAAATCATCCGACCGATCGGACTAAGGAAGATGGCATTATCATTCCAACTCAGCTATCTCAGTACTGCTCTGAACGAACACCTATTTTCCATCGAACCCGCTAGCCATCTGCACATGAAATAACTCAATCAATAATTCTTCCCAAATCCAATAAATCAAATATAACCAGCATTTGTTTCATTCAATCCGACTCAGCGTAATGCACCGTGCGGTGGCGGGCGTTACAGCACTAACATCTCGAGTTCTGTGAGCCTTACGAGGTCGTACGGGCCTCATTGGAGAGCTAGGCTTATCCAGGATATCTTCAAACATCTGTTGGTCAAAGTGAACGACCAACATCCTTTGAGTCAAACCTAAATTGGTCACCTTAGTTTGCATCACCAGCTTCTCGTTGGAGGAGAAGCTCTTGTCCCCAGCATAGTCGCCATTTTTTTGAAATCGCAAAAATAGAGGTTTTAGGTGGAGGGTGTAAAACTCTTATTTATTACGAATTGATAAAGAGTACAAGAGAATCCCTATACAAGAGAATATAAGTACAAAAAGAAAGATCAAGACAAGTGTGACGGTGAAGATCGAGCACTACAGCAGCTCCTTTACTCCATTGACGATCCAGGACCAGGGAGGTTGGCAAGGCTTCTAACGGCACTCATGTCTTCTCCCCCTCTTTCACGTATGGATGTTGCCTCTATGTGTATCTCTTTTATGTGTAGATACGGCTGCTACTTGCATGTGGGAGAAGCCCACTATTTATAGCCTTAGGAAGGTTTTATATAGGCGCATGTACGCTCATACAGCGTTAAGGCTGCCATGTGTCAAGTCGAGGTTTGAGGTTGCTATCGCCTATAATACTCATGACACGTGTTATGCCCTTATTTGGATAGCTATGACTACACCTTAGGAATACTTTTACTTGGCGCATGAAGAGCACTTGAAGGGATAGTGGTGCATGACCCTGCAGGCAGATACTAAGATGCATAGTGGCGCATGGCACTACAGGCACATGAGACACTAAGATGCATAGTGGCGCATGTCACTGCGGACACATAAGACACTTCTTGGATGGTTGGCGCATAGAGCGAGGACACTGAAGCACATGGAGCTGGGTCACTGAGGCGTATGGCGCTAAGTCACCGATATGCATGGTGTACATTTTCTATTATTCTATAACTGTACATCTTGATTAGTCCGCTGGAGACAGGAGCGTATAATTTTAAATTATACATAGTACTTTTTGAGGAACTTGTCATTGATCGGCATCATTAACAAGTCTCTATTAGGCTTTGCGAGCCAGTATGCACCATTAGAATACACTAACTCCACAACGAAGGGGCCTTCCCATTTGGCTTAGAATTTTTTGGCCATCTTACGCGTCATGACCATCTGTCTTTGTCACGCCCCAGTCCCAAAATACGTAGGACTAGGAATACGTAACACGCCAGCCGTATGTATACGAACTCCAATATATGGAAACTATATACACACGTACGCTGTACATGAATATCCAATCCACTGTGGTAATATATGTCACAACAAGTCACACGCAGTTCTATATCTCATCCACAGCACAAATAATAGGATAATGAAAATCAATAACTGAATATCAAAGAAGCAGTCTCAAATAGTAATCTCAAAGTGTGATAGTCGGGTGGAAACAAATCCACTACAAATCGACTATAATAAACTACTAAAGAGAGAAGAGAATAAACTCTAATATAAGAATAAATGTCTAGAAAAGAATAGTAACTAAAATCTCTAAACAGCTGCAATGAACCACATATAATCAGAAGGTAAGATCGTCTCAGACTGATAGGTAGCGTCAGGTCCAGGTCCATACTCCTGCGGGTACTCCTGCTCATCTATATCTGGAAAGGGACCAGGTCCTCAGAGGGACGTAACAAGATACATAATAATATGTCAATAAAGTACTGAAAATAAACATCCATTGGGGTCGCCTAACCATCTATGTGAATGCAGTTTGAGAACAACTTTCCACCAAGTGGGCTATCTGGCTGAAAACTGGAATTGGCATGACTCTCTCGGAGAACCAGGGGCCTCAAAGGCATGTCGTCTTTTGAACGGCAGAGGCCCGCCAAGTAGTATAGGGGTCATCACCGCCCGTATCTCCAGCGGAGCTTCCGGGTGACAGAAGGAAAAGTGTAAAGGAGCCCAAATGCCTTACTTGTTGTTCTCCCCACCCAATGCTCTAAGCATGTCATGTCCATGACACGATAAACCTCTAATAACCGCCAGGTCTACTAGCATGCAAAGTTTCTATTGGTAGTTATCCCTATCCGTCGCACGACCTATACGTACCAGTGGCCAGCCGAATACGCAAGTCCGTGTCCTACATGTGACTCACACTCGTGTAAGAATAGTGTCATGGACAATGAAACATAAATGCCTCATGAAGATGGGGTAGTCTCATAAAGTAGGTCTAATGCATATACATAAATAAAAATATAGTACGACGACACCGTCGTTGCACCCAAGTTTTCTTGGACGCGCCGTTTATATAGCAGTTAAAATAAATGAACTAAATAAACAGAAAATAAATATGCATGCCTCATATGGAATGTAAATACAGTACAATGGCAATGTATACTTGTCTGGCAGAAAATCTGTAAAGTGTACGCGCCCAAATGTCAAGGACACAGAACCTGGAACTAAGGACTCCGAACAAACATCTTCGGATGCTGAAATAAACATCACCAACATTTCCGGAATGAGCAAAATAGCTAAAAAGTACATCCCTTTCGTCCAATTTGGACACAAGGGCAAAATGGTAATTTTGGGCAAAAGTGGGGTCCACGTGTGGCCCACTTTGCACCGAAAAGCGTGCCGAAGGTAGTAGTCTCTAAATGGGACAAACTATGGGTCAAACAACTCTAAATGTCAATACGAACCCAACGATATGTCCAAATGTGGAATCCGATGAGCCGAACACAATTTTGTCCAAAAAGTCAACTGTGGGGCCCGCCAATTTGCGATTTGGTCAACAGTCTCAGAATTACGTGAAAATTGGGTCACAGGACCAGCGCGTTACCACGAGTCCAGTGGCGCAAGTTTTGTCGCAATCTGACAAGCGTGCACAAAATACGCGCGAGTTCTACAAAAGTTGCGACACGGGGTGTGTCCGCGGATACGGCCTGATTCCGGTGCGCACACGCGTCCGAATCAGTCTCCAAGAATTTTTACGTGTCCGGTTACGCTGCGTGCACCATTCGGTACACTTGGTACATGGCGGGGCGGTCCCGTTTGGCGGGACGCGCTCCGTTTTCCAACTTTTGGAAATCTGGAAAAAGTAGGTTCGCGCAGTTTTGTGACGAATTTAATTATGTCCACAGCAACTAATAATATAGGGTTATTTAACAGAAAATAAACTAGTTCAAGTGTTCTACATGAATCATAAAGAATCGCCTAATTCGGATCTCTATGGTGGGAGATACGAACTCGGCAATATGGGTGGTCACCGCAGTTTTCTGCGATCCCAGAATTGGTCTGCTCTCGCCCACTTTGGACGCTGTTTTTCGCCTAGGGGTACACATTTTCCGAGGTTGGCTATAATACAAATATGGAAGAGGGTTAAGGGGTGAGCATACCGGTGAAGACGGAACGGCGTTTGGTTGAGCGAGTCGACGGGAAACAATTCCGGAGCGAAGGTGCCTCGTGTGGGAATCTGCAGTTCGCGAGGTCGGAGTCGTCGGGATGGTTTGGATGGATTGGCGGGGCTTCTCTGGCTGCGGTGACGGCTCTAGATGGGAAGAGGAGGTCTGGAGATTTTAGGTTAGGGTTTTTTGAAAGATAAATATATATATATATATAATATAATAGGAGAGAGAGGGTGTTTGGTTCGGCCAAAGGGGTCTGGGAACAAGCCGCTGAAGGGGTCGGGTTTGTCTTAGCAACTTTTGCTAAGTTGCTGAAGCGGAATGGTCATAGCAAGTTTGCTGAAGGGAATAAGGCATTTGCTATGGAATGGTTACTTAGTAGTTGATTTGTTATTATTATTATTATTTTTATTATTATTATTATTAAATTCTTATTTAATACTTCTTTTACTTTCTTTTCTTTTTCTTTCTAAATATATATATACATATATATACTTGTGTATACATATATATTATATATATACTCATAAAAAAATTCATGGATTAGAATAATGCACAATATTAGGCTAGCAACTGCTCAAGGGGTCTCCTACATGGAATAAATTCCGAAAAAATTCCTGATGGTCCCATAAGTCCTCTAAGTGCCCGAACACCTAACATAAAAATTATTAAAAATCTATTTCTCCTATGTAGACCTAATTACTACAATTTAAATAATAATTAATAAATAAAAAGGGTATATACAATTTTCTAGGAAGGGGGTTTTACATTCTACCCAACTTGTAAAAATTTCGTCCTCGAAATTAAAATTAAGCCACGATAGAATGAAAGGATGGTATAAGATATAAATTAACAATGTAATTTCATACCTTGGTCTGCGAATAGGTTCGGAAAACGCTTGCGTATGTCGTCCTCGCGCTCCCAAGTTGATTCTCCTGGCGCGCCATGCCTCCATGCTACGCGAACCAAGGGAATAGACTGGTTCCTCAACACTTTCTCTCGACGATCAAGGATTCCCATGGGTTGCTCTTGGTATGACAAGCTCGGCCCAATGGTGATCTCTGAATGGTCGAGAACATGACTGCTGTCTGCCACATATCGTCTGAGCTGTGACACATGGAATACGTCATGTACTCCCTCCAGTGAAGGTGGTAGCGCAAGTCGATATGCCACCTCTCCAACTCTCTCGAGCACGTCAAATGGTCCAATATACCTTGGACTCAACTTGCCGTATCCTCCGAATCGGATGGTGCCTCTGGTCGGTGATATCCTCAAGAAGACGTGATCGCCCTCTTTGAACTCCAAGGGACGACGATGAAGGTCTGCCCACTGCTTCTGCCTGTCTTGCGCTGCTCGCAAGTGTCCCTGAATCTTCTTGACTGTCTCTACAGTGTTGACCACCAACTCGGGTCCCAAAATCTGACGTTCTCCCACGTCACTCCAACACACAGGAGACCTATATTTTCTTCCATACAATGCTTCAAACGGAGCCATCTGAATACTTGCTTGATAGCTATTGTTGTAAGAAAACTCTACAAGATGTAGGTGGTCCTCCCATGATCCTTCGAAGTCTAACATGCAAGCCCTCAACATATCTTCCAAGGTCTGAATAGTACGCTCCGACTGCCCATCTGTCTGCGGGTGGTAAGATGTACTAAACTTCAGACGAGTACCAAGACTCTCTTGCATGCTCCTCCAAAAGTGCGATGTGAAGCACGAATCTCTGTCCGATACAATGCTGACTGGTATACCGTACAATCTCACGATCTGCCTCATATATAAGTCAGCTAAAGCTTCTGTCGACTGACCCACTCTAAAAGGTATAAAATGGGCTGACTTGGTGAGTCGGTCCACTATTACCCACACTGCATCTCTTCCACTTGGACTCTTCGGAAAACCCGTGATGAAGTCCATAGTGATGTGCTCCCACTTCCACTCTTGAATCGGAAGTGGTTGCAATAATCCTGCTGTCCTCTGGTGCTCCGCCTTCACTTGTTGACATACCAGATATTTAGCTACAAAGCGAGCTATCTCTCTCTTCATTCCATGCCACCAAAAGTGTTGTCGTAAGTCACGATACATCTTGGTGCCTCCAGGATGAATAGAATAAATCGAACTATGAGCCTCTGCCATCAGCTCCTGTCGAATCTCTCCATTTGGAACATAAAGACGATCACCACATCGTAATGTCCCATCCTCATGAATGCGCAATCCGGTCTGCTCTCCAACCTCTGTCATTTCCTTTAGTCTCCTGAATCTGGCATCTGTAGGCAAAGCTGCCTTAATCCTCTCTACCAATGATGATTGTACTTACAAGTTGTCTAGTGTCCCATCTGCTCCGGGTAGTATCACTTCAATGCCAAGCTCTTGCAAGTCCTCCAATAGTTCCCTCTGTGCTGTCAGAAAGTAAACTGCTGGCTTCCGGCTTAACGCGTCTGCTACCACGTTAGCCTTGCCTGGATGATAATGCAGCTCTATCTCGAAATCTTTCATCAACTCGAGCCATCGACGTTGCCTCATATTTAACTCCTTCTGCGTGAAGACGTACTTAAGGCTTTTGTGGTCTGTATAGATCTCCACTCGTTCCCCATATAAGTAATGTCTCCATAGCTTCAGAGCAAATACAACGGCTGCAAGTTCCAAGTCATGAGTCGGATAATTCTTCTCATGTACTCGTAACTGCCTAGATGCATATGCAATCACCTTGCCATGCTGTATCAATACGCATCCTAAGCCTTTTCCTGATGCGTCACTGTAGATCACATAACCTCCTGATCTTGACGAAATCGCCAATACTGGTGCTATAGTCAGTCGCTTCTTCAACTCTTCGAAGGCTGCTTGACACTCGTCAGTCCATATAAATTCTTGGTCCTTACAAGTCAAACGAGTCATAGGTGCCGCTATTCTTGAGAAGTTTTCCACGAACCGTCGGTAATATCCCGCAAGTCCAAGGAAACTCCTCACCTCTGTTGCTGATTTAGGAACAGGCCATGTCTCAACTGCTGAGATCTTCTCTGGATCAACAGAAATACCATCTCCTGTAACAATATGTCCAAGAAATGAAACTCTGTCCAAAAAGAACTCACATTTGCTGAGTTTAGCATATAACTGCTCTCTCCTCAAAGTCTCTAGAATAATCCGCAGGTGCTCCTCGTGCTCCTCGTGGCTCTTCGAATAGACAAGTATATCATCTATGAAGACGACCACGAACTGGTCCAAGTACTGGTGGAAGACTCGATTCATCAAGTCCATGAAGATCGCTGGAGCATTGGTCAATCCAAATGGCATGACCAAAAACTCGTAGTGCCCATATCTTGTTCTGAATGTGGTCTTTGGAATATCCTACTTCCGTACCTTCACTTGGTGATATCCCGATCTCAGATCTATCTTCGAGAATACTTTAGCTCCACTGAGTTGATCAAACAGGTCATCAATGCATGGCAATGGATATTTGTTCTTCACTGTCACTGCATTCAAGGCTCTGTAGTCAATGCATATACGCACTGACCCATCCTTCTTGGGTACAAACAACATTGGTGCTCCCCAGGGTGATGCACTCGGTCGGATGAAACCTTTCTCCTCTAGCTCTTTTAACTGTGCCTTCAGCTCGTCCATCTCCTTCTTCGCCAGTCTGTAAACATGCGATGCTATAGGTGCTGCTCCGGGTGCTAGTTCAATTGAAAACTCTACGTCTCTGTCTGGGGGTAGTCCTGGCAAATCCTCTGGAAAGACATCTAGAAATTCTGAAATAATAGGGTGATAGACAACATCATCCATTGCGAGCTGCATACCATCAAGGATTTCTGTGGATCCTTAGGCAAACTCAAGTTCAGGCTGGCCTGGTACCTTAAAAAGAATGCTTCCTCCAAAGCAGTCGAAGAAAGCATGGTACTTGCTTAGCCAGTCCATTCCAAGCACAATGTCAAAAGATGGCATAGGAAGGACTAAGAGTTGGGCATTCATCTCTCTGCCACGTATCACTATAGGGCCCGATCTACAAACTCGACTAACTGGTACAACTCCTCCTCCGGTAAGAATTCTAACACAACTAGATAATGGTGTAGAAGCAATGTTGTGTTTGGCAATAAAACTAGATGATATGAATGAGTGGGTGGCTCCCGTATCAAATAATGTCACAGCAGGAAAAGTAAAAGCAAGGGTAATACCTGCTATGACATCCACCTCATGATCCATGTCATCTACCTCCAATGCAAAAGCTCGCCCGTTCCTCTGCGGTTGTCCATGTCCGGTCCTCATATACTGCTTCTCCTGAGTGCGTAGCGGTGGTCCTCTCTGAAATCCTTCTGCTGCTGGGGGTCGGGGTGCTCCCGGTCCGGTCATCTGCTGGGCAGGCTTCGGTGCTGGAAGCGCTAGTCTCTGTGCTGGCGGTGGTAGTGTCAATGTCTGTTGTTTTGGACAGTCTCTCGCCATGTGCTGTCCAGAGCCACATCGTAAACACTGTCCCAAGCGGCCTCGACAATCTCTTAAAATGTGTCCGATTTTTCCATAATAATTATATTGGGGTTTCTCCGGAATCTGCTACGGTGCTGCTCGGTGTTGATGATGTTGTTGTGCCAAGGGACGTCTGATAGGTCCCCCCTGTTGTGTCCTGGCTGGTCCCTGCTGTATCCTTGCCGATCCTTGTTGTGCCCTCAGCTGACCTCCCTTTCCTCTGCTAATGGTTTCCTAAAATCTGGCCTCTGTCAGTAGTTCAGCATAAGAGACTCGGGACTGCGAGCTTGTATAATGTTGTAGCTCCTGGGTCAGTCCTCGATGAAATCTCTTAGCCTTAGCCAAGTCATTTGGTATCAAAGCAGCGCCATATTTGCTGAGTCGACTAAACTCGACATCATACTCGTCCACTGTTCGGTTCCCCTGCTCCAAGTAAAGAAACTGATCATACAAGGTGTCCCTGACAGTGTCCGGGAAGTACTTTCCCTCAAAGCACTCCAAGAACTGCTCCCAAGTCTGGTAAGTACCCAACTGGCGCTCCATGGATTCCTACCAGTGATGAGCATTACCATCTAGAAGCGTCCATACACCCGTCATCCATAGGTCCGTAGGTAACTGCGATGCCTCCAGTAGCTTCTGCGTGTGAGTGATCCAGTTGGTAGTCTCCTCCGGGCTCTCAGTGCCCTTGTACTGCCTTGCACCCATCTGAACAAAATCCTTTACTGATCCAACCCTAGCTCGAGGTACTGGAGCTAGTGCTTGGGCTGGTACAGTAGCCTGTGCAGCCATCCTCTCCAGTGCTGCCAAAAATTCTTGCCTCTGCTCGGCTGCCTGCTGCCTCTGTTCCTGTATCATCATCTGAAAGAATTGGAACATCTGCGCTTGGCCATCTTGCGGTACTGGGACAGGTGGAAGGTTCCCAATAGGTGAAGCGGGAAGATCAGATGGAACTGGAGTGTGAGTCTGTCCATCTGGCCCCGGAAGCCTAGGAATCGTTGGGGTCCCTCCTTGAGTCTGACCATTGACTCCAGAAGTTGCGTCGCCATCGGCGGCAGTACATCCATTTTGCAAATCCATCTCTCTGCAGTTGATGTACGAAACGATTAGAAAAAGTACAGGAATCAAACAGGATGCAGTATTAAATAGGAAGGATGAGTTTCAGTCAAGCGTGGATGAGATCCTTATACTCTATTCCTATACGCAGGCTTGTTCGGTACATTTACGTAACCGAGACAATATATTCTTGACCTGCATGGGCCACCACAAAAATATGTCACGCCCCAGTCCCAAAATACGTAGGACTAGGAATACGTAACACGCCAGCCGTATGTATACGAACTCCAATATATGGAAACCATATACACACGTACGATGTACATGAATATCCAATCCACTGTGGTAATATATGTCACAACAAGTCACACGCAGTTCCATATCTCATCCACAGCACAAATAATAGGATAATGGAAATCAATAACTGAATATCAAAGAAGCAGTCTCAAATAGTAATCTCAAAGTGTGATAGTCGGGTGGAAACAAATCCACTGCAAATCGACTATAATAAACTACTAAAGAGAGAAGAGAATAAACTCTAATATAAGAATAAATGTCTAGAAAAGAATAGTAACTAAAATCTCTAAACAGCTGCAATGAATCACATATAATCAGAAGGTAAGATCGTCTCAGACTGATAGGTAGCGTCAGGTCCAGGTCCATACTCCTGCGGGTACTCCTGCTCATCTATATCTGGAAAGGGACCAGGTCCTCAGAGGGACGTAACAAGATACATAATAACATGCCAATAAAGTACTGAAAATAAATATCCATTGGGGTCGCCTAACCATCTATGTGAATGCAGTTTGAGAACAACTTTCCACCAAGTGGGCTATCTGGCTGAAAACTGGGACTGGCATGACTCTCTCGGAGAACCAGGGGCCTCAAAGGCATGTCGTCTTTTGAACGGCAGAGGCCCGCCAAGTAGTATAGGGGTCATCACCGCCCGTATCTCCAGCGGAGCTTCCGGGTGACAGAAGGAAAAGTGTAAAGGAGCCTAAATGCCTTACTTGTTGTTCTTCCCACCCAATGCTCTAAGCATGTCATGTCCATGATATGATAAACCTCTAATAACCGCCAGGTCTACTAGCATGCAAAGTTTCTATTGGCAGTTATCCCTATCCGTCGTACGACCTATACGTACCAGTGGCCAGCCGAATACACAAGTCCGTGTCCTACATGTGACTCACACTCGTGTAAGAATAGTGTCATGGCCAATGAAACATAAATGCCTCATGAAGATGGGGTAGTCTCATAAAGTAGGTCTAATGCATATACATAAATAAAAATATAGTACGACGACACCGTCGTTGCACCCAAGTTTTCTTGGACGTGCAGTTTATATAGCAGTTAAAATAAATGAACTAAATAAACAGAAAATAAACATGCATGCTTTATATGGAATGTAAATACAGTACAATGGCAAGGTATACTTGTCTGGCAGAAAATCTGTAAAGTGTACGCGCCCAAATGTCAAGGACACAGAACCTGGAACTAAGGACTCCGAACAAACGTCTCCGGATGCTGAAATAAACATCACCAACGTTTTTGGAATGAGCAAAATAGCTAAAAAAAAATCCCTTTCGTCCAATTTGGACACAGGAGCAAAATGGTAATTTTGGGCAAAAGTGGGGTCCACGTGTGGCCCACTTTGCACCAAAAAGTGTGCCGAAGGTAGTAGTCTCTAAATGGGACAAACTATGGGTCAAACAACTCTAAATATCAATACGAACCCAACGGTATGTCCAAATGTGGAATCCGATGAGCCGAACACAATTTTGTCCAAAAAGTCAACTGTGGGGCCCGCCAATTTGCGATTTGGTCAACCGTCTCAGAATTGCGTGAAAATTGGGTCACAGGACCAGCGCGTTACCACGAGTCCATTGGCGCAAGTTTCGTCGCAATCTGACAAGCGTGCACAAAATACGCGCGAGTTCTACAAAAGTTGCGACACGGGGTGTGTCCGCGGATACGGCCTGATTCCGGCGCACACACGCGTCCGAATCAGTCCCCACGAATTTTTACGTGTCCGGTTACGCTGCGTGCACTATTTGGTACACTTGGTACACGGCGGGGCGGTCCCGTTTGGCGGGGCGTGCTCCGTTTTCCAACTTTTGGAAATCTGGAAAATGTAGGTTCGCGCAGTTTTGTGACGAATTTAATTATGTCCACAACAACTAATAATATAGGATTATTTAACAGAAAATAAACTAGGTCAAGTGTTCTACATGAATCAAAAAGAATCACCGAATTCGGATCTCTGTGGTGGGAGATACAAACTCGGCAATATGGGTGGTCACCGCAGTTTTCTGCGATCCCAGAATTGGTCTGCTCTCGCCCACTTTGGACGCTATTTTTCGCCTAGGGATACACGTTTTCCGAGGTTGGCTATAATACAAATATGGAAGAGGGTTAAGGGGTGAGCATACCGGTGAAGACGGAACGGCGTTTGGTTGAGCGAGTCGACGAAAAACAATTCCGGAGCGAAGGTGCCTCGTGTGGGAATCTGCAGTTCGCGAGGTCGGAGTCGTCGGGATGGTTTGGATGGCTTGGCGGGGCTTCTCTGGCTGCGGTGACGGCTCTAGATGGGAAGAGGATGTCTGGAGATTTTAGGTTAGGGTTTTTGAAAGATAAATATATATATATATATATATATATATATATATATATATATATATATATATATATATAATATAATAGGAGAGAGAGGGTGTTTGGTTCGGCCAAAGGGGTCTGGGAACAAGCCGCTGAAGGGTCGGGTTTGTCTTAGCAACTTTTGCTAAGTTGCTGAAGCGGAATGGTCACAGCAAGTTTGCTGAAGGGAATAAGGCATTTGCTAAGGAATGGTTACTTAGTAGTTGATTTGTTATTATTATTATTTTTTTATTATTATTATTATTAAATTCTTATTTAATACTTCTTTTACTTTCTTTTCTTTTTCTTTCTAAATATATATATACATATATATACTTGTGTATACATATATATTATATATATACTCATAAGAAAATTCATGGATTAGAATAATGCACAACATTAGGCTAGCAACTGCTCAAGGGGTCTCCTACATGGAATAAATTCCGAAAAAATTCCTGATGGTCCCATAAGTCCTCTAAGTGCCCGAACACCTAACATAAAAATTATTAAAAATCTATTTCTCCTATTTAGACCTAATTACTATAATTTAAATAATAATTAATAAATAAAAAGGGTATATACGATTTTCTAGGAAGGGGGTTTTACAGTCTTCTCACTGTAAGGACGAGGTCACCAACTTGAAAGGCTCTTTCTTTGACTCGTTTGTTGAAGGCTCCAGAGAGACGCACTTGATATAAGTCAATGTGTTGATGAAATAGAAGATGCGTCTCGTCGAGTGCTTCCTAGCCGTTGGCGGTACATGCTCTATGTAAAATACTATGAAGGTGCCAATTATACTGGTTGCAGCTTGGTGGTAAGGGATTAAGTCTTTTTGCCGGACCTCGTACTCTCCTCGGACCTAACTAACTATGAGCTTAGAGTTGCCGTAAGCCTCTAGGTAGTCCACCCCCACTTGTTTAGCCAGTTAGAGCCCGATAATAAGAGCGTTGTACTCTGCTACGGTATTGGAATACGGTTCCTTGAGTGAATAAGTACGTTGGATGACCAGGTCATCAGGAGAAATTAATACTATCCCGACTCCAGCAATAATATCGCCTTTGGGTCATGTTCTTGAAGTGTCATCGAAGAACATTTACCACACGGACTCTACTGTTGTTGTGTTAGACTCTAACACTTCGATTGGGATCCCATCATAGAGTTTTGATATCTCTGGCACCGAATAAGGTGCCAGGAAGTCATCTAGTGCTTGTCCCTTGACCTCCTTCTATGAGAAGAACACAATGTCATATGGCGACAATAATATTGCCCATGTGGCCAGGCGGGAGTTAAGTGGCCTAGGCTTAGTCATAAGGACCCAGAGGGGGTTGACCCGAGAGATGACATAGATTGTATGCCCGGTCGCATAATGTCGGGTTTTCTGAATGACGAAGATCAAGGAGAGGTACTCTTTCTCTACTGGGTTATATCGGTGTTCGGCACCGACCATCATTCTGCTAAAGTAATAGATGGCATGCTCATGACCAGCGTCACTCTTATGATCTAACAAGGCACCAAGAGAATGATCCATTGTATGTACGTAGAGTAAGAAAGTTTTTCCCACGACTAGATCCACCAACACTAGAGGACTCATGAGATACTTCTTGATGTCGTTGAACGCTCTCTGACATTATTCTTTCCAAACAAAGGATACTCCTATCTTCATGAGGTGAGTAAATAGATAACAATGCCCAGAGAGATTTGATATGAACCTTCGGATGTACGCCAATCTCCTTTGAAGGCCGTGTAGTTCTCGGATAATCCTCGGCGGATGCATATCAAGGATTGCTTTGGTTTTCTCAGGATCTATGTGAATACCCTTTGAAGTTATGATAAAACCCAAGAACTTTCTACTGGAGATACCCAAAAAGGAATTGGTATGGTTCATCTTCAGCTGTTGCGCTCATATTAAGTCAAACAACATCTTCAGGTCGTGGAGGTGGTTGTCTTGGAAACTGTCGACATTGCAAAAATAATATGAGAAAAGTTGAATAAACTTTTATATTAACTAAAAATATGAAAAATAGTACAGAAGAAGCTCAAATGCGTAGAGACTTAGTACAAAAGAACCTGGACAAGTATGACAATGAAGATCGAACACTGCAGCGACTCCTTTACTCCGTTGACAATCTAATGACCAAAGAGGATGGTGAAGCTTCTGGGATTTGAGTATGTGACTCAATGGGTGTCCCTCTCTGTCTTTATCTCTTTGTGCTTCTTTTCTCTCTCCTTTTTGTATGTAGGAGATGCCCACTATTTATAGCCTTTGAAAGGCCATGCATGCGCATACATGTGCAAATTTTGTGTGACCATATACAGGCGCATGATGTACTATGGTTGCCATATGGAAATCAAGAACTGGGGTTGCCGATACCCATAATCTACGTGACATGTGTCAGACTTTATCGATTAATGATAGGAACTTTGTGTATAATAACTCTGGCGCAAGTTGGCGCATGGGAAGCATTGGCACAATAGTAGCACATGGGAATGTTGTCGCATGGGAACACTGTTGTGATGACGTGGACTGCAGTGCACAGAGACTGTCGCATGGGGAATGCTTCATGTTCTCTCATAGACGCTGCACGTTCCTTCAAGTAGTTTAGTTGACGGTGCATGTCTATTTTTGGCGCATGGCTCTAGCTTCATTTGGCACATGGCTGTCCTTAGCGCATGGCCCTTGACTACATTTTTTGTATGGCTTGTGGTTACCTTTGGTGCATGGTGTAGATTCATGCTTCTACATGACCCCCTTCAAAGTTTCTAAACTTAATTAAGTTGGAACACTTTGAACAGAAGCATGGTTGAAACAGACGCATGGGCATTCTTTGACGCATCATTTTTTGTTTGGCGCTTCCTTCCGTCGATACTTGGGACATAATCATGCTGATGAAAGGATGTAAAATCATGTTACCTCGACTCTTGAGAGGATCTCTGGGGATCGTGTATTGTTGCCTGACACGTATGTTAAGCGCCACCCACTTAGCTGCTAGGACACGCTGGAACCGAAGCACTGGCAGTCTGTGTTGTGTGCATGCTCTGCCGAGTTCTCTCTTTTGAGGCTTGAGCTATCGGAGTTACAGCGTGTATCATGGGGCTTTTTAAAGCACCTATTTAACCCATTCTTTCATCTTCCCTAGGAGTAGATTCATCCATTAAAGGCCAGATCCATTCAACTTTTTTGGTGCCCAACCGCTCGGGAGCTTTAATGGTCCTCCTTGCCTATAAATAAGGGGCTATGGAAGAAAGAGATAAGCATTGTTCTTCTTTACAAGATGTCTTTGCGGAAGTCGAGCGTAGGGAACCCAGTTGAACGCTTTGTTGATCATCTCCCTCTGATGGTCGACCATTCGGCTGTAGTTTATGGAGGTAACACTAAAACTCTTGCCTCCTCTCTTTAAAACACAGAGACACTAAATCACAGTCATTTTGCATGGGTGAGAAGTCGCTAGGCACATGCAAAACCAAACCTCACAGCATTACATGCATGGTCATCGCCGAAAGGCTTCAATATGAAGATGCGCTGATGGCAGAACCCTTCTTTAGGTGCATGGGTGACGCTGTCTCCGGACGCTAATCTGAAGCATGTGTTAGAAGGCCATGCGTGACCATTCTGCATGGATGCATCTGTCTCTTTGGGGTGCTTCGTCTTGAACATGCATTGTGGTGAATATGCGCATATGTGCAGGACTTTTCAGGACTTTTCACTTGTGTGCATCACATCCGGGCGCATTGATGCCTAGCTTGCAAATTTTAGCGAAGTTATTGCAATTGATGATGCATGATCGTGTGGATGCGCGCCTTCTGGTTGATCTTTTCTTGAAAGTATTTTGACTTTGTGCATTTGTCATGCAGGGGCTGCCTTGGTTTGCTTTGGTCGTAATGGAGCATGGATCAATATCATAATTTTTATTGTTCGTGATGAACAAATACATTACCTAGGAGTTGTCTGCGATCTTCCAACCTAGCTCACTGTAGTTATTCCCCTTATATGGACATCGCGGCTAAAAGGTTGGGGTTATCATCCCAACCGAGACTTCTACAGTACGTCCTTTATCACGACAAAGATGGGTCATATTTTTAAACAGACCTAGTCCTGTGTTGCAAGCTCCTTTGTTATCCATCGGTATGGATTCTTTTTTATGTATTGTGGTTTGCACTAAGGATCTTGTTGGAGTGATGACCTAGAATGCATTGAGTTGCTGGCTTTACTCACGTTGGTACCAGAATTTGCACAGCGGGGTCCTCTTCTTTTTAAATGTACCCATTATCTTGAATATCAATAAAAATATATTTCCATTATATGTACTCATGATCATGAATATCAATAAATTTTTTTCTTTTTTCTTGTTAGAACTTTTCTGTTGTTGTGGGTATCGTGGTTATGAATAGTATACCAGAGGTAATATGGACATAATATAATATTAGAACTGTGATAACACAAAGCCTTTTCAGAGGTAATATGAATATGATAGGTTAGAGTAGTTCCATGAGGAAATTTTGGTAGACACACCATATGCGATGGTTGGGACATTTTGGTATAAAACCGATAGTCAAGAAAGTTTGTAGATGAGTATAGATATAGTGAGGTATTTTGTAAAGCAGCGAGTCAGAGATGATATGGACGTGACTATTTTCTTTTATCCTACTAGGGAATAAGCAGTTTATAGTTCAGAGGTAATATGGACGTGAACTGGGACGATGTGAGTAATTTATAATTCAGAGGTGATATAGACTTGAACTATTTGACTTGGAGAATTTTTTTGAGGATCCATTATCCATTGCGTATTCGGGACTCCCTAGTATAGATAATAGATTTGACAGTATATTGCAAAGGCAAGTCAGATTATACTGCACACGTGCACTTGCTGGGGAAGAAATATAAATGTTGTACACATTTTTTTATCCATTTGCTGGGGATGAGAATATATATGCCTATCTTTGGCATAGTATTTTTTTAGGAATTTTTCGTTGATCGGCATCAATAGCAAGTCACCATTAGGCTTAGCGAGCCGGTATGCGCCATTATAGTAGACTATTTCCACTATGAAGGGACCCTCCCACTTGGGTTGGAACTTTTCTACCATCTTGTGGGTCATGACCATCGATCTTCTCACTGTTAGGATGAGATTCCCAACCTGGAATATACTTTCCTTTAACTTTCTGTTGAAGGCTCCGGAAAGGCGTGCCTGATGTAACTCAACGTGCTGTTAAGCCAAGAGATATTTTTCATCAAGTGCCTCCAAATCTTGTAGATGTCGCTAATGGTTGTCTTCAGTAGCCAACTGGTTGGTAAGAGCCACCCGAAGAGAGAGGATCTGGGTTTCCAGGGGAAGGACAGCTTCGCTCCCATAAATTAGTAAAAATGGCATGCTACCAGTTGGGGTTCAGACCGTTGTATGGTAGGCCCAGAGACACTCGCCAAGCTTCTCGTTTCAGTCATATTTGTTAGACGAAACAAACTTCTTAGACATCTTGATGATTGTCTTGTTGAATGCTTCTGCTTGCCCATTTGCTGCCGGATTATAGGCAGTCGACGCTATATTCTGTATTAGATTTTTATCAAAAAACCTAAAGAAAGCATGGCATACAAACTGTGGACCATTATCATGAATAATCCTATGGGGTAAGCTAAAGCGGTAGATGACGTGATATTTTATGAAACTGATCACGTTAGAGGTTTTGACCTCCGCGAGCGGAATAGCTTCTGCCCACTTAGAGAAATAGTTCCTTATCGCGAGGATGAACCGGTGCCCCTTAGACAAAAGTGGATTAATCGGCCCGATGATGTCCATACCCCATGCTTCGAACGGCCAAGATGCCACAGTCGGGTGTAGAAATTTTGACGGTTGGTGAATGAAGTCTGCATGAATCTGACATATTCTGCATCTCTTAGTATAATTGACGGCATCTGCTACTATGGTGGGCTAATAATAGCCCATACGGCGGAGGCAATCTTGTAGCTTAGGACTGGGTTGATAAGCACCACAAACGCCATAATGAGACTCATGGAGTGATTGCTTTGCTTCTGCGTCTGATAGGCATCATAGCAGGAGCCCGTCATATGAACGATGGTACAACATCTCAGTTGTTGTATCATAGTAGAACTGGAGGGAGCATCTTCTAATAAAAGTGGCCTCATTTGGGTCCTCGAGAAGGATTTTGTAGATGGCATAGTCTATGAAAGGGATCTTCCAGTCTCTGATGTTGGTGTATGTTTTTGCCAAATGGCTCAATGTCACCCTCAATTTTTCAACTAAGGGTAGT
Organism: Iris macrosiphon; assembly: GCA_036927795.1. NCBI lineage: Eukaryota > Viridiplantae > Streptophyta > Magnoliopsida > Asparagales > Iridaceae > Iris > Iris macrosiphon. Next base: position 422,907 of record JAYESA010000044.1, on the reverse strand, counting down.
TTGATAATTTGGCATGGATATTTTTATTTTTAGATTTATTATATTAAATATTGTGCATGTGTGATATTTATGTATTGTATTATTTATATTGTTAGGTGTTAGATTTATTTTTGGACTTGTGTAGTGGACCTAACTAGTTAGTTTAGATCCATGAACCCAACATTTATTTTAGTTTAGATTGAGCCCAATAGTTAAGCCCATTTATTAGGAGGGTGAATTAATTAGTAAACCCCATTAGACTAGAACCTTCCCTCCTTAATTATTTTTTTCATGAGAGGCCCTCCAAAGGGTATTTTGGTCATTTCATAATAGCTTGGGAGAGGGGTTAGGGCCGACCACCATAGGGACGAGAGAGAGTCCCTCTCTTCTCATTTTACCATTCTATTTAGATCTAAAAAAAAAATCTTCCAATTTCTTTATTCTTTCACCATTCCTTACTCAATTTCTACTCAAATTCTTTCCCTATTATTCATTAGAGACTAGAAGAACAAGGATCTACAAGGAAAAAGCAAGGATCTACAAGGAGGAGCCAAAATCTACAAGTTGGAGGCAACATTCATAATTTAGAGATTTTCATTGGAAATCCAACTCCCAATAGGTAAAATTCAGTTTTTCCTCTCTTAGTAAACTCTAAATCTAAGATTTAATCATTAGAAACCACCCTATATGCTAAGGCTACCTATAGAAATTGGAATTAGGTTCATAGGAGGCCTATGGAGAAATTTATGGATGTTTTTATGTCAATTTTGGGAGAATTTCGAGATTGGCACATCATGTGTTTGTCAATTGGTCAATTAGATCAAATTAACATGTGTTTAATTGTTTGTGACTAGTGTCATATCCATAATTGGATATGTGTAGGCAGTATCCCGTCAACTTGGTGATACAAGAATTTGTGCATGTCACTTCTTGACACGGACACGCAGTTGATTAATTAGTTCTTCGTATCATGCATAATTAGTATTTTAGACTTGTCCGTGTCCTTTGGGATACATTTGATTGTGTGGTAGAGCTGTATCGCAAGTGTATCATAGAATGAGTGTGATACGGGTGCAGTGCACTCCACGTGTTTGCTTCATTGCTCCTTAATTCAATGTGACTTGTATATATATACATTATATATATATATATATATATATATATATATATATATATATATATATATATATATATATATATATATTAGATATGATATATTATGTATGATATGTATATGTATTGTGTATGTATCTATAGTATATTGTATACTTGAGTATAGATAGCTAAGTGTATATATATATATATATATATATATATATATATATATATATATATATATATATATATATATACATACATATATATATATATATATATATACATATATATGGGTCTAGTTGAGAGTGTATATATATATAAGTTGATATCTATAAAGATAAGAGTGTGTGCATATATATATGTATATTGATATCTATAAACCCCCTCATTTATTTTTATAGATAGACTAGTTTTGGGTTAGAAAATTTTGGTTTAACATCAGATATTTGAGGTTTAGAAGTAAGGTTGCATATGTCTAATTATTTAATTAAACCTTTGGTGCACCCTACCGTTGTTGCAATATTCGGAGCCCAATATTAGCCCATAATTTCCAACAAGTTGTTGCATTCTAGACTTGATATGCCAACTTAGGCGCTGGACTTTTTTGTCACTCAAAATTAAAATCCCTTGTGCTCTAATTTAATTGCACAACTTTTCGTAATCCGAAATCCATTATTTAATCATGTGTCGTGCACCGTGTCGTTGCCATCAATTCTGAGATACCAACTCAACTCGTTGAGCCAAACCAATTAAAGGGTCCAAGACTGTCACCAAGCCTACACCCTTCACGACCTTTGTGTCACTCCAAATTGAGACCCCATGTGCCCCCATTTAATTTAAGAGCACATGATAATTGATTTAAATTAAATTGGGGATACCAACTTTGACTAATCCCATCTTAACCCTAATTTAACCTCAATTTAACCCAAATATCCCATTAATTAAGTCCATGCAAAACACATAACACCCCCTCACCCTACAAAACACCAAACACCAATTCTCTCACCAATTTTCTATCATTTCATGTGTTTGTACAAATACCCAAAATTAAGGGGCTTATTTGCAAATGTTGTAATAGGTGTCATTACCTCATTGGCCCAAGCCAATGAAGAAGGCTCACCCTAACTCTTGACCGATTTTGACCAAACCCTCCTCTCCATGGTGTGAACACAACTTCCTTCATAAGAAATCCAAGCCCTCCATTTGAAATTGGAAGCATCCTCACCACACACTTCCCATCAGCCTTCCTATAAAATGCCTCCTCACACACACTTCCCCAAGAAGGCCCTAATCCCCAAAACCTAGGGAAACCCCCTCCCCCCCCCCCCCCTTTCTCTCTACTCCCTCCTTCATATAACCATAGCCTCATTCTCCCTTTTCTTCTTCTTTCTTTCTTCTTCCTTTCTTCTTCTCCATCTTCACCTCTTCTTCATTCCTCCTTCTTAAACAAACCCGACCGACCGAGCTCCCAACTTCGACGAGCTTCCTCCACCAGCCGACTGCCAACCCCAGTAGCTCCGCCTCGCTGTCCAGAACCGGTCACCTCCCCCTCGACCACCCGGCTACCCACGTCGACCCCCGCTCTTCTTTTCCGGTGGAAACCTTCAGTCGGCCACTCGCTGCCTCCATTCACCCCCACTCTCCGGCCGGCCGAGCTCCTCCACGGCCACCTGAGCCGCTACAACCACCCACATCTCCACCATCATCCTCTCCCGAACCTCCCACTGTACCGCCATCCGCCACGACCACCTCCTCCGGCCTGAACCACCCGCACCACCACCATCACCTCCCACTGCACTCAACAGCACCACCACCACCACCCTTAGCCACAACACCACCACCCTTAGCCCCCATGACCTCCCCCACAACACCAGCACCACCACCCCACACCACCAGCACCACCACCCCACACCACCAGCAGCATCATCCTCGTCTTTATCATCACATCATCACCTTCACCATCTTCACCTGACTCCGGCCGAGCCCCCTGATGAGAACATAAATATTATATATATTTTTTCTTAATGTATACTCCTTTATGCTCATTTAATGTCTAAAAATACTCATTATTTTTATATTTTAATCTAGGATGCAATTGGATTCACTAAATACAAAATGGAGTTAATTATCAATTCTGGACAGTTTTGATACCTTGTAGAAAAATGGTCATAACTTGCTCATCAAAAGACCAATTGAGCTGATCCAAATTGATTCGGAAATCTAATTGATAGAGGTACAATTTTTATGTTTTGAGTTTTCCGAGATTCTGGCTGCAACATGGACCAAATCAGGCTTGAAGTTGAGTCAACTATGTTGTGCACGAAAAGTGGAGCTGAATTAACCATTTCCCAACTTGTTCAAAGATTTTATTTTATTGTTTGGGTTGTTGTAACTCTTAGATGATTTGTGAGAAGATATTGTGATCTTCAAACAACTAATTTAGAGTGTATAAAAGGGATAGAGATCAGGAGGAAAGAAAAGAACAACACACAACTCTTCTCCTTCTTCTACAACCCTTTCTTTAAAGTTTTCTTGAACATGCGGAGCTAAAAGTCTTGTTGGTCGAAGGAAATGGAAGGCTCGGAATGAATAAAAATTTGTGAGATCTAATATGTTTTTATATTTTTTATTTGTGCTTTGAGTATCGAATATTTTCTTATGCATATTTTCATGATTATCTTGTTTAATGACTAGGATGCATACTAGTTTATTATTCCTGACAATCTAATGCTAAATTAGATATCGAATCCGTAATTGTTCGATCCCTCTAATTTGTGAAGCAATCAAGATTTAATGAACTGCTTTGTTTTATTAGATCTTAGGAGAAAAACTTTTGACAAAATTAAATGCAACCGCTTGTGCTTGTATTGTTTTGCTTCATCGATCTCATCGAGTTTAATACGCTACTAGATTAAACCTCTAGCGCTTGTCTGGGGTTGTTTAGTAGTTAAGGTTAATTAGATTGCTTGTTTTTAATTAATTGTGGCTGAAGGAGATAGGAAAATAATTCCAACGATGAATATTCAAAGTATGAATTAATATATACTTGCATCGATGATCAGTTTTAAGATTCCAATGGTGGATGTTGACTGAGACCAACATTTATTTCTGTGATTATTTTAATACATTAATTATTTTTAGCTCTTTTTAATTTGCTTTGATCCAAAACTCTCCCCCCATCTTATTTCATATAGCATAAAGATTAACTAATTACTCTCCGTGGGAACGATCCTTACTCTCACTACTACATATTATTTCAATAGTATATATTTTATTTTTGGGTGCCTACGACAGCACGCCAAATTTTGGCACCGTTGTCGGGGAGTAATTTTAGTTGATTTTTGTGCTTTTTGTGATCTTTATTTCGTACTTGTGATCAAATAATTTTCTGTCTATTAGCAAAAAAAAAAAAAATCGGTAACAGGAAATGGCGGCTAATTCTCAACTATTTGGCACTTGGCTAGATCTTCCATCTAGGCATGCTGATGAGGTAAATGTTCCTTCCCTAGAACAACAAATTTCTTGTTTAACTTCTCTTGTTCGTCAGATGGTTGTAGGTAACATGAAAACAACAAAGGCTTGTGGGATTTGTCTAGTATCAGGGCATCAAACTGATATGTGCCCAACTCTTCAAGAGGAGCCCAATGAACAAGTGAATGCGGCATATGGTTTTCTTGGACTACCACAAATGAAGTATGATCCCTATTCAGACATGTACAACCTAGGATGGAGAGATCATTCCAATTTTACCTATGAAAGTCCACAATTAAATCAGCCCACAACTCAAAATTGTCCAAGTTACCAGCAATACAAGCAGCAATACCTACAACCGAGCCAAACTTCTAATTCTGGTATGTCTTTAGAATATATTTTTAAGTCTATTGCCATTAATAACTTACAATTTCAACAGGAGACGAGGGCTAGTATCGAAAGTTTGAACAATCAAATGAGCCAAATGATAACTGCAATTAATAAGCTAGAGGCACAAAGCTTAGAGAAATTACCATCTCAAACGATAGAAAATCCAAAAGAAACTCCATGTTCTATCATTTTGAGAAGTGGTAAAGAGGTTGACATTCCAGAAAAAGAAGCACGCATCGTCAAAACGAGACGAAGAGAAAAATATCGTTGCAGACACGAACATTCCTAATGACGAAGTAGTACCTAATGCAAAAGAAGTTTTTAAACTTGATGGAAAAGATGGAGTAAAAGTTGCCATTAGTAAGAATTTTGAGAAAGAACATGAGTTAGCTTTGAGTACTAACTTACATAAAACTATTGCAGTGTTGAACGATCTTCCAAAAAGACAACAGTCAGGTAACATTCCATATATTTTGTTACCAATTTATGACAAAAGACCTTTGCCTTCTGTTTTGCAGGCCTGCATTCTAGACTTGAAACCCCTGCCTAGTTATATCAAGTGTGCATAGAGTCGAGCCAACGATAATATTAAACAAAGGCGCTGCTTGGGAGGCAACCCAATGGAAGTTTATTTTTATTCTCGTATTTTATTTTTGGTAATTTTGTCTTTTCTTTGTATTTAACCATACATTGGGGACAATGTCTATTTTAAGTGTGGGAGATGTCACGCCCCAGTCCCAAAATATCGAGGGACTAGACACGTGGCAATGGCCAGCAGCACACACCGATGGGCAAACCCAATTTAATGGACCCATCAGGATGTACTTAAGTTGTAGTACAATAATAAGGGTGTAATATACTAATCTCATCCACAGAAATGAATACAACAATATCAGAGTATAAAGCAATATCAAACTCAATAAAACATAAACTCAGGGAATAACCCGATAATGAGTCTGGTACAATAGTCAAGATACAAGAATAAAGATAACAACAGCAAATACGGAGTATGGATAAAGCATATACTCAGAAGATATCCTTGGAGATCACTCGTCTTCTGGATCTTGTACTGCTCCAGTGTCTGCTCCTGCTCCTGCTAATGCTCCTATCCCGTATACCTCGAGGTAGATCTCGTCTGCTAATCCTAGGGACATAATCCGGATCCAGGTCCTCAGGAGACATAACAAGGTACAAAATAACTCAAGCCAAAATAAATGCAGTGCAGCAATAAATGAATCAATAGGGTAAACTATATAACCAGCTAAGTGATATGCAAGATGAGAGCAACACTAGAACTCAGGCTGAGACCACTACAAGCTCGGTGTCGGGGAGCTGGTAGCAGTGATATCACTAGTAGAATGCCTAGCTCTAATGTAGAGTCTAAGGCCTCACAATAATATATCACTAGTAGAGTGCCTAGTTCTGATATAGAGTCTAAGGCCTCACCATAATAAATATATATATAAATCAGCCTGTAGCCTGTGTGTCTCTCCCCACCCAATGTATTCACACGTTTCATGTCCATGACACGCAAGATCATATCTAATGCAGCAAGTCATAATGATATCTAAGCATATATAATATCTATGTCATAAACCTGTATCCTATACAGAATCACCATAAATATCTCAGGAAGATTATGTCTCATGAATAGTGTCAAGTGTCCTGAGGTATAACGTACTTGATAATGCAAGCACGAAAATGGATAGGGTCTCGGTATCCATGTCTCGGTGACGTTACTCAACTCCGCGTACGGTGTTGACACCCGAATATTATTCGGATGCTAAATAATGTCACACGGTCCTAGGTTAAGCATGTATATCATATAAATAAATCAAGATAACAATATAAAGCAGGTACTGCAAGTTTTGGCAAGGTACACTTGCCTGGGGTTCTGACTCCAACTATAGCTCTGGTATTCGCAGGATTTGTAGGTACTCCTCCGGTTGCTGAAATAGACATTACCATCAGATTCATAAGACATCAAATATCTAGAATTGCATATCCTTGAGTCCAATTTGGACACAGGGACAAAAGCGACAGTTTCTGGTCAAAGCGGAGTCCACATGTGGCCCGCTTCGCACCAAAAAATGTGTCAGAGACAATCTTCTCCAAATTCGTCAAACTTAGTGTTTACAAGTCCAGAACGACGATACGAACCCAACGGAACATCCAAAATTGGATTTCGATGAGCCGATCACAAAATTGCCCGTCCAGTGGAGCCACAGGGCCCACGATACGCGATTTTGTCAACGTTCTCAGAATCGAACCAAACTTGGGTCACAGGACCAGCGTATTGCTATGAGTCCGATGGCGCAAGTTTCGTTTCGATACGACGTGCGTATACGAAGTTACAACGAGTTCTAGAACATGGCCGATACGGGGCGTTGTCAACGGATACGCGTTGATTCCGATGTGCACGCACATCCAAATCAACTTCCGCAAAAACCCACACGTCCGTATTAACGGCGCACACCTTTCGATGAAGTTCGCACACGACCAAGTTGTCCCGTTTGACGGGGCGCACTCAGTTCCGGGGAAAATAGGGCGAATATTTTCTTGACTTTGGATCACAGTTCGCGATCACCACAGGACGCGACACACCGAACGGGTTATACGGGTATCGAGAGGGTCACGCAGGGTTCGCGTCACAACAGATGGAACAAAAAATGGGGCAGCAAGGAGAGAGAAACGGCTATCTGAATAGGGCTCCGAAAAGGGCTGAAATTGCGATCCGCGACACGGTAGCTAGGGTTAGGGTTCTCGTCGTCGTCACCGGAGATAAGGCTGCCGGAGCTAATAGAGACGGCGCTGGCGGTTGCTCGTCGGGGCGGGGTCATCGGGCTGTGGCTGAGGTGGCGAGGCGGCGCGCTGAAGGAGCTCAGGGCTGCGGCTGAGATGCTGGCGGAGGAGGTAGGGGAGCTCGGCACGGCGGAGGCGGAAACGCTTGACGAGGCAGCGAGCGGCGGGTGAGATGGTGGAGGGAAGATGCGGCGGAGACGGTGGCGGCTGGAGGAGACAGTGGCAGAGTGCTCGACGAGGCAGCGGGGTTGGTCGGGGACGACGGGGCGGCCGGGACAATGGGGCTGTGGGAAAACGGGGGTTAGGGTTCACTGTAGCACCGGGTCGGGTCGGGTCGAAGCGGGTCGGGTCGGCTAACGGGCCCGGATCCGACCCGCTAGGGTTTGGGCCCGGTTCAGCTAGACCAGGTCGGTCCTTTTCGGGTTGGTCTGGGTCAGAAATAAACCGGGTTTATTTTAGGGTTTATTTTGGTTTACTAAATAATTAGTTTTTAGGTCTTTAAAAATGTTTCCGGGGTCCAATAAATTTCAAGAAAATTATCCTATGTCTAATATTTTATTTAACACCCAAAAATATTATTTTCATAATATTTTAATATTTAATAAAAATATTTAATTTTATTTAATTCTAAAATACCTTAATTTTAATTAGTTAAAAATCCCAGAAAATTCCAAAAAAATTATGAAAATTAATTTTTAAAATTTCTGAAAAATTAGGGGGTTTATAATCTACCCCCTTTAAGAGGATTGCGTCCTCGCAATCAAAGAATAACCGGTCAACAGAGATGACACGGTTGCAAGCATTGTTCGAAGCACATCACTATCAAGATTCATGATCAAGGAGAATCAAAGGATAAGGGTTTAAGCAAAAACACATAGGGAATGAAAACATCATTTCCCTAAGCAATGAAAGTTATGCAATTTCTAGAATAAAAGAAATCTAGAAAACTACAGTTTAGAAAACTAGGTTATCACTTATAAAACATACTAGGTTATCAATTATTAGCAAGTTCAAAATTACCAGGTTAAGGCTAAGATCACGAACCAACAGGCACGAGCTAAAGCAATACTAGAAATAGATAGCTACAAAAACTTACGTGCATTAGCTACTCCATGAGTCTGCGCGTCCTCCAAGGTCATCGCGAAAGCTTGTCCGCGTCTTTACGGTGGATCCATTACTCTGCATCCAAAATAAACAATAAGAGGCTCACAGAGGAATCAAGGCAGGATGCAAGTCAAGAAATTAGTTCGAATCCGATATGGAGATCAAGAACGATTCAAGCAAGTGGATGAGATCCTATAACTTATCCTATCTTATTGCAGGCTTGCTCGGTCCCTAAGTTGAAACCGAAGCAATTTAGTCGTTGACCTGCATGGACCACCATAAAAACTATGTCATGCCCCAGTCCCAAAATATCGAGGGACTATCCATGTGGCAATGGCCAGCAGCACACACCGATGGGCAAACCCAATTTAATGGACCCATCAGGATGTACTTAAGCTGTAATACAACAATAAGGGTCTAATATACTAATCTCATCCACAGAAATGAATACAACAATATCAGAATCATAATGCAATATCAAGTCTCAATAAACATAACTCGGGGAACAACCCGAGGATAAGTTTGATATAATATTCAAGATGCAGGAATAAAGATAACAACAGCAAATACTGAGTATGGATAAAGCATATACTCAGAAGATATCCTTGGAGATCACTCGTCTTCTGGTTCTGGTACTGCTCCAGTGACTGCTCATATTCCTGCTCCTGCTAATGCTCTTGTCCCGTATACCTGGGGATAGATCTCGCCTGCTAATCCTAGGGACATAATCCGGATCCAGGTCCTCAGGGGACATAGCAAGGTACAAAATAACTCAAGCCAAAATAAATGCAGTGCAGCAATAAATGAATCAATAAGGTAAACTATATAACCAGCTAAATGATATGCAAGATGAGAGCAATACTAGAACTCAGGCTGAGACCACTACAAGCTCGGTGTCGGGGAGCCGGTAGCAGTAATATCACTAGTAGAGTGCCTAGCTCTAATGTAGAGTCTAAGACCTCACAATAATATATCACTAGTAGAGTGCCTAGCTCTGATGTAGAGTCTAAGGCCTTACCATAATAAATATATATATAAATCAGCCTGTAGCCTGTGTGTCTCTCCCCACCCAATGTAATCACACGTCTCATGTCCATGACACGCAAGATCATATCTAATGCAGCAAGTCATAATGATATCTAAGCATATGTAATATCTATGTCATAAACATATATCCTATACAAAATCACCATGAATATCTTAAGAAGATTATGTCTTATGAATAGTGTCAGGTGTCCTGAGGTATAACGTACTTGATAATGCAAGCACGAAAATGCATAGGGTCTCGGTATCCATGTCTAGGTGACGTTACTCAACTCCGCGTACGGTGTTGACACCCGAATATTATTTGGATGCTAAGTAATATCACACGGTCCTAGGTTAAGCATGTATATCATATAAATAAATCAAGATAACAATATGAAGCAGGTACTGCAAGTTTTGGCAAGGTACACTTGCCTGGGGTTCTGACTCCAACTATAGCTCTGGTATCCGCAGGATTTGCAGGTACTCCTTCGGTTGCTGAAATAGACATTACCATCAGATTCAGAAGACATCAAATAGCTAGAATTGCCTGTCCTTGAGTCCAATTTGGACACAGGGGCAAAAGCGACAGTTTCTGGTCAAAGCGGGGTCCACATGTGGCCCGCTTCGCACCGAAAAATGTGTCAGAGATAATATTCTCCAAATTTGTCAAACTTAGTGTCTACAAATCCAGAACGACGATACGAACCCAACGGAACGTCCAGAACTTGATTCCGATGAACCGATCACAAAATCGCCCGTCCAGTGGAGCCGTGGGGCCCACGATACGCGATTTTGTCAACGTTCTCAGAATTGAACCAAACTTGGGTCACAGGACCAGCGTATTACTACGAGTCCGATGGCACAAGTTTCATTTCGATATGACGTGCATACACAAAGTTACAACGAGTTCTAGAACATGGCCGATACGGAACGTTGTCGACGGATACGCGTTGATTCCGGTGTGCACGCACATCCAAATCAACTTCCGCAAAAACCTATACGTCCGTATTAATGGCGCGCACCTTTCGGTGAAGTCCGCACACGACCAAGTCGTCCCGTTTAGCGGGGCGCACTCAATTTCGGGGAAAACGAAGCAAATATTTTCCTGATTTTGGATCGCAGTTCGCGATCACCACAGGACGCGACACACCGACCGGTTGCACGGGTATCGAGAGGGTCACGCAGGGTTCGCGTCACAACAGACAGAACAAAAAATAGGGCAGCAAGGAGAGAGAAACTGCTACCTGAACAGGGCTCCGAAAAGGGCTGAAATTGCGATCCGCGACACTGTGGCTAGGGTTAGGGTTCTCGTCGTCGTCACCGGAGATAAGGCTGCCGGAGCTAATGGAGATGGCGCTGGCGGCTGCTCGCCGAAGCGGGGTCGTCGGGCTGTGGCTGAGGCGGTGAGGCGGCGCGCTGATGGAGCTCAGGGCTGCGGCTGAGATGCTGGCGGAGGAGGCATGGGAGCTCGGCACGGCGGAGGTGGAGACGCTTGACGAGGCAGCGAGCGGCGGGTGAGATGGTGGAGGGAAGACACGGCGGAGACGGTGGCGGCTGTAGGAGACGGTGGTGGAGTGCTCGACGAGGCAGCGGGGTTGGACGGGGACGACGGGGCGGCCGGGGACGACGGGGCGGCCGGGGACGATGGGTCTGTGGGAAAACGGGGGTTAGGGTTCACTGTAGCACCGGGTCGGGTCGGGTCGAAGCGGGTCGGGTAGGCTAACGGGCCCGGATCTTACCCGCTAGGGTTTGGGCCTGGTTCAACTAGACCGGGTCCGTCCGGTTCGGGTTGGTCTGGGTCAGAAATAAACTAGGTTTATTTTAGGGTTTATTTTGGTTTACTAAATAATTTGTTTTTAGGTCTTTAAAAATGTTTTCAGGGTCCAATAAATTCCAGGAAAATTACCCTATGTCTAATATTTTATTTAACACCCAAAAATATTATTTTCATAATATTTTAATATTTAGTAAAAATATTTAATTTTATTTAATTCTAAAATACCTTGATTCTAAAATACCTTGGTTTACTGATAATATTAATGAATTTAAATTGAGGAGGAGTTTTATTATGAAATGATAATGGTTGTATATATTTAAGGGTATAAATATTTAATAATTTATTCGAGGACGATGTTTAAAATATGCGGGATAATGTCTGTGAAGACCCAGGGTAAAACTGAGGATTTGATCATGGTTTGAACTACCGAACATCGTGATGAATATAGTAAGATTGAGGTTTGGTTTGATGATATTGTACAGATGATTAATTGGGTTAGATGTAACATACCCATAGTCAACCTTGGTCAACCCTCTAGCTTCGTGTCCATATGAGTTGTAACTGAGTTTGAACGTATGATTAGACGTGTGTCACATCTTATTTTAGCCTCGTGATAGTTTATTGATTGAGCTTGTATCTCGACTCTAGGTACTACGGGACCTACGAACTTGGACGTTGTACCGGATCCCTATCTACAGCAGCCGGACCCAGGCAAGTGTACCTTGCCACCCTGTATTTCAGTTACCAGTTATTTATTATTTTATTATATGCATTGTGCGCGTATTTGATTAGAATTGTTACTTCACGTCCGGATCATAACCGGGTACAGACGTTCATCGTAACGTCTCGTAACGAATGATAGATGGTTCACAATACCTTGATGTACGTACATGTGTATATCGTAACCCTAGGACACATTCAGACACTGTCATCGTGCCAGATTTCCTGTATCCTGATACTGACATCATGACCAAAATCTGGGACGACCTAAGGGTCACATTGATTGATAGTTACTCCAGTATGACGAGACTGCTAGATAGAGGTTCAGGTTCAGCGCACAATCGTTGACCGCTTAGGATGGGAAAGACAGTTACTAGACGTTTGGGCTCCTCTGCACCCGCTATATATATGTATATAATCGATTGTTGTAGTGTTCCTGTATCCGGAGTTGTTGTATCACCCGTGTGACTCTGTGCTCGGAGCTACGATACGCCCCGTGTGTCTCTATGATCGGAGCAACAATTTTATTTTGGATAGCCCATGCATCAAATATTGTCTTTAAACTGTGTCTCACTTAGTTGGTTATGCTAGATTACACCGTCATTGCACTTGCTTCTTTCTATTATACTTGGCATGTTGTATTTTTGTACCTTGTTACGTCCATCTGAGGACATGGTCCCCTGCCAGTTTTGCAACATAGACGATTACGAAGCATTTGGAGTTGCTGATGGAGTTGCTTATCTTGCGGGCATTGGTACCGGGTACTCACATTATTTCTACCGGCATTATGGTTACTTTATTCATATTGATTATTTATCTGCTGTTGTAGCCTAGTTTTTATAGACTCATCTCTTCTCAAGTCTATTCGAGTTTGTGTGTTTACTGGGCGGCCGACTGTAGCATATGTAGCTCATTCTTGTGTATTTTTGTTCATTGTGGATTGAGACATAGATGTTTATATTTACTGGATTATTTATATAGTTACCAGTAGTTTACAGCTTATACGTATTCGAGTCGGACCAGAGTCTGGTCGAATGCGTAGCTAGCGTGTCGCGTATTCCTGGTCCTACATATTTTGGGACTGGGACGTGACATATTTTTGTGGTGGCCCATGCAGGTCCTATTTCAATCGTCTTGGTCACCTGACTGTGCCAAGCGAGCCTGCAAATTAGGAATAGATATTATGATTTATTGTTGAATAGGCTTTAAATCCATAATCAATTTTAAAAACTTCCTTCGTAATTAATTACCGCCATTGGACTTCCCAATTGTATTCGTTCAATTTTTGTCAATATCGTTATCATTGTTTCTCATCTCCTATTATTTCGGAAGGACGAACACTTGTGCCTGATGGTTTCCTCCAGAAGAAGATCGTAGTTCAGACGGTAGAAGACATGATTTATGCAATAATCTCTGAGAAGATTGTTACCCTCAGTAGGGTAGGCTGTGTCACTACCATATTTCCATATAAGAGCATTTGTGTAATTTAACTATTTTGAATAATTATGTGTTTAAATTATTTGCTGAGTTTTATAAACTATTTATATCATTATTAGTAATATTTAGTTTTAGGTCAAACCATAGAACTCATTAGGATAGACCCTAGTGAGTCAACCCTAATTGTAAACCCAGTTCTAGTGAAACCCTAGAATTCAAATTTTAGGGTGAACACTCAAACCCTAGCAGGCCTAAACCTGAGTAAATTAGGTTCTACATGACCTAACCTAGGGGTTAAACCTAGACTATGCATTAGAAACCCTAACTGGGCCTTAATATAAAAGGGAACCCTCTCTTCCTTCATGTAGAAAGGAGAAAGCCTAGCCTCCATCAAGGAAGCCATCTCCCCACTCCAAATTTCGAGATCAAACCCTAGGAATCCCATCTTCCTCCTCCAAAGCAAGGAAAGCAAGGAACTTGGATCAAGGAACCTTGGGGAAGAAGGACTTTCATAGGGAAACCATCTCCCTATAGGTAAATCTGAATTTTTATTCTTTTATCTCTGTTTTTTGGATGTTAATGCCCATTAGGAAACCACCCTGAGTTTTAGATTCGATTTTAGGGTTTTGACTAGGGTTTAAGTGTCCCCAACCTTGTTTTCCCCAATTATCAGGAACCCTAACCGTAGGTATTTGTATGTAGACTGATTTCATCACATCTGTGTGGGTTGAACTCGATTCTTAGGGTTTTGATCGGGAACTTAGGGGTTTGTATGTGAACTCATTTCTGCACTGCATATGTTTGATGAAATGTTATTAGGAACTTACCTATCTAACTTATTTAATTTCTGCATAGTTGATATATGAATCTATATGTATATATATATATTGTGTTGTAAATAGGTTGTGTACAGTCGGGTTTTGATTCCTGGGTGTATCAGCAATTGGAGTTTTAGTTTGACTAGGAGAGCAGGGGGTATTCTTCTCAGTTCAGTGAGTATCCTAAAATTCTATTGTTGATCGAGTATCAGAAACTGTGCACAGTCGGGCAGTGTGTGTGGCTGTGTATTTGGGGATATAAGTTTTGTGTATGTGTTTAGCACCAGTGTGTTAGTGTGTGGCTGTAGGTCAGTAAGTTGAGACCTGTGTTATACCTATGTGTTATGTCAGTTCTTGAGTGTTAATATGTGCAGATTTTTATCATACCTGTGTTGAGTATCAGTTGATTGAAGAATAGTGTGATGTAGTCAGTGACTGTATAAGTGTCTCAAATTGCAGGTTCATATGTGTGTGTATAGATAGGTTGTGTGCAAAATTCTGTGTAGGTGTTTGTGTGTGGAGTGTATAACTAGAACCTGTGTGTTTCAGTACATCAGTATATTTGAGCCAATGTATATCAGTATATCTGAATTGGGGAAGTCTGTTAAATTCAGTGTGTGTGTGAGTATTCTTGTATGTGTTAATATCTGTATGTAAGGGACTTGTGTATGGAACCTGGGAACTAATATATCTGTGTATATGTGTGTAGGTGTGAGAACTGAGTGTTTAGTTCTCTCAGTGAGCAGTTGGACATACTGGGGTATTAAGGTCCAAGTTAGGCTCTGCTTTTGGACTGTGTTGGATTCAGTTCAGTAGTTGTATCAATAGGTGTGTGTCTGTATGCAGAACAAAGTGCCTGTGAGTGATTTGTGAGGACTGTGTAGCAGTGTCTTAGTGAGGATGTATGTGTGAGAGAGAGATAATTCCCAGAATACCTGTGTCAGTATGTATAGCAGTGTATCAGTGAGTTGTGTGTGTGTGTCCCAGGTTAATTTAGATTTCAGTTTACCTGGTGTAGGTAATTTAGTGCTGTGTAGCCTGCCTGTGAGTGAGCATGTGTATCAGTCAGCCAGTGAGGTATCAGAGTGCAGGGGGTGAGGTCTGTGTGTAGTCCAGTAGGGTATAGGTATAAGGTATCAGTATTCAGTGGCTGTGTCTATGTGTATCCAGGTTAATTTTCCTGTGTGTAGCAGTGTCTACTTGTGTGTGGATGTAGGATAGTGTTGGTGTAGGGTGTCTCAGTTAATTAGAACTGTGTGTGTTGCCTCAATGAAATCAGTGTGTTAACTGGGCAGAAAGTATCAATGTATATGTGTTAGTGTAGAGTGTAATTTATCTCTTAACCTATGCTTACCTGTGTCTATGTAGGTCAGTGTATTTGCTTATGTGTTTCTGTGTGTAGCAGTGTAGGAATTGTGTTGTGTTGTATTCTGCATCTAGCAGTGGGTGAAGAGTTCAGTGTGTCTGCCTATGTGTTAGTTCTAGAGTGCTAGTGTTAGATAACTGTGTGTGTGCAACTTATGTATCATTAAGTGAGTACCTATGTGTATAAAATCAACTGTATTTAGCATTGGTTAAATTGGTATCATGTATAGTAGGTAAGGTTAGATACCAAATAGGTATTAGGTATTAAGTTATTAGTTAAGTTATTAACTAGTATAAGTTAGGTATCCTTAGTATGATATAAAATTTGACTAGTGGACCTAGTATTGACCAGTAAACCTCAGAAATGACCTAGAAACCTCGTATTTAAAATTGTTAAACATGTTATTCTTTTGATTTAATATCTGACATTATATTCCACAAATAGGTCATTGCGATCCCACCTTGGACATCGATCCTCACACCTTGCTCAGGACCACAGGCGAGTACATTCTCTGACAGTTTTCATTGTTGATTACTTCTATAAATTGTAGTGTATTACATACTTGATTCCGACACTATGGATACACGGGTTAGCACCCTAGATCCCCATCATGAGGAGTCGTGATTGGAATCCACCGTGCTAGCTGGGGATGGGGAACTATTAGTAGATTATGTGATCATATCCAAACTTACCATGCATCATAGCTCACCCCACTTCTCACGTCGGGTGCGGCCTGACCATTATCATGCTTCATAGCTGTTATATATGATTAGCCTGACCATTTCATGCATCATAGCTAACCATATGGTTAGCCTGACCTTCAAGAATCATAGCTAATCATATATAACCAGCCTGATCAAGTCCCAAGCCGATCACATAATAAACTAATATTTCAAACACTTAGCTAGATGTCTATTTTATTCAGATTCACCTATTCCAGCATTCACTACTTATTGTCTAGCATTCACTATTTATTGTTCATTGCTAGATGCTCTATTGCCTATTTCCATTTTCTCCAGTACTTTACATTTCCAGCATTTATTTCCATCTTGTACTTCTTACACTGTTTATAGATTTTGTCAATTTAATGAAACTGCTGTTAGTGCTTGTGCTTCGCTCCAATCCTGACTGGATAACATTTTTCAGAGGACTTGGAGAGCTTGTGCCCCACTCATTATGGCCCAGGATTAGAGGGTAATTTCACTCCAGAAACCCCAGAGGAGTTGCCTAGCCTAGAGGAGAACGTACCTGGCTGCTCTTAGACTACTTTTTCTGCATTATTGTTTTAGACTGAGACTGAGTTGTATTTATTATTTGTGACTTTGTGAGGTCATTTAGACCCAGGATTTGAGTTGGATTATTGTGGTTGCTTTTATTAGAACTCTTTTCTATTCCCATCGTGCCATTATTTATTATAGCTTGTGATTGAGTATATCATAGAACTGTGGATTATTTATCATTGTCCTCCGTGCGGAGTTAAGACTTTTGACAGGATATATTATATGTTGAGACCTAGACAGCGTTCTACCGCCGATGCTGCGGCGTAGGCTGGACGTACCCACGACTCATGCCCAAATTTTGGGTGCGGGTCGTGACACGTTTTTAGTGGTGGCCCATGCAGGTCTAGTCCTAGATTCACATTAGAGCGATATCGTAGTGGTGCTCGCTTAGAGTATTACTACGAGCCTGTTTTAGGAAATAGGATTTAGGCCGAGGATATGCTCAATCACAATTAGGAAATTCTGATTCTTATGACATTACTCTTAATAATTTTTTCCTTTAGAAATTTTCTGTCCTTCCTTGATGATATCGTATCTATTGCCTTAATTAAATCTTTCGATCTGTCTTCAGGATGCCGCCGAGGAGGTCCCAGAGACTCGGAGCAGCAGATTCAGAGAGGTCTGCCACCTCTCGCCCTGCCGGACAGACATCCGCAGCACCTCCTACATCTCCAGTACATGTGGGAGCGTCTGCAGCATTCGGGGGTCCTCCACCACCTGTTCAGAGGGTCCCCACAGCTACGACGGGGCCTCTACCACCACCACCACCAGTTCAGCATCCAGGAGGTGTGCCCGTCGATGGGGCACAGATGTTCGCCTTGATTCAGGGCATGGTCGATGCCCAGAGGACGTCGGCGGAGGCCCAGAGAGTGCAGGCTGAGGCACATCAGGCCCAGACAGAGATGATGAGGGTGAACATGGAGAATGCTCACCAAGTGGCTCTCCAGGCTGTGGAGAGGGTCGCTCAGCAACAGCAGCATCCTGGTCAGCAACAACAGAGGCCGGGCACCATTGTGGACTTCAAGAGGATGATGCCTCGGGAGTTCAAGGGGACAGAAGGGATACTCTACGCCGATGATTGGCTAGAGGACATCGAGAGGAACTTGCGTTTGGCGCAGCTTCCGGAGGCCCTTCAGATCGAGGCCGCCGGCAGCCAGATGTTCGACATTGCTTTGACGTGGTTTCGCACGGAGCCGAGACTATTGTGCAGGGGACTCACTTGGAAAGCTTTCAAGGAGCTCTTCAAAGAAAAGTTCTTTCCTGATGTCGCCCTGGGAGCTTTGGAGAGTCAGTTCCATGACTTAGCCCAGGGGAGCTCGTCCGTCGATGAGTATGCCGCGGAGTTTTCCCGCCTGAGCCGTTTTGCACCGTCGATGATTAGAGATCCGGGGGACAGGGCCCAGAAGTTCAGAAAGGGGCTGACAAGGGAGATCAAGTCTCGCACGTCGGGACGTCGCACCGCTACCTACGAGGGCATATTGATGGATGCCCAGATAGCCGAGGATGACTTGGGCCTCAGGCCCAAGAGGGGACGCGATGGTTCCGGAGGAGCAAACAGTAGTGCGGGACCGGGCAAGCGTCCACACTTTCAACAGCAACAGCAGAGACCCTTTCAGCAGCAGCATCAGGCACCAGTCCGAGGGCAGGCCCAGCAGCAGCAACAGAGACAGACTCAGCCCGCCATCCAGTGTGCGTACTGCGGGAAGATGGGACATACTAGAGATATCTGCAGGAAGAGATTGGGCTCATGTCTATCCTGCGGATCGACGACACACCAGCTGAAGGATTGCCCTACCATTCGTTCAGGTCAGGGTGGAGCAGCCACCCAGAGAGGACCAGACAGGGTACCTACCGTACCAGGAGGCCAACAACAGAGGGCACCACTTCCACCACAACATCAGAAGTTTGCCCAGCACCAGCAGCAGAGAGGCGTACCCCAGGGGCGAGCATACGCCATGGCAGTCGAGGAGATCGAGCCAGCAGGAGACTTGATCACAGGTTCGGTTCTTCTCGATTGTATTCCCGTATTTACCTTATTCGACTCTGGCGCTTCCCATAGTTTTGTGTCTGTATCTTATGCACTTCGACATCATTTAGACACGGAACCATTAGCTAGGACTTGCAAGATCATGACTGGTGGAGGTATTATCCTAGTCCGTGATCACTGCAAGGACCGGAGAGTGTTAGTAGGAGGCCGAGAGTTGAGCGTGAGCTTACTTGTCATGCCACTTCCGGGGTACGATATTATACTCGGAATGGACTGGTTGAGTAGGCATCATGCTACTATAGATTGTTATAGAGGCAGAGTATTATTTAGACCACCAGGAGAGCCAGAGTTTGAGGTCGTCAGAGGAGCAGCGGAACAGAGGAAGAGCACATTTTGCGGAGCCAGGACGGAAGAAGAGGAGTTGCCACATCCTCTGATAGCAGAGTTCCTGAATGTATTTCCAGAGGAGTTGCCAGGCTTGCCGCCAGACAGAGATGTTGAATTCTCTATAGACTTGGTTCCAGGAGCGGAGCCCATTTCACAACATGTCTATAAAGTCAACAACAGCGAGCTGGCAGAACTGAAAAAGCAAGTTGAGGAGCTGCAGGACAAAGGCTTCATCAAATCCAGTTCATCACCATGGGGACCTCCAGTATTATTCGTACCAAAGAAGGACGGCACGGTGCGCATGTGCATTGATTATAGAGCCTTGAACAATATCACTATCAAGAACAAGTACCCGCTACCGAGGATAGATGATCTTTTCGATCAGCTGAGCGGGGCAAGGGTGTTTTCAAAGATAGATTTGAGGTCAGGCTACCACCAGGTGAAGGTAAAGAAAGAAGACACGTCGAAGACAGCCTTTCGGACCAGGTACGGTCAGTTTGAGTTCATGGTGATGCCATTTGGGTTAACCAATGCACCGGCAGTATTCATGAACCTGATGAACAAGGTGTTCCACCAGTACCTTGACAAGTTCGTGGTGGTATTCATTGACGATATTCTTGTGTATTCCAAGACCCCGGAGGAGCACGAAGAGCACCTAAGGTTGGTCTTAGAGACTCTCAGGAGGGAGAAGCTGTACGGGAAACTCTCTAAGTGTGAATTCTTCCTTGACAAGGTCGAATTTCTTGGGCATGTGGTATCGGCTGACGGAATCTAGGTTAACCCACAGAAGATCGAGGCAGTAGAGTCGTGGGCTACCCCCAGTTCGGTAGCTGAGATCAGGAGTTTTCTCGGGCTAGCAGGATACTACAGGAGGTTTGTACAAGACTTCTCCAAGATTGCAGTGTCGATGACCAGACTGACTAGGAAGGATGTGGATTTTGTCTGGACGGAGGAGTGCCAGGCTGCATTTGATGAGCTGAAGAAGAGGTTGACGACAGCCCCAGTTTTGACGTTGCCAGCAGGGACAGGTGGTTTCACCATCTACAGTGATGCTTCAGGAAAGGGTCTGGGATGTGTTCTTCAGCAGCACGAGAAGGTAATTGCTTATGCTTTCAGGCAGTTACGCCCTCATGAAAAGAACTACCCTACCCACGATTTGGAGTTGGCAGCAGTTATCTTTGCTCTAAAGCTGTGGAAACATTACCTGTACGGAGAGCGTGTGGAGATCTTCACAGACCACAAGAGCTTGAAGTACGTGTTCACACAGAAGGAGCTGAACATGAGGCAGAGGAGGTGGTTAGAGTTGATGAAGGACTTTGATATCTCATTGCAGTACCACCCAGGGAAGGCCAACGTAGTCGCCGATGCCTTGAGCAGGTATCCGATGGCTATATACTTGACTACAGATAGGCATTTATTGGCTGATCTGGAAAGCTTGGAGATTGAGGTGTTAGTTCCCGGTACTGAGATTCAGATGTGGGGATTGCAGATACAGTCCGAGCTGATGGACAGGATCAGAGCTGCGCAGTATGATGATGAGGCTCTGAGAAGTATCCGAGCACAGGTTCAGATAGGATTGTCGGATGACTTTACTATCGCAGATGACGGTTCCTTACGGCACGGCACGAGGATATGTGTGCCTAGCGGGGAGCTGCGCGAGAAGGTTTTGCAGGAGGCACACCGCTCTCAGTACTCGATGCATCCCGGTGCCAACAAGATGTATCGAGACTTGAGGGAGCACGTATGGTGGTATGGAATGAAGCGCGAGGTAGCACGCTTCGTATCCAGGTGTCTAGTGTGCCAGCAGGTAAAGGCAGACCGGCAGAGGCCAGGTGGTTTGCTTCAACCTTTACCGATTCCAGAATGGAAATGGGAGCACGTGACCATGGATTTCGTTTCAGGGCTTCCACGTTCTCCAGGAGGGAAGGACGCGATTTGGGTCATCGTGGACAGGTTGACCAAGTCAGCCCATTTCTTACCTTTCAAGGTGGGCACGTCGACAGAGAGGCTAGCAGAGATGTACGTGCGACAGATTGTTAGGATTCATGGAGTTCCTGTGAGCATCATCTCGGATCGGGAAAGTCATTTCACTTCCCACTTCTGGAGGAGTCTGCAGTCTAGCTTGGGCACTCAGCTCAAGTTCAGTACCGTATATCACCCCCAGACAGACGGGCAGTCTGAAAGGACTATTCAGACTCTCGAGGATATGCTACGCACTTGTGTTCTAGATCTCGGAGGTTCTTGGGAGGATCATCTACACCTGGTAGAGTTTGCTTACAACAACAGCTACCAGGCCAGCATCGAGATGTCACCATTTGAGGCTCTTTATGGACGGAGGTGTCGTACACCGCTATCTTGGGACAACGTTGGAGAGAGAGCCTTTCTAGGACCAGAAATGGTCGTGGATGCAGCAGAAAAGGTGAAACTCATCAGAGACAGACTGCGAGTGGCGCAGGACAGACAGCGGCATTGGGCCGACAGCCACCGTAGACCCCTTGAGTTTCAGGTATAGATTGTTGTTTTTCTGGCTTGTGTTTGTTTGTTTAGACTGCGTGTTGAGACTGTTTTATTTTAGGTTGGCGATCTAGTATTCCTACGAATTTCTCCGACGCGTGGAACGATTTGTTTTGGTAGAGGCGGAAAGCTTAGCCCACGCTACATCGGACCCTTCGGTATTATTGCGAAGATAGGTGCAGTGGCGTATAGACTAGACTTGCCGCCTGCATTGGAGGGAGTACATGATGTGTTTCACGTGTCGCAGCTGAGGTGGTACGTGGCCGACCCTAGTCACGTACTGGATCACTCGGAGATTGAGGTTGGTCCGACGCTCAGCTACCCCGAGCAGCCCGTAAAGATCTGGGACCACAGAGAGAAGGTGTTGCGGAACCAAACCATTCCTTTGGTTCGTGTTGCATGGAGACATCACTCTCCAGGGGAGTCGACCAGGGAGAGAGAGGACGAGATGCGCGAGCAATACCCGTATCTCTTCTAGACTTGAGGTATATTCCTTTTTTGATCTCATTCTTGTTCTGTTCAGTCCAATTTCGAGGACGAAATTTCTTTTAGGAGGGTAGATTTGTCACTACCACATTTCCATATAAGGGCATTTGTGTAATTTAACTATTTTGAATAATTATGTGTTTAAATTATTTACTGAGTTTTATAAACTATTTATATCATTATTACTAATGTTTAGTTTTAGGTCAAACCATAGAACTCATTAGGACAGACCCTAGTGAGTCAACCCTAATTGTAAACCCAGTTCTAGTGAAACCCTAGAATTCAAATTTTAGGGTGAACCCTCAAACCCTAGCAGGCCTAAACCTAAGTAAATTAGGTTCTACATGACCTAACCTAGGGGTTAAACCTAGACTATGCATTAGAAACCCTAACTGGGCCTTAATATAAAAGGGAACCCTCTCTTCCTTCATGTAGAAAGGAGAAACCCTAGCCTCCATCAAGGAAGCCATCTCCCCACTCCAAATTTCGAGATCAAACCCTAGGAATCCCATCTTTCTCCTCCAAAGCAAGGAAAGCAAGGAACTTGGGTCAAGGAACCTTGGGGAAGAAGGACTTTCATAGGGAAACCATCTCCTTATAGGTAAATCTGAATTTTTATTCTTTTATCTCTGTTTTTCGGATGTTAATGCCCATTAGGAAACCACCCTGAGTTTTAGATTCGATTTTAGGGTTTTGACTAGGGTTTAAGTGTCCCCAACCTTGTTTTCCCCAATTATCAGGAACCCTAACCCTAGGTATTTGTATGTAGACTGATTTCATCACATCTGTGTGGGTTGAACTCGATTCTTAGGGTTTTGATCGGGAACTTAGGGGTTTGTATGTGAACTCATTTCTGCACTGCATATGTTTGATGAAATGTTATTAGGAACTTACCTATCTAACTTATTTAATTTCTGCATAGTTGATATATGAATCTATATGTATATATATATATTGTGTTGTAAATAGGTTGTGTACAGTCGGGTTTTGATTCCTGGGTGTATCGGCAATTGGAGTTTTAGTTTGACTAGGAGAGCAGGGGGTATTCTTCTCAGTTCAGTGAGTATCCTGAAATTCTATTGTTGATCGAGTATCAGAAACTGTGCACAGTCGGGCAGTGTGTGTGGCTGTGTATTTGGGGATATAAGTTTTGTGTATGTGTTTAGCACCAGTGTGTTAGTGTGTGGCTGTAGGTCAGTAAGTTGAGACCTGTGTTATACCTATGTGTTATGTCAGTTCTTGAGTGTTAATATATGCAGATTTTTATCATACCTGTGTTGAGTATCAGTTGATTGAAGAATAGTGTGATGTGGTCAGTGACTGTATAAGTGTCTCAAATTGCAGGTTCATATGTGTGTGTATAGATAGGCTGTGTGCAAAATTCTGCGTAGGTGTTTGTGTGTGGAGTGTATAACTAGAACCTGTGTGTTTTAGTACATCAGTATATTTGAGCCAATGTATATCAGTATATCTGAATTGGGGAAGTCTGTTAAATTCAGTGTGTGTGTGAGTATTCTTGTATGTGTTAATATCTGTATGTAAGGGACTTGTGTATGGAACCTGGGAACTAATATATCTGTGTATATGTGTGTAGGTGTGAGAACTGAGTGTTTAGTTCTCTCAGTGAGCAGTTGGACATACTGGGGTATTAAGGTCCAAGTTAGGCTCTGCTTTTGGACTGTGTTGGATTCAGTTCAGTAGTTGTATCAATAGGTGTGTGTCTGTATGCAGAACAAAGTGCCTGTGAGTGATTTGTGAGGACTGTGTAGCAGTGTCTTAGTGAGGATGTGTGTGTGAGAGAGAGATAATTCCCAGAATACCTGTGTCAGTATGTATAGCAGTGTATCAGTGAGTTGGGTGTGTGTGTCCCAGGTTAATTTAGATTTCAGTTTACCTGGTGTAGGTAATTTAGTGCTGTGTAGCATGCCTGTGAGTGAGCATGTGTATCAGTCAGCCAGTGAGGTATCAGAGTGCAGGGGGTGAGGTCTGTGTGTAGTCCAGTAGGGTGTAGGTATAAGGTATCAGTATTCAGTGGCTGTGTCTATGTGTATCCAGGTCAATTTTCCTGTGTGTAGCAGTGTCTACTTGTGTGTGGATGTAGGATAGTGTTGGTGTAGGGTGTCTCAGTTAATTAGAACTGTGTGTGTTGCCTCAATGAAATCAGTGTGTTAACTGGGCAGAAAGTATCAATGTATATGTGTTAGTGTAGAGTGTAATTTATCTCTTAACCTATGCTTACCTGTGTCTATGTATGTCAGTGTATTTGCTTATGTGTTTCTGTGTGTAGCAGTGTAGGAATTGTGTTGTGTTGTATTCTGCAGCTAGCAGTGGGTGAAGAGTTCAGTGTGTCTGCCTATGTGTTAGTTCTAGAGTGCTAGTGTTAGATAACTGTGTGTGTGCAACTTATGTATCATTAAGTGAGTACCTATGTGTATAAAATCAACTGTATTTAGCATTGGTTAAATTGGTATCATGTATAGTAGGTAAGGTTAGATACCAAATAGGTATTAGGTATTAAGTTATTAGTTAAGTTATTAACTAGTATAAGTTAGGTATCCTTAGTATGATATAAAATTTGACTAGTGGACCTAGTATTGACCAGTAAACCTCAGAAATGACCTAGAAACCTCGTATTTAAAATTGCTAAACATGTTATTCTTTTGATTTAATATCTGACATTATATTCCACAAATAGGTCATTGCGATCCCACCTTGGACATCGATCCTCACACCTTGCTCAGGACCACAGGCGAGTACATTCTCTGACAGTTTTCATTGTTGATTACTTCTATAAATTGTAGTGTATTACATACTTGATTCCGACACTATGGATACACGGGTTAGCACCCTAGATCCCCATCATGAGGAGTCGTGATTGGAATCCACCGTGCTAGCTGGGGATGGGGAACTATTAGTAGATTATGTGATCATATCCAAACTTACCATGCATCATAGCTCACCCCACTTCTCACGTCGGGTGCGGCCTGACCATTATCATGCTTCATAGCTGTTATATATGATTAGCCTGACCATTATCATGCATCATAGCTAACCATATGGTTAGCCTGACCTTCAAGAATCATAGCTAATCATATATAACCAGCCTGATCAAGTCCCAAGCCGATCATATAATAAACTAATATTTCAAACACTTAGCTAGATGTCTATTTTATTCAGATTCACCTGTTCCAGCATTCACTACTTATTGTCTAGCATTCACTATTTATTGTTCATTGCTAGATGCTCTATTGCCTATTTCCATTTTCTCCAGTACTTTACATTTCCAGCATTTATTTCCATTTTGTACTTCTTACACTGTTTATAGATTTTGTCAATTTAATGAAACTGCTGTTAGTGCTTGTGCTTCGCTCCAATCCTGACTGGATAACATTTTTTAGAGGACCTGGAGAGCTTGTGCCCCACTCATTACGGCCCAGGACTAGAGGGTAATTTCACTCCAGAAACCCCAGAGGAGTTGCCTAGCCTAGAGAAGAACGTACCTGGCTGCTCTTAGACTACTTTTTCTGCATTATTGTTTTAGACTGAGACTGAGTTGTATTTATTATTTGTGACTTTGTGAGGTTATTTAGACCCAGGATTTGAGTTGGATTATTGTGGTTGCTTTTATTAGAACTCTTTTCTATTCCCATCGTGCCATTATTTCTTATAGCTTGTGATTGAGTATATCATAGAACTGTGGATTATTTATCATTGTCCTCCGTGCGGAGTTGAGACTTTTGACAGGATATATTATATGTTGAGACCTAGACAGCGTTCTACCGCCGATGCTGCGGCGTAGGCTGGACGTACCCACGACTCATGCCCAAATTCCGGGTGCGGGTCGTGACAGGCTGATAGGTTCTTTTAGATGCTAGAACTAGTATGGAAGGTTAGCAAGAGAATTGGACCCAGTAGTATCCTACCCGTACTTAAGATAGCAGTGATTTGGGAAGTACTGGGAGCTAGAAAGATTGATGATCATAACCCTCTAGAATAATTTATGGAAATGCATAGCCCGATGCTAGAAATTAGATATTGTATATAATAGCAATACCAGCAATGATGTTATGAGCTAGAGGAGATGGAATTTTAGGCTCTCACCTGGAAGATGATGATCTAATACCAGAAATTCTAGCATGTACTTGGGTGATACCATTATTGTACTATGTGACTTGGAGAGATAAATAACGGAAGAAGAAAATTTGAGGAATACAACTGTAGGAAGAACTTTGAGGAGAAGAGTAATTATACATTAGGCAAGGAAAAATTTTCTTTTAGAGGATTCGTGTTGAAAATAGAACGGGAGAATTTATTAGGAAGTTAAGTCTAGACTATGACATTGTCCTAGGCATGGATTGTTTGAGCTAATACCACGTGACGCTAAATTGTTGACGTAGTTGCATTATTTTTAGACCACCAGATTACCCTGAGTTTGAGTTTCTTCAGGGAGCCCAGGAGTATGGTGCCCATCTACCTTATAGGCACACATTGCAGAAGGTGAACGTGTATACCCCGCATTATATCAGGATTTGAGAATATGTTTCCAGAGGGTCTTCCAGGCCTGCCACCTGACAGAGAGAGAGTTTGCAATAGAGTTGACTCCCAGAGCCGAGTCATTTATTTCCTCCGTCTACAGACTAGCACACGAAGGAGTTAGTTGAATTGAAAGTCCATGGTAGAGGATCTCTTAGACAAGGGTATCATTCGGGCTAGTGTCATCTTAATTATGCCGAAGAAAGACGGGACGGTACATTTGTCAGCTTAGTGGCGTATGTGTATTCTCAAAGATCGATCTCAGATCAGGCTATCATTAGATCAAGGTACGGAGAAAGGATATTCCGAAGACGGCTTTTCGGACAAAGTATGGACACTATGAGTTTTTAGTCATGTCGTTTGGTTTAACCAACACGCCAGCAGTATTTATGAGCCTGATGAATAATATTTTCCACCAGTACTTAGACAAGTTCGTGGTGGTGTTCATTGACGACATCTTGGTATACTCCAAGAGCCAGGAGGAGCGTGAAAGACATCTCAGGATCGTGTTGGAGACGCTGAGGCAGGAGAGGCTGTATGCCAAGCTCAACAAATGTGAGTTCTGTTGGATAGAGTACCCTTTCTGGGACACATAATCACCGGAGATGGACTATCAGTTGACCCGGAGAAGATAGCTACAGTTGAGACATGGCCAACCCCTACATCAGTTACAGAGATTAGGAGCTTTCTCGGACTTGTCGGATATTATCGGAGGTTCGTAGAAAATTTCTCAAGGATTACTGCGGCTATGGCGTGACTGACGCATAAAGGTGAGGAGTTTATCTAGACCGAAGAGTGTCAGACAGATTTTGATGAGCTGAAGAAGCGTCTGACATCAGCACCAATTTTAACACTTCCTTCAAGATCGGGAGGATTTATAGTGTACAATAATACATCTGGGAGCGGATTAGGATGTGTACTGATGCAACACGACAAAGTGATAGCCTACGCATCGAGACAGCTGAGAGTTCATGAGAAGAACTATCCGACGCACGATCTAGATCTAGCTGCAGTAATATTTGCACTAAAGCTATGGTGACACTACCTTTATGGAGAGCGTGTTAAGATTTACATAGACCACAAAAGTCTAAAGTATGTCTACACTTAGAAGGAGATCAATATGAGACAAAGGCGCTGGCTAGAGTTGATGACAGATTATGATATAGAGTTGCAGTACCACCCTGGCAAGGCGAATGTAGTATCAGATACCTTAAGAAGGAAGCCCATGGCATACTTTTTGACGACTCTGCGGCAATTGCTAGAGGATCTCCAGGAGCTTGGGATAGAGATTGTATTGCCATGCATGGATAGGCAGATGGCTAGTCTCGAGGTTCAATCCATATTGATTGAGAGGATAAAGGCAGCCCTGCCTACAGATGCAAGATTTCGACGATTGCGAGAGAGGACAGAGGCCGGCATGCAGACGAGACTCAGGATTCGTGAAGACGGAATATTAAGGTGTGAAAATCGCCTATACGTTTCAAGTGGCAAGCTACGTCAGGAGTTGATAACCGAGGCTCATAGCTCTATTTATTCTATTCATCCCGGGGGTACGAAGATGTACCAAGATTTGAGACAATATTACTGGTGGCATGGGATGAAGAGAGAAATTGCAAGATTCATGGCGAGATGCTTTGTCTATCAGCAAGTCAAGGCTGAACATCATAGGACTGCAGGACTATTGCAGCCGCTTCCCATTCCCGAGTGGAAGTGGGAACACATTACCATGGACTTTGTCACAGGATTCCCGTAGAGCCCTAGCGGGTAGGAACTCGTCTCAAGTTCAGCGTTGCATATTATCCACAGACTGATGGCCAGTCAGAGCGCACGATACAAATACTAGAGGATATGTTGAGAGCGTGCATGATCGACTTTGGAGGATCTTGGGAGGACCATCTACACTTGGTGGAATTCTTCTACAATAATAGCTACCAGGCCAGCATACAGATGGCACCTTATGAGGCATTGTATGGCAGGAAGTGTAGGTCACTGGTATCTTGGAGTGATGTAGGAGAGCGTCAGATACTTGGTCCAGAGTTGGTGACACAGACAATGGAGAAAGTAAAGCAGATTCAGAGCCACCTGCGTGCAGCACAGGACAGACAGAAGTATTGGGCAGATGTGCACCGCAGACCTTTGGAGTTCAAGGAAGGTGACCATGTATTTTTGAAGATATCGCTTACTCGTGGTACCATCAGATTCAGAGGCAGAGGCAAGCTGAGTCTGAGGTACATCGGATCTTTTAACATCTTGGAACGAGTTGACAAAGTGGCTTATCGTCTTGCATTCTCTCCATCATTAGAAGGAGTGCACGACGTATTTTATGTATCGCAATTGAGGAGATATGTGGCAGACCCTAGTCACGTGCTTAATCATTCGAAGATTACAGTCGGGCCCAGTTTAACTTACATGGAGCAGCCAATGGAGATACTTGATCGCAGTGAGAAGACTTTGAGAGGTCAGACTATTCGACTGGTCAGAGTTGCATAGAAGCATTAATCACCAGGCGAGTCTACCTGGGAGCGCGAGGATTCCATTCGACAGTGTTTCTCGTATTTATTTGAGGACCAAGGTACGAATTTACGTACCGCATTTGTTTACCAGTTTGCTTTTAAATTCTCGTAGCTTTTAGTCGTGCTTTATTTTAATTTCGTGGACAAAAATTTTCTAAGTTATGAAGGATGTAAACCCTCTCATTTATTTCTATAAATAGACTGGTTTTGGGTTAGAAAAATTTGGTTTAACATCAGGTATTTAAGGTTTAGAAGTAAGGTTACAGATTTCTGATTATTTAATTAAACCTTTGGTGTACTCAACAGTTGTTGCAATATTCAGAGCACAATATTAGCCCATAATTTTCAACAAGTTGTTGCATTCTAGACTTGACATGCCAACTTAGGCGCTAGACTTTTCAGTCACTCAAAATCAAAATCCCTTGTGCTCTAATTTAATTGCACAAATTCTCGTAATCTGAAATCCATTATTTAATCATGTGTCATGCACCGTGTCGTTGCCATCAATTCTGAGACACCAACTCAACCCGTTGAGCCGGACCAATTAAAGGGTCCAAGACTGACACCAAGTCTACACCCTTCACGACCTTTGTGTCACTCCAAATTGAGACCCCATGTGCCCTTATTTAATTTAAAAGCACATGATAATTGATTTTAATTAAATTGGGGATACCAACTTTGACTAATCCTAATTTAACCCCAATTTAACCCAAATACCCCATTAATTAAGCCCATGTAAAACACATAACACTCCCTCATCATACAAAATATCAAACACCAATTTTCTCACCAATTTTCTATCATTTTATGTGTTTATGCAAATACCCAAAATTAAGGGGCTTATTTGCAAATATTGTATTAGGTGTCATTACCTCATTGGCCCAAGCCAATGAAGAAGGCTCACCCTAATCCTTGACCGATTTTGACCAAACCCCCATCTCCATGGCGTGAACACAACTCCCTTCATGAGAAATCCAAGCCCTCCATTTGAAATTGGAAGCATCCTTACCACACACTTCCCATCACCCTTCCTATAAAATGCCTCCTCACACACACTTCCCCAAGCAGGCCCTAATCCCCAAAACCTAGGGAACCCCCCCCCCCTTTCTCTTTCCTCCCTCCTTCATATAACCGTAGCCTCATTCTCCCTTTTTCTTCTTCTTCCTTTCTTCTTCTCCATCTTCATCTCTTCTTCATTCCTCCTTCTTAAACAAACCCGACCGACCGAGCTTCCAACTCCGGCGAGCTTCCTCCACCAGCCGACTGCCAACCCCAGTACCTCCGCCCCGTTGTCCAGAATCGGCCACCTCCCCCTTGACCACCCGGCTACACACGTCGACCCCCGCTCTTCTTCTCCGGTGGAAACCTTCAGTCGGCCACCCGCTGCATCCATTCACCCCCACTCTCTGTCCAGCCGAGCTCCCCCACAGCCACCCGATCCGCTGTAACCACCCGCATCTCCACCACCATCCTCTCCCGAACCTCCCACTGCACCGCCATCCGCCACGACCACCTCCTCCGGCCCGAACCACCCGCACCACCACCTCCCACTGCACTCAACAGCACCACCACCACCACCCTTAGCCGCAACACCACCACCCTTAGCCCCCACGACCTCCCCCACACCAACAGCACCACACCACCCCACACCACCAATACCACCACTCCTCACCATCAGCAGCATCATCATCATCTTTATCATCTCCTTCACCATCTTCACCTGACTCCGGCCGAGCCCCCCCTCCGGCCAGCAACCACCCCTGCATGCCGTCATACCGCCGCCAAGGTGAACACTCCCCTCTTTTTAGGTTGTATATTGCATATGGATTTGTGTTTATATGTGAAACTTAGTTAGGCTTAGGGATAATACATAAGTAGTGTGAATGCATGTTATAACATGTATTGATGGTATGTGAGTTTATTATAGAAATGATGTTATAGAATATATACTTCGAGGCTTGGTAATTATAGGTATATTGAGAGTAGGGTTACAAATATGCTAGGCATAATAATTTAGGGTGCTACTCTAATTAATTTATGCATATTAATTATCGTGAGGAGCAGATTTAAAGTGTTGCAAAATGATACTATGATTTATCATCGAGGATCAGGTTTTTACCGTGAGATGGTATGCGATATCAAACCATTAGTCTGTGATTGAGGACTGATAATATTAATGAATTTAAATTAAGGAGGAGTTTTATTGCGAAATGATAATGGTTGTATATATTTAAGGGTATAAATAATTAATAATATATTTAAGGGTATAAATAATTAATAATTTATTCAAAGATGATGTTTAAAATATGCGGGATAATGTCTGTGAAGACCCAGGATAAAACTGAGGATTTGATCATGGTTTGAACTACCGAACATCGTGATGAATATAGTAAGATTAAGGTTTGGTTTGATGATATTGTATAGATGATTAATTGGGTTAGATGTAACATACCCTTAGTCAACCTTGGTCAACCCTCTAGCTTCATGTCCATATGAGTTGTAACTGAGTTTGAACGTATGATTAGACGTGTGTCACATCTTATTTCAGCCTCGTGATAGTTTATTGATTGAGCTTGTATCTCGACTCTAGGTACTACGGGACCTACGGACTTGGACGTTGTACCGGATCCCCATCTTCAGTAGCCAGACCCAGGCAAGTGTACCTAGCCACCATGTATTTCAGTTACCAGTTATTTATTATTTTATTATATGAATTGTCCATGTATTTGATTAGAATCATTACTTCATGTCCGAATCACAATCGGGTACAGACGTTCATCGTAACGTCTCGTAACGAATGATAGATGGTTCACAATACCTTGATGTACGTACCTGTGTATATCGTAACCCTATGACATATTCAGACACTGTCATCATGCCAGATTTCCTGTATCTTGATACTGACATCATGACCGGAACCTGGGATGACCTAAGGGTCGCGTTGATTGATATTTACTCCAGTATGACGAGACTGCTAGATATAGGTTCAGGCTCAGCGCACAATCGTTGACCGCTTGGGATGGGAAAGACAGTTACTAGACGTTTGGGCTCCTCTACACGCGCTATATATATGTATATGATCTATTTTTGTAGTGTTCCTGTATCCGGAGTAGTTGTATCACTCGTGTGTCTCTGTGCTCGGAGCTACGGTATGCCCCGTATGTCTCTATGATCGAAGCTATAGTTTTATTTTGGATAGCCCACGCGTCGAACATTGTCTTTAAACTGTGTCTCACTTAGTTGGTTATGCTAGATTATACCGCCGTTGCACTTGCTTCTTTATGTTATACTTGGCATGCTGTATTTTTGTACCTTGTTACGTTCCTCTGAGGATCTGATCCCCTGCTAGTTTTGTAGCATAGACGATTACGGAGCATTTGGAGTTGCTGATGGAGTTGCTTGTCTTGCAGGCATTGGTACCAGGTACTCATATCATTTCTTCCGGCATTATGGTTACTTTATTCATATTGATTATTCACCTGCTGTTGTAGCCTAGTTTTTATAGACTCATCTCTTCTCAAGTCTATTCGAGCTTGTGTGTTTACTGGGCGGCCGACTGTAGCACATGTAGCTCATTCTTGTGTATTTCTGTTCATTGTGGATTGAGACATATATGTTTATATTTACTAGATTATTTAGATAGTTACCAGTAGTTTACAGTTTATACGTATTCGAGTCAGACCAGAGTCTGGTCGAATGCGTAGCTGGCGTATCGCGTATTCCTGGTCCTACGTATTTTGGGACTGGGGCGTGACAATATCTATGTAGGTAGCAGTATATATATGTATGTGTGTATATGCATATGTTTATATATAGTGTTTGTGAGTGAGATAGGTCGGGCACTAGAGAGCAGTGAACATTGAAGGCCACTAGCAGTTTCAGCACAGTGTACATCAACTGAGAGACACTGCATAAGCAGCAATTAACACAGCTCAGGGAGCAGTTTGCATCAGTTACAAACTGCAGCTTCAACATCAGCTCGAGGAGATGCAGTAGCTCGTATAGTAAGCAGTCAACAGCAGAGAGCCATTTCAGTGCAGCAGTATCAGCAAGAGAGGATGCATTAGCCAGAGGGAGCGCAGCAGCTATTCAGTCAGTGAGCTACTCAGCAATGCTCGGGCATGCTGCATCAGAGCTAGCTACTGCAGTGAGCTACACAGCAGAGGGATATCAGTAGAAGCAGCCTGGATAGTTCAGTGTGCAGTCAGCAAGGTACAGTAGCATGTTGCTGCATCTAGCATTGTGCAATGTAGCAGCTATCAACAGCACAGTATCAGCAACTCTGAACACAGGAAGCTTTCAGCATCTTCAGTTAGGCAGAGGTAGAGGTTAGCAGTTGTTAAGTTGGGCTAGTAGTTATTGCTATTATAATTAGTAGATATAGCTAGATAGTTAGTAGTTATATACTTGTTAGTCTAAGTAGTTAGATAGATAGATATATACTTGATAGTGTAGTAGTTAAGTGTTAGTATAATAATTAGTTATATACCTTGTTAGCTAGTAGTTAGGTAGATATATTCATACTTGATTAGATTAGTGAGCTATATGAATATATATATATATATATGTAGGTAGTGTATATAAGTAACTGATATGTATTGTATAGTTAGTAGTATTTAATAGTCTAGTTAATATTAGTATAGTTAGTATTTTGATAGTGAGCTATATGTATTAGGATTTGAATTACCTTGGGATACCAAGGTAGTGTCAAGGTAATTGGTCGATACTCAAGGTATTGGGTTGAGTATCGAGATGGGTGTGTAGGTAGTGAGATACGCATTGGTTCAAAGCCAAGGTATCTAAGTTGCATTAGTTAGCTAAGATACTATATGTATTGTCTTGTATATATATATAAATTAGTATTTTTATATCTAAAAACCTGCGTATCCTGTGATACGGTATTTTGAGTGTATCCTAGTATCTTAGCGTAGCTAGTATGGATTAGTTTCATAGTGTGTGGACCTAGTATCCTAGAGTTGGACTCATACGACTTAGAAATAGCCGGTTTGACCTAGTTTGACTGTTTTGACTTAGAAATGGCTTTATGACCTAGAATTATAATAGTTTGACTTATTTTTATTCCAGAACCTTGTATTGATGTAATATACCATATTTAGGTCTGTGTGATACCATTTTGGACATCGAGAGACACACCTTACTCAGGACTTCAGGCGAGTATATTTCTCAGTTAGTTTTTATTTATAATAGTGTATATATCTCATATTCTAGAACTGTATACTTGATTCCGACACAGTAGTTTTACAGACTGATACTACATGGATCTTGTCAGGAGATGTTATCCCCTACCGTGTTCAGTGGGTACTCCTTCACATATATTTTATCGTGTGTATTGGGTTATTATATTTCGTGTTCACACACTGCTCGTGTTCAGTGTGCTTATTTATGTATACACGTTGCTCGTGTTCAGTGTGATTATATTCGTGTACACCCACTGCTCGTGTTCAGTGGCCATATTCGTGTTCGTAATGTGTCGTGATTGGATCCATTGGTATTAGTTGGGGATAGGGGAGTAGAAGTTAATTATGTGATCAAAGCCCTAGTGATATTCGTGTATATATCGATTACATACCACACTTGTAACCAAATTACCTTATTGTTAGTATTCAACCTAAACCGATCACATAATAAAATTGTATTCTGAGGCACATTAGTTAGATTTTATTTATTCCTTCATATTGCAGATATTCATATTGTTGTTCTCTATTCCAGTATATTACATATTTTCTCTTATTTATTTTATTCATATGTTTAGTTATCTTATATTCATTTCTATTATCTGTTTTACATGCTCGATTATGTATTTGAAACTGCTTTCAGAGGTATGTACTTTGCTCTAATCCTGACTGGATATATTTTTTCAGATGATTGGCTCATAGATCAGTGTCCCACATTCTACGGACCACAGGAGGGATTACCTTTAGAGGATACTCTTGTAGACCAGGAGGACTTGGTTGCAGAGCCTAAGAAGATTTAGCTTATTTTGTTGGATTTGTATTAGACTGTATTTTGAGATTCTTGGCATGTATATTATTTTAGACTTGTGGATTGCATCTTGTTTCTTTCTTCGTTATTCCATTCGTTCTTTATTTTCCTTTGTTTGTATAGTGATCGAGTATTGTTACATTGTGAGATACCATATTGTTCCTCTGTTTGGAGTTGAGATGATTGACAGGTACCATATATATTGTTGTGATGTTAGTTAGTTAGAGTTGACTCAGACAGCGTTCTACCACTGATATTGTGGCGTAGGCTGGATGTACCACGTACTCGTGCCCGAATATTCGGGTGCGGGTCGTGACACATTTTTAGTGGTGGCTCATGCATGTCAGGAGTTGCAATTAGAGCGATATCATAGTAGCGCTCACCTAGAGTACTGCTACGAGCCTGCTTTAGGGAATAAGATATAGGCTTAGAGTATACTCAATCACAACTAGAAAACAGTCCCAATATATGTTTTACAATCCTTATCTATTGAATATTTGCTTTACTTTGAAAATATGTCCTTCTTTGATGATATTGTATTATACTCAATATTGATTCCTTTGTTCAGTTTATCTTAATTTTTTTCCAGCTCATGCTTTATTTGATTCCGGTGCTTCGCATAGTTTTGTATCTGTATCTTTTGCTCTGAGACATTGTCTTGAGTCTGAACCGTTGGCGATGACTTACAAGATCACGACCGGGGGTGGCATTATCCTGGTTAGTAATGTTTGCAAGGACCGGAGAGTTTCTTTGGGAGGCCGAGAGTTTGGCGTATGTCTACTCGTAATGCCACTTCCGAGCTACGATATAGTACTCGGGATGGATTGGTTGAGTCTGTATAATGCTAGTATTGATTATCGAGGAGGCAGAGTTTTGTTTCAGGTGCCAGGAGAGCCCGAGTTTAAGTTCGTCAAAGAAGCAGCAGAGCAGAGCGAAGGTGACTTCTGTGGAGCTTTGGTAGAAGAGCAGGAGCCGTCACATCCATTGATTACAGAGTATATGGACGTCTTTTCGGAGGAGTTGCCAGGGTTGCCACCGGACAGAGATATGGAGTTCTCTATAGATTTGGTGCCAGGCACAGAGCCAATATCATAGCACGTCTATAGAGTGAACAATAATGAACTGGCAGAGTTGAAGAATCAGGTGGATGAGTTACAGGATAAGGGCTTCATCCGCTCCAGTTTATCACCATGGGGTGCTCTGGTACTTTTTGTACCAAAGAATGAAGGGTCAGTACGCATGTGTATCGACTACAGGGCACTCAACAACCTCACTATCAAGAATATATATATATTGCTACGGATTAACAATTTGTTTGATCAGTTGAGCAGAGCGAAGGTATTCTCAAAGATAGACTTGAGGTCGGGGTACCACCAAGTGAAGGTGAAGAAGGAAGACATTCCAAATACAGCTTTCAGGACTCGGTATGGACAGTTTGAGTTCTTGGTGATGCCGTTTGGGTTGATCCATGCCCCGACGGTATTTATGAACCTGATAAATAAGATATTTTATCAGTACTTGGATCGGTTTGTGATAGTATTCATTGATGATATACTGATGTATTTGAAGACCCCAGAGGAGCATAAGAAGCACCTAAGGATAGTTCTGGAGACCCTTAGGAAGGAGAAACTATATGGCAAGCTTTCGAAGTATGAGTTCTTCCTTGATAAGGTTGAATTCCTCGAGCATGTGATTATAGGAGACGTGATCTCAGTGGACCCGAAGAAGATGTCAGCAGTTGAGTTGTGATCTACCCCGAGTTCAGTAGCGGAGATCAGGAGTTTTCTTGGATTGGCAGACTATTATCGGAGATTTGTTCAGTATTTTTCCAGGATTGCGGAGCCGATGACTAGACTAACCAGGAAGGACATGGGGTTCGTCTGGACAGAGGATTGTCAGTCTACTTTTGAGGAGCTGAAGAAAAGGTTGACTATAGCTCCAATCTTGATATTGCCATCAGGGACAGAAGGATTTTCTATATACAGTGATGCATCGGGTAAGGGTTTGGGTTGTGTGTTACAGCAGAATGGAAAAGTGATTGCCTATGCTTCCAGGCAATTATGCCTGCATGAGAAAAATTACCCTACCCATGACTTGGAGTTGGCAACAATTATCTTTGCTCTTAAATTATGGAAACACTACTTGTATGGAGAGAGGGTAGAGATCTTTACAGACCATAAGAGCTTGAAGTATGTGTTTACACAAAAAGAGCTCAACATGAGGCAGCGGCGATGGTTGGAGTTGATGAAGGACTTCGATATTTCTTTGTAGTATCATCTAGAAAAGGCTAACGTAGTACCGGATGCCTTGAGTAGGTATCCAGTGGCTATGTACTTGACGAGGGACAGACATTTATTGGCCGATCTTGATAGTTTAGGCATTAAGGTATTAGTTCCTGGAGTTACAGCACAGATATGGGGACTTCAGGTACAGTCAGAGTTGATGGACCGGATCAGAGCCACATAGTTCGAGGATAAGTCTCTGAGGAGCATCAGAGCACAGGTCCAGATAAGGTTGGCAGAGGACTTCAGTATTGCAGATGATGGATCATTGCGACACGGTACCAGATTGTGTGTACCGAGTGAAGCATTGCGCTAGAAGATTCTTTAGGAGGCACATTAATCTCAGTACTCTATGCATACAGGTGGCAACAAGATCTATAGGGACATGAGAGAGCATGTTTGGTGGTATGGTATGAAGCGGGAGGTAGATTGCTACGTATCTAGATGTTTGGTTTGCCAGCAGGTAAAGGCGGAGAGACAGAGGCCAGGTGGATTGTTTTAGCCTTTACCCATTCCAGAGTGAAAATAGGAGCATGTGATGATGGACTTTGTTTCAGGACTTTCGCGTTCTCTAGGAGGTAAAGATGCAATTTGGGTCATCGTAGACAGGTTGACCAAATCAGCCCACTTTCTGCCATTCAAAGTGGGTACATCTACGGAGAAGCTCACAGAGATGTATGTACGTCAGATAGTCAGATTGTATGGAGTTTCGATGAGCATAGTCTCAGATCGAGATAGTCGCTTTGCGTCCCACTTCTGGAGGAGTTTGTAGGCTAGCTTGG
Organism: Iris macrosiphon; assembly: GCA_036927795.1. NCBI lineage: Eukaryota > Viridiplantae > Streptophyta > Magnoliopsida > Asparagales > Iridaceae > Iris > Iris macrosiphon. The sequence continues at coordinate 384,152 of JAYESA010000044.1, read as the reverse complement.
GCACTCAGCTTAAGTTCAGTACCGGATATCACCCCCAGACGGACGGACAGTCGAAGAGAACTATTCAGACTCTCGAGGATATGCTATGCACCTGTGTTTTGGATTTTGGAGGCTCTTGGGAGGATCATCTTCACTTGGTAGAGTTTTTTTACAACAACAGCTACCAAGCCAGTATCGAGATGTCACAGTTTGAGATATTGTATGGACGGAGATGCCGCACTCCGTTATCATAGGATAATATTGGTGAGAGAGCTTTATTGGGACCAGAGATAGTAGTGGATACAGCTGAGAAGGTGAAACTCATCAGGGATAGACTTCGAATAGCGCAGGATAGACAACGGCATTGGACCGATAGCCACCGGAGACCATTAGAGTTTGAGGTATAGATTTTGTTTTGCATTGCTTGTGATTGTTTGTTTTGTTAGAGTGCTAAGGTTGTGTTTCATGCTAGGTTGACGGTCTAGTTTTTTTGAGGATTTCTCCAACACGTGGCACGATTCGTTTCGGTGGAGGCAAAAAGCTTAGTCCACGATTTATCGGACCTTTCAGTATTCTTGAGAGGGTCGGTGCAGTTGCTTACAAACTAGACTTACCACCTGTATTGGAGGGAGTGCACAACATGTTCCATGTGTTACAGCTGAGATGGTACATGGCAGATCCTAGTCATGTGTTGGATCACTCAAAGATCGAGGTGGACCCTACTCTTAGCTATCCAGAGCAGCCAGTTGAGATTCTGGATCGGAGAGAGAAGGTGTTGAGGAACCAGACGATTCCTTTGGTGTGCGTCGCGTGGAGGCATCACTCGCCATGTGAGAGTACCTAGGATCGGGAGACCGAGATGCGCGAGCGATATCCATATTTGTTCGAGCTGTGAGGTATAATTCTTTCTTGCATTGTATTATTTGCTTTTGGTAGTTAGTTTCTTCCTTAATTTTGAGGACAAAATTTTTCTAAGATGGTTAGGATTGTCACCCTCACTTTTTCAACTAAGGGTAGTTTGGTAATTTGGTATGGATATTTTTATTTTTAGGATTTATTATATTAAATATTGTGCATGTGTGATATTTATGTATTGTATTATTTATATTGTTAAGTGTTAGATTTATTTTTGGACTTGTGTAGTAGACCTAACTAGTTAGTTTAGACCCATGAACCCAACATTTATTTTAGTTTAGATTGAGCACAATAGTTAAGCTCATTCATTAGGAGGATGAATTAATTAGTAAAACCCATTAGACTAGAACCTTTCCTCCTTAATTATTTTCTTCATGAGAGGCCCCAAGGGGTGTTTTGGTCAATTCATAATAGCTTGGGAGAGGGGTTAGGGCCGGCCACCATAGGGAGGAGAGAGAGTCCATCTCTTCTTATTTTGTCATTCCATTTAGATCTAGAATTTTTTTCCTTCCAATTTCTTCATTCCCTCACCATTTCCTACTCAATTTCTACTCAAATTCTTTCCCTATTCTTTATTGGAGGCTAGAAGAATAAGGATTTACAAGAAGAAAGCAAGGATCGACAATGAGGAGCCAAGATCTACAAGTTGGAGGCTACATTCACAATTTTAGGGATTTTTATTAGGAATCCATTTTTCAATAGGTATAATTCAGTTTTTTTTCTCTTAGTAGACTCTAAATCTGAGATTTAATTATTAGAAACTACCCCATATGCTAAAGCTACCCATAGGAATTGGAATTAGGTTCATAGGAAGCCTATGGAGAAAGTTATGGGTATTTTGTGTCAATTTTGGGGGTATTCTGAGATTGGCACATCATGTGTTTGTCAATTGGTCAATTAAATTAAATTGACATATGTTTGATTGTTTGTGACTAGTGTCGTGTCCATAATTGGATACGTGTAGGTCGTATCCCGTCAATTTGGCGATACAGGTTATTTTTTTGGGGGGGGGGGTTCTCCGACATAGGGATTTGTGCATGTCACTTCTTGACACGGACACGTAGTTGATTAATTAGTTCTTCGTATCATGCATAATTAGTATTTTAGACTTGCTCATGTCCTTCGGGATGGGTTTGGTTGTGTGGTGGAGCCGTATCGCAATCGTATCATAGAATGAGTGTGATACGGGTGCGGTGCACTCCACGTATTTGCTTCATTGCTCTTTAATTCAATGTGACTTGTGTATATATATTAGATATGATATATTATGTATGATATGTATATGTATTGTGTATGTATCTATAGTATATTGTATACATGAGTATAGATAGCTAAGTGTATAGATGTATCTATATGCATATGTTTATATATATATATATATATATATATATATATATATATATATATATATATATATATATATATATATATATATATATATATGTATGGTTATGTTATATGTATGTATTGTGTATGTATCTATAGTATATTGTATACATGAGTATAGATAGCTAAGTGTATATATATATATATATATATATATATATATATATATATATATATATATATATATATATATATATATATATATATATATATATATATATATGTATGTATGGTTATGTTATATGTATATATGTATGTTGTATATATATGTATATATGTATATGATGTTATATCTATATGTATATAAGTTTTTTTGTGTGTATATATATATATATATATATATATATATATATATATATATATATATATATATATAGAGAGAGAGAGAGAGAGAGAGAGAGAGAGAGAGAGAGAGAGAGTTGAGAGTGTATATATATAGGTTGATATCTATATAGATGAGAGAGTGTGCATATATATATATATTGATATCTATGTAGGTAGCAGTATATATATGTATGTGTGTGTGCATATGGTTGTATGTAGTGTTTGTGAGTGAGATTGGTCGGGCACTGGAGAGCAGTGAACACTGAAGGCCACTAGCAATTTCAGCACTGTGTGCATCAATTGAAAGACACTGCATCAGTAACAATTAGCACAGCTCAGGGAGCAGTTTGCATCAGTTGCAAACTGCAGCTTCAACATCAGCTCGAGGAGATGCATTAGCTTGTGCAGCAAGCAGTAAACAGTAGAGAACCATTTCAGTACAGCAGTATCAGCAAGAGAGGATGCATTATCCAGAGGAGCACAACAGCTATTCAGTCAGTGAGCTACTCAGCAATGCTCGGGCATTCTGCAGTAGAGCTAGCTACTACAGTGAGCTACACAGCAGAGGGATGTCAGTAGCAGCAGCCTGGGCAGTTCAGTGTGCAGTTAGCAAGGTGCAGTTGTATGTTGCTGCATCCAGCAATATGCAATGCAGCAGTTATCAACAGCACAATATCAGCAACTCTGAACACAAGAAGATTTCAACATCTTCAGTTAGGCAGAGGTAGAGGTTAGCAGTTATTAAGTTGGGTTAGTAGTTATTGCTAGTGTAATTAGTAGATATAGCTAGATAGTTAGTAGTTATATACTTGTTAGTCTAAGTAGTTAGATAGATAGATAGATATATACTTGATAGTATAGTAGTTAAGTGTTAGTATAATAGTTAGTTATATACCTTGTTAGCTAGTAGTTAAATAGATATATTCATACTTGATTAGATTAGTGAGCTATATGAATATATGTATATATGTAGGTAGTGTATATAAGTAGCTGATATGTATTGTATAATTAGTAGTATTTAATAGTCTAGTTAGTGTTAGTATAGTTAGTATTTTGATAGTGAGATATATGTATTAGGATTTGAATTACCTTGGGATACCAAGGTAGTGTCAAGGTAATTGGTCGATACTCAAGGTATTGGGTTGAGTATCAAGATAGGTGTGTAGGTAGTGAGATACACATTAGTTCAAAGCCAAGGTATCCAAGTTGCATTAGTTAGCTAAGTTACTATATGTATTGTCTTGTATATATATATAAATTAGTATTTTCATATCTAAAAACTTGTATATCCTATGATACGGTATTTTGGGTATATCCTAGTATCTTAGCGTAGCTAGTGTGGATTAGTTTCATAGTTTGTGGACCTAGTATCCTAAAGTTGGACTCTTTCGACTTAGAAATTATAGATTTGACCTTGTTTGACTGTTTTGACCTAGAAATAGCTTTATGACCTAGAATTGGAATAGTTTGACTTATTTTCATTCCAGAACCTTGTTTTGATTCAATATACCATATTTAGGTCTGTGTGACACCGGCTTGGGCATCGAGAGATACACCTTACTTAGGACTTCAGGCGAGTACATTTCTCTGTTAGTTTTTATTTCATAATAGTGTATATATCTCATATTCTAGAACTATATACTTTATTCCGACATAGTGGTTTCACGAACTGATACTATATGGATCCTGTCAGGAGATGTTATCCCCTACCGTGTTCAATGGGTACTCCTTCACATGTATTTTATCATGTGTATTGGATATTGATTATTTATATTTTGTGTTCACACACTGCTCGTGTTCAGTATGCTTATTCGTGTACACACACTGCTCGTGTTTAGTGTAATTATATTCGTGTACACCCACTGCTCATGTTCAGTGGCCATATTCGTGTTCGTAACGTGTTGTGATTGGATCCATTGGTATTAGTTAGGGATGGGGGAATAGAAGTTGATTATGTTATCAAAGCCCCAGTGATATTTGTGTACATATCGATTACATACCACACTTATAATCGAATTACCTTATTGTTCGTGTTCAACCTAAACCGATCACTTAATAAACTTGTATTCTGAGGCACATTAGTTAGATTTCATTTATTCCTTCATATTGCAAATATTCATATTTTTGTTCTCTATTCCAGTATATTACATGTTTTCTCTTGTTCATTTCATTCATATATTTATTTTTATTATCTGTCTTATATGCTCGATTATGTATTTGAAACTGCTTTCAGAGGTATATACTTTGCTCCAATCCTGGAAGGGAATGTGGAATTAGCTTTACATACAATATAAAGCTAATTCCATATTCTAAATTTGCATTCCCTTTCCTTCACATATTTGGTCAACTGTCTCAGGAATTAGCTTTAGTATCCGCTGATTTGAAACTTTCCCTTTTGTCAAGATTTGAAACAACACTTTCAACACACATTGTGGACATTATAAAGATATATTATATGTAAACATGAGAACTGGCCTAAGACATTTGAAGGTAGGAAACAATAATTTAAAATGTGTCCTCAATTTACACATTTAGTAATAAAAAATGTAAATTTTTATAAACCGATTATTTCATTTTTATACTTGAGGCTTCATCAAGGCCACACTATGTATCTTTTTCTTTTCTTTGTTTTTTGTTTGTTGCTTATTTGTTTCAACTTTCAAACGAACTTGTGAAATTTTTAATTTAAGGAGAAAACATAGGCAAGCGCAAGAGTGAAGGGCACAACAGCCAAGGTTGAGATCGAGAAGTGCTGCTTAGGCCACACTCTGAAGTCAGCTCTTGTAGGTTTTGGCTTTGTTTGCTTTTTTTTTAATATATAATCATGTTTTTTATTGCCATTACTCTCTTTCCTAATGCGCTTTTATCATAATAAAAGAATATGACTCAAAAGATCTACATGTCTTAATTTTATTTTGTCATAACACTGGTATGTTCTTCACGAAACAAAAGATAAGTAATAAACTGAAATAGTAAACCACTAGCCAAATATCATACATAAGGCAAAAAAAAGAAAGAAAGAAAATTGTTTGATTAGTGATTACTTTTAATTTGATTACAAAAACTAGTAATACATATTAAAAATTATAAGTTGTGCCAAAATGAAAAGAAGAGACAAAGCAGTCAAGAGGTTTTGTTACGCACAGCGGAAGCAATAATGGAATACGAAATCAAACAAGACAAGAAAAGAAATGAGATACGTGATTTACGTGGTTCGGAGAAATAACTCCTACGTCCACGATGGTGCAACCAAGTATTTATTCAACAATACACAAGAGGATCACAAGGTGTTCTTCCGCACACGTGTCTCTCTTTTCTCTCTAATTTTTTGTACTCTTCAAACAAATAAAATACAAGCCTATTTATAGGCACAAGTAGATGAATCTAGATACATGCAAGAATGTATCATACTTATGAGGATTAATTATTTCTTTGACTGAAGTTGGAGAGACATGGATAGATTCATCAATGAACTAACAAGTTCATACATCATCTTTAATTTGAGTCAATGTATATTTCCAACAATATCCACCTTGACAAAAAAAATTGTATCCTCATAACTGACTTGGCTGCAAACGGGTGCACCGACTATCCAATGTTGATCAGGTCCAAGCAATGGACCAACTTATCTCGAGTAACCACTTTCGTTAATATGTCGGTTGGATTTTTGGCAGTAGCTATCTTCAATAATCGAATATCACCTTCATTAATAATCTTTCGAATGAAGTGAAATCGAACATCAATATGCTTGGTTCAGGCATGATGAACTTGATTTTTTTGATAAACAAATAGCACTCTGGCTATCACAAAACACATCAACGTGCTTTTGAGCAATTCCCAAATCATTCACCAAACCATTCATCCAAATAGCTTCCTTAAAAGCTTCAGTGATTACCATATTTTCAGCTTCAATAGTGGACAATGCAACTGTGGATTGAAGTATCGAACACCAATAAATGGGTTCACCAGCCATAGTGAACACATATCCAGTAGTAGATCTTCTTTTGTCAAGATCACCGGCATAGTCCGAATCCACATAACCAACCACTAATTTATCAAACTCTAGATCATTCTTTCTTTGAAATTTTAAACCAAGATCAGCAGTGCCACGAAGATATCGAAGTATCCACTTCACAGCTTGCCAATATCCCTTTCCCAGATTGTGCATGTCTTGGCTAACCATACTAACAGCATGCGAAAGGTCAGGCCGAGTGCATACCATAGCATACATCAATGATCCAACAACATTTATATAGGGAATATTTTCTATGTATCTTCGTTCTTCATCAGAAGTCGGGCATAAAAAGCACTTAACTTGAAATGAGGGGCGAGCGGAGTACTTACAGGTTTGGTCAAACCATGCATATCAAATTTTTCCAAAATCTTCTTCAAGTATTGAGATTGTGACAACCAAACGGTACCATTAGGACGATCCCTCTTGATCTCTATTCCAAGTATTCGTCGAGCCTCGCCTAAGTCCTTCATTTTGAACTCCTTTATGAGTTGGGCCTTCAATTTATGTATCTCCACCTTGCTCTTGGATGAAATTAACATATCATCCACATACAAGAGTAAATAAATGTAGGAGCCATCATTAAGTTTCCGAAAGTACACACAATGATCAAATTGGCTACGAGTGTACCTGTGTTCCACCATAAACTGATCAAAACGAGTATACCATTATCGAGGAGACTGCTTAAGGCCGTACAAGGATTTTCGCAGTTTGCAAGCCCAATTTTCCTTTCCAAGAACACGAAATCCATCAGGTTGTGTCATATAAATTTCTTTATTCAAGTCTCCATGCAAGAAAGCTGTCTTGACATCAAGTTGGAAAAGCTCAAGATCAAATTGAGCTACCAACGCCAACAACACTCGAATAGACGAATGTTTCACAACAGGAGAAAAGATCTCGTTGTAGTCTATACCCTCCTTTTGAGCATATCCTTTGGCCACCAATCGAGCTTTGTATCGAATTTTCTGAGTGTCATCTTTCTTTGCATACACCTATTTGCATCCGATAGCTCTCTTTCCCTTAGGATGTTGCACCAATTCCTAAGTCTGATTCTTTTTCAAAGACTTTATTTCTTCGTCCATGGCCTCCTTCCATTTTGAGCTTTCTGTATCTTGAATAGCACCTTTGTAGCTATTCGAAATTTCCTCGATCACAGGGAGTACAAATGCAACCATATCATCAAATTGAGCTGGCCGTTTAATTTCCCTCCGAGGTCTATTCTTTTCAATAGATTCAGTTACCTCGGGTTCTCGAGTCTTTTTCTCGAGACATTCCTCCACCTGCACGATATCCTCCACCTGATCGGAGTTTTTCTCATCATCAACCGGTTTATTTTGACAAGATTTTCCTACAGGAATAACCGATTCAGGAGCAACAATGACCTTCTTAGCCTGCTTAGGAGGTTCATCGATCTTTTTCAAAAGCATTACCGATTCGTCAAATATCACGTCTAGGCTCTTGACGATCTTCTTTGACTCCGGACACCATAACCTGTATGCTTTAACTCCTGAACTAAAGTCCATGAAAATGGCTTTCTTTGCTCGAGGGTCAAGTTTAGATTCAGAAACATGGTAATAAGCAGGGCAACCAAAAATATGCAATTGATCATAATCATTAAAAGGTTTACCTGACCATTTTTCAAGTGGTGCTTTACCCCCGTTTGCAACAGTAGGTAACCGATTCACAAGGTGAACTGCATAGTTGATTGCTTCTGCCCAAAATGCTTTTCTCAAGCCTGCTTGAGAAAACATGCACCGAGCCTTTTCAACTAAAGTCTGGTTCATCCTTTCGGTGACCCCATTTTGTTGTGGATTTTTCGGAATGGTGAAGTGACGAACAATTCCTTCTTCTCGACATACTTCAAGAAAAGGATCAAACTTGTATTCTCCACCATTGTCCGATCATAACTTCTTGATTTTTTGTCCAGTCTGATTCTCCACCATCTTCTTCCACTCAAGGAAGATATCCATGACTTCATTCTTATGGCTCATCGGGTACATCCAAACTCGTCTCGAGTAATCATCAATAAAGGTGACAAACCACCTTTTTCCTCCAAGCGACGCATTCTTCGTCGGACCCCAAACATCTGTGTGAACATAATCAAGGATACCCTTTGTTCGGTGTATAGATGTGCCAAACTTTACCCTTCTTTGCTTGCCAAAAATACAATATTCACAAAAGCTGATTTTACCGGTCTTAGCCCCTTTAAGCACGCCTTGTTTTATCAAAGTTTGAAGAGGCTTCTCACCGGTATGCCCAAGTCGCATGTGTTAAAGTTTTGAGGCATCAGATTCCTTGGAATATGCCATAGTTGCATGTCCGACAATTGTGCTACACTTAAGGAAGTATAGATTTCCTTTTCGGGTCCCTTTGATCGTCACCAATGTACCTTTAGCGACTTTGAGAGTTCCATCATCCATGGTGATCCGATAGCCTTTCGATTCCAAGGCTCCAAGTGAGATGAGGTTCCTTTTCAATCCAGGACCATAACGAACATCTCTAAGTTTTCGGATTGCTCCATCAAACATCTTTAACCGAATCGAGCCAATGCCTTCGGTTTTGCAAGTGTTGTCATTGCCCATGTAGACAACACCACCATCGATCTTCTTGAAATTCAAAAATATTTCCTTGTTGGGGCACATGTGATAGGTACATCCCGAATCAAGGATCCACTCATCAAGGTTACTGACCGAAAGTGACACGGTCAAAGCCTCATTTGTATCACTTTTATCATTCTGGACCATATTTGCCTTGGACTCCTTCTTCTTCATGTTCGGACAATCCTTCTTCCAATGTCCCTTTTGGTGGCAGTAGGCACATTCATCTTTATCAATCCTGTTGCAGTCAAATTTTCCCATCGACTTTGATCGAGACTTCCCTCTACCATCATTTTTCTGAGAGGAAGTCCTGCCTCTAACAGTGAGAGCATCAGAGCTAGAATCTCGCTGGACTTGTTTTTCCTTCTTCCATACCTCATTATTCATCAAAGAATTACAAACATCGTTAAATTTTATCTCAGATTTACCATGCAACGAGGTAGTTGTCAAATGTTCGTAAGACTCGGGTAAAGAATTTAACAATAACAAGGCTTTATCTTCATCAGAGATTTCAACATCGAGATTCAACAAATTAGTGATAATTTTATTGAAACTATCAAGATGCTCAACCATGGTCGTACCTTTACAATAGTCAAAGCGAAAGAGTTTCTTCTTCAAGTGGAGTTGATTTTCCATGCTCTTTTACATCTATTTGGCTTCAAGTTTATCCCAAAGATCTTTTGCTGAGGTCTCCTTCATGAACGGATATTTTTGGTCCATTCCAAGACACGATCGAATGATCCCACAAGCTTGTCGATTAAGCTTTTTCCATGTTGAGTCAGATACATCATCGGGCTTCTCCTCGAGTGTGAGATCCAAATTTTGCAATACCAAAAGATCGAGTACTTCACCTTGCCAAATACCAAAGTTGTTTGTCCCGTCAAATTTTGAGACATCAAAACTCGAAGTCGACACCTTAGGTCGATGCAAGTTACTCGAAGACTCTCCAATTGTCTTTTTATCTTCAGCCATTCCAATGAATTTCTTTCACCAAGTGTGTTAGACAAACACAGCTACAATCTTGGAATAGAATTCCAAGCACAAATTAATGTCCCAAGATATTCAAAACCATGGAGCTCTGATACCAATTATTGCGCACAGTGGAAGCAATAATGGAATACGAAATCAAACGAGACAAGAAAAGAAATGAGACACGAGATTTATGTGGTTCGGAGAAATAACTCCTACGTCCACGGTGGTGCAGCCAAGTATTTATTCAACAATACACAAGAGGATTACAAGGTGTTCTTCCTCACAAGTGTCTCTCTTTTCTCTCTAATTTTTTGCACTCTTCAAACAAATGAAATACAAACCTATTTATAGGCACAAGTAGATGAATCTAGATACATGCAAGAATGTATCACACTTATGAGGATTAATTATTACTTTGACTGAAGTTGGAGAGACATGGATAGATTCATCAATGAACTAACAAGTTCATGCATCATCTTTAATTTGAGTCAATGTATATTTCCAACAGGTTTAACGTTAGTTGAATATCACAAGCTAAGAGGAAAAGATAATAACCATCAATGATCCATGGAGGACATCACCATTGTAAGATAGAGAGGAAATGAACTCCAAGGGGAACCACATATTTAGTCACCGAAAGAACCAAAAAAATTAGATAATATTATTAAAAGAATTGAAAGACAGAAATTAAAGATTTGCCTCTTCAGTTTCTTCACACGAATTGGAAGAATTAAAAAGATTTGCCTCTTTTCTGAAAAAATCTTTCATTGCGCATAATTTAAAATTAATTTTTTTTGCCTCTTTAGTTTCTTTATCAGCACATTGAATTAAGGTTAGATTTTTTTAAAATATATTTTATTTGAATATTTTTTGGAGATTGAAAGATTTGATTTGGAAAATATTTTCTCGGCTATTTTTTAGGCTGAAAGATTGGATTTGAAATATTCCTAGAATTTGAAATGGTTTGGGATAAAATATTCCGGTAGAGAAACTTGATTTTAATTTTAAAGTCTTACGAATCAAAAAAAAATCCAAATCAAATCAAATCAAATGTCATGAATCTTTCAGCCATTTTGGGGCCTCCTAATTCGTGGGTCCTTGACGGTCGTCCTGGTTGTCTCGGACCAGGACCGACCGTGGTAATATTTTGGCTTTTTTATCAAAAAGAAAAAAAATTCATTAATTTTGAAAAGGAAGTAAGACCAAAACTCAAGTGGTTTATTTATTTGCATCTGAACACGATATTTTAGTATTTTGTTTTCCTCCAAGCATTAAAAATTCATAGAAAACACTTAAATTTTAAGAATCTTTTACACTCATCCAAAATTAAAAAAAATCCAACTACAATCGAGGCTCGAAGATCTAGCAAAATAAATGAGACTCTCAAAAGTTTACCTAAAAAAAAAAATTGCAACTAATTTACTAGGGTCACCTTTATTTATATAATAATACTATTTTTGTGACTCTAATTTGTATTCTTAGGAAATTTTCTCATGTCTCAAAAGTTTTAGATATATTAAAGAGTTAATTGTCCAAATTGTGTCCGATAAATGTATTGGTTGTCGTTTTGGTGATCGATTTATTTTTTGGACTAATTTAGTATCTAAGATTTGTGTTTTGGTTTAATAAGTGTCTGAAATAGATTTTGTTATTATTTTTGGATAAAAATCGATAAAAAAATGGATATGTGATGGTCACACGTCTCATTTTCATGGTTCTTTTGCCAAGTTTTATTTTTTTTACTATCATTTTCTGAAGAATATTGGTGTTGTTCGAAAAAAATCTATATAAACAAATAACTTTTGTCGAGTACAAAATGATGGTTCTACAAACATTCATAGCCGAAGTATCGGCTTGTCATGATAAAAATAACCCTAAAATAAGGCATATAATCATCACATGTCCATTTTTATCGATTTATATCCAAAAAATCAGCAAAAGCTACTTTAGACACTCTTTAAATCAAAATATAAAACATAGATACCAAATTAAAAAAAAAATCAACCACCAAAATGACGACAATGACATTTGTTGGACAACATTTTGACAATTAACTCTATTATAAAAAAATATATAATACAAATACTCTTATCACAAATAATAATAATAAATTATATTACATGTAAGCAATGCTATACCTACAACCAAATGCTTACAACCGCCACGTGGGCTGCTCATTGGAGGAGGGGAGAGAGGTGGGACCCGATGGCTGTCTGGGTGGCTCCCTTGTCACGTGGCGGTAGGTCATTGGGAGAGATGTGGCTATAATAAAATAGTAAGTAAGAAATTATAAATTAATTAACTATTAAAATTATGAATGATAAATTAATAAATATTAATTAAGATTATAATATACCTTAATTTATAAAATTAGTAAATTAGTAAATTATTAATTAAGATTATAATTTTGATTAATAAATTATTAACTAAGATTATAATAAAATAATAATTAATAAAATTATAAATTATAAAATTATGATCCCCTTCCAAATATAGGATTTTATTTAGGAAACATAGGATACCATATAGGATTCTATGAATTTGAAAAATAATTATTACCTATTTTTCAAGTCCAAATTCAAGACTCAACCAAACAATGATTTCTTAGATTTAGGTTGTTGATAAGGGCACTACATACTTTACTTAGGGCTAGCCCAGGATTTGGGCTAGCCCATTAATGAATGAAGTTTACTCATACTAGCCCAAAAGTTTACTCATACTAGCCCAAACTTTAAACTCTCCTCCCAAACCCTCCAAACCTCCACCGGAGCCCTCCTCCCTCCTCCCTTTCTTGCCGGAGCCGTCCTGCTCCACTTCCTCCTCCTCCTCCTTGTCGATGGCTCCCAAAGTCCCGAAAGAATCAAGGTACAATTCTTCCTTCTCCTTGTTCTATTGCATTTAGAAAAATTTCCAAAAATTTAAAATTTCTATTGCATTTCAAAAATTTCCAGTGGTTATCTTTTCATTCTTAAAATGAGGGCATACAAGTCCTGAATGTAGTTTAGGATATAGTTTGGACATTTTTCTGGTTGCTCGTACCCGATTTTAGGGCATACAATTTCGACATTCGTCGAATGTATCGAGCAGAATCAAGCGGGACTGTAGAAATTTCTATAGTCCTATATAGATTGAGGACTGTAGAAATTTCTACAGTCCTAAATATATAAAGGACTGTAGAAATTTCAACAGTCCTGAATAATTTCGGACTGTGAAAATTTCTGCAATCCTGTATACATATAGGACTGTAGAAATTTTTACAGTCCTGAATGTTAAATTAATTTAGGATGTTAAAATAATTTTTTTTTTGTCTTATAGTCACGACCCTCGGAAGGGCACTGAGAATGAAGATATCATAAGAAGATGCCCTACTGCGTCGATGCGTAAGGAACGCAATATTCAGCGTACTATTGAACCAGCTCTCACTATCCGCGACCTCGAGGCACGCCCTGAAGTTAGAAAACGTCGACTGACGAAGAAGACTGTCACTCGTTCGAAGAGACGTGCTCCTCCTAGTACTTATGGTTCTTCTTCCTCCTCCGATGAGGATATACCAAATGTCCCAAATCGTCCAACTGATGGTTCAGGACCTTCTCAGCATGCAGATAGTCCTGTCGAGACTCTCCCACAAACCCTCGGAAACTAGGTTACTGATAGTTCAGGACCTTCTCAGCAGCCAGATAGTCCAGTCGAGACTCGTCCAAACGGTTGCTCTATTTTGCCGTCGATCGAGAACCATATTACATACCAAATATGGAACAATCCGGTAAGTACATTATGTTATGATAATTTTATATATAGTTGTAAGTTCTAAGTTCATCCAATTATTTATAGATAAGTATATTTTATATATAGGTATAAGTTTATCCAATTGTTTACTTTTCAGGAGAGTTCTCGTATGTTAACGGTGATCAACCACGGCAAAAAAAGTAATACATGGAGGTTTGAATTATTGGGAGACGATGTGAAGGCTAAAATCATTCCTACCGGTTTACTATATTTGGGTAACTACTCATATATGACGGTGGATAATGCACTGATATCAGCATTTGTAGAACGATGGCATCCAGAAACTAACACTTTCCATCTACCAAACGGGGAGTTGACGATTACCCTTGATGACGTCCATCATATATTGGGACTTAGGGTTGATGGTCGAGTCATGATGAATCATACTTTTGACGAGTCGAGCATCAACTTTTACGACCATATCGTAGATTATGTATCAGGATGTCTGGGAGTTGATGCCACTAGTTTTACCACCCTTCGAGAATTCAAGAAGTCGTACGGACTTCCTTTAAAATATTTGGAGGAGATATTCGCTGATCCGGACCCCAAAGTGGATAATAGCGATAATGTGGCTCGTGGATATATGTAGTTTATCTTAGGGGCTGTCGGCATTACGGATAAGTCTGGAACGTCCATACATGCCAAATATCTCCTGAATTTGGACGACATAGACACGGTTGAAGAAATATCTTGGGGAAGCGGTATACTAGCATACCTTTACCGCGAGCTTGATATGACATCCCGCGTCGGTTCAAAGACAATATCCGGATGTCAGACTCTACTCCATGTATAGATATATCTTTGTCAACTTGTATACATAATTAAAAAATTTATTGTTAATTTTTGGACTAGTATTTTTTTAACTTGGTTACGTAAAGGCATGGATATACGAGCACTTTCCAACCCTGCAGCGGGCTAAACTTAACTGAGGGTATGACGAGCACCTTCCTAGAATGTGTAGATGGAAGCCAACTAAGAAAGATGCCAAACGACCACACACATTGGCCGTCCTACGGAATGCACTCGAAGATATGACGATAGAAGAGGTTAATTGAGACCTAATTTTTTAATGTTTGGTAATAATTTACTAAATAACATTATGCTAAATGACGTTATGTTAAATTTTATGCGTTGCAGATTGTTTGGGATCCATATCGTGATTTGTGACAGACTAATCGTCCATTGCAACCAGTCGCTTTATATCACGGTCTGATAAGTTGTCATAAAATCGAGGAGGCTTATATGCCTGATAGAGTGCTCCGTCAGTTTGGCTACGTACAAACAGTCCCAAAGCGCACATTGAAAATGATAACTGCTCCGCGAGGTACAAAATCGCTAAACTATATTCCTGCGGCGTTCAACTGGGTCTTGGACTTCTTCACTGAGTGGCAACGTCACGTTATTAGAGAAACCGAACGGCAAGCAGCAGTAAATATGACGGAATGTAGCGACAACTACCTTGCCTACTACGCTGGTGTCAGACTACCTAGGTTGTTCAAACGCAGAGGCGATATTGTGCGTGTACCATCAGATCTCCCTACCAAATCGGTCTTGTATACTGCATTGGTCAAGATGGTGAGCCAACTTCTTCACTTTTAGTTTAATATATGTAAATTTTTATAACCTAACAAAATTTTTTAATTCTCATAAATAGGCTAGAAAAGTGAAGAAGTTGGGAAGAAGCCTCGTAAGTTGCCAGGGTACGAATTATATAAAAATCAATGACGAGCTACAACAAATCGACAACGCTGAAGATTTCCCTTTCTTGGAAAATATAGAGCAACGTACAAAGAGGCGGCATGAAGTTTAGGCCATGTTTGAAGACTTGTAAAACTTTGCTATAATTTGTGTTTTGAGACATGTAAAACTTTTAAGTTTGAAAACTTTGACTTGTAAAACTTTTCTACAATTGGTTATGTTTTAAGTTTGCTACAATTTGTGTTTTAAGTTTGCTACATACAGTTGTTAAATGTGCAGAGGCAGTGGCTAAAAACTTGGATGTCAAATTCTGGACAGTCCTGAAAGCTATCAGGACTGTCAAAAAATTGACAGTCCTAGTTTTATATAAAATTTTGCAGAGACAGTGGGTTCAAATTTTTGACAGTCCTCATAGCTTTTAGGACTGTCAAAATCCTGACAGTCCTAGTTTTATATAAATTATCCAGTGGGTTAGATTTAGGACTGTCAAGATTTTGACAGTCCATATAGCTTGTGGAATTGTCAAAATCCTGACAGTCCTAGTTTTACATATAGATGTGCAGAGACAGTGGATTAAAATTAGGATTGTCAAAAATTTGACAGTCCTAATTTCTTGTTGGACTGTCAAAATCCTGACAGTCCTAGTTTTATATAAAATTTCTAGTGGGTTAAAATTAGGACTGTCAGAATTTTGACAGTCCTCATAGCTTTTGGGACTGTCAAAATTTTGACAGTCCTCATTGCTTGTGGAACTGTCAAAATCCTGACAGTCCTATTTTACATATAAATGTGCAAAGACAGTGGGTTAAAATTAGGACTGTCAAAATTTTGACAGTCCTAATTTCTTGTTGAACTGTCAAAATCCTGACAGTCCTAGTTTTATATAAAATTTAGTCTAGTTAGCTTGTGGGACTGTCCAGATTTTGACAGTCCTAGTTTTATACATATTTTGACTAATTGCACAACATACATGGCTCATTGCACAACATACAGTTCAATATACATTTCAACATACATGACTTATTGTACAACATACAGTATAAGATGTATCAATCGATTAGAATATCAAAGTAGTCCTTCGACAAGATTTTTGGATCCTCCATCTTTAACATCTTCTTATAGCCAGCAATTGCATCCGTGTAAGGTGTCGTCCATGTGATCGCTTCCTCTAGTGCATGTTTATACCAAAGCGTAGAAGGTGGAGGAATATGATAATGACCGATCAACCTTGGGATGACAAAGTGTTGTCCGACAAGCCCTATCGAACATAGATTGGATAGTCCGTGTTCGGCCGGGGGAGCGCACATTGGAAAGAAAGTATTTTTAATATCTTGTGAGATAATTACAATAGGTATCTTATACCTATTAGAGAATACGTATGCAGCAGGCGGGGCATCCATGTAATGGTCTGGTCCGATAACTGTTTCCGTATAAGGTATGCTTGCCAACAAATCTCCAATAATTTCTTCACCGAGTGTCTGCCTATAGAAGGGTAGACGAGACTCCAACTCCTCGGACAGCTCTTCCCTAACCTGTCTCCATCCTGCTTCAACTGAATAGCCTAGATGTCTTGCTAGTGCATGATATCCACAATGGCCATCCTTAGGAACATCAACAATAGATCAAATGAAATCCTGTATCTCAGGTAGAAAATTTTGAATGTATAGACTATATGAATCAGAGAAGTTATCTAAACCCTCCGCTATGACTGCATCGTTCGTTTTCTATTTCTTCCCCCTTCGAATAGTAAGCTTACTCTTTTTCTACGAAAATACCATACTTTCGATAACCGACTTTGCCTCAACTTGCTCCAAATTGCGTTCAATATATTCAAACAAGGATGGATCTCTTTTAGTTGACTCCATCTTCTTCGTTTTGCTCTACTCATTCTTAAGTGTGATCTTCCCTTAGGAGTTCGAACAACAGATGGCTCTTACAATCGAGTTATTACCGGGACTATAATTTCTTGGATTTTAACCTCAATGGATCTTCTCTTCGGTTTTGATGTGACACACCACCTTGCGTGCAGGAGTTTCTGTCACGCCCCAGTCCTAAAATATCGAGGGACTAAACACGTGGCAATGACCAGCAGCACACACCGATGGACAAACCCAATTTAATGGATCCATTAGGGCGTACTTAAGTTGTAATACAACAATAAGGTCTACTAATCTCATCCACAGAATGAATACATCAATATCAACAAAGGGAAATATAAACATCATCAAGTCACAAGTAAATAAAATCGGGGAACAACCCTATAATAAGTCTGTTACAATTATTCATTAAACAAGAATTTTAATAGCATCAAAGATTGAGTATAGAAGAAACATATACTCAGGAGAAATCCTCTGCAATCACCTCGTCCTCGGTTCCTGGTTCTGCTTCAACGTATGCACATGTTCCTGCTTCTGCTTCTGCTAATGCTCCGGTCCCGTATACCTCGGGATAGATCTCGTCTGCTAATCCTGGGGACATAATCCGGATCCAGGTCCTCAGGGCACATAGCAAGGTACAAAATAACTCATGCCAAAATAAATACAGTACAGCAATAAATGACACAATAGGGTAAACTATATAAGCAGCTAAGTGATATGCAAATGAGAGTTTTAGTCATACTCGGGCTGAGACTACTATAGGATCTGTGTCGGAGGAACCCATAGTAGTATTCTCTCGAAGGGCCAGTACATGTGTCAAAGCTCTGTGTCAGAGTCTAAGACACCTACAGATAATAATATATATATATAATCAGCCTTTTGTATGGTAAATCTCTCCCCACCCCATGTAATCACACGTCTCATGTCCATGACACGCAAGATCATATCTAATGCAGCAAGTCAAATAAGATCTAAACATATGAATAAAGTATATGTCATAAACCTGCATCCTATACAGAATCACCATGAATATCTCAGGAAGATTCTATCTCATGAATAGTATCAGGTGTCCTGGGTTATAACGTACTTGATAATGCAAGCACGAGAATGTAAAGGGTCTCGATATCCATCTCTAGATGACGTTACACAACTCCGCGTACGGTGTTGGCACCCGAATATTATTCGGACGCTAAGTAATGTCACACGGTCCTAGGTTAAGCATGTACAATAATTAATTAAGTCAAGGAAATAAGTAACAAAGCTGCAAGTTTGGCAAGGTATACTTGTTTGGTGTTTGTATACCAACAGTTGTTCATGTATCAATGGATTCTGCAGGTACTCCTCCAAAAGCTGTAATAAATATCACCATCAGGTTCAGAAAATATCAAATAGCTAGAAACGCATGTCCTTGAGTCCAATTTGGACACAGGGCAAAAATGACAGTTTCTGGTCAAAGCGGGGTCCACATGTGGGCCGCTTCGTACCGAAAAATGTGTCAGGAACAATGGTCTCAAAAAACGTCAAACTTAGTGTCAACAAGTCCATAACGATGATACGAACCCAACGGAACTTCCAAAACTAGATTTCGATGAGCCGATCACAAAATCGTCCGTCAAGTGGAGCCGTACGGGGCCCACGATACGCAATTTTGTCAACTTTCTCAGAATCGAACCAAACTTGGGTCACAGGACCAGCATATTGCTACGAGTCTAATTTTTCGATCTGATGTGTGTACACAAAGTTACAACGTATTCCAGAACAGGCCGATACAGGGCGTTGTCGGCGGATACGCGTTGATTCCGGTGTGCATGCACATCCAAATCAACTTTCACAAAATCCCACACGTCCGTATCAACGGCGCGCACCTTTCGGTGAAGACCGTACGGGACCAAGTCATCCCGTTTGGCGGGGCGCACTTAGTTTCGGGGGAAAATAGGGTGTTTATTTTCATGTTTTTGGATCGCAGTTCGCGATCACCACAAGATGCGACACACCGAGCGGGTTGCACGGGCATCGAGAGGGTCACGCAGTCTACGCGACACAACAGACGGCACGAGAAACAGGGCAGCGAGAAGAGAAAAGTTTACCTGAACAGGGCTACGCATAAACCAAATTTCTCGTGTCCACGAGGCGACACGACACACCGCGACACAGCACAGTACTGTACAGTGTCAAGGGTAAGGGTTAGGGTTTCGATCGCCGGAGACTTCGCCGGGGCTTCGCCGGAGGAGGGGCGGCGTGCTGGCGGAGGCAGAGCGGAGCTCGTCGGCTCGTCCCGGAGCTGGAGGCGGCTCTGGGCGTCGTGGCGGAGGGGAGAGGCCGTGCTGGAGCTGCTGCGGCAAGGTCGAGGGTGGCGGAGGCTCGGGCAGGGAGACGGCTGAGGTTGTCGTGGAGGAGACGGCTCTATCTGGGGTCGCCGGAGAAGACGACTGGGGCTCAGGCGGAGCTGCGGGTCGGGGAGAGAGGCGGAGGTAGCCGAAAATGGTGGGGCAGAGGGTTTTATAGAGGCGAGGAGGAAGGAGAAGCGGTGGCAGTTGCTGGCAGGGGAGGCGGAGCGGCGGGCGTTGTAGAAGCATGAAAAATACGCTGCAAGATTATACGCAGTATTTCAGTGCTGGACGGCGTAAAACATGACTTCAGAGCCATCAGCGTACAACAGGGCTTCAGCACTAGTACAGCGTAAAATATAAGCTCCAGTACAACCCGCGTAAAGCGTAAAAAGGTTGTTACATCGCCTTTACGGCGTAAAACCCATCTGCTTTTAATGCAGCATGGAAGTGTACGAGGAACTCTTCGTATTCCTCGAATGAACCTGTCAGATCATGCAGTGAACTTGACTCCTGACAAAGAGTACTGCACGACTATCCAGACGACGACTGTAATGATAAGTCTTCACAGAGACCCAGACCGTCGTTTAGTGACATTTCTCTGATACAAATTGCTTTTACGCATTCAAGGGAATACGCTGCCTAGTTTTATACAGGCAGATATGAGCTTTTACGCTCCGCAGAAGACAAAACGAACTGCCACGTCAAAAGCTGCTCTTCGTACAGAGCTCGAGGCACGTCTCTGCAATTAATGCACATGATGGGGGCAGATCTCTGTATTTAATGCACGAGATTTGGTTTTACTTCCAAAGACTGGGTGAGCCATGATTACGGCTAATACGTCCACATCATCACCTCTACATGTTACGCCATCAGGCTATTTTCAGCTATAGGAGCACGCTGTACGCTATCTCCTTGAAATACGCCGACCTGGCTATTTTCAACCATAGGCGTACGCCGTATGCTATCTCCTCGGAATATGCCAACTCAGGCTATATTTGTATTGTTGAGTGACAAGACTATCTGGTCCAGAATACGCTCAAGACCTCAGTCAAAGAAGGATAGTTGGCTATCTCTACGCCGACTACCTATCCGTGCAGCATTAGGCTTCTACGCCTATTTTTGGCTTCTATGCCATTATGACACCTATCAGGCTGCTACGCCTACTTGGCTTCTACGTCGACCTGACCGCTATTGGGCTTCTATGTCTATTGGGCTTCTACGCCTACTTGGCTTCAACGCCATCAGGACAGCTATTTGGTTTTTTACGCCAACGAGACAGTTATTTGGCTTCTACGCCAATCATCTCTACGCAAGGGTCAGTTACCCACGTGGAGTTCATGCCATGATCTTCGTAGCAGTTATACGCATTACCTCTTAATGGGACACGCGTCACACGCTCATTCTGAAGATCATTTATACGTGGGTAGCAGTTATGATAACCGTCGGGTAAAAGGTGCGGTTCTCTCTGCTGTTCAGTTTATACGCCTATAAATAGAGACCTCCGTCCACGGAGGTCAAAGGTCGAGGATTTTGGAGAAAAACCAAGGGTCGAGAGAAAAGAGCTTAGAGAATAGACAGAGAGCAGGGATGACTTTGGCATCAAGCGTCTAATCCCTCTTGTGATCTTTTGAAGCTTCTTCTTATTCTACAGCACTTCTTCATCATCGTGTGGTCCAAGGGACAAAGTGATCGACCGCAGATCAGACTCCTATAGCAATATTTATCCAGATTAAATTTTGTACTTAACATCCTCGTATAGGATTAATAGTACTTCTTGTTTGTAAACCTAAGAAAGGGTTTCGTATAAACCTAGTTTTATTTCTTTCGTTTATTATCAAACACAAGATGGCGACTCTGCTGGGGACCTCTTTCTCCTCTGACGAGAAAGTAATTGCTCAACACAATGCAGTATCAGTAGGATCAATGAAGAAGACCTTGGTCATCCAGTTCGACCAATCTGCCTACGAAGATATGCTTCGAGCAGGGGGTAGCTCTCACTCTCTCTCTCTGTCCAAGACAACAGGAAATTGCGTAAGGTCTGGATGCCCCGGACATCCCCTACCAATCCTGCCGACTCTCTGGCTTCTCCGACCAGCAAGGTTGTAGCTTCGCAACCTCCGCGCCCCACGCGTAAAACTCTGTCTCCCGTCTGTGATGTGGTAGACAAAACTTCTGGCAAAGCCTCAGTGCTAGTCCGGAAGTCTACTCCGCGCCTTGCGCGTAAAACTCAGTCTCCCGTCGCTGGCGGAATAGACAAAACTTCTGGCAATGCCTTAGCACCAATCCAGAAGTCCACTCCGCGCCTTGCGCGTAAAACTCAGTCTTCCGTCGCTGGCGGAACAGACAAAACTTCTGGCAATGCCTCAGTGCCAACCCAGAAGTATACAACGCGCTCTGCGCGTAAAAATTCGTCGCCCGTCGCTGACGGGGCAGACATAATTTCTGACAAAGCCTCAGCTCCAAGTCAGAAATTTCAAAAGCGCCTTATGCGTAAAATCACGTCTCCCGCCAATAAGGTGCAGATGGTCCATGCAATCTCCGTAAGGGAAAACAAGTGGCGAAATTTTCGACCTCTCGGCTTTTATGCCATACAGAAAAGAAGTTGCCTGCGCTTCAAATTACGCGGGATGATAATGGCCATTTGAAGACTTCTTATATTTTACGCCAGGAGAAGCCCCTCGGCATAAAGAAGACCTATTTTGTGGATAGATACGCTTCTCATGGATCATGTGCTGCACATATAGCTGGATTACTCTATGCGTATGGCAGAAAAAGACTTGGGATTCCCAATATTCGCGTTTTGCCAAATGTAAAAAGGCATAATATGCCTTCTTCTTCTGTTAATCCTCCCGACTTGCGTGAATATCTGATCCAGAAGCGCAAAGACAAAGAATCTTCTGACATGTCTATTACACCCCCTAGGAAACACTGTTGTAATAGTCACAAAGTTGTAGTTAATTACTGCTGTTCTAAGGTAAAATGGTCAGTTTTCGACCGGTTGAACTACTCTTTGTCCTTATAGGAAGAAGAACCGACCTTCGCATCGGTAAACATGGCATCGCACATTCCTAGAGGAAGGTCGAATTCAAGACGTCATCCCTCTAGAACTCCAAGCCAAAGGAGATTTGATAGACTCCTTGAGAACATCAAAGCTGGGGTGTTCCGAA
Source organism: Iris macrosiphon (assembly GCA_036927795.1). Lineage (NCBI taxonomy): Eukaryota > Viridiplantae > Streptophyta > Magnoliopsida > Asparagales > Iridaceae > Iris > Iris macrosiphon. The sequence goes on along the minus strand of JAYESA010000044.1, from coordinate 361,109 downwards.
ACACCTGTTCGAGGTCGCGACAACCGGCGTCGTATTCTTCTAATTCCGACACTAGGGGTCGCCAGTTTCCCGAATCAGATGCTGAAAGTATAGAATCATTCTCTACAGAGACCTATACTAGCCCTTCAATGACATCTAGAGAAATGGGAGTCTATGCCATTAAAGATGAACGCGAAAAGGCTTCCTCGTCAGGAAGTACTGAGCAACGCATCGCTGTGTTGGAGACATCTCTGAAAGAGATACAGTCCATGATGGAGAATATGCACCAGATGATGCTGACTCAACATACAGATGCTATAGCTCAAGCATCGGTCCCTCCGACTCAGATATGTGTGGGGGTGGACTTACCACCATCCAATGTGAATCAGGAGCCTGCTCTAGATCAGGAGTCAGCAGCTCCTCCACTTCCTAACTCGGAGAATGTATTGCCTCCTGTTGGAGTCACGATACAACCGATCTTTTACCACTCTGCGGTCCCTTTCCCAACTGAAGATCTGATGCAAGCAGTGTGGGAATTAAAAGCCCAATTCGACACCCTGAAGCACAAGGATCAGCTCAAGAAATTGGGGATCAACCAGCCTTATCCGGCTATCTGGAATGAGATCCCTTTCCCTCCTAAATACAAACCACAGACTATGGCTTTGTTTGAGGGAAAAACATCACTGAGCCAGTACATGAACTACTTCAGTATGATGACGGTGTTATTGCAAGGGAATGACGCCCTTCTCACTCGAGTGTTCAAAGGCTGTCTCTCGGGAGTGGCTTATCAGTGGTACCGTAGTCTTGCGGACAACTGCATTACTTCCTTTGAAGATTTTAAGACTTTGTTCTTCGCGCGATTCTACGAAGGAGGGATGGATATGTCTATGTCCTCTCTCATTGAAGTAAAGCAGAAAGAGAAAGAGAACGTTCGCACTTTCATCGAACGTTTTTGTCAAGCCACTTTGCAAATGCCTCCAGGAATTCCAGACTCGACATTGGTGGACATTTGCAGGAAGAATCTTCTTCCAGTGATCTCGGTATTCACAGGACCGTATCAGTTCCATGATTGGCCCTCGTTCATCATCTCAGCTGTAGCCACTGAAGACAACAGTCGGAAAGCGCGTGATAATGGAATTATGATCTCTACCTCTGATAGAGGCAAGAAGTCATCCTCCAACAGCGACCATCCTCGTGGTTCCAAAGGAAAAGAAGCTCTGGCGATTAATACGTCCAGGCAAAAGATGGCGGCAACCACACAGACAAAACCTGGGACTTCCAGTCCCATTGAAGTATATTCTTTTGACGACGACGATATTCCGAGTATATTCGAGTGTCTAGTCAAAAGCGGCAAGATTACCCTCCCCGAGGTAAAGCGGCCTAGCAAAGTTGGCAGTACCAATAACCCCAAGTACTGCATTTTCCATAGGTACATACATCACCCCACAAAGGCGTGTTATGTACTAAAGAGAAAAATCCAGGAGTTGATCGATGCTAAGGCTATCACTCTGCACAACAGCGAGAAGACGGTCACAGCCAACATGATCTCTCTTCAATTTGGCAATCTGCCTCCTCAAGAAGTTCCGGATGGTTTTGTACCTATTTCCCGGACAACGATGAACATTGTTAATCTCCCTCCAACCAGGGGTCAAAATCATGACCTGATACCTCTAACTACCCAGCGCGGCGAGATTATGTGGGTTCATTCAGATCTGGTGTCAGAGATCGAGGAGGAGACTCAAGCTGCTAAGGCTAAATCCAAAAAAAACTCGAAGCGTAAACCATGTCATATGGTTGCGATATCCTCGACATCAGAAGAAGAGGTTTTGGCTACTGGAACCCGTTCAGGGAAAGCCTACCTCAAGGACTACGGAGGAAGTCAGGAGGATGCATCGACAGACACTCCAGCTGCTAAACTTCCAGAACCTGAACCTGTCGTACCAGAGGCAGGTCCTTCTAGACCAACTTCAGCGGACAAGGGCAAGCAAAAAGAAGTGCGCTTTGATAAACCTTTAAAGAATATGCAAAACAAAGGTCTGGAGAAGCCATATAACTTTGACATCCTGGCCCAGTTGGCTAATACACCAGCCAGATTGTCCATTTTTGAATTACTCAGGCTCTCCAAAGATACTCGTCAAGTCCTGAGTGAAGCATTAATGCAGGCGGATGCATACTTAACCCAGCACAAGTCCCCTGATGAAGAACCTGTGGCATGTCCTCAATGCCATAGTGTGGTGGAGGTGGTCCCGAATATCACTTTCACTCAAGATGACATGCTGTTGAAACATAACAAGCATGACAGACCCCTCTATTACACCGGATACGTCGGTTCCATGGAGGTTGACCGGATTCACATAAATCCGGGATCATCGATCAGTATCATTCCTCATAGTCTGCTCAGACCACTGAGGATTCCTACCAGTGAATTGGCTTACACTACAACTACAATCGTGGGCTTCAACGCCAGGAAAAGTAAGCCGTTGGGGAAGATTCGTCTGAGGATCCAGATTGGTGACCTCAGATCAGTGGCTACATGTTATGTCATTGATTCAGAGGTATCCTACAATATTCTGCTGGGCAGACCGTAGATCCACGACCACAACATCGTTCCTTCGAATCTACATCAATGCTTCAAATATGTAGATGCCCAAGGAATGGTACAAACGGAGTTTGCTGACCTTAACCCATTCAAAGGAGTAGAATCCTACTACTCCGATGCCATGTTGTACACCCAAGACTACATGGAGGAGGTGTCAGGCAAGACAGAGGAGGAATCCCACCGGGAGCCAGAAGAACCCTCTGCCGAACAACCCCTGTCAATCAAGGTGAAAGGGCAAACTACCCGTCCGAAAGTCATGGAACCCATGGCTATCCACCTAAATAAAACCAAGTCAGGAAAAGGAGGTGATCCTCTAGTGATCACTTTTAACCAGAAGCTTCCCACCTTGGTCATCAACCTCCGGCGTAACAAGCAGCTAACGGATGTAAATACAACCAAGAACGTGGTTTCTGATGATAATAAAGATCCTCTTTTACAGTACATTGACGCTCAAATTCTGAATCAGGAATCCTCTCCCCATAACGACATAGAACCTATAGCACAAAGATTTTTGAAAGCTATAGATTCCTATCATCCGTATGTGTGGGAATTAGCGTCACCATCTAATGTCATCACGATATATGGGCCACAAGAGGATTCTATCTATATTGTCCCGCCTACTCGCAGCAGTCAGCATCCAATAGTCTTCGGTCGCATGCGCAATGAGCCGGCGGTACCAGAAGATTCTCCCAATGATGATGCTGGTAAAATGCAGGTTCACAGATATAGCTCACAAGCTTTAAAAATTATGCAAAGTATGGGTTATGACTTGAAGCTGGAACCAGGCCTCAACTATGGGAAAGGCAGGCGAATGCCGCTGCACGGTGATCCCTACTGTCAACGAACTCATTTTGGGTTAGGGTTTACCACCTCCCTCGCAACTTCTAAGTCAAATGAGGATATCCCTTCCTCTTCTCAAGATGACTCATCGTCCTCCGGCCCATCTGATGATCTCGAACGAGCATTATCAGTAAATATGGTATTAACAGATTCCCTCGAAGCAGATGAACAAGAATCTGAACCGTTTGAGAATGAATCTTGGGCTCAACAAATAGATATGCAATGGGAACTCTGGTTCGAGCAGAGAGAACCTCCCACTGAAGATAAAGTTATCCAAATCGACGTTGGGGATGAACTTTCGCCAAAGCCAATATTTATCAGTAACAATCTTTCCCCAACAGAAAGGGAAGAGATGATCCAACTGATAAAAGAATATATCGATGTCTTTGTGTGGAATTATGAGGATATGTCGGGTCTTGATCCAAAAGTGGCTACTCATAAGCTCAACATACTACCCAATTCAAAACCTGTGAAGCAGTACCAACGCCGGTTCTGCCCGGATATGATGGATGACATTGAAGCTGAAATCAAGAAGTTGATAGCATGCAGGTTCATCCGTGAAGAGCAACATCCTGATTGGGTCGCCAATGTTGTTCCAGTCATGAAGAAAACAGGGAAAGTGCGTGTTTGTATCGATTTTCGGGATTTGAATGCAGCCTACCCCAAGGATGAATTCCCTCTTCCCATCACAGACGTCATGATTGACAATACATGTGGTTTTGAACGCATATCTTTCATGGACGGATTTTTAGGGTACAATCAGATTAAAATGCATCCTGAAGACAAGAAGCATACTGCCTTTCGGACACCACTGGGGGTATATTGCTACACAGTCATGCCCTTCGGATTAAAAAATGCCGGGGCCATATATCAGCGAGCCATGAGTAACATATTCCATGAGCATCTACGCAAAACAGTGGAGTGTTACATAGATGACATAGCTGTCAAAAGCCATCTCAAGGGTTCTCATATCCAAGACTTGAAGACAGTGTTCGAGTTGATGCGTTAACATCAACTCAAAATGAACCCTACAAAGTCCTTTCTCGGTGTATCCAATGGCAAATTCCTGGGATTTGTCATTACCGCTAAAGGCATTCAAGTTGACCCTGATAAGGTAAAAGCTATTCTTGAAATACGACCACCCCGTAATTTGAGAGAGCTCAGGGGGTTTCAAGGTCGTCTGGCTTATATCAGGAGATTCATATCCAACCTCTCTGGGAGAACATAACCTTTTTCTCATCTCATGAAGAAAGGTGTATCCTTCATATGGGACGAAGCCTGTCAGCAAGCGTTTAATGACATCAAATGCTACCTCACTAATCCTCCAGTTCTGGTGCCCTCCGTCATAGGAAGACCATTCTTGCTGTATGTTCGAGCAATGGATCATTCTCTGGGAGCTCTCCTCGCACAGAAGAACGAGAAGGGTCATGAACAGGCTATCTACTATTTAAGCAGGATGATGGTCGGAGCTGAACATCGGTATAATCCAGTAGAAAAAGAATGTTTGGCCTTAATGTTCGCCATTCAGAAAACGCGACACTATGTCACAGGCCAGACTATTCATATCATCTCTAGGATCAATCCTCTTCGGGTATTGATGAGTAAGCCGAGTGTTCTTAATTCCCGACTTGCGACTTGGGCGATGTTACTAACACCGTATGATATGGTGTACGTCCCTCAAAAGTCCATAAAGGGTCAAGCCTTGACTGATTTCTTAGCTGCCCATCCAATTCCGGAAACCTCCAAACTATACGAGGACATTCCCGACGAAGTTGCAGAATGTAATTCAGTAATAGAAAGTGTTACATGGCAGCTATTCTTCGATGGTGCCTCCAGAACTGGTCCCAAGGGAAATGTGGTTTCAGGAGTAGGGATTGTCCTGGTCACTCCTGATAAACTCGTCATCTATTGAGCATATTCTCTTAGCGAACCCTGCTCTAACAATGTGGCAGAGTATAATGCCCTACTCATCGGACTCCAAGTCGCTAAAGAATTGGACGTCGAATATCTGGAAGCATTTGGTGATTCTCTGCTGATCGTCAATCAAGTCAGAGGAATATATGAAGTCCGTAATCCAGACCTCATTCCTTATCACCAAGCAACCACCGAGATAGTCATGACTTTCAAAGGGTTCTACCTAGAGCATGTGCCACGATCTCACAACCTGGAAGCTGATGCCCTGGCCAGTCTAGCTGCAGATTTAGCTATTCCTATAAGAAGGCAGAACTCGGTGATCCCTCTTAACAGAGATTTATTCTATGTGAAAAACAACTTTCACATAGAACGCAGCTACGCTGTGAACACAAATCCTCCCCAGAGAGACTGGAGAAGTCCCTTTATAGATTTCGTGGCATACAAAATCTTACCGGAGGATCCTAAAGAAGCAGTATCCATCAAAAGACGATCGTTATGCTTCTATTTTGATGCGTCTTCACAATGTCTATATCGCCGGACTTATGATGGACTGCTACTACGATGTCTCTCCGGTGATGAAGCACAGCGAATTATCCGTGAAGCTCACGACGGCGTATGCGGAGCACATCAACCCGGTCCTAAGCTACAGGATCGCATCAGGAGAATGGACTATTATTGGCCTACCATGATTGCGGATGCCGTAAAATATGCAAGACAATGCAAAGCTTGTCAGGTTCATGCGGACTTTATACATCAACCTCCTGAGTATCTACATCCTACCATTGCATCATGGCCCTTCGAAGCACGGGGTATGGATATCATTGGCCCTATTCACCCATCTTCTTCCAGAGGTCATCGGTTCATATTGGCCATCACGGATTACTTCTCCAAATGGGCAGAGGCGGTCCCCCTTGCTGAGGTGAAGACGTCCAACATGATCAACTTCATCAAGCATCATGTTATTTATCGCTTTGGGATACCTCAAAGGATAATTCATGACAACGGGCCTCAATTCATCAGCCAAGCGTTTCACCGATTTTGCGATAAGAATCGGATACAAAATATGGCCTCTACGGCATATAATCCTGCTGCTAATGGTTTGGCAGAAGCCTTCAACAAAACCATTATTAAACTCTTGAAGAAGTTTGTCTCTTCGAACAAAAGAGATTGGAATGAGAAGCTAGGAGAATGTCTCTGGGCATACCGCACAACGGTACGAGCACCGACGGGTTGTACCCCATTCTCACTGGTCTATAGGAGTGAAGCAGTTCTCCCCATTAAAATCCAAATTTTGTCACTCAGAATAGCAGTAGCTAATGAGTTGACTCAGGAAAATAATGATCGATTACGGCTTCAAGAGCTAGAAGGATTAGATGAGAAATGCCTTCAAGCCCAACAACGCATCGCGTTCTACCAGGCACGCATTTCCAGAGCTTTTAATCAAAAAGTAAAGGAAAGAGTGTTCAAAGTTGGCGAGCTAGTTCTAGCCGTGAAAAGGCCAATGATCATTACTCACAAGAGTAAGGGTAAATTCCAGCCCAAATGGGAAGGCCCTTATGTGATTGAGACAACATTCTCAAATGGCACTTACAGGTTAGCCAAGCCTAATGGAGACTTGTTAATGGCTCATATCAACGGCAAATTCCTGAAGAGGTACTATGCTTAATCTTCTTTGCTCAAATGGAGTATGGTGAAGGTCTCGATCTAACAATATTACTCCCAAAGAACTAGTTGGAGCCTATTCTATCATGTCCATATAACCTCTGAATAGATATGTTCAACTAATTTGGAACTTCAAAACCTATCACGTCCATATTACCTCTGATAGTGTTTTGTATACAAATTTAGTTGGATCATATTCTATCATGTCCATATAACCTCTGAATAGATATATCCAGCTGAAGCTTACTGAAAGTATATCACGTCCATATTACCTCTGATATCACTTTCACCCTAGCCTATCATTTATATTCCAAAATGATAGGTCCACCAAGGTCAGATAAAGTCTCTTTATTATCTCCAGAAAGAGCAAATTACATAGAAAAGCAAAAGGTACATCATTTGGGAGGAGCAGTTAAGTCGCGAATTTGTTGCGCCAGAGTAACCATTCTCTCATCCCTGGAGTTCAAAACGTCGGCGCGAGCCCCCTCCAACCTTGCCGCCTCATTGTTCAAAGCAGATAGCTCGGACCGAGCATATACAAAACCCGCATGGATGACACTCACATGCGTCAGGTTCTGCTGAGCCGTCTCCCTTCGATCCTTCAACACGTCGCGAGCTGTTGATAAAGAGAGAGCCTTCTCCTTGGCCTTAGCGAGGTCATCTTCCAATTTGCGGACCCTCGCTGCCTCTTCCTCATATTCGGCCTCGCACTGAGCTAGCTGGGGAATGACATACCCCAATACGGCACGCTCTTGATCCATCTCCTGCTGCTGTTCCTGGACGGATTTGTTCAAAGACTCCAATTGCCCAGCCAGCTTTGCAGTTAAGGAGTCATACCTAGCTTGAACGAGACCGTCAATGCTGCCTCGAGATAGCTGCAAATAATCGTTAATGGGTTGCTCCAAACCATTAACTATCTGCTCCAGCGTATCAGCTCTCCCAGCGTCGTTAAAATCTCTGATCGACGCTATCACAAACTGGGAGGACCTCCTCAAAGCCTCAAAACCTAGATTCTTCTCCAGCACCATTGATATCAGCGTTTTCAAAGTGGTGTAGAAAATACTAGTATACTGCTCAATTAGCATGGCAAAATCAGATTGAACGCCGGGAATGGCTGCAATATCGAAGAATCCCCCTCCAGGAACGATTGCAGACGATGTTGCCACAGTCATCGCCTCAACAGATGGCGCGACAAAAGAAGAAGCGCCAACAACGGTCGAAGTGGCTGGCGTACTCAAAGGAGGCATAGTCGTAATGACAGGCTCATTCTCCTCTCGAGATGTCGGAACTGTTTCGGGCGAACCGGCACCCAAAAATGTTTTCCCTTCAAAGTCGGGCACCTCCGTGTCATCGATAGGAGCTGAAACAAAGCCAAAAGTTGCGTCGATGCTGCCCTCCCTGTAGATGTCTTCCCCTGAAAAGAAGACAAAAGAAAGTTAATATCAACATGATGTTAATTTTTCTAAAAGAGGCATAAAGACGACATTTACCCATGGCTGATGGTATATATGGTGCGTCTGCAGCCAGTACAGCTAAATTATTTCTTAATGATGCTAAGCGAGCTGTCATACCTGGAGAAGAGGGTGTGCCAACTGACACTGGCATGTATTCTTCCAGGTCTTCACCGAGATCCACTCGAGGCTCATTGGGTGGAATCTCACTGAGTATACTTACAGACGCGGCAGAGGTTTCTCCCGTTGCTGGTCTGGATAAAGATATTCTTATTTGGCTTGGCCCCGAGGGCGATCTCGTACCACTACCTGAAGCGGTAGCAGCGACAGCAGCCTCGAGCAAAGATTCTCCGGCACTGCCAACCGGAATTGTGGAGGTTCCCTCTCTAATAGGCGAAGGACCTCTAATCAAAGGATCGTCCCCAACAGGGAAAACAGCAGGCTCACTCCTAGGAGCCTCATGACTGGAAATCCTGACAGGACCAATAATAGTCTTCTTTTTCTTGCGAGGGGAAGTCTCCTTCAGAACAGGAGCCCTTCGCTTACCAGGGATAACCAGAGGCCCTGCAGGCGGAGGTATTTCACCTCTCGGTACTGTCAGCAAAAACTCATCTGGACCGACAGGGTCTTCACCCTCATCAGACGAGACTGACGGAACCTCCTCTCTTCCAGAGGACTTATGATATGGCATCCTAAAACTTTCACGTATATCAAAATTGCGATGGAGGGTATTGATGGCCACATAAAATTGTGCGTACGAATGGAGGATGCACAACTCCATGGAGAGTGAAGTCGCGGGCACAATATAGGTTGCTCCAGTACAACCCATTATAAAGTATTGCCTTCCTCTCGCTCCATCAATAAGTCCACCTCTGGACCTGAAGCTGGTGATGGCATTGCCCACGTGCAATTAGTCATACCCAAACTGCCTGGCGAACCGACTAGGCAGGTAGGGCTCCAAGAAGCAATGGTCTTCACTTCTATACAACAGATGGGAAGGTCTAATGCAGACCAACCAATAAAAAGCTTTAGGAGAAAGAACGGTCGTCCCTTGACCTTCATCCTGAAGTCTCGTCCCCTGTTGATTGATATGTACAGTGGGGACGGTGCAGAAGAGCTTCCAGCTATGAGCAAAATTCAATGCTCGCCGACAGTCTACTATAGTCGTCACGTTCCAGGTGGAATTCTTGTAATTCAACAAGAAATTATTCCCCGAACTACTGGCAGAGCCGGGAGACATCACCCTGGGGTTATGAAGAATTAACCATCCCATCAGATATAGGAACGGTAATTCTACCCTGGGAAAGCTGTCACGCCGTATTTCGTCGGCAAGAAACCCATCAGTAATGGTCCTCAGGCCAGCTTGTATCCGGCATACCATGGCAGGGAGCAGGCCCAGTCTTGCCCCAAACACCAAACGCACGGCAGGCCATAAGGTGTTACGGTGAATGTGATCCGAAGATGCAATGCCAGGTACTACTAAACGGCGTAGCCATACAGAGAGGAAGCCAGCCAGTTGAGCTTCCTTTGACATAGGCCTGCGGCAATGCCTCATATAACTGTAGGCTTTAGTGCATGCAGGATATTTCCCTATCCCTTCATCAAGAACCCGATCTGAAGCCCCGGCATCTTCAATAAGATCATCGACTATTTGAGCATTAAGCACGCTCAGAAGGCTTAAAGGCTTATCCCTGCTATCCACAACTTTGTCGGGCTTAGCATCTCGGGCATGATGAAAGAAAAGATAGGACGCCCATTTGTTGGTATGAGCCAAATCAGAGGGCTCATTATAAAAGGCGGTGCATGCAAGGTAATGGCTCATCAGCTCCTGGTACACTGCCACTACCCGAGGGTTTGTATCCTCCAGCTCCGGGTTTGTGGGAACATACTCTTTATAAGGAGTATCCCCCATTGGCAGTCTTAAAATCTCTGCCATTTCGTGAAGGGCCAATCCCAACTCCCCTAGCGGAGTGGCGAAAGTCCCAGTGAGCGAGATATATCGCTCCATCAAAGCCAAAAATAGGTTGGGGTTGAGAGGTAACCCAACACTGGTAGCACTCACAGCCGCGTACAGACCGATGCTCTCCAGCTCCGTCTGAAAGTTCTTCAGGGCCCAGGCAGACAAACTGTCACGACCCGCACCCGGTGTAAGGGTACTAGTCGAAAATAACGCCCAGCCTACGCCGCAGAATCGGCGGTAGAACGCTGTCTAGATAATCTATCTAACTATATAATGAACCACCAATAATGATAGTATACTCAATCACAGAACTAAGATAGAAATGAGCACGAATCAGATAAAGAATAGAATAGTCACAATACAACTCATGAGTCTAAAATAATACATCAATGAGTCTGAAGAAATACAAAAATAAGCTGGAGACAAATCCAGTACAAAGAATACTACGAAGCTACAACTCCAGGGTCAACTGTCTCAGTTGGGATATGTCCCTCTTGAGCCAGGGTCTCAGAATCTAAACCCACAACATCCTGGGGTCCATAATAGGTAGGGTACCACTCCTCAGTGTCATCTGGAAAAATATATCCAGTCAGGAAAGGAGCAGAGTACATCTCTAACAGCAGTTCTAATTAATGATAAAAACTATGTAATAGTAAATAGCTGTGGATAAACAAGATGCACAATAGATATAAGAGATATATATATACAATAAGGAAATACTAGAATTAAATACAATAATGAACAATATGCCAATAAAACAATAATACTAATGACTAAGTGTGTGAGTACTAGCTTAACATATGATCGGCTTGGGCAAGATGCAATGCGGCCTGGCTAATCATACGTGCGGTGCATGATCAACACTATTCAGTAATCTGTACTTTATTCAATAGGGATATTGATCACATATCTATACTAATACTCCCCACCCCCGACTGGTATAATAGATCCAACCACGGTATGTTATGGCACGAGATTCCCCAAGAAGAGAGCGACTCCTCCCGAAAATCGGTGTCTGTACATGTACAAGATAACCAATAAAACAATACTTGTACCATATACACCATATACCAAGGAATAACATCTCATGATGAGATCCGGATATACCAATCCGTGTAACCATAGTGTCAAGAGAACATAGATATCTACACTAGATACAGTGAACATAGAGGATATCATAAATGAGAAACTATCAAAGAATGTACTCGCCTGAAGTCCAATGAACAGTCTCACAGATGTCTGACTCGGTGCCTCGAAGACCTAGATATGGAATACAACATCAATACAAGGTCCCGAAAAGAGAACAAGTTAAACTAGTCAACTTCTAGGTCAATAAGTCAATTCTAAGTCAAAAGTCAACTATGGTCAACTCTAAAGTCAACTATGGTCAACTATGGTCAAACCAAGGTCATCCTCACAATACCTATATATCAACAATAAAGTATAATAATATAGAATATTAATTACAAACAAATAGGAACCATAGTTTTGAACCAACTTGGTATCCACACAAAGTATTGCTCAAGATACATAGATATAGTATTTACCCTTATACATAATATAATATATATAAACCAATATATTATACAATTAAAATTATAACAATACTAGTATTATATCTCACAATAAGTACATATATATATACATATATATATATAAATATCATATATAAAATATAAACTAAAAATACCTAACCGTCACTGAAAACAGTGTGCTAAAACACTGATTTTCAATAAACAGACCCTATAGTGACAGTTCCAACTGTCACTGCAAAAGCCGTCGCCAAAACCGCTGTATAAATACACTGCTGTCACTTATTGGTGACAGTTCAACTGTCACAGAAAAACTGTTGCTACTGCTGTTGATAAATCCCGCCCGCTGCTATTTAATGACAGAACTGTCATTAATGCTCATTAAAGCTACAGCGGCTGCTGCTGCTGTTTAATGACAGAAACTGTCATTAAATTCAGCTGTCGCCAAAAGTAAATAATATATATAACTATATATATATTAATATATAAATATATAAATCAATATATATATATATATATATATATATATATATATATATATATATATATATATATATAACAATTAAATAAATATATACTTCTATATATACATAATCCTACACAAATAAATACTAATAGCTATAAAACACATTCCATGTATTAATATACATATTATAACATGGCTAAATGCACACATAAAAATACATTCATTTATATACAATTAATTATATAATAATTATAAATAATATAATTACTCATTTAAACACATAAATATATTTTATAAAACATTTATATATAATTTATTTTATTAACATAAGTTGTAACATATATAAATGCATGTAAAGAAAGCTACATATATATTTATACATCATATTAGTACACATAAAAAATATACATAGATCTATGCTACAATAAATACCATAATAAATATACTATAATAAATATATAACATCTATATATATTTACTAATTATAATTCAAGAATTAAAGCATAAATAATTAGATCTACACATAAACACCCACAAATGGAGAGTATCACACCGTATCCCACTAGATCTAGGATACGCATGCGACACGAGTCCAACACACAACCAATTGCACCCCGAAGAACACAAACAAATCACAAATATTATTTATGAACAAATCAAAGTGTCAAATGTAGATCTATGTGTCCGTGTCAAAATACGACATGTACAAAGTCCCGTGTTGGAGGGAAAACCCCCAAAACAATACGTATCACCAAATTGTTGGGATACGACCTACACGTACCCAATTATGGACACGACACTAGCCCCAAACACATAAGCACATGCCCAATTGATCTATAGGATCAATTGACACACACAACAAAATATCAATTCGGAATTTTCCCAAAATTGACACAAAAAGTACCATAACTTTCTCCATAGGTCTCCTATGAACACAAAACCAAGTCCTATGGGTAGTACATACATATGGGTTGATTTTACATGATTAAATCTCAGATTTAGAAGCTATTTAAAGGGGAAAAACTGAATTATACCTATTGGGAGATGGATTCCCAATGAAATCTCCAATTGAGATAAAATTGCCTCCAAATTGTAGATCCTTGCTCCTCTTTGTAGATTCTTGCTTCCTCCTTCTAGATCCTTGCTTCTCAACTTTCTAATGGTGAATTGGGAAGGAATTGGAATGAATTTGGTAGAAAAATGGAATGGGAATGAAAGGAATTTGGTAGTGGGAAATTTTAGATCTAGATTTGGAATGAAAATGAGAGCAGAGAGAAATTTCCCCCCTCTTTTAATAGGCCGGCCCCTACCCCTTCCTCAAGCAATTATGAAATGTCCAATGTACCCCTTGGGGCCTCTCATGAAGAAATAATTAAGGAAGGAAGCTTCTAGTCTAATGATTTAATTAATTTAATCCATCTCCTTAACAATGGGCTTTCTAAATGGGCCAAGTCTAACTAATTAATTCATGTTGGTCCATGGATCCAAACTAAACTAGTTGGGTCCACTAATATAAGTCTAAAATAATTAAATAACATCTAACAATAATTAAATAATACAACAAATAATTATTTACCATGCACAATATTTAATTAAATAGGAAAAGTCTAAAATACCCTTTCCTAGAAAATGTGGTAGTGACAAGTCTACCCTCCTTAAAATAATTTCGTCCTCGAAATTCAAAGACGAAAACTACCCCCAAAAATAACAGAACAGAACTAAAGAATCACAACTAACTAATGAACAGAACAATCAATGAACAGAACATAACTAGAAATAACATACCTCAAGGCATAAACAAATATGGATAACGCTCTCGCATTTCATCCTCTCTCTCCCAGGTAGACTCCCCCGGAGAGTGATGCCTCCATGCGACGCGGACCAAAGGAATAGTCTGGTTCCTCAGCACCTTCTCTCTCTGATCCAGAATCTCAACTGGCTGCTCTGGATAGCTGAGAGTAGGGCCCACCTCTATCTCCGAGTGATCCAATACATGACTAGGATCTGCCACGTATCGTCTCAACTGCGACACATGAAACACGTTGTGCACTCTCTCCAATGCAGGTGGCAAGTCTAGTCTATAAGCAACTGCACCGACCCTCTCTAGAATAGTGAAAGGTCCGATGAATCGGGGACTAAGCTTTCCGCCTCCACCGAAGCGAATCGTGCCTCGTGTCGGAGAAATCCTCAGAAACACCAAACTACCCACCTCGAACTCCAAAGGTCTCCGATGGCTATCGGCCCAATGCCGCTGTCTGTCATGCGCCACTCGAAGTCTGTCTCTGATCAACTGAACCTTCTCTGCTGCATCCACAACTATCTCCGGCCCAAGCAAAACTCTCTCTCCAACATCATCCCAAGACAAAGGAGTACGACACCTCCGACCATATAGAGCTTCAAAAGGTGACATCTCTATACTGGCCTGGTAACTGTTGTTGTATGCAAACTCTACCAAATGGAGATGGTCCTCCCAAGAACCCCCAAAATCTAGTACACAAGTGCGTAACATATCCTCGAGAGTCTGGATAGTCCTCTCTGACTGCCCATCTGTCTGGGGATGATATGCAGTACTGAACTTGAGCTGAGTGCCCAAACTCTCCTGCAAACTCCTCCAGAAATGAGAAGTGAAATGACTATCCTGATCTGAGACTATGCTGACGGAAACTCCATGTATCCTAATGATCTGCCTCACATACATCTCTGCCAGCTTCTCCGTAGACAAACCCACCTTGAAAGGCAAAAAGTGGGCCGACTTGGTCAACCTATCAACAATGACCCAAATTGCGTCTTTCCCTCCTGGAGATCGTGGAAGTCCAGACACAAAATCTATAGTAATATGTTCCCACTTCCACTCTGGAATGGGTAATGGCTGAAGTAAACCTCCTGGCCTCTGCCTCTCGGCTTTTACCTGCTGGCACACTAAGCATCTGGATACAAACTATGCCACTTCCCTCTTTATGCCATACCACCACACACTCTCTCGCATATCCCGATACATCTTGTTAGCACCTGGATGTATGGAATACTGAGAGCGATGCGCTTCCTGCAACACCTCCTCACGCAGCTCCCCACTAGGCATACACAATCTAACTCCATGCCTCAAAGATCCATCCTCTGCAATAGTGAAATCATCCTCCAATCCTGCTCTCACCTGAGCTCTGATACTCCTCAGAGATACATCATCATACTGTGCTGCCTTGATCCTGTCCATCAAATCTGAGTGTATCTGCAATCCCCACATCTGCATAGCACACCCAGGAACAATCACCTCAATGCCCAAGCTCTCCAAGTCTTCCAACAAATATCGATCCTGTGTCAAGAACATAGCTACCGGATACCTGCTCAAAGCATCGGCAACTACATTGGCTTTCCCAGGATGATATTGCAAAGAGATATCAAAATCCTTCATCAGTTCCAACCACCGACGCTGCCTCATGTTCAACTCCTTCTGCGTGAAAACATACTTCAAGCTTTTGTGGTCTGTGAAGATCTCCACACGCTCTCCGTACAAATAATGTTTCCACAACTTCAGAGCGAATATGACGGCTGCCAACTCCAAATCATAGGTAGGATAGTTCTTTTTATGAGGATGCAATTGCCTGGATGCATAGGCAATCACTTTTCTATGCTGCTGAAGAACACAACCCAAACCCTTCCCCGATGCATCACTATAAATAGTGAAACCTCCGGACCCTGATGGCAACGTCAAAATAGGAGCAGACGTCAACCTCTTCTTCAACTCCTCAAAAGCAACCTGGCAATCCTCCGTCTAAACAAACTCCATATCCTTCCTTGTGAGTCTGGTCATCGGCTCGGCAATCCTCGAAAAATCTTGCACAAACTTCCTGTAGTAGCCTGCCAATCCCAAGAAACTCCTGATCTCTGCTACTGAACTCAGAGTCTTCCAAGATTCCACTGCTGAAATCTTCTTCGGATCCACTGAAATACCATCACCAGTCACAACATGCCCCAAGAACTCTACCTTGTCCAAGAAAAACTCACACTTGGACAACTTCCCATACAGCTTCTCCTTCCTCAGCACATCCAACACAATCCTCAAATGCTCCTCATGCTCCTCCGGTGTCCTCGAGTATATGAGTATGTCGTCGATGAACACCACCACGAACTTGTCAAGGTACTGGTGGAACACCTTGTTCATCAAGTTCATAAATACCGCCGGTGCATTAGTCAAACCAAACGGCATCACCATAAACTCGTAGTGACCATACCGAGTTCTAAAAGCAGTCTTCGGTATGTCCTCCGGCTTCACCTTTACCTGATGGTAGCCTGATCTCAAATCTATCTTAGAAAACACCTTCGCACCACTCAACTGATCAAACAGATCATCAATCCATGGCAAAGGATACTTATTCTTGATAGTGAGATTATTCAAAGCCCTGTAATCAATGCACATGCGCACCGATCCATCCTTCTTCGGTACAAACAATACCGGGGCTCCCCATGGTGAAGAACTCGATCTGATAAACCCCTTATCCTGTAATTCATCCACCTGCTTCTTCAACTCGACCAGCTCGCTGTTGTTTACTCTATAGACATGCTACGAAATTGGTTCTGCACCTGGCACCAAGTCTATAGAAAATTCAACATCTCGATCTGGCGACAATTCTGGCAATTCCTCAGGAAACACATCCAAGAACTCTGCTATCAATGGATGCGGCAACTCCTTGTCTTCCACCATAGCTCCACAAATAATGCCTTCACCTTGCTCCGCAGCTCCTCTAGCAAACTCGAACTCTGGCTCTCCTGGCGGACCAAACAAAACTCTACCTCCTCTACAATCTATGCTAGCACGGTGCCTACTCAACCAATCCATCCCGAGTACAATATCGTAACTCGGAAGTGGCATTACAAGTAGACACGCACTCAACTCCCGGCCTCCCAAAGTAACTCTCCGATCCTTGCAAATATCATTAACCAGGATAATGCCTCCCCCGGTCATGATCTTGCAAGTCCTAAGCAAAGACTCAGCTACCAAACCATGCTTTAGAGCAAAAGAAACAGATATAAAACTATGGGAAGCACCACTATCAAACAAAGCTAAAGCTGGAATAGAATCAAGAAGAATAGAACCTGCGATAACATCTCCGGTGGGTTCGTCCTCCTCGACGGTCATAGCAAACGCTCGTCCCTGCCGAGCACCTCCTTGCTGCTGATGCTGGATAAAACGCTGCTGCTGTGTCGGAAGCGGTCCCCTCGGCTGTGCTGCAGGTGGTCTCGTCTGTGCCCTCGGAGCTGGAGCTGCTCCCTGAACTGTACGACGAGGACACTCCCTCGATTGATGCCCTTCAGTACCATAATACAAACAAACTCCTAGCCTCCTCCTGCAAACTTCCCAGATATGGCCGGGCTTTTTGAAGAAGTTGCATGGAGCTTGCTGTAACTGTCTCTGCTGTTGAGGTGCCTGGTGAAAAGGCGCTCTAGCTGGAGTCTGGTTCTGCTGTGGCTGCTGGAAAGGTCTGGACTAGAAATGAGGACGTTTGGCAGATACTGCACTGCCATTGGTCCCCAGAAAAGAATCACGGTCTCTCTTGGTCTTCAAACCCAAATCTCGCTCAACCTTGCGTGCCTCCGCAAGTATCTCCGAGTATGTCTCATAAAAAGACGGAATGAGAAATCAATATGGCACATGATATAAGACACTCAAGGAAAGGACAGATTAAGAGATCGAGTATCAATATCAAAGGAGAATAGTTGAATCAAAAGAATTTTTCTAGATGTGATTGAGTATCTCAGCCTATATCCTATATCCTATCGCAGGCTCGCAGTAGTACAACTAAGTTGTCGCACTACCACGACATCACATACTTGTGAAGCTAGGACCTGCATGGGCCACCACCAAAAATGTGTCACGACCCGCACCCGGTGTAAGGGTACTAGTCGAAAACAACGCCCAGCCTACGCCGCAGAATCGACGGTAGAACGCTGTCTAGATAATCTATCTAACTATATAATGAACCACCAATAATGATAGTATACTCAATCACAGAACTAAGATAGAAATGAGCACGAATCAGATAAAGAATAGAATAGTCACAATACAACTCATGAGTCTAAAATAATACATCAATGAGTCTGAAGAAATACAGAAATAAGCTGGAGACAAATCCAGTACAAAGAATACTACGAAGCTACAACTCCAGGGTCAACTGTCTCAGTTGGGATAAGTCCCTCTTGAGCCAGGGTCTCAGAATCTAAACCCACAACATCCTGGGGTCCATAATAGATAGGGTACCACTCCTCAGTGTCATCTGGAAAAATATATCCAGTCAGGAAAGGAGCAGAGTACATCTCTAACAGCAGTTCTAATCAATGATAAAAACTATGTAATAGTAAATAGCTGTGGATAAACAAGATGCACAATAGATATAAGAGATATATATATACAATAAGAAAATACTGGAATTAAATACAATAATGAACAATATGCCAATGAAACAATAATACTAATGAATAAGTGTGTGAGTACTAGCTTAACATGTGATCGGCTTG
The DNA here is from genome assembly GCA_036927795.1 of Iris macrosiphon. NCBI lineage: Eukaryota > Viridiplantae > Streptophyta > Magnoliopsida > Asparagales > Iridaceae > Iris > Iris macrosiphon. The sequence continues at coordinate 342,196 of JAYESA010000044.1, read as the reverse complement.
GGCAAGATGCAATGCGGCCTGGCTAATCATACGTGCGGTGCATGATCAACACTATTCAGTAATCTGTACTTTATTCAATAGGGATATTGATCACATATCTATACTAATACTCTCTACCCCCGACTGGTATAATAGATCCAACCACGGTATGTTATGGCACGAGATTCCCCAAGAAGAGAGTGACTCCTCCCGAAAATCGGTGTCTGTACATGTACAAGATAACCAATAAAACAATACTTGCACCATATACACCATATACCAAGGAATAACATCTCATGACGAGATCCGGATATACCAATCCGTGTAACCATAGTGTCAAGAGAACATGGATATCTACACTAGATACAGTGAACATAGAGGATATCATAAATGAGAAACTATCAGAGAATATACTCGCCTGAAGTCCAATGAACAGTCTCACAGATGTCTGACTCGATACCTCGAAGACCTAGATATGGAATACAACATCAATACAAGGTCCCGAAAAGAGAACAAGTTAAACTAGTCAACTTCTAGGTCAATAAGTCAATTCTAAGTCAAAAGTCAACTATGGTCAACTCTAAAGTCAACTAAAGTCAACTATGGTCAACTATGGTCAAACCAAGGTCATCCTCACAATACCTATATATCAACAATAAAGTATAATAATATAGAATATTAATTACAAACAAATAGGAACCATGGTTTTGAACCAACTTGGTATCCACACAAAGTAATGCTCAAGATACATAGATATAGTATTTACCCTTATACATAATATAATATATAAACCAATATATTATACAATTAAAATTATAACAATACTAGTATTATATCTCACAATAAGTACATATATATATACATATATATATATAAATATCATATATAAAATATAAACTAAAACTGCCTAACCGTCACTGAAAACAGTGTGCTAAAACACTTATTTTCAATAAACAGACCCTATAGTGACAGTTCCAACTGTCACTACAAAAGCCGTCGCCAAAATCGTTGTATAAACGCACTGCTGTCACTTATTGGTGACAGTTCAACTGTCACAGAAAAACTGTTGCTGCTGCGGTTGATAAATCCTGCCCGCTGCTATTTAATGATAGAACTGTCATTAATGCTCATTAAAGCTACATCGGCTGCTGCCGCTGTTTAATGACAGAAACTGTCATTAAATGCAGCTGTCGCCAAAAGTAAATAATATATATAACTATATATATATTAATATATAAATATATAAATCAATATATATATATATATATATATATATATATATATATATATATATATAAAACAATTAAATAAATATATACTTCTATATATACATAATCCTACACAAATAAATACTAATAGCTATAAAACACATTCCATGTATTAATGTACATATTATAACATGGCTAAATGCACACATAAAAATACATTCATTTATATACAATTAATTATATAATAATTATAAATAATATAATTACTCATTTAAACACATAAATATATTTTATAAAACATTTATATATAATTTATTTTATTAACATAAGTTGTAACATATATAAATGCATGTAAAGAAAGCTACATATATATTTATACATCATATTAGTACACATAAAAAATATACATAGATCTATGCTACAATAAATACCATAATAAATACACTATAATAAATATATAACATCTATATATATTTACTAATTATAATTCAAGAATTAAAGCATAAATAATTAGATCTACACATAAACACCCACAAATGGAGAGTATCACACCGTATCCCACTAGATCTAGGATACGCATGCGACACGAGTCCAACACACAACCAATTGCACCCCGAAGGACACAAATAAATCACAAATATTATTACAAATCAAAGTGTCAAATGTAGATCTATGTGTCCGTGTCAAAATACGACATGTACAAAGTCCCGTGTCGAAGGAAAAACCCCCAAAACAACACGTATCACCAAATTGTTGGGATACGACCTACAAGTACCCAATTGTGGACACGACACTAGCCCTAAACACATAAGCACATGCCCAATTGATCTATAGGATCAATTGACACACATAACAAAATGTCAAATCAAAATTTCCCCAAAATTGACACAAAAAGTACCATAACTTTCTCCATAGGTCTCCTATGAACACAAAACCAAGTCCTATGGATAGTACATACATATGGGTTGATTTTACATAATTAAATCTCAGATTTAGAAGCTATTTAAAGGGAGAAAACTGAATTATACCTACTGGGAGATGGATTCCCAATGAAACCTCCAATTGAGATAAAATTGCCTCCAAATTGTAGATCCTTGCTCCTCTTTGTAGATCCTTGCTTCCTCCTTCTAGATCCTTGCTTCTCAACTTTCTAATGGTGAATTGGTAAGGAATTGGAATGAATTTGGTAGGAAAATGGAATGGGAATGAAAGGAATTTGGTAGTGGGAATTTTATATCTAGATTTGGAATGAAAATGAGAGCAGAGAGAAATTTCCCCCCTCTTTTAATAGGCCGGCCCCTACCCCTTCCTCAAGCAATTATGAAATGTCCAATGTACCCCTTGGGGCCTCTCATGAAGAAATAATTAAGGAAGGAAGCTTCTAGTCTAATAATTTAATTAATTTAATCCATCTCCTTAACAATGGGCTTTCTAAATGGACCAAGTCTAACTAATTAATTCATGTTGGTCCATGGGTCCAAACTAAACTAGTTGGGTCCACTAATATAAGTCTAAAATAATTAAATAACATCTAACAACAATTAAATAATACAACAAATAATTATTTACCATGCACAATATTTAATTAAATAGGAAAAGTCTAAAATACCCTTTCCTAGAAAATGTGATAGTGACACAAACGAACCCATCGAAGGTTTGAAGGGCTAACCCACCCGCCGGTTCGGGGATTGACCTTGGGGTATACTCCTCCATGCCCCATGAAGTCATTGCAAAAAGTCGATAATTTGGCTGGTTGGAGCAGTGAAGTCTCTTTACTCGGGACACTGTCCAAAAATAATCCCCTGAAAGGCATTACAGGGCCTGAAGGGCGGCTCACAAATGATCCTTGGTTTGATCCCTTCTGATAAAATATCTTCCCCGGCTGGCCGTGAAGATCAGGAGTCAGGGTCCACCCCATCCTCCTGGGATACGTGGCATGGAAGAATGTCGATATAGGATAATCTCTCGGCATCCTGGGCAGGTACATGACCATGCCTCCGGCAGTAAAAACCCAGTCTTCCTTCTTGGGCTTCGTCTGGGATTGTTTATCAATTATATCCCCGAACAAGAAGACTGGTTTTATATACTTGTCCCCGTCTATATACGTCAGTGGCTCCCCGCTGATCATGCTCAACAGCATCCATTCTCCTTGAGACGATATCAGAATTTCCCTTCCTTCAGGATACTGGGGTCCAGAAATAGGGAACGTCACGTAGGACAAATCCTCCAGGTTATTGGAGTTCAGCATCCCAGCAGCAGAACCCATTATCTCAGCCAATGGAGGAATCTGCAAGTTAACTACAAAATGCAAGAATAATATGTCAGTTTCTATACTAGACATTACAGTCTTGCAGCTTATGCCAAAGATCAACAGTCTGTGCTTTTACGCCAAGACTGTAAAAACTTGAGCTTTTTACGCTGGAACCTATTTCCCAGGCGTAAAATTCAAGGTTGGCGGTATACAGTCTGTATTTTTACGCCAGACTGCCAAAGTTTGAGTTATTTTGCCGGAATTTTCATCCAGAGCGTAACACTCAAAGTTTGTAGTATACGCCAAATTTTGACAGTCAAAGCTTTTTATGCCAGACTGTGAAAAATATGGAGTTTTTACGCTGACACATTAGGAATGTGGGTGTAAATGGTAAAACATCCCTGTGCATCATCTTCCTCGAAGAGGCTCTCAGCACAGAAGATGACCTAGCGCGTTCACGTACAACGTGTGCGAAGGGTTTTCTTCATTTTTTGCCATCCCAAAAGCTTTACCTATAACGCCCGGTGCACAGCTTGATGGTGGGACACTTCGTTCCGATCGAGGTTCGCTCTGCCCGACGGGAGTCGCTCGTTCTTGAGCAGAGGAGCGAGAAGAGGAGGCCGCCTTCTTTCCTTTGGTGGTGGAAGATTGTTTCGGTGCCATTGCTAAAACTCAGTATTCTTGAGAAAAAGACGAAGAGGAAAGGTTCTTGGAAAGCTAGGGTTGCTTGCAAAAAAGACAGGTGAAGAGTTTCTTCTCTGAAGGCCTTGGGGTATTTATAGAGTTCAGATAGACTCCTCGAATTCCTAACCAAATCCGATATTTAATATTCGGTTATGATTTGGGGACACGTCAGCCTATCATTTGAAAGGAGAAGACGGACAGTCACTGGATCCAAAATTTACGCACAGAGCAGATCTATGATTTTACGCTCAGGAGTTCTACGCTCGAGAAGCTACAAGTCTACGATTTTACGCTCAGAGACTATAAGTCTATGGTTTTACGCCCGGATGCTTTTATGCTCGATAGCTTTCACGCTCGAGAGGCTACAAACCTACGACTTTACGTCAAGAGGCTACAAATCTACGGTTTTACGCTCAGAGGCTACAAGTCTACGGTTTTACGCTCGGATGCTTTTACGCTCGGTAGCTTTTACGCTCGAGAGGCTACAAACCTACGACTTCATGCTCATAGGCTACAAACCTATGATTTCACGCTCAGAAGCTTTTTACGCTCAGAGGCGACAAATCTACGACTTCACGCTCGGAAGTTTTCTTTTCAGAGGCTATAAATCTACAGTTTTACGCCCGGATGCTCTTATGCTCAGCAGCTTTTATGTTCGAAAGGCCACAAACTTATGATTTTATGCTCATCTACATTACGGATCTATGACTTTCCGCATTTCTTAAAATACGCAGGCCAGAGTATGCGTATATCCGAACATTTACAAAGGTTCACGCAAAAGATGCTCCTTCTTGGTCTCAAAACATCCCCAGTGCCCGAAACACACAGAGTTCAACATTGAAGATGACTCTTCCTCTTGGGTCGATTAGAAACTCATCCAAAATCCAGTCTGAATATTTTCTCTGCAGTTCAAGATGGCAACTCAGTTTTGACAGCCATTTCCCATCCTATTTCATGGGATTTTTAGGAAATTATTCTTGAAGATGATAGTCTGAACAAGAATTCTTCTTAAAGAAGTGACAGTTCAGAATTCTACGCAATTTCTCGTTCAAAATAGCAGGACAGTTCGAATATGCGACTTAAATGCTAAGCAGATTTCTACGCATCTTCAGTTACACGTAAAAGACAGAACGAGATCAGATACTCTTTTATCAGAGTCGGCGTAAAGTTATTCAGACGTGTCGAAGCTGCACTTCATCACAGCAAAATATGGCAAATCATCAGATGCGTAAAAGAAGACAATTTTATTAATCATGATTACATATGATGGAAATCCAGTTACAAAGGGTTTTTCATCTTCATGATTACATATGATGGAAATCCTTGTTCTACCAAGGGTTTCTCATTTTCATTTACGATCACGCCAAGAATCTGTTCTGCCAGGTTCTCGTATTGGTGGAGATCTTATTCTGTCTTCTTCAGTAGTTAATCGGTTTCTGCGGCGGATTAACAAAAAAATGATTAATGGCGGGAGGATACAAAACTGGGCTTGTATAAATTATTCAAGAGCCCATCCTCCATACGCCTTGACAGATTGAGTTGGGATTCCGACCCAACTCAATATTGGAAGACAGGGCCAGTTTGTTTGCCCTCGTCCACCGTCCTAACGGGAGAAAATACAGCTTGTAAGCTGTGTGGTCGAATGTGACCCTTCCTTTCTCCTGGACGAATTGCCATATGAAGTTGCTGATTATTCCGAGCAAAGGAAGCTATGATATCCTTCCATGATCCATCGTTGCAGAGGACATTTGCTCGAAGATGCCTTCTTTTTCGGCTCCTTACATGCTGGAAGAACATGATCTTCTTCTTCCTCAAAATGACCCGACGAACATCGGCAATCATCTCTGTGTGGTGAAGGAAATATGGGAAAAATAGGTTAACTCAATCGCCTTTTTATAGGCAGAGCAGAACACACCAAATCCCAACAAATCCCTGAATATTTGCCGAGAAATCAGCCTCGTGGAACGAGTCAAACTTGACTGTTTCATGCTTCATTCAAAGCGTTTCAAACTACAAGGAATTTGAAAGCTTTGAAGGGGGTCTTGTAGAAGCATGAAAAATACGCTGCAAGATTATACGCAGTATTTCAGTGTTTGACGGCGTAAAACATGACTTCAGAGCCATCAGCGTACAACAGGGCTTCAGCGCTAGTACAGCGTAAAATATAAGCTCCAGTACAACCCGTATAAAGCGTAAAAAGGTTGTTACATCGCCTTTACGGCGTAAAACCCATCTGCTTTTAATGCAGCATGGAAGTGTACGAGGAACTCTTCGTATTCCTCGAATGAACCTGTCAGATCATGCAGTGAACCTGACTCCTGACAAAGAGTACTGCACGACTATCCAGACGACGACTGTAATGATAAGTCTGCACAGAGACCCAGACCGTCGTTTAGTGACATTTTCCTGATATAAATTGCTTTTACGCATTCAAGGGAATATGCTGCCTAGTTTTATACAGGCAGATATGAGCTTTTACGCTCCGCAAAAGACAAAACGAACTGCCACGTCAAAAGCTGCTCTTCGTACAGAGCTCGAGGCACGTCTCTGCAATTAATGCGCGTGATGGGGGCAGATCTCTGCATTTAATGCACGAGATTTGGTTCTACTTCCAAAGACTGGGTGAGCCATGATTACGGCTAATACGTCCACATCATCACCTCTACATGTTACGCCATCAGGCTATTTTCAGCTATAGGAGCACGTTGTACGCTATCTCTTTGAAATACGCCGACCTGGCTATTTTCAACCATAGGAGTACGCCGCATGCTATCTCTCGGAATACGCCAACTCAAGCTATATTTGCATTGTTGAGTGACAAGACTATCTGGTCCAGAATACGCTCAAGACCTCAGTCAAAGAAGGATAGTTGGCTATCTCTACGCCGACTACCTATCCGTGCAGCATTAGGCTTCTACGCCTATTTTTGGCTTCTATGCCATTATGACACCTATCAGGCTGCTACGCCTACTTGGCTTCTACGCCGACCTGACCGCTATTGGGCTTCTATGTCTATTGGGCTTCTACGCCTACTTGGCTTCAACACCATCAGAACAGCTATTTGGTTTTTACGCCAACGAGACAGTCATTTGGCTTCTACGCCAATCATCTCTACGCAAGGGTCAGTTACCCACGTGGCGTTCATGCCGTGATCTTCGTAGCAATTATACGCATTACCTCTTAATGGGACACGCGTCACACGCTCATTCTGAAGATCATTTATACGTGGGTAGCAGTTATGATAACCGTCGCGTAAAAGGTGCGGTTCTCTCTGCTGTTCAGTTTATACGCCTATAAATAGAGACCTCCGTCCACGGAGGTCAAAGGTCGAGGATTTTAGAGAAAAACCAAGGGTCGAGAGAAAAGAGCTTAGAGCATAGACAGAGAGCAGGGACGACTTTGGCATCAAGCGTCTAATCCCTCTTGCGATCTTTTGAAGCTTCTTCTTATTCTACAGCACTTCTTCATCATCGTGTGGTCCAAGGGACAAAGTGATCGACCGCAGATCAGACTCCTATAGCAATATTTATCCAGATTAAATTTTGTACTTAACATCCTCGTATAGGATTAATAGTACTTCTTGTTTATAAACCTAAGAAAGGGTTTCGTATAAACCTAGTTTTATTTCTTTCGTTTATTATCAAACACAGGCGTTGCGGGGGAGCCGGAGCGGCTGGGAGGCGAGGCACCACGGCGGATCGGCCAGCGGAGACGAAGCGGCGCCGGGGAGAGGGAAATTCGGGGTCGGTTACAGGGAAAGGGTCCCCGGGTCGGGTTCGGGTCAGGGTCCGGCGGATGGGGATCCGACCCGATCCACTAAGGCATGGGTGTGGGTTCGGGTTCTCGGGTTTCGGGTCGAGTTTGGGTCCGACCCGACCCTCTAGGAATTGGGTTCGGTTCAGTTAGACCGGTCCGGTTCGGGTTGGTTTGGTTTATTTTGAAATAAACCGGGTTTAATTCGAGGGTTTAATTTGGTTTATTTAAAACTTAGTTTTTAGGGCTTAAAAAATGTTTCCGGGATCCAATAAATTCTCGAAAAATTACCCTATGTCTAATTTTTTATTTTACACCCAAAAATATTATTTTTATAATATTTTAATATTATTTAACATTATTTAAAAATCATTTAATTTCAAAATACCTTAGTTTTAATTAATTAAAAAATCCCAGAAAATTCCAGAAAAATTATGAAAATTCATTTTAAAAATTCCTGAAAAATCAGGGGGTTTACAGTTTCACTTGTGGCAAACAAAAGAAACCATCGTGAACTTCCACCGTCGGCATTATCGATAGCTGTCTCCAACGTTGATCAAAAACATCTATTGGAATATGTATAGATTGACGACGATATTTGTTAATCTTATGTGCACAAGGAAGGCCGAGTGAATGTCGATATGAACAACCACAAACCTCAGGATCATAACCAACCAACTTTGACCTACCAATCTCCTCAAACAATAAGCCCAAGGCCTTGTGAGATACTACATGGATTAAACCATCCAAGAGGTGTTCATGCTTGTATTCATGCTTTGCAATATTGAGGCTCATCTCAAATGATGCTACAATCTCGTTCACCGTAAAAATAATCATCAAATGAATCGATTGCCAAACAGAGACAAAATTACCGACCGATGACCGTAGATATCTTTTTAAACTTGAGTGTGATCCTTCGACCCGGTTCGTAGTGATTGTGCCATAATGCTTCACCATGTTTGTCCATGCTAAGACGAATTATTTTTTATGTGGTTCTAGCCAAGTATCTTTGATATAAGATATGCATGTCGGGTTACTCGTCTCCCACTTTTGTTTGAACATGTACCATGCTGTGTCGTAGCTGTCTGTAGTACTTGCTCGCCATACAAGACTCCAATCACTGTATAATTCTTTGAAACGAAGCATGTCGATTTTACCGTCCACATTTTCAAATTTTCTCTTGCATTGAGCTTGGATATTTCGATTTATATGCCAAGTGCATAGTAGTCTATGCACATGAGGAAATACAATATCTATAGCATTTATCAGCGCATATTCTCTGTCGGTAATAAAAACAGAGGGCTCTTTGTATCCTGTGTAAAGGGATTGTAGTTTCCTCAATGCCCAAGTGTAATCCTCTACTGTCTCACTCTTCATAAAACAAAAAGCGACTGAAAATGTTTTTCCTATAGACGTAAACCCAACAACGTGAAAAAGAGGCATCTTGAACTTATTGGTCTTTATGTACAATCAAGGGCCAACACGTCTGCGAAGGACCGAGCCAAGTGTGTGCAATCAGGATGAGCCTAAAATATTGAAAGGAGTTCATCATTTTGTGGATATCTTCTATGGTACTCCACGTAGTGATGCTCCCCAATCAACTTCAATACTTGTTGTATCGCCATTCTTCCTTTCATACTATTACATTTCGCTCATAGTTGACTTCTTCCCATCTTCCTTTTGTCGCACGGCAAAATAAATTTGTTTCGGTGCAACTCCGGAAAGGATCAGTTCTTCAACCAACTTTCTCTCATCCTCCTTCAACCGTGCCACGTAGGCATGACCCGTAAGTGTCTCTGGAATAGGATGATTGTGTATTCCATTCTTAACTTCGATTATCCACTTCACATCTTCTACTTTTACAATCAACATCTTAAATGGACAACCACATTTTCTCGTCCCAACATTTTTTTTGGGATTTTTTTTTTCAACAACACTTTTTTTTTTACGATACTCCCTGAACACACCTCCTCTTTCGCAGCCCAGCTCTACATATTTTCGGCCCGGCCTAGATCTGATGGATCTTGCAATGACAATGACTATGTTATGTCGTCTTCCAACTTCTCTGCACCAATCTAATGCTTTTTTCTGGGATACAAATTGAATATCCGTTGAGAATATACCCTCCACATCAACCCCAATAGCAGGATGTACCACAACATCTGTACAAGGTTGGTCCTATAACCAATATAAAATAATCTAAAAATTAATAACTTCAAATAATTGGCAGTTCAAATAATTTACAGTCTTTAAGATTCAGGACTGTCACTATTTTGACAGTCCACTTAGTATATAGGACTGTCGAAATTATGACAATCCTGTATTTATATAGGACTGTCGAATTATTGACAGTCCTATATTTATATAGGACTGTCGAATTTTATACAGTCCTTACACGATGACTGTCGAAATAGGGTTGTCATTTTACGTACCGTACGTGCTTCGGAACAACCGACATGTTCTTCGGAAGGACCGAAGTGTATATTTAATGGATTGCATGATCCGACTTCTTCATCGAAGATAATTTCATGCATCGCTCCTACAATAGTCAAATAAAACTAAATATTTTTGTGACAATCGCAAAACTTATTCATCGTATGTTGTCGAAGACATACCGGAAGAATATTCATTGGACAATCACCAAAGCAAAATTTTCTTCCACTTGGGACCACAACTATCAAATTCCAAAGTTAGGTTTAGATTTTTGGACTTGGAAGAATGAGAGATTTTTTCATGTGAGGGTGAAAAACAAAGAATAGAAATAATTTTTACTTATATAGGTTGGTGTGGACTAGCTCTAAGTAGCTTTGAGGAGTGACAAACTTATAATTTTTGGTAAATTTTCAATGGATTAGTCTCAAGTAAAATGTGTAGTGGCCTTATCAACAGCCTAGATTTAGCTCCCAAATCAGCCCCTTATTGTACCTGTAATATGTAGGCTTTTGATAAGGGCACTGCACATTTTACTCGGGGCTAGCCCATTGAAAATTTAGAAAAAATTACAAGTTTGTCATCATGAAAGTTACTCGGGGCTAGCCCATTGTTATAATCAGGACTGTCAAAATTTTGACAGTCCTACCACTTGGAAGGACTGTCAAAATTTTGACAGTCCTACAAATAGTTAGGACTGTCAAAATTTTGACAGTCCCATTTATAAGGACACTGCACATTTGACTCGGGGCTAGCCCATTGAAAAATTTACAAAAAATTACAAGTTTGCCATCCTAAAGGTTACTTGGGGCTAGCCCAAATTGTTATAATCAGGACTGTCAAAATTTTGACAGTCCTACCACTTGGAAGGACTGTCAAAATTTTGACAGTCCTACAAATTGTTAGGACTGTCATAATTTTGACAGTCCCACAAGCTATGTGGACTGTCAAAATTTTGACAGTCCTAATTTTAACCCACTGAAAATTTTATATAAAACTAGGACTGTCAGGATTTTGACAGTCTCACAAACAATGAGGACTGTCAAAATTTTGACAGTCCTCATTTTAATTGTCAGGATTTTTTTTTAAGTTTATTTCTATTTAGTTAGTTTTGGATTTTGATTTTTTTTATTTAGTTTAACATCCAAAATAGAATATGTAATCATTGGAAAAAAAAAAATCTACCGTACGAATATTACGTCTGCCGTCGATCAGACTTCAAACGGTCATAACTATTTATTTTCAAATCGTTTTTCGTCACACAATAGGTCTATTTGTATGTTTTCGACGAGAGTAACACAATTCGTGTATAGAGAATTTTCATCCGAAGTAAGACGTACATATTACAGGCAAAAATATAAAATATAAAACTTTAAAGTATCATAACTTTTGACTGGGAGATCGAAACAAGCTCCAGTTTGAGCCAAAATGACCGTATGGAAAAGTACTTCGGGATAAACTGTTTCACCGTTTGACGGACTTCCCAAATTTTTAGAATCGCAAAAAAACGATGTTTCGACCTCCAAATTTTACTTTTGGTAAAAAATAAAAAAATTTATAAAATATTTAATGTACCAATAATAAATTTACTATTTTAAATAACAGTTTAACAAATTTTAAGGATATTTTGAAATTGGCCCCCCCAACAATTAACAAAAATAAATTAACAGAAAAAAAAATTAGGACTGTCAAAATTTTGACAGTCCTACCAATGGGAAGGACTGTCAAAATTTTGACAGTCTTAAAAATTCAACATACATTTTTAGGACTGTCAAAATTTTGACAGTCCTTCCAATTGGTAGGACTGTCAAAATTTTGACAGTCCTAAAAATCAACATTTTGACAGTTCTTCTATTTTTTCATTTTCTTTTTTGGTTTTGACGGCGACGACGACGGGAGGCGCGGCGACGGGAGGCTGCGGTGGAGGACGGGGGAGGAGGCGGAGGAGGACGGCGGGAGGGGGGAGTGCTCCGGTCGGGTAGGGAGGGTTTGGGAGGGTTTGGAAGTAGTGGGCTAGTATGAGTAAAATGTTGGATTAGTATAAGTAAAAGTTCCTCTTTAGTGGATCCTGGGGTAGCCCCGAGTAAAATGTGCAGTGCCCTTATCAAAAGCCAATATGTATGGATGCAAGCAACCAAGACCCCCATGAGAATATTAGCACTTCGAAGTACTTCCATTCCCGCCCTCTTCCTAGCCCCGGCGTTTACTTTGTTCCTCCGTCCCCCAGTTCGAAACCCTAACCCTAGCTTCTTCTATCCCCGCCTTCTCTTGAGCCGCCGGCTGATGGCCAGTGGCAGCAGCAGCTCCTCCTCTATCGAGACCCAGTTCCAGGACTTCCGGGTCCAGCTCGAAGGGTCCGGATCCATCAGGGAGCGGATCCGGGCGGTGGCGGCGGAGGTCGAGTCCGCGACCCGGCTCATCCAAGCCAGTCTCCTCCTCGTCCACCAGTCCCTCCCCATCCCAGGTTCGCTCCTTCTAGTGTTTTTTCGACACAGACACCGACACGGCGTTTATTCTGGCATGTTCGGGTGCATTTGGAGCGTCCGTGTCGTGTCCGACACGACGCGAAACGGACGCAGCTCCGGTTCTGGGAGTGTCCGTGCTTCCTAAGTTTAGGGTTTTGATTTTGATTTTTTTTTTAAATTTCCCTATATTTTGTTGTTTTTACTGGTGATGGCGAAGGCTAGGGTTCAGGGCCAACTTTCCCTAGGTTTAGGGTTTTGTTTTTTCTAGCTTTTCCCTCCATGGAGAAGTCTAGGGTTCATATTGGGGCATTGACGGTGACATCGCTTTTGTCGTGTCCCGAAGTATTTTGGAGCGTCTTTTGTCGTGACCGGCTTGTGTCTGACCATGGCGTAACGGGGGCACCACACCTATTTTCCTAATGTCTGTGCTTCCTAAGTTTAGGGTTTTTGTTTTTGTTTTTACTGGTGATGGAGAAGGCTAGGGTTTAGGGGCTAAGTTGGAAGGACATGAATATGACACAATAAACACGTATCAGTTTTGGCTGTGTGCTAGTGTATTGTGGAGTTTGTGTCGTGTCCAATATGTTTCCAACACAACAAACACCATGTGGACACTGCACACACTAAGCGACACTACACCAATTTTTGGAGTGTACGTGCTTCCTAAGCTTTAGGGTTTAATTTCTTTTTCGTTCGTTTTTAATTGTTGTTCCATACTTTTTTTGTGGGGTTTAGAGGTGATAGAGAAGGCTAAGGTTCAGATTGAGGCGCTGAAGGAGCATTTTGGTTGGATTGCAGAAATCCTCCGGGAATGCCCTGGGCAGTACTATAGGTAAATTCTGTTAATTTTTAAATTTTCGTGTTATTTATTTGTATGCTGGAATGCCTTTTTTGTTAAAATACTCGGAGTTGTTTTCAGGTACCATGGGGATTGGAAGAGTGAGACGCAGACGGCCTTTTCTCTGATCGCATTTCTTCATTGGCTCGAGACATGTGATCTGCTCATGCACGCCGACGCCCAGAGTAAACTCGGAAGTAAGGGTTCTTTTCTCCTTTGTGTTTCTTTTGGTGATAAGTTGATAATGTCTCATTCATTTTATAACTAAGTTTCATAGAAACAACAATGAGCTGATAATGATGTCCTTGTGCTATTTTAGTTTCATACAGTTTTAATGAACGTAAGAGTATGTACTTATTAACATTCATGAACTATAATTTTGGTAGGAGTCAATGATATAGAACCTATATTGCACCAACACAAACAATACGACAAAACACGGGCAAAGACACAGAATAGAAGCCGATTTTGGCGTGCTTGATGTACATTGTAGTGTCTGTTTGTGTCTGAACGTGTCCGGCATGTCAGGACACTGCACTGTTTTTGGAGGGTCCGTGCTTTCTAGTAGAACATATATGAAGTTTCTTCCGTCTAATATGTTTAATGCAAATTTTTCAATTTTGCTTTTGGATCTTTTTTATGGTATCGATGAATGAACTGTTCCTCCGTTTCTGATGAGATTTAAGAAGGATCACATGATGGAGTACAACAAAAGGAGAAGGTAGTGTACATTTGTTGGTGGGGGTGAGCTTCGGTAGTTTGATATCTACTTTTCTATCCATGCAGTCAACTAAAGAAAAATATTCTTAACTTATGTAAGTAGCTAAACTGATGAAAACAGGGTTTATATCACTTTTCTAATATTCAATATTCAAGTTACTTTTCGGCTGTTTAGTAGAACTTGATGAAACTAATAACACACTTTTAAAGGTTGTTTGACCTTGAGAAAGTGAATTTTGATGAGAATATTAGCAAGAGAAACACAGTAACATAGTGCATATTTTGACTAGAAATTGACGTAACTTGTTTCTTCTATGTAGTGGATGCTTCAGAGTTCGGTCTGGATATTGAAGATTATCTTATAGGTTAGTATCCTTTTGTGCTTCTTCGGCTTGTAGATATGTTCAGTTACTGGATTGAACGGCCAATGCATGTAGCTCTCACGAAATTGGTCGTCTTATCAAAATATGGGTTTTCTTTTGTTGGTGTGTGAAAAAATGGTTGTTCATTTGTTTCTACCATGGATTCTGATGAATGCTTAGTTGCAATGCTTAAACCACCATATACTTTAATAAAAAATATGGTTAACAGATATGTATTTGCTGATCGAGTGCTGTCTAATCACATAAGATGGAGAGCATGCTGTATGTACCATCATCAAAACACAAGTAAACCATCTCTTGGGCTTTTTTTGTTATCATGTATCTAGCTTACAAAAACTTAATGAGAACCCTTTCTACCCATTAGAAGATGGAAATTTTTGAAGGATTACATGTATTTATCCATTGTGTTTTTCCGTCTGTCTCTTCTTATTTTTCTCATGCTGGTGGCATCATAAAATGTTTGTTCAACAAATGGATTTTTAATCATAAAATGAGGATGGCGTCTGGCATGACGGTAAGACTTTGTATGTGCATCCTGGAAGTCATCGGTTCGAGTCATGGAAACAACATCTTCATATTTTTGGGGGTAAGGCTGCGTACATCATTGACCCTCCCTAGACCCTGCGTAAGGAGGATCCTCTTGGCCCTTTTTTAACAAATGGATTTTTAACATTTTTGGGAACTATGCGATATATGAGGTAGTGGGTGTGATGTCGAGAAATTGTCAATTTTGTGTGTTTATATGAGTCCATATGGATTGATGTTAGAAGCATATTTGTACAGAGATTATGATTATTTCATCCTCAACCAAGCTTTTCACCGTCAACATGGGATTGTGGAAGCTCAAGAAAAATCCAGGAAAAGCTTTTACCAAGTTCGTCGAGATGTCAACATTTGTGAGCTAAATTTGCAGCCAAGGAAGCTGGACAAATGATGTCCTTGCCATAACCCTCTCTTGCCAGTAGGGAGTTTCATAGACCTACCTCTTCCAGCCATGTTGTTGAAGTCTGTGCAACTTGGTAGTATCCCTCCAAGTTCATCAGACTGATAAGGTTTTGAAAGAAGAGCTAAATATTTATAGGGCATTACTTTTGGTTTAATCCTGCAATAAGCCAAAGAGCCTGATGGAATAACAGCACCATCAAGTGATAAGAAATAAAATTTTAATAAATTGGGAAGGGATAATAAAGGAGGGAATAGTTTAATGAAAAGATGATTAATAATCAGTTATTTTATGCATGTGGTAGGAATGATCATAATTTGAAAGGTTTCAAGTTATTTGCAGGATGTTATAAATGTTATAAGTGAGAATACACTATCAATTCTAGCCAGAAAAAAAAAACTGGTATCTGGAATGAGTCTTTATGTATCTATAAGTAGTGTAGTAGAAATGGTGCTGTAGGTATTTAGGGTCATTGTTGGAAAGAGTTGACATGATAGATGGCATAGTTTCACAAGGCTTTTCGATATAAGGATGGTGGTGGGAAACCTGAACCTTGTGATAATGATAAGCAGCAAGAACTTTGTAGGATGATTACCAATATTGGTTCAGATGTCAGAGGTGGTTGTCGTTTTCAGATAGTAAAATGAAATAACCTTCTTGGTTTTATGTTGTGCCACATGATTCTATGCAGTTAAAAATGGTTTTTTCATTATAACGGTCCAGTAGAGTTATTGATATATCACCGATATATCGGATTTATAATGGTAAATATCGGTTTGCATTTTTAACACAAATTTTATATATGAACAACACACTTAATAGTTATCTATTATAAAATATGCAAGAAGAGTTTCTTAAAGTATTAAAACTAAAAGGTTCATACCCAAACCAACATTACAATATAAAAAGTACCACTTCAAAATGGTTCAACTAATATGAAAACAAAAAAAGATCCCAATTCAACTTTCAAGTTTCAATATCTATTAATCTTCATTAGTCTCAACTTCAACTTTATTTTCTTCGTTTTCACCATCACCATCTTCAAAAAAGACGAAGAAGAAGAAAAAAAAAACGCAGCAAGCAACAGAAAGTTTAGAAGAAGAAGAAGAAGAAGAAGAATAGCAGCAGCGCATATTTTTTTCTTCCCCTTTCTTTTCCTTCTCGCGCAGCAGCAATAGCCGTTTTTTTTCTCTCTCCCGCACCCCTTTATGTTTTAACTAAGCCTAACTGTGATATATCAGTGTTTTCAAAACCGATATATCAGTATATATCGGTCATATCGGCCGATAATATCGGTACTGATATTTGACAATTTTTTCCAAAAAAAAATCGGTTTCGAACCGATACCGTTTAACCGATATATAACGGTTTTTAACTGCATAGACATGATTATTCAATTCCACCTCATAGGCTGGAAGTTCTCTATCTGTGAAGTAGGAAGGTAGGTAGAGAAGGGTTGGTCCCTGGATATAAGAGAAGAAATCTAGAAGTTGAATCTCTTACAAGTTAATTTCGTAAAGCAGATATTTAAGATAAAGGAGGAGAAAGTTAGCTGTTCGGGCTCCTACAAGTAATTTGTTGAACCCAGAAAAATCTTGATCTACAATAAATATCAACTTTTTACACGTCTTATGTGTTATAATGATATATTTCAGTAAAATTGTTACTGATTTTATAGAGAATTTAAGATAAATTGCTCACCTATTAAGAAGCTTATCATGTGGAATATATAATGTTGTAAAAATCACTAGATTCTAGTCGGACGGGCACCCGCCGCCTAGCGCCTAGACTGCGTAGGCGCTGCCTAGTTTTGGCGGTCAGCCCCAAAAACATCTCTTGCACTTTTTTGCTTTTGCTCACAATTCGACGGGCTTTCCTCGGCCATGTTAATTTGTTGGGCTTGTGGCATGGACTAAAGAAGAGCTCAAGAAGCAAAAAAAAAAGCATGCATTCAAAGCTGTCAGACTCTAAGCAAAGCAAAAAACAGAAGCAGCAGCTCTTAGCTCTCTGTCAAAGTAAAAGAGAGCCTGATTCATCAGCTCACCGGTGGTTGGCCTGCCGACCGTCGATGTCGCCGTTGTCGGTTGTTCGCCTGGTCGGTCGCTTTGGTTGTTCGTTTAGTTGGTCGCCGCTGCTCGTCGGCTTCTATGAGAGGTAAGTTCTTTTTTTCTTAGGTCAGCCATCTCTCTCTCGATTTGCCTCTCTCTCTTGACTTAGGATTGAAAAATGGGTTTAGTTTGTTTCGGATCGGGTCAAGTATCAAATCCATACAAATTTTTTTTTTTCAAACCGTCACCTAGGCGGCCGCTTAGTGAAGTCGGTGACTGCAACTAGACGCCAACTAGGCGTCTACCTATCCTCCTAAACCCGTCTAATCGATCGACTTTTTCGACCACCCCCCATATGGCTGATTGTGGTGGAATTCTGGACGGAATATGGTAGCCGCCTAGGGCATAGGCGGCCGCCTAGGACGATTTTTAGAACACTATATATATATATATGTGTGTGTGTGTGTGTGTGTGTGTGTATTGGGAGACAACCAGTCGGGAGGAAGATATGCTGATTCATGAAGTTAGTAATGCTAACAAGATGAAGAAGCTAGTATTCTTTCACACCGTAATCCTGTTTATAATCCAGTTGTCGCTTCAGGTACAGCAAAATCTTATCTATCTTCAGGCGGTAGGGCTTACTATTTTGAAGTCAATAAGCTTCTTAGATGACTTGGTGGACATGTATATATGTGGTATGTTTTTATTGTAAGAATCCAGTACACTTTGACAGTAGAACTAATGAGATGAATCAATATAGCTGACTCCATTTCTCGGTAGTGCTACTAAGATAAATTTATTAAGCTGGTCCTTACTTTTGACTGATAAGAATTCTTGTCTTTGGACTTTTTGGGCTTGAAACGGGTCCACATACTATATTTTCCTAGAGTTTGTGAGATGAATTAAAGCTGATACACACAACTATAAATTCTATGTCACTAATATTTTTTTCCTTGAGTTATATAACTTGCTTGCAAAATGATAGAAGCCAAGTGCTGACCAGAAATATGTGTATTTAGTGCACAAACAGCAATAAATCAGAGCTGAGTATCCAAAGCCTGCTATTGTTATTTTTATGCCTTCATCTTATTCTCAAGGTAGGAGAGTCTCCAGATTTCCTTGAGTCGCGTGTCATATATTTTGTGAAAATGGTTGAAAACTGTAATGATTCTACTAGTCTCAATTTCTCAAACCTTCTGACCAGCATATCCATATGTCCATATTCCATGTCAAGTGCCAATAGGATTGTTTCTGTTGGCTTTTATTTGCAGCTGGCCAAAATTTGGATACTTGTCATTCTCCAAGGACTTTGCTTTGCTAATAATGGTCCTGAAAGTAATGTTTATTATCAGTAATTCTGATTTTACTCTGCGTTTGAGTAATTATACATATATTGTATCTGTTTGCGGTTTTTTATATGTAGATTACTTCAGCATTTTTTTTTCCATCATAAAGATTGCTCACTTGATCCGCTAATACTAACAGCACTTATTGGTTCAATTCTTTACCATTTGTTTATGATTGCACTGATATGAGTTATTTTTTTCTTTCTTAGGCATATGCTTCATGTCCAATGAGTTGGTAAGGATTCCTTTTCTTAGACTATCAATATTTAGTTGTTTTATGTCTTAAGAGCTGAGTTAACTTGATCAAGGACCTAAAGCTACTAGCAACTTGTCAATCTTATAATTTTGTTATGGATATTGTTGGTTACTAGACATGGGTTTTGAAAATCAGATGTCATAACTATTATTCTTTTTTTGTTTCTTTTTTTATCAAGGCAATCCATAATAATTTTGTTTAACTTCATCTTTCAATCCCTTTTTTTATGTATGTTATCACATAGCTCAAACTCACAATATAAGGAGAGCCTCAGGGTCACTCTAAAATACTGAAGTACATTTAATATCATCATCAGCAGCAGCAGCAGCAGTTTCATTGAGCTCATCATCTTACACGCAATTGATTGTTTAGTTCCCCTGTATCTACAACAACAGTCGGATCTTTCCTAACAGATTGCACCCTAGCTTGTGTGGTCCTTTATGTGGCTGCCTTTCTGGTAGCAACCTTCAATGACAATGAAATTTCTGACATACACAATTGTGAAGGTCATGACTTAAAAGTACCAATCTCATCCCAGGTCCCGATATCCAATAGAACAGGGAAATACAGGCTGAGAGAGTAACAAAATAAAAAAGAATGTGCAGAAGTGTCTTTGTGCAATATTCTAAGTAACAAAATACTTAAATGGGAAATACATTACTACCTTCTTAGTTTGTTAATAAGAACTGATATTACCAATTATATGCTGCAACTTTTGAAAATGAAAATACACTGCAAAACTAATTTGTACACTGCAAGTGCAAGTTCTGAGATATAAAGGAAATGCGCTGAAAGATATGATGCCATACTTCGATTAAACCATATACAACGTTCTTTCTGTTTTTTCTTGATTGGTGGATTTCCTCAACATATTGACTATGTTCCTGCCATTCCAGCCTAGGTATGTAGTCAATCAAGTGACTCCAGGCGATTATGACTGCCCAAGGAAGGTGCTGAAGTTCTTAACTGATCTTCATGCTTCATTTCGGATGCTGAATCTAAGAAATGATTTCTTGCGCAAAAAGTTTGATGGTCAGTACCACTCTTTCGTGAACTCAATTGTAATTATATTAGCTTGTGAAAACCATATAGTTTGTGCTACTTGTAAGGCTCCTATTTCTATATTCTCCTTTTCAAATACACTTCTTGTTTTCGTGTGGCAGGTATGTAGTATGACTTGAGAAGGGTTGAAGAAGTCTATTACGATGTTAAGATCCGTGGCCTGGTATCTGGGGACTCAACACAAGACCAGAATACCAAAGCCGAATAGGTAAAATTATGGGTGATCTAGTAGTCAAGTTTGCTATATATAGCGGTTTAAATTGAGCTCTCTAAACACATCAAATGTTCCATGCAGCTTTTAATTACACTCGTCTGTGGTACACATGCTGGAGGACTTTGACTGGAAGAATAGTGAAAGGCTGACTAGATGAGAATTGCAGCACATGGTCCACCTCCAGCATTTCAGAATCAGCGTTTCGAGTATTACATGACCTAAAAATTCCTGTGGTATATGCATCAACATGTGTAACAATGTTTACTAGCATCTTGGAGCCAGATGTAGATCTGCAGGGGTTAACATGCGTTTGTTGCTTTGTTGAAATGCCAGTTTTTTTTCCCTTCAGAATTCCCAGTTCTCATGTTGGAAAATTGTAGACCTACATTGCTTATTACATATTTAGCCACTTCAGCTGTGTCCTCCCTGTAATTGCAAGTGCAGGTAATTATGCCTTTCAAAGTTCCAACTTCTGCTGCATGTACTGCTGAAACTGAGAAGCCAATTGCCCCTTTGAAATTACTTATTTGCATTGATTCAAGAACAGTTAGCTCCAGCAGCAATTTGCGCAAAATTGGCAGAACACATGCTAAATTGCTACTTATCCAACTGTTATGTATGTTTCATATTTCTTCGACAGCATAGTATAAATACTTTGATAAGATTCAGGTGCGACTCATATTTCATTAAATTTCATTTTAGTGAAATCTGAATCAATTAGATCTGCTGCATCTGCAGTTGAACTCCTAACCTGGGTTTTCTGTTCTATTCAATTTCAAGTAGCAAAAAGAGGCATTGATTGGTTAGCAACATAACTTGCCTTGTTTGTAAATTTGGTAATAACAACAATGGGTTTATTTTTGTTCACTCACCAAAATTAAAATGTATGTTCACCCTTCAATCAAATGTTGTCATGTAACATTTTCACAACCTAAAATCACTTTGGAAATAGTTTTGTGTACATTTAAAGTGATTTTGAGTTCTATTTTGACGCGTGGCAACATTTAATTGGAGGGTAAATTTTTTTTTTTTAAACTCGGCTTAACGTACGATGTCCGACGTAACGTTTGGAATTTTTGTGCACACTATTTTGTATACTTTTGGATCTACTGTCTCATTAGAGGGTGAATATACATCCTAGTTTTGATGGATGTTTTGGTGGATAAACAAAAATGGACTATAATCACAACCACCATGTATGTATATTAGCACTTCTCATGTCACCATCAAGTCCAACAAGAAGTCAATATTCTTAGTAAACAGAGTAACCCAATAAGTGGAACATAAGTAACCCCTCCGAGTGGTTGATCCTACAAATGATGATCGTTTCCTTCCACTTTCGGTTGCAAATGTTAAAAAACCATTCTCTAAGCAAACCACTTGAGCAACCCACATTCGACATTACATATAAATAGCCTCTAAATTACCTGAAGACGGTCCATTTGTCACGCAACGAATAGACAAAAATACGTACACACACACAATATATATATATATATATATATATATATATATATAGCAAATGAAGTTGTAGTCCGTTGGTACAGCCGATTAATTTCTCCTTCGTGGAGCGGTGGTGTGTGCAGCGCGGTGCGGCCCGGTCAGGTGCGCTGATGCGATACGGATGCGGTGCTGCTACGACTGCGTGAGACTTTCGGATCGGATGGAGCCTTCGGATGTGGTGCCTTCGGGCTGAGTCGGTGGAGCCTTCGGGCCTGAATGTAAGCCTTCGGGCTGGGTGGGATAGTGATTGTATATATTGGCCTTCAGACTTGATTGATTGTAAGCCTTCGGACTGAGTTGTAGCCTCTCGAAGGGACCTAAATAAAATTTACCTTCTTTGAAATATATATATATATATATATATATATATATATATATATATATATGGCGTCCGCACATCTAGCGCATCCCCCAAACCCTCCCGACCCCCCTCCTCCTCCTCATGCTCCCAGTCGGCCGCCCCCTCCCTCTCCCCCCCTCCCCAACTCCTCTGCTGCTGCCGCTCCTAACCCTCCGCCAACCTTCCTCGTCTCTTCTCCCGCGCCGGGTTCTGGATCTGGACCCAGACTCGCGGCCGCCAGTGGCTGCGGCCGGCCTACGGTGGCGCCGAGGCGCCCGACTGCCCCTCAGCAAGTCCCCATCGTCTCCAGTGATGGCTGGACGACAGTGAATCAGCGACGCGGGAAATGTGTTAAAGCCTACGCATCATCATCTGCGTCTAGGCGCGTTCCTCCGTCGGTGGCGCGACTTGCACCTCTGGTGGGTCTGCCACAGACGGGGAAGGAAGGCGGCTCTCACCATCCGGCTTCGGCCAATCCACCCCGAGCTTCCGGTTCCCCAACGATCATGCCCAAATTTTCGGTGCGTCACGCACCCCAGATATCTGACAAAATACGGGATAGGGTTCCTAACACTTTTAAGACCTCGGGAGTAGCTCCCATCTCCTGGGAAGATCGATGTAGGCCGGACCTGGCGATGGACGATATTGAGATGCACTTTGTGGACATCGCTGAAACAGAAGTGTTCTGGAAGAACACTATTGTCCTCTACGTCATGGGAGCTGGACCTTACTTTGGGAGCCGGACCTTACTTCGGCCAGCTAAAGGGATTCGCCTTGCGAATGTGGAGACCGAAAGGGAGCATGGACATTTACTCTAGGGAGAATGGATTTTATTTTATCAAGTTCGGGATGTCGGAAGATTTAGAAAGAGTGATCCAGAATGGCCCTTGGACATTCGATGGGAGACAGGTTGCCTTAGAAGATGGGATCCTTCTACTAACTTTGAACGGAATCGACTGGCAACTGTTCCTATCTGGATTAGGTTCCCTTGGCTTTTACCCCAACTATGGAGTGTCCCGGCTATTATGAAGCTGGTTAGCGGAGTTGGAATCCCCCTTCGGCCAGACAAATACACGACTGATAGAGATCGATTGTCCTTTGCTAGAGTTTTTGTTGAGATCAGTACGACTGATAAGCTTCCTGACAATCTGGAGGTGATCTTCCGACAGGCGAAACCATTTTCCAAAAAGTTGAGTATGAATAGGTCCCGCCTTGTTGTAATTCTCCAAAGCTTTGGACACATCATAGCCCAGTACCCGGACGCTAGAGTCACCCCGGAGGCAACTAAGCAAGTCCCTTGCTCTACTCCGAAGATGCCAGCGCCTACTAGAGATACTGGAGCTAGTACAACCATTCCTAGCTCGCGGGGAGACGAAGTTGACTTAACTGTGGAACGAAGGAGTATGGATACAAATGAGCTAGCCCTGCAGGAGACCCCTCAACCCTCTCTACTGGGGAAAAGAATGGGAGCAGAGAATGGGAAAGAAGGGAGAGGGGGTGGAAATGAGGAGACACAACATGCGATGGTAGTGTTCACCGATGTAAACCAACAGGGAAAAGATAACTCTAGTCTTGTCACATTTAGTGCTGAGGCTGTTAAACAAGAAGGTAAACATGTCAGAGTTAGGAGGAGGCTGGCAAGTGGAGGAGCGCTCTGTATAGTTCTGCCTGTAGACAAATCTTCAAAGACCCAAAGTAAAGATGACGGACAACTAGACAGGCAACAACCTAGCCAGGAACCATTGACGTACCCGAATCCTATTTGGCAGACAAAAGTGGAATCCAAAACAGGAGATGACAAAGCTAATAACCGACAAAAGGATGGACTCTCCCTACCCCTTAGAGAGAGTTCGCATATCAACAAGGGAACCCACCAACGTAATTTATGACTATATTCACATGGAATATGAGAGGGGCGAATTCGATTGGTAGGTGGAGGAATATTTTGTGGTGCAGTAATAAATCCAAGTGCTCGATCATCAAAATTTTGGAATCCAAAGTAAGATAAATTTTTATATTAATAGGCGTACTCTGGCACATTGGTCCTCCGTTCACAACCTTGATTGTAGCGATTTAGCTCGCATATGGGTTATGTGGAACACCAAAATTTGGCAGGGAGATGTGATACAACGATCTGACCAACTCCTCACCATTAAATTTACCAACAAAAGGGGGCTTATTGTGGTAGGAGCGATGTATGGTCATAATGACAAAATCAAGTGTTTAGGGTTGCGGAATGACATTACTATGACTAGCACGTTGATTGGAGATAGATGGCCGCTAGTTGTGATGGGAGACTTCAATGCTACCTTATTCGCTCATGAAAAATAGGAGGCCGCCCAGTGCAACAGGCGATTCTTTCAGAATTTTAATATTGTCTATTAACCTCTAGACTCAGGTATATGGATAAGACATGACATATATGAACATAGAATAATAAGGCAATAACTAACTGAATTGTCGTTCAGCTGGATCGTGCTCTCTGTAACGGGAGGTGGTTGGAAGTGTTCCTGTCTTCTAGGGCGGAATGCTTAACACCTGGAGCTAGCGATCACTCCCCATTGTTATCAGACTGGAAAAAGTGCACTTATCAAAGGGAGGCCTTTCAGATTCAACAATGCCTGGATTCATATGAAAGGCTATAAGGAGGTAGTTCAACAAGGTTGGGAGTCTGGGTCGACTGAGACTGCTCAGTTCAAGATGGTTTAGAGGTTGAAAGCTATTAAAAAGTTCTCAAAGCCTGGAATAAAGGCAGACCTCACACTCCTCTCCAAGAACTGGAGGACAAGCTGGTTGACATTCAAATAAGAGTTCAGCTAGACCCACTTAATCCCGCCCTCACGTAAGAGGAGGTAGCTATTCAAGATAGTCTGCGCAAGAATACATTCCTAGATGAGGTCCAGATCAGACAAAGAGCTAAATGCAGTTGGCACAGAGATGGAGATTGGTGTTCCAAATTCTTCCATGCTACTGTCAATGCTAGATATAGTAGGAATACCATACATGGATTGCTTGATCCTGATGGAATTCTTATTACTGGGGATGAGGGTATCCAAAATGAGGTGGTACAGTATTTTTGGGACCTCTACAATCAGATTTCCTACCCGAACGACTTTTCTCACTTCGATTTTAAGAGGATGGTCTCTCAGCGAGGTAATGCCGCTTTACGGTCAACGATGTCGATGAAAGAGATACATTCTATTGTTAGAAATGCAGACCCTACCAAATCGTCAGGACCAAATGGCTTTGGGGCAGCCTTTTTCAAAAAATATTGGAAGATGATTAAGGTCTACGTCCTGGAGACGGTGAGAGAGTTTTTTTTTTATCTCTGGTAAACTACTGAAGGAGCTCAATCACACGTTTATGGTATTAATAGCTAAAGTGGAGGGCACGACTGAACTGGGAGACTTCAGGCCGATTGCATGTTGTAACTTCTTATACAAGATTATAACCTACCTGATGTGTGACCGGATGAGGGATGTTATGAAAGAGCTTATATCCCCTAATCAGACAGCCTTCATCAAAGAGCACTCCATCTCGAAGAATTTTCTGTTGGCTCACGAACTTGTTAGGGATTTCAACAAGCAGGGAGGTAACAAAGCTTGTCTTAAGCTGAATCTCAGGAAAGCTTACAATATAGTAAACCGGGACTTCCTTTGCCACATCATGATCTGCATGGGTTTTGACAGATGGTGGGTGGACAGGGTGAGGGAGTGTGTATGCTCTGCTTCCTTCTCGATTATGATTAGGGGTCAGCCAGAGGGATTCTTTGGAAGCAGCAGAGGCCTGAGACAAGGGGATCCCCTCTCTCCCTATCTCTTTGCTATGGTGATGGAATTCCTCACATGTCTTTAGATGATGCGACTATGGACGGATTGATTACTCCTATATTTCGGAAGGTCAACCCTGTGGTGTCCCATCTTATCTATGTTGATGACCTTATGGTGTTTGTCGAGCCGTCTAACAGATGCCTGAACACTCTCAAGCGTATATTTGATACAATGGAAAGATGGTTGGGTTTACAGATGAACAAGAATAAGAGTCAAATATTCCTGAACTGTACTTGTGAGAATAAAGAGGCATGGCTGGACAAGATGGACATAATGGAAGGAATGCTTTCGGTGAGATACATGGGTCTTCCACTCAATCAACTATGCTGCTAATACGGAGTGTGAAGGTCTTCTCAATTACACGCAGTCTATTATGCGATTGATCTTTTCTGGCATGAGCAGATGCTGTCCTTTGGAGGGAGAATTGAATTAATTAAGGCCTTAATTGAGGCGGTTGCTCTTTTCTGGCTCCAAGCCATTATGCTGCCAAAAGGTACGATGAATAAAATTGAAAGCATATGTGCGGACTTCTTGTGGAAAGGAGGCATACACGCAATTAGTTGGGAAGAGTTGTGTCAGCCTAAAAAGGAAGGTGGAGTTGGACTACGATTGTTGGGTCTTCTCCGAGAAACTGCATATCTCAAATTATTCTGGAGATTCATCAATGGTAAGTCTCTGTGGGCCGAATGGATCAAGGGAAGGTACTTTTTGAAAGGGGACTTCTGGTCAGCTAATAGAAACAACAACTTCTCGGTCACCGTTAAAGCTTTTTGCTGAAGACAAGAAGAAAGACCAAGGGTAAATTGACGAGAGTCATAGGTTCAGGGGCCCAAACAAGTATTTGACATGATCCCTGGATTGGGTACACTAGCCTAACTGAGAGGGAGGGTTGGCATGTTTATGAGTTGATGGACTCCACGGATATGGTCAGTAGCCTTATCCAGGAAGGAGAGTGGAAGATCCAGGGCCATTTGATAGAGGCGGCACATGCAAAAGATATCTGGGCAGTAGAGATTGATAGACAAGCGATTGAACATTATTGGACCTGGGCAGATATAGAGAAAGTTACTTTCAAGTTCAGTACAGCCATGAATCAGATACAGAACGATCATGAGGAGGTTGATTGGGCGGAGGTGGTCTGGACCAAAGGGGCTGCAGTCAAAATGTTGTTGTGCTTATACAAAGTGATCAGGAACCGGCTACTTACCCGAGACAGGTTGATTAATTTTGGCATCCACTGTGAGGACATGAAGTGTTCTTATGCGGTAAACATGATGAGACCAGGGATTATCTGTTCTTCGCTTGTGATGCCAATTGGGAGATATGGAGTGCGCAGAGACGTAAATTGGGGCAAACCCATGATCATTGTAGAGAGCAGGCTGCAGTCTTGAATGATATTAAAGCTCAGAAGGAGAAAGTAGAGAGAGGTTATCGCCGTCTGAGATTAATGTTTGGGGCGGTGGTATAGCATGTCTGAATGTAACGCAACCGGTATATCTTTGAGGGCCGTCCCTTTAGTACTTTTGTTGTACAAAAAAATATAGATGCTGACATTCATTTTGTAATCTGGGATAGATCTAATTTGTAATTATCGTTGATCAATAATATTTACCTTCTTCAAATATATATATATATATATATATATATATATATATATATATATATATATATATATATATATTACAAATGAAGCTGTAGCCCGTTGGTACATCCGATGCATGCAAACGGGGAGGTCTCGATCGGGTTCGAGACCCCCCGACGCCATTTAATTCTACCTTGGAGGAATTAAATGGTGGAGCGGTGGTAGGTGCAGCGCAGGCGTCAGGAGCGGTGCGGTGCGGCTCGGTCAGGTGCTCATATGCGATGCTGGTGTAGGTACGGTGCTAGCGGAGCTGGTGCGGCGCGGTGCGGCTACGGCAGCGTGAGGCCTTCGGGCCGGATGGAGCCTTCGGGCTGGGTCGGTGGAGCCTTCGGGCTGGGATGTAAGCCTTCGGGCTGGGTGGGATAGTTATTGTATATATTGGCCTTCGAACTGGATTGGTTGTAAGCCTTCGGACTGAGTTGTAGCCTCTCGAAGGGGCCTGAATAAAATTTACCTTCTTCGATATATATATATATATATATATATATATATATATATATATATATATATATATATATATCGAAGGGAGACTACAACTCAGCCTGAAGGCTTACAACAAATCCAGTCCGAAGGCTTACAACCAATCCAGCCCGAAGGCCTATATATACAACACTAGCCCGAATGTCCCACCCAGCCCGAAGGCACCACTAACCCAGCCCGAAGGCTCCATCTGGCCCGAAGGCCTCACGCAGCCGTAGCCGCACCACACCGCGCCGCACCAGCTCCACTAGTTCCGCACCCGCATCGCATCTGCGCACCTAACCAGGCCGCACCGCACCGTTCCTGACGTCTGCTCGGCACCCATCCACCGCTCCACCATTTAATTCCCCCATGGCGCCCGAGGGGGGGGGTCGATCTCGAGACCTCCCCATCCTCACGGATGGATGGCTTTGGCGGCTGGCCGCGGGCGGGAATGGTGGTGGAGAGTTCACTTCTAGGTCCTGTTATGACCTTCTGCGACAAACACATCCGAGAATGGAGAATTATGAGTTCATCTGGCTAAAAGGAATAGAGAGTAAAATGCAATTGTGCATGTATAGAGTCATGTTTGGTCGATTACTTACTATGGACAGGCTTGCTCGGTTTGGTATACAGATTGCCTCGCCTCGCTGCGTACTTTGCCACGTAAGTGATGAGACCATCCAGCACTTATTCTTCTACTGTACGGTGACATCATCCATATTGCGAGAACAATCCTGTCGATTGGGTTGGAGCACAGACAAAAGGGACATTGGGGAGATTATATATAGTGCAACTCAGAGCTGGCAGAAACAAGGGAATGGTGTGGTTTAAAGAGGCACGAATACGGATGGCTTCAACAGCGTGGCATGTCTGGAGGGAACGGAATAAGCGTATTTTTTAAGGCCACTTCACCTCTGTTATTGGAATACTGCATAATATTGAATTCGATGTATCTGCTATGAGCTCTCAATAAGGGATCTGTATTTGTATGTCTGTTAGTTGGTTATATAAATAAAATTTACCTTTTTTCATATATATATATATATATATATATATATATATATATTTTCGTATGGTCCCGTATTTTGGGTGGATATGGCAAATCTTAATTTAGATCCATAGTATGCAAAGTTGTTAATAAGTGGCATGAACCTGTGGTCAACATGTTCATGTCACCTATTAAATTCTCCAAAGGAATTAGTGCTAAATACATCTCTCTCCATCTCTCTGTCTTTTTACACCTATATCAACTAATATAACTTCCCAGAAAGCTAGGTTGGTATTAGTACATTACTTACACATCGAATCTATATTTATAGTTGGTACGTACGTACTACTACTACTACTAATCATCATCAAACTCATTCTACATTCAAAGGGAGAGCACATTCATTGCAAGCTAAGGAAGAGAGGGAGAGGGAGAGGTGAGCAGTCCACCTCCTCCTCCAATCCAATCCCCACCCACCACCACCCACAATGCCCCACCACCGCAGGCAGTTATCCGACCCCACGCCAGATCAAGTGGACTTCACAGACATCCTCCCCTCATCTCCCTCATCCTCAAAGCCTCTCTCCCCCACTCTTAACGTCTTCAGGGCCTGCTTCTCTCCCAGGTAGAAGCTCATCTCACTCATGGCCAGTACCGCGAACTGCCCGTGCCAGAACACCACCACCACCACCTCCTCCCCCCGCGCCCGCTGCGAAGAAGTAAGTGACACAATCAATCATCTATGTTGTGTGTCTTAGAGTTTGTTTTCTGCATGCAAACTACTTATCTATGCATGTTAAATTATTTTTATATAATAATAAGCTCTGATACCATATTGATTATTATTATTTTTAATAATAAAAGACTAGCTCTGGTACCACCATGTTGAGTTTCATATATATAACTCGACACGAATGATGGAGGAGAAGAAAATACGTCGATTCTTCTCTCCTTCGGTCGGATTCCATATATATCAACTTGATGAAATGTGGAAGAAAATATGTCGATTCTTCTCTACAACTGGAAGAATTTCTCTTTGGCTGATAGATACTGTCATGGACGGAGCCATATGTGGCACACTGGGGTCCACCGCCCCCACAGTGGACCCTGATGTCTTCTATGATTTTTTTTTTTTAACTATTCTTAAGGTCTGCCCCCACTGTCCAAAAAAAGAAGAGATTGTCCCCGTGAAATGAAATGTTTTGACTCCCCCACTAGATACTATAGCTGGTATTCGTGTGATCGGAGTCGACAATTATTCTAATAGCTCAAGTTTCAGGTCGAAGTTGGCCTTGTGTAGTGCCAATTAAGGTCTAATTACTAAGTCTACACACCTTTCATCGATATATGGATGATTTGAGTCAATGTTTGCTTTTACCGAGTCCTCTTACAATGTGCACTGCACTCTAAACTTAGATTCTGGAATCTGGGAATGGCTGTAGTATCATAGTACAATATTGAGCTTATTTTATGTTTGGTAACAAACTTCTAGACAGATTTCCAGCATTAGTCATGACTCGAGTTACAACTGGAATTGAGAGAAGTGGCTTCATACGAATATATGCTATTTTGGTTAGTTCATGCCTATTAATTTATTTAGTTTTGTGTAATTAAATGTCCAAAGACATGCCTCTTATGTATGGATATGAAGTTATGACCATTGCCATTAGAGGGCATATATAGAGGGGTGATTGAGACTTGAGAGGTTGCTTTTGGAAATGGGAGGTTTTTCTTATTTTCTCAAATTTTTAAATGTTTTTCACCATTTTACATATTACCAAACACAACAAAATACAACTACCTTGCCCTCAAATACTTTTTTTTGGAGATATAGTGATGAGATGAAATTCTCCCACATATTTTCTTAATTTAAAGATAAGCAACGAAACAAGTCTCAATTACAAGAGGAGACAACTTCGATAAAGTGACGAAAGATAAAAACAAGCATACAGACTCCAACAAGATTGGAACAAATAGTTTTGCCAACGAGTTACCGCTTGTTGTAGACTTAAGAAAGTCATGTTCTGTAACTAGTGGTTTCTGTTATGGTCCCAAAGTCACTTTTAGGGGTATGTGGTTTTATTATGTTGAATTTGGTAGAACTTATCCTTTGGCCACAAGTAAAGACTAAATAAATCAATATTTGTGGTATGGAAGAGAGTCTTGGAAGCTAATATTGAAGTTACATAACTGTTTTGCTTTGTACAGAGGGACAAGTGTGTAACTGGAAGTCAGAAAAAGCAGGATCTTGAACAAGAGGTAACAAATTCTTCAGTTTTTATCTATATATATTGCTAATGTATTTTATTTTGATACTTTTCTCATGCTAAACTTAGCAGTAACTAATGATTTAAGCCAGGTTGTCTGGTTCATAAGAGGTTTTCTTGGTAACTTTTTTTTTGTTGAGAAGAAGGAAGGCCTCCAAGGAAATCCCAGCCAAATTTTATAAAATTGAAACAAATATATAAACAGTACTGGGAATAATATATCATCTAGATAGGCTTCCTGTTATAAAATGTCATCCATATGGGACGAACACATCTGAGTAATCATGTCATATAAAGTTGATATCCCAGCTCCCAAGCATCATTTATTTATGTCACGTATGGCAAAGAAACAACTATATTCTAAAGATGAAAAATCGACGGGAAATTTTGAATAATCTCATTATCCTTCGAAGATGTCTCTTTGAAAGTTTTTTGGTTTCTCTCATCCCAAATGCACCAAAAGATTGTTATCACACATAGACTATAAAGTTTGATAAGTGCTTCAACCCCTGTCCCATTCATCCAACAAAAAGTGAAGACTTGAATGTTTTATTTTCGTTCTTTCTTTGTTGAGATTGAAACCGACGTTCTTTTGAAAAGGGGTAGGTAGTTTGCACGCAGGCAAAACGGATTCATGAAAGGCTTACCCTTATTTTTATGTAAAGGATCTAGTAGGTCGGGTATTGCACAAACTCATTGAGTTCTGTGATCTTCTGAATAAAGTTATTCCTTCAAGAGCCCCAATAGTCGTCGATAGAATGAGGAAAGTGTGATAAATTGAAACGATTAATGATTTGTCTCCAAAGCAATTTAGTGATTTGACAGGCAAAGAATATGTGAGAACAATCTTCCTCATCAGTGTCACAGAGAATACAGAAAATTGCATATGAGACAACCTCTTCCTTGCAACGGGTCAAGTGTCAAAAAATTTCCTTTCGAGCAAGTCACCCAAGAAATTTGATTTTAAGAGGAAAAGAGGCCTTCCATATGACATTGGCGTAATTCCAAGTAATATCAGTAGAATTGAGATAAGAGTACATAGATTTAACATAGTAGATCTCTTTAAAGCAATATCCTCATCCAACGAAGGATTAAAAGAATTAAGGCTTAAACTAGAAATCAGAAAATGGATTACCTATGGTAACTTGTCTGAAAGAAGGATGTCAATGCCATGAATTGGACTCCCAAAAACCCTGGTCAACAACTAAGATATTTTGATTTGTAGCAATTGGAAAAAATTGGGGTTAAAAAGTATCAGAACCCAATCATTTGTCTTTCCGGAATCCAATAATAGTGTTGTTGCCGTATTTGACAATGATTCTCTCCTTGGATTTGTGAGCGCCCTTTAAAATGTCCTTCCAAAAGAAAGAAAAAAAATAAAAGAGGATGAGACTGTTGGTATATTAGAATGTATTAAAGATTTTATGTAAGATGAAGGATTGTAAGGCTATATATATATATATATATATATATATATATATATATATATATATATATATATAGCCAAGAGATGATTAATAAAAAAAAGAACTCCAAAATATTCTACATGGTATCATAACACAAATCCTAGCCACCACAAACCCTAACCGCCAAACCCTAGCCGCCGCCACCGCTGCCACGCCACCACCACCATCGTCGCCGTCGTCGCCACCACACTTCCACCACCACCTCGAAGCCCCTACTCCTATGGAGCCCGCAGGAGCCTCATACCACGGTTCCAGGCATCTCTCGCGGGTCATTTCGGACGTTGACATCGAAAGCCTAAATCTGATGGGGGAGAGGCATGATCGGGTCTAGGAGAGGACGAACGTGAATCGTGGGAGGGGTGTGAGGTGATCGGAGAAGAGGAGGATCGATGGAGGAGATCATCAAGAATTTGGACTCTACGGAGGTCGCAACGTTGATGAAGCTGATGAAACTGTCGACTGGTGAGAGCGTGACACGAACACCGGCGAAGTTGGAGCTTTCCTCCATTGATCTGAAGCTTGATGGACTGACCACCTACCTGAGTTGGTCACGACGGGTGAGGAGAACCCTCGCAGGAAAGAACCTGGAGGGTTTCTTGTCAGGAGAGAAGACAGAGCCGGATGAGGGCTCGGCAGGACGCGACGAATGGAAGTCCACTCATATGGTGATATACATTTGGCTCCTCAATTCTTTAGTCCAGTCGATCGCCGCCACAGTGGATGGCCTTGAGATGGTAAATGACGTGTGGAAGAAGTTGAGGAGGACCTACGATGGTGTGGGAAATAACTTGGGGGTTTTCCAGATCAAGGGGGAGATCGACGACACCGTACAGGGAGAGAAGACGGTACAGGAGTATGCCACGGAGTTGGAGTGTCTGTGGTTGGATTACGATCACTCCTCAGATCGGGCGAGTTGCGAGGACCCGAAGTGTAAGGAGAGACAGGTATGTCAACAGGAGAGGACGATGAAGTTTCTTAAGGGGCTGGCCGCAGTGTTTGCTCAAAGGACATCACTACTTCTAGCCCAACCGAAGATCCCTACACTTGAGGAGGCTATCTTTGCCATGATCCAGGAGGAGACTCGCATCAAGCTGCAGGCAGGGACAGGTGGTCCTCCTGAAGTGAAGTCAGCACTGGCGGTTGCCAATTCAGGTGGCACAGGACCTAAGGGAGACCCCCGGCAGTGCTACAACTGCGGGGAGGTGGGCCATCTGAGGTATGCTTGCACAAAACCACCCAAGGAGTGAGATTCATGTTGTGGACGTGGACAGTTTGTATCATGCCCCTATCCCGAAGGTCCCGACAATGCCTCCGCGGGGCGCGAATCACCGCGTCGCGGCGCTCCCACGGGACGTATATCATTTGCCATCGAGGCGTGATACCGTGCAAGCCTAGGGTTGCGCTCGCACAAGGCAACATCGTTAAAGTTGTGGCTATCATCTATCTGATCGAGTATACAGCGGAGGGACAGTGTTATAAACAATAATCTATCTGAGTAAACGGGACAAAGCTCAATGTACGAGATTCTCTGAATACGATGGCATCGTTCCATACATTATGTCCATCTATACTAAAGCAGCTCAAAACAACTCGATACAGCTCAAGGCATCGACACTAGATCTTTGGGTCCTGGGGATGAGGCATGGTTATCGCTTCCTCGGACGATCCAGTACTTGCAAACAAGCAAACTGTTGGTGGGTCAGCACTTTGGAGAAAGTACTGGTGAGTATAAAATCAACGAACAGAAGCAACATTTGCTAAAACCAACACTAAGTAATTATGTTATAAAATATTACATTACTAATGATCTTTCAAGTTTGACCTAGGTTCGTTACACGCAGTACAGGAACGGAGTCATATTACTTCTTTTGGAAACATATTTGAAAACATATTTTCATGTTCGATATAAAAGAAAGCAGGCAAGGCAAGCCGTTCATGCATGATATGTCGATTCATATACAATCAGGGTGTGCGTAGCGTGTCTCGTGAGCTATACTCAAAGACTCTAGGGATAATGCAGCATCTAGTGGACTATCCTTTTTATACTATTCAAGACGTTTATCATATTCAAACAAGCATGCAAGTCTAGGTGCGATGCAAGACAATATGCAAAATAACATATCACTTATAAAGTAATTCTTACCCCTTGCCGAACGGTTATCCTTACAGCAGATATACAAGTTAGCAACATATGCATATATAAACAAGGTTCTCTTTCCTGTCCGTCTCTGCATCAAACGGTTAGGTATGCAAGAATGCTAGCCTAGCATGCGTCCTAACTACCTGAAATATAGCTATCTCCATGATCAAGCTAACTTATGTAACTCAAACTCTTCCCAACAGAAGCACTGTCTCCCATCTAATAGCCACGCTCCTAGATCCCGTAGGACCGGAACATCAGGACGCACTATTAGTCTCACCCCATCAGTAGTCTCCATCCACCATTCTAATAGCCACGCCCCCTAGATCCCGTAGGACCGGAACATCAGGGCGCACTATTAGTCTCCAAACTTGTCATTTAGCCTCTATCCCCCGCAAGCTCCTCGATAACAAGCATATCACAAGCATAACACAACGTGACATAACAAGCTTTCAATCCATCTATCTCTTATCTAATAGCCGCACCCCCTAGATCCCGTAGGATCGAAATATCAGGGCGGGCTACTAGTCTCTTTTCTAACAAGACAAGCCATTTACTCTTTATAACAATACAAGCATACATTCAATCTAGCTTTTGCATCAAAGACAAGCAATTTTATAAACGACAACAAGCAAACATATGAACGGTTTTTAATTTAAGCAAGCTTGGCACGGGTCCTCTATCTCTTCAAGTTAAGCATGCAGTTCTACTCTTTCCTTAGCATGGCAATGTTCGTTCGATAGTGGTGTCAGTGTAACTAGCATGCAACATTCATTTATATACTTAGCATGACAATGATTCTATCTCTTTTAGTCAAGCAAGTTCTCGTTCTACCATTCTCAATGCGAACATTATCTTATTAAGCAAATAAGCATTGCAAAAACTTAGATTTATTATTAAGGCGTGCAAGAATCAGAGAATAAAATTTTGCCCACTCACCTAGATCAGTCATCTTCTGGTTCATCAAGGAGCTCTTCAAGAAGGTTTTCTTTTTGAGTCAGCAAACCGATATCTCTTGTACATAGTGCCAACGCGAAATGGGGCACTACATACTTACCTCATTTTCAACATGTGTTGGTTGTTGCCCTTGTACTCATGTTAAGGGTATAATGGAAAAAAGGAAACCAAAAATAAAAATTCAGGGTCCAAACTTTCCATTTGGATATGTCAACGCTTAAACTAAGATGCGGTCTAAATGCTAATTAGCCCTTTAAAGTATTAAGCTTATCCAAATCTAAAATTCAAAATTTATACTTATTCATATATACGTATATAGAACTGTTCTATTGCTAACTTCAAATTTATCCAAAATTATAAAATAGAATGTCAAAATTTTAAATTAATTCTAAAATCCAAGAAGAATAAACTCTAGTATACTAATCTAAGTTGTATGCCATTAATATAGAAAATATTAGTAAATATTTCATGAAAATAAATGTTAAATAGCTATATTATGGACCTGTAATGCACGGGTATTTTTGCTACATAAAATAAAATAATTGCACTTATATATAAATACCCTCAATTATATGAGTTGGCTCTTTGATATCCCATACTTTTTTTTTGGCAAGATGCTAAACTTTGTATTTTCACTTTAATACCATGAAGTATCCATTTTTGCAGTTAGAGGTAACTGTAACCGGAAGTACCTAAAGACTGTAATACCCTAACCCTAATCCCAATCATAATAAATTAATTATTCAAATACTAATTAAAGTCTAATATAATAAATTAATTTTTATTTAACTAATCTTAACCCTATTCCTACACCAATACCCATTCTCCCACCCACCTGGCAACCACCACCTTGCCGCCTGCCACCGCCCTCTCTCCCGCTGCCGCTGCCGTTGACCCGCTCCAATCCCCCCACCCCCCTTCCTTGTTCCTCTCATCGCTCATCCCAATCCTTCTGCTACATACTGCTACATACATGCTGAAGAAAGTTCAAAGAAATTGTTAGCTATCATGGTTTGTGTGTGGAATTTTTGTGAAGCTGTGAAAAGCCAACTTAACTGCCTTTCTAATGTCAATTAAAACTATTTTCTTATAAGTATTCACTTGGTACATTATGCTTTATACTAAACTTCTTTATATTATTTATGTAATGTACAATGTATATTGCTATTGTAAATTTTACTTCCAAGGCCATCAGCAATACATTGAGTTCTGCTATCAGGATTTTGCGTCTGCCATCTTTTGTTGAGCTACAAAATCCACCTTAATGAACCTAAGTAATGTCTGATAACATTATTTCGTTATATATTTATTCACCCACAATATGATGCTATTATACATTATAAACCAAACCTTAAGGGATACATAGGCATGGAGTTCCGTTTGAGGTATATTTTTATCACTTGGTCTTGAACACTTTTTTCCTAAGACATTTTATAAATATGTATCTGATGCTCTGCTTAAACTATATAACTATAAAACTGAAGTCTCCCTTTTTTGATACTAAGCTGAACTCCCATCTTCTTCTGGATCTATTGCAGCACTTGTTTCAAGGCAGTTTGTAGATATGTCCCGAATAAGAATAGAAGGATTACTTGCAGCATTTCCCAAGTTGGTGGGGATCGGAAAGCAACATACCTATGTTGAGACTGAGAATGTTCGCTATGTGTATCAGCCAATAGAAGCACTCTACCTGCTACTTATAACAAACAAACAAAGCAACATTCTTGAAGATCTTGACACTCTGAGACTGCTATCCAAACTTGTATCCTTCTATCATAATGCACGATGAATAATCAATTATATTTCACATAGATTCTGCTTTATATTTGCATTGTCTAAAAGTTTGTTTGCACTTTAGTTCACTATTTTTAATTATTACTTCCATATACATATGTATGTCTTCTGATTTTGGAAACTATAAGAACTCTTACAACACGTGGTAACTATCAGTTAAAATTTCTCTCTGTGCACATCTCACATTGCACCTACAATGGGATGTTAGAATATGTACCTTTGTAGGTTTCTCTTTTACTAATGAAGCAATAGTACAACATTCATAATCTAATTGCAAATGGAGTTCTATACGACTGAAGGGAAAATTAATGAATAATGATATTGCTGTTAGTGAAATATATGGTGATATATGATCTAAAAAGTGTGGTATGACTGTAATTCACGGCTGTAGTGTTTAGATTTTATTCGCTAGGCCTAGCAAATGCCACTACTGCTAAGTTTTGAGTCTTTTGATGTTATATTTGTTGTTCCTTAATCCTAAATAGGTTCCTGAGTATTCACCATCTTTAGATGAAGAGGGCATCTGTAGGACGGCTTTTGAGCTGATTTTTTGCTTTTGATGAAGCTATTTCTCTTGGGCACAAAGAAAATGTGACGGTTTCACAAGTTAGACAATACTGTGAGATGGAGAGTCATGAGGAAAAATTGCATAAGCAGCTCAGGCAGGACAAGATAAATGAAACTAAAGATGTCATGAGGAAGAAAGCGGGTGAGATCGACAAAAGCAAGGTATTCTCTTTCATGCTTCCTTCTTAAATGAGTTTTCTAGTCTTCTTATTTTGACCAGGTAGAGTTTTTCTTATTGGGAATCCATTGTTGAGTATATATACTATATAACTTTCTATATGCAGAACTTTTAGTTATCTCAGCCTTTATTGGAAGTGTCCTCCCTATAAAACTTCTTGTTTTCTGAAAAGTCTCATTGGTTTCATTTATCCATTGTTAGTAGTTCAGCTCCCTTTTTCTTATGCTAGAAAAGTGGCAGTTTGTAATTTTGACTTTCCATACATCCTGTTATCTTTTAGCCCGTATTCTCGATCTTATTTTGAAGTGACATAATTAAAAATGAACAATGAGACTCTGAAACTGATTTAAAACTTGTTTTGCTTAGCTTGAACTTGATGGTTTATTGACAAGTAGTTCCATTGTCCATAGTTTAATTGACATATTTTTGCACCTCCAACATGTTCATTTTTGCTGCCAAGTTGACACCAAACTTAGTGTTCCTATTGTCTATTTGGTTGAAATTCACTTTCTGAAAATCTCATAGTTGCATTAGTTCTGTTCACCTTTACCCTAATTTCCTTGTGGTGTTGGCTCTGTGAGATATATCACTTTGCACGCATGTTTGTTAGAGATCTTAGGTTTAGTCCCACATCATCTGGGTGATTTGCCTCCCTCCGATAGCTCTGTTACTAGTGCTGTTCATATTGCTTGCAACCTTGCTTTTCATGGGAGGACAAAACAAATGAAGGTTGATTGACCCTATGTTCTATAGCGTTTCCTTTGGACAGTGCCACTGCTGCATGTTACTTGTAGATGCAGATTGCGGACCTCTTCACGAAGGCTCATTCTGTTCAGAAGCATTCCTACCTACTAGGTAAACTCTCAATGGTTGTTCCAGTGAGTTTGAGTGGGGGTGGGAGGTGGATTAGTTGATTGTTTGTTTTGTATTTGTCCTTTGTCAAACTCACATTGTTCTACCATTGTGGGTTGGGGGGTGTTAGGGATACCTAGGTTTAGTCCCACATCGTCTGGGAGATTTGCCTCCCTCTGATACATTTATATATGTACCCATGGCCTCTGGGAGAGGCCCAATAGAGTAGTGATTCAACTGTTCACATCATAGATTGTGAAGATGTTTTTGTTCCGGGACAAATTTCACTATTTCTTGGCTTGTAACAAATATCTCACATGGCAATAACCAATTCTGGTGCTTGAAGTTGTTCCTAATTCTACAACCTAGTTGGCCTGCTACATCATTCGACTTGCTCCAAACTCGCCCAATTTGTTGAGGTCTTTTATTCTAAAATTTTCTTTGTATAACTACCATCTTGAACTTTCTTGTTATCTCTGAGTGAGTGGGATATCTCAGACAACTTGCAACTGTGGTAGTCTCACAGGTGTACACCACCAACCCGCCACCCACCCCACTCTACCCCAAACCATCCATTCACAAATAGATGGAACACAGTACATGAAGCACTAGTGTGGGGAATCCATAAACATATTCAATCATGAAGTTAATGCCATGTAACTAACATGCATTCTGCCCCTTCTTCTGTCATACTTATTTTATCTGTAGTCCAATGGAACCTGTCATTAATTTCTCTTATTATTTTTCACACGTGACCAACTGTTGTTGTCTTTTGAGGAAGGATTTGGACTTACCACATAACTTTCCATGATTAGCAATGCTTTATATCCACCACCCATATGAGCGTGTTCCCTTGGTGAAAATTTGAAAAAGGTTTCACAAAACATCTTGCAATTAGAGATAAATCTAAGGTATGTGCCTTTGCAGATTGACAAGAACAGAAGTGATAAAGGAGGGCTTGGGTCTATGTCAGGTCCAAGAAGGATTGAAAGTAGCTTCAGTGATATGAGTATGTCAAGCACTGGCACTGATTTTGGAAGTGGTTCTGGATTTGGATTGAGCTCAGACATTGAGTCCTTCTCTAGCAAGTCCAAAGGTTTGGTCCTTATAATTTCCCCATTCAGTTGCCTAAAATTATGTATGTCTAATGATTTCGTCGACTCTTTTGTATACGTTTATTTTTATCCTGCTTGAAAAGCTAGAATTTCTCTGTTTTTTTGTATTACCATAATTTATTAGCTACTATAAGTTATTTATCTAACTTCATTGTAACTTAGACATTTTCTTCTTTAGACCCTTATTGTCAAATGCATTCTCCTTATAGAAACCCATAACTTCATGCAAAATAGTTGGTCAAAGAAATATACATATCCTGGAAGAGAAGATCTGTTTAAATGGCATATAAAGGTCTTAGTTTCTGATATGAAGCCCAAGTTACTAGACTACTTATGGATGAGCAGGATTTTGTTCCAAATGCTACAACAAATGTATAAAATTTATTTCAAGGAATGTAAGGGAAACATAGATACTACTACTACTACTACTACTACTACTACTAGATTGTGACATGTTGCTGTTTGCAGACTTCTGGCAAATGTCCCTCGCTAAGGTACTTTCAAAGAAACATGACTTTCTCTGTCATATAGTTTAGGAAGCACAGACATTCCAAATTTAGTGCCTTTTCCATGGCATGTTCATATCGTTACATAGTCACTCATGACTTACATGTAAAAGCATACACAGACGATGGTAAAATTGTTATATTCAGTATCATATCAATGTCTCTGTTCTTGCAACATAGGGATTTATATATTTCATTGTCATATCGATGTGTAGGTCAAACATAAATTCAGAAAAAAAAGAATGAACTTATGGCTGATATGAAAGGGATCTGGAAATCAATTAAACTATATGAAAGTATGTGAACACAAAATTTACGGGCTGGAGATATCTTAAGAAAGTTATCTTGGATTGCTATATCTAATGCTCTCACTACTATAAGCCTTCCTCAACACTACATAAACCTTGTATGTTAGAGCATCATTAGTAAAGCTCATCCCAATTTCTAGATTCTAGATTCAGAATGTAGGAGCTCAATTTGTAGAATAGTAAGAACCATCCTAAGTTCCAATTTCTAGATTCTCAGGCCCAACCCACCCACATGAGCAATATGTTGGGCGTGAGAATTTCTAGATTCAGAATGTAGGAAATCATTTTGTAGAATAGTAAGTCCCAATTTGGAGCCCAATTCTAGATTTACATTATTTTTTCCCCACATTAATTTTTGACCACACAATCTTTGGGACCAAAGGTCATTTTATTATTCTCTACTATTCTCATACAAACCCAACCCATTCTACATTTACCTTTTTTTTAAATGTTGGGCCTCAAGATGAAATTTTGAGCACCATCTACTAATGATGCTCTTAAGAGAAGACTTTGATTTGCCTTTTGTAGATTTGTGTGGAGAACTTGAGATGTACATACAGGGCTAGTCTAGGAAGCACAATTTCTCCGTCTAGTAAGCCATACCCATATCGGGTAGTGGTACTCTACTCCATGTACTC
The DNA here is from genome assembly GCA_036927795.1 of Iris macrosiphon. Taxonomy (NCBI): domain Eukaryota; kingdom Viridiplantae; phylum Streptophyta; class Magnoliopsida; order Asparagales; family Iridaceae; genus Iris; species Iris macrosiphon. Next base: position 300,063 of record JAYESA010000044.1, on the reverse strand, counting down.
CTTGGTACTTACCTCAGTAGTACCGAAAATTTTATTTGTTTATGTTTAAAATTTTATTTTTGGGTACTTTGTGGGTACTTTGTGTCTACTTTCTAGTACAATTCCTTGAATATCTTTTAAAATATAGCTTCAATATTTTTGTTCCAGAATCAAGCTTTCTTTCTTTTTAAACTTAACTACATAGTTTTAGAGTACACTTAATTTGATGACTATACAATGAACAAATGTATACTCGTAGTTTACTCTTATGAAGTGATGAAGATGCATCACTAGTATTATGCCTATATATATATATATATATATATATATATATATATATATATATATACCATCGATTTTTAGAAATTGTCTTATCGATGTACCGGGTACGTACCGTACTGGGTACTCGTACTGGTACCTATGCTTCATAGGGGTTAGTGTGGTTACCATTTGAAAAGGCAAATTCTCCATTTCAAATGGCAATCGTCAAATGGTGCTCCCCCATGATTTTGGCATTTGCCATTTTGAACAATTTTTGTACGATGAAAATAGCAAGAAGTTGGAACCAAATATATTTCTTTTGCCGTTTTCGCCTGGATGCCTACAGAAATGGCGAATGTCTCATTTCAAACGGGAACCAAACTAGACCATAATCTTGTAGATACAATGTTTGGAATCATGATTACATGAATAATCTGCAAGGGATCATATCAGATACTTGGATAATTCAAAGTCACCTTTCAGTGGCACTACCTTTCAAATCCTAGATTTTAAAACGTTATTTACTGTATTTATCATGTATAAATGAGTTAGAGGAGAATTGGCACATACCAATTCTACTAGAAAGAATGGAGTTGTTCTGAGGCAGTTATAAGTGTGAATACACTTTTATAATACCTGTCTTTAATGAAACAAATTTTCATTCCCTCACTTGTGAATCAACAATCCTAGCAAGCTACTTTCTTTTCTAGCAGTGCAAATTAAATATTTCTTTAAATATAAAATTTATTAGTTTTTTCTCCCTTATGTTAAGAAACTTATATATATATACTAGTTACCTCCACGTGCGTTGCAAGTAAAAACAAAATGATTAAAAAATTATATAAAAATTTAAAATATTTAAAATATAATTAAAATATATTTTTATTAGGATTTGTTGTAGATATGATTTTACAGTTTTGGATATGTGAGTCAGATAATATCATGCACTTAGTTCAAATATTTAAATATATTTGAATTAAAATTTGTTAAACAATTTTAATATTTTTGATAATTTTCTTTTAAATTTAGTATTTAAACAATTTTAAATTTAGTATTTAGGTTTGGTGGAAGAAAAGAGTAGGCTACAGATAATGAGAAGGAAGTTGGTTTTAGAATTTTTTTTTTAATCTCCCGTTAGTTTTTTTTGGTAATTAAATTAGTTGAGTATTTATTGAGGGTTTGGACGGATAAGATGAAAGTTTGGTTTAAGATTTTATTTTGTATCGTAAGTAATTTTTTAAAATTTAATTGGTTGAGTATTTACTTACGGCTTAGACGGCTCACTTTTGAGTCGTCTAGAAGTCGCTTTATATATATATATATATATATATATATATATGGTAAACGCGATATGAGCCATAGGCTCATATTCTTACATGAGCAGCCATGCACATGTGGACTAATAGAAATTGACTCCTATATCCCATGTGCACTAGTATACTATATTCCTATTGGGTCCATATGTACATTGACTCATGTAAGCGTATGAGCCTGTGGCTCATATCCCGTTTACCCACACACACACACTATATATATATATATATATATATATATATATATATATATATATATATATATATTATTATTATTATTATTATTATTAATTTTTTTTTTTGGCACAAAGGCCCCAGCCCATGTGCCCCCCGCGGTTTGATCCCCCGACCTCCCCGCTAGTGTCCCGCTGCCTTTCCACTAATATATATATATATATATATATATATATATATATATATATATATATATATATAATGCAATACATTTTTTTAACTAGGATATAATACAACAATGATTATATAATCCTTGCTCTATTATATCTTAGTTGGCTCATATTCTTACATGAGCTATACACATGTGGACCAATAGGAATGGACTCTTACATCCCATGTGCACCCATGTGCACTAGTACACTCTATTCCTATTTGGTCCACACGTGCATTGGCTCATATAGAAGTATGAGCCTATGGCTCATATCTCGTTTACCTACACACACTATATATATATATATATATATATATATATATATATAATGCAATGTAGTTTTTTTTTTTAAACTAGGATATAATATAAGGATTATATAATCCTTGTTGTATTATATCCTAGTTGGCTAATATTCTTACATGAGCCATGCACATGTGGACCAATAGAAATGGACTCCTACATCCCATGTGCACCAATGTGCACTAGTACACTCCATTCCTATGGCTCATATCCCGTTTACCCACACACACACAATATATATATATATATATATATATATATATATATATATATACTCACACACAATTACACACACAATGCAATACAGTTTTTTTTTTAAACTAGGATATAATACATCAAGGATTATATAATCCTTGTTGTATTATATCCTAGTTAACTAAATGAGGAAAAGAAGAAGAGGAGAGCTGCAGTCGAGAGATCGAATAATATTGAAAAGGAAACCACAGAGGCGATGCTAAATTAGAGGAACTAACACAATTTAAATACACCAATATACTATATTCTTATTATTTTATTTTAAAAGGAAAAGGAAAAGGAAAAGAAATGGTAAGGTAGAAGAGGGTTGCGAGAGCTACTTTGAAATTTTATGGGTTTTAGTTCTGTATTTTGAGTTATTTTACTAAACCTAACTTTAAATCCATCCACCTAACCATTTAAAAAAATCCTTGATTAATCGTTATATTAGGCTAGTAATTCCCCTTGCTAAATAATCCGCCTGTGTGCATCAATTTCTACAAGGGCCTAGGTCGTTACCGAGTATCTGATTTTAATAATACGGACTAGGGTTCACTTGGATGGATAACTTTGGGATATATTTTGACATTATATGGTCTTTGGTTGTTAATGCGAACTTAAGACAGAGAACTTAAGAGAAGAAACTTAAGACGACGAACTTAAGACGTTTGGAGCAATTACCTTGGGTAAATTGCAGTTGTCCCCTTCAAAGGGTCAATGTTGTGTCCCCCCATAATTAGGTTTTGAACAAAGACAACCCCTCCTGCTTGGCCACTCCAACTATACGACTTTGAACATTTTTATTTCTCTCCCTCTATTAGTTTTTATGGACAATTAATAATTTGATTACAGCTTTTAATAGCTAACTGATGGCGTACCCGTGGAAATACCTTAGGGGTGTTTATTTCTTCAAAAGCATATTAGTGGGGTCTCTCACCTATAACCCCTATATTAGTGTGGGTGAGAGGTATGTGCAATTAACCCAAAACCTCTTGTGAAATTTCTGTTCGGCACTACATTTTTCTTATCATGTTTTCCCTTTGTTAGTATTAGTAGTTTTCATTAGTATTAGTAGTTGCAAGTAATCAGTGTTGTTAAGGATTTTATTCACCTGTCATGAAGGTTTAATATTGTTCATGCTTAATACTACCCTATAAAGCAAGGTTTGTAGTATCGGTATTAGTTTCAGACTTCTTGTGAGTATTGGTATCATCTGTTTCGGATTGAAGTTTCGGAGGTCTTCATTTTGGAAAGCCAAAAATAACTAAAACAATTCAGAAAACTAGAAATATTTAGTATATTTAGACATGATTTTATGTATTATTTGATGTTTCTCCTTAGCTTTGAATGGAAATCAGAATAATATTCAATATCGATAAATTGTTTACAGTAACAATCATATTGTTTATTACTTGATTTTAGACAGAGACACCCACAATAGATACTTTTGAATGGAATACTATTAGCATATATGAATGTTATGAATTTATAAATATGCAACTTTCACAAGTGGTAATGTTAGTGTGTCGATAACGAATCTTGTCGGCACAGTCGTTATCAAGACATCGTAGCATGTTGATCTTCAACTGTCGATTAGGAATCTTGTCGACACACTCCTTATCGAGACATTGTAGCATGTTGATCTTTGACACGACAAAATCATTGTGTCAACACTTCTCGTCATACTTCTTTCGCTTTATTTTAAATTTCTTAACTTAATTGACCGGGAAAGATAGCTCCAGTGTCCATAACAACAGGTATCGGTTGGTATCGGTAACGGTCAGTTTCAAATCGGACATTCGGACAGGCCAAAACTGAAAGGATATGGGTATTTGAAGCTAGTGCAAACTATGCTATAAGTAATACATTTCTTTAAATTGATATAGTCAATCTGTTTCGATTCCCAACTCATCATATGCTATATTATTTACATTTTATTGTTATCTTGTATTATCCTGAAGATTTCATATGAATCTCCAGGTCGTCCACCCTCATCTGCGACTGCTCCTCCTAAAGGCCTTGGCATGCAACTGGGAAAGACACAAAGGACGAGTCAATTGATGAATTCACTGAAAGCCGAGGGAGAAGTTATTCTTGAGGATGTGCAACCTGCTGCTGTTCAGTACAAGTCCTCTCTTCCACCAACTGATCCCGTTACTCTAACTATTGAAGAGAGGCTAAATGTCATAATTAGGAGAGATGGGGGTGTTAGTAACTTTGATGTTCAAGGCCAACTTTCTGTCCAAATTCTTAACCAGGAGGATGGGCTAGTACAATTTCAGGTTCTCGTGATACTTTTTTTTTGTTTTATATGGCATCGTTCTTTTGCTAGATTTTGGATGCACAATAGCTGGCAATATACCAAAACAGACGATTCATTTCTCCTAAATTTCATCTTTTCTACACTAAGTTTCCTAAATGTACTCGGCATTGTAAGACAAGTTTTCATGTTCGTGTTAACCAGCTGCATGAGTTAGTTTTATCTCCTTCCCCACAAATGATAAGGTAAAATGTTTGTGGGATAGGTAATTTATGAATTATGAGCTCTGCTTTTATGAAACTCTTGATCTTCATAAAACTCTCGATCTTCATATTTCTTAAAGCACCTACTTTATTTTGCGCATGCATGTAATGTGCATTTGAAGCCTTCTAAGTTCTAGCTGGCTTTCTAAGTTGTGGTTTAATTTGTTCTGTTCTACGGCGTGTTTCAAGACTGAATTCTTCATGCTTCTATTAAGTCAAGAACTTCGTAAGAGTGCCTGCCCTTTTGCTGGAAGTGTATCATTTGCTGAAACATATTTTAGTTCTGTTTCCTTCAGTGCTTTTTATTTTCATGGTTGGACACATCTATATGTGCCTTTCTCAGAAATCTGGGAATCAGGCTTCTCTTCTAAGCATTGTAAACACAGATGTTCACAATTATGGACGACCAATGTTGATTTGAACAGTCAAATAATATGAGCTTTTGAAGTAGTTAATGCAGTGATTACAATGATGTTATTTTATTAGATCAAAGTTTCTGAATCTGTTAATTGTAATTTATAAGAACATGATAATTACCCTTATCTTATTTTTGTTTTTGTTTTGAATACAACTAGCCTTCCCTTATTATTCCATTTACATATTAAAAAAATCCTTTTTCATTTGGCAACAATTTCATTGGTGGTTCCTGTAATTTCTTAGTTCATCTTTTTCATGTGATTCTTTCTATGATATGTTAGATGAAGCCTATCTTCTATTTAAACCAGATCATTTTTTTTTTATAGTTGTAACTACTTTAAATGAATCCCTTCATTCTTACAGATTGAGAACCAAGACGTACCCGGCCTCAGCTTCAAGACACATCCTAACATCAATAAAGAGTTATTTAACAACAATCATATAGTAGGCTTGAAGGATCCAAACAGGCCTTTTCCCTCTGGTCAAAATGATGTTGGTCTTATGAAGTGGAGAATTCAAGGCATGGATGAGTCCTCCTTGCCGTTGACTGGTGGGTTTGTACTGTAAATTAATTCCATTGCAGAACATTTAAATTGTTTACTGATCGTTTCAACCTTCTTTTGGTCTAATCCATCTCTAGTCAATTGCTGGCCTACTGTTTCTGGAAGTGAAACTTTTGTTAACATCGAATATGAAGCTTTTGAGATGTTTGACCTGCGTAATGTTCTGATATCTATACCTGTACCTGCAAGTCGGGAGCCACCGAGTGTAAGGCAGATAGATGGAGAATGGAGGTTAGCGTGCTCTTTTTCATATCTTCTTTAGCTTGTACAAAGCCTGTCGTCTTTTCTTACTTATAAAAGAACCAAATTAAGGTAAAAAGGTGCACGGTAAAGAATATTGATCATTGATTAGGGGTCTCTCCATAAGTTGGGACTTGGAGAGAATGTTGTCAAGTATAATATAATCCAAGGCTCGTAGTATCGGTATCGGACCAGTCCTATGAGTATCGGGATTGGCGGTATCGGTGGTTTCGTATTGTAATATCGGATTTTTTGGTATCGGAAAACAAATAATTATTAAAATTTTAGGAAAAAATATTTTATATATTTAGGCATAATTTTAAGTATTTTTTGTGTTTTTTCTTAGTAATTTTGGAATAAAATAAAAAACTAGTCACCCTTGCCGAATGGTTTACCTGCGATAGATAAGTTTTCTTCTTTTATATGCATTTACAACCTTACTATGTCTTTACACCCTTGCTGGTTGGTCTTTTTTGTTCAATTTTCTTTGCCGAATTGACTGAAAAAGAGACCTTCGATGTCAGTATCGGATCGGGACATGCCAAACCGTATCGGTATTGGCCGAATCGGGACATGCCAAACCGTATCGGTATTGGCCGAATCGGACATGCCAAAACGTATCGGTATCGGGCGATACTGCAAACTATGATATAATAATCTACTGGGCAGTTTTCTGTAGTTTCTTCACAGTATCAAGTGTAATGTTCTTAAGGACTAGTAACATTTCTTCTCTATCATCATCTTTTAACATCTCTATTGTCAGGATTTTACAATCAGCAATCTGGTCCGTAATGTTTAACTGATCACCTGGTTAATTGGATTGTTCTTATACTTTTTTTAGTTACATCTTGAGATACTAGGTTCTTTCTCAAACTTTTACTTTGCGTCATCCAATGATAGCTTCTGTTCAGATTTCTTGAGCCATTGTGATTTGATCAATTTGCAGAAATGAACATTAGAATGCTGGTGCAGCTCTAATGCTTCCTGTCGTCCTAATCTTGTCTTCTACCTAAAATTTTGCACCCTTCTCCAGGGCTTGTATTATGCCATTGGCTATCATATAATGATATTTTGGATTATTAACTTTTTATCTTTTGAAATTATCCACCTGTATAGTTAGGATTTTCCCTTGCAATTTTTTGAGACCCTTTGTAGTCCAAAAGGACCAAAGATCTTCTATTGAGAAAATATGATTCAAATACTGTATATATTCACCCCCTCCCCTCCCCTCCCCTCCCCTCTGTATAGTTAATGGCTTTGTTGTTCTTATGTCGTATTCTACTTCTAGTGCTTACTGCTCTACTTGTGATTTCTTAAGAAAATCTTTATTTGATATTGGAAGGACAGATAGAACTTGCTTCTTTGATCCAGACCTGTATTCTCATCCATTGTTTTACTTATTATTAATGCTTCTTGCATCATCACCTTCTTTTGCAGGTATGATGCTAGGAATTCCACATTGGAGTGGCCAATTCTTCTCATTGATAACACCAATCGCAGGTATACGATTGTGTTGTAATTGTGGGTTTATACTGATGACTGTAAGCAAATGTGTTTAGCAATGACTGGTTTGTTTGTATCATCTCAACAGTGGATCGATGGAGTTTGTCGTGCCTCCTGCAGACCCATCTGCATTCTTCCCCATTATGATCAAGTTTACTGCTGCAAACACGTTCAGTGATGTGAAGGTTGGACTCCTGGCCTAAAATCAGAGATTATGACCATTTATATATTATAATATTTACATGACATGGGATCTCTTTTGAACAATATTTTTCCATGTTAGAAGGCTAGAAGCTACATGTAGTGACCTCTTGACCGTTAATCTTCTGAGAAATATTGCTCTTTACTTTCGGATTTTAATCCTGACATCCTTTCGCTACTACCAGCTGCTCTTTGTTGCTCAGCTACTCCAGGCTACAACAACAACAAAGCCTTTGTCCCAAAATTTTGGGGTTGACTGTTTGAGTCCTCTTCTTCCATTCGACTCTGTTAAGGGCCATGTCCTCTATAACGCTACTCCAGTCTATGGATGGTTATTTAAGATAATTAGTTGGGTCGGACCTTTCGGTTTAGAATTCTCCGTAGCTGTCTTGATTTAAGTAGGTCTGCGAGGGCAAGTGCTTTTTTGCTCAGCTACTCCAGAGTCCAGACCATGGATTGCTATTTAAGATAATTAGTTTGTTGGGCCTTTCGGTTGAGATTTCTCAGTAAATTTCTTGATTTAAATAGGAGGGTCTGAAATGGCAGCTGGTGGTTAAATTGATTGTAATACTTAATCTGTGTACTAAATATCTGTTTTGTAAAAAAATTGCAGGTTGGCAGTGTTCTGCCTCTTAAAGGTGGTGCTCCTCCGAAATTTGCTCAAAGGATACAGCTGATTGCCGACACTTACGAAGTGGTTTGACTTCATATTAGACCCAATGGTTAACGAATCACATATTCCATCCGTGGTTGCCGTCTTGAGCTGAATAACCAGGGTTTTCTTTCGTCCAGCAATCAGAATGTGTCAGATTCGTTTCAGTACTTTACTTTTCTGTAAAGACTACAAAATTTACAAACAAGTTCTGAAGACCGTGAGCATCAATCTTCTTTAGCTGTGTTAGGTAGAAATCAATTGTGTAATATAGCTGTTTGTAATACTACCGGATACTTGGTTTTGTAATGTTGCTTTAAATGTTACAGAGGTATGATCATCTCGATACGAGAGGATACTGTTCTAGTTATTGCAATGGCTTATTGTCAGTTCGGAATATCATCTCCTCTCTATGTTTATACATGCCCAGCTTAAATATCTGTGTAATGCATGCATTTTCTTGCCACAAGCAGGATATCTTGTGATAAGCCATGCATGGCCCACCTTGTATAAGAGTTCTACTCAACAGCGCAACCAGTGACAGGCTTCCTGCTTGAAGAATCAATGCCAACATATAGCTTGTGTCAAGTGCTTGATGAATGGCACTGCAACATGTTCCTTTCACTGGATGTTTTATTAAACTCTGGGACTGAACATCTACAAGTCTTTTTTTGGTGACCTATTCTCTTGGAACTGAATCTTCGATTTCTTTCGTATTCCCTGCATGCCAATAATGGAAACTTGATCTCCCAAAATCTCTACTATAGTGTCGTTTATAGTTACCCATCCAATTTCGTAGGAATTAAAAGTTGACCTGTCTATAGTGCGTCGTTTATAGTCGTCTATAGTGTGTCGTTTATAGTTTACCCACAAACAGTTTACCCATCCAATCATGCAGGAATTCACATCGACCTATCTAACTTTGGAAATAAATTGTAACTTTGGGAATAATTTGTGTGCGAGGGAGAATGTTCTCTCTTTAACCACTGTTGTCAAAATCGGACCGGACCGGCGGTTGAAAACCAGGATCAAGTTGGTCCTGTCTGACTGGAACAGGATCTAGACTCCAAATTCTTCAACTAGAATCAAAACCGCGGCTGTTAGAAGACATAATTTCTAAGTGCTGAGATCAAAATGACAGCCCCGAAGAAACCGATACAGATTTGGGGCCACAAGACCGACCATCTTATCCTCAAAATATAGACTTTGGAGCAATAATACTGTGAATATTTGTTGTATCGTTGTGGTCTATATTTCCGGTCAAAACAAAAAACATATACGCAGCACAACAGAAGCAGTCAGCACACGGATCCTCAGTTTTTTTTGGTATGCATCTATGCATGATAACCTGAAGAAGAAGAAAAATGTGTATTACTGTGTGATGATATGTTTTCTTTCCAAATAGATTGATAGATAAGCATGTTACAGAGATGGGTCAAACACAACAATTTCCTTTGCAAGAGACTAATTATAGTGAACTTGTCCTCATTCTACTAGGGGTGTGCAATTCTCGGTTTTTGACCCGAAACCGATCCGAACCGACCCGAAATAACAATTCGGGTCGGTTTTCAAACGAACGGGTCGGAGTTCGGTTCTAGTTAATAAGGAAATCGGTTTTTCGGTTCGGGTTACGGGTTTAAAATTCGGTTCCCAACCTAAACCGAAAACCGAATTATGTAATTACATTTCTATCCCTTACTATCTATATATACAAAAAAGAAACTGAACCCTACATTCTCTCCTTATTTTTTTTCCTGTGCGCCTCTTTTCTCTCCATCTCCAGAGATATCTCCCTCTTCCCACAATCTCTCCCCCAAAAAATTTCGCTCCAAAATTTCTGGGCCTCTTTCTCTCCTGTCGGACAGCTCCCCAAGGTCTACGTCTGCTCTTTCTTCTTCTTCTTGTTGCTGTTCTGGAAGTTCCTCCAATGGCGGCGGCTAGTGGTTCAAAAAAGAAGATGAAGTCATCTCTTGCTCCAGATATTCTACAAGAGGTTGCAGGGAAGGGGATCCCGTGGCTACTACTTCCTTACAACCCCGCCACCACCACCCGCTCCTTCTACAACCTCTCCACCAACACCACCCACAGCTATGACTGCGACGCCGACTTGGTCAACAGAGTCGTCTGCGGCTCCTCCTTCGGCTGGCTCGCGCTGATAGCTACCGACTCCACCCTCTCCCTCTCCCTCTGGAATCCCCTCACCAAAGCGACGATCGCCCTCCCCCCAACCCCAGCTACCGGCTTCCCTTCCAAAATCAGATGGGAGGACCAGCTCGACGAGCATGGCAATTTAATATATCCTGGCTACATGCGTCCCGGTGGCCCGCTCAAAGTATCGTTATCATCGGACCCCACTGGTCCGACTTCTTCGGACTGCTTCGTAATTGTCGTCCTTTCTATGTCAAGGTCCTTTGCATACTGCAAGATAGGCGACGAAGCTTGGACCATTAGGGACAGCAATGTGGAGCAAGGGCACACAGTCCATTCTGTCGTGTTCCGTCATGGCAAGTTTTATGTTCTCAACCGCGTGGGCTCTGGTGTCGTTATAGATGTCGACGATCCGTCGACACGCAGCGAAATTCCCTTTCCTCCCGATATTAACTTTTTTTGTCGTGATATTGGGACTTTCCTCGCAAAGGCGAAGGACGACGAACTGTACCTGATGCAGTGGACAGAATCATCTCGTCCTGAAAATAAAAATAATGAGGAAGACGAGGAGAGGGTGAGCATTAAGTTGTTCAAGTTGATAGTGAACGAAGGGTATCAGTGGGAGCCCCTCCAAAGCCTAGCAGATCATTCCCTTTTCTTGTCAGCGAACCACTTTTCAGTCGTCCGGACCTCGATCTGGACACTGCTTGCTGCTACTGATAGAGTCAGGAGCAACAGCATATATTTCAGCGAGTATCGCGGATTGTATCCGACGACTCCGAGGATGGACCTCCATTACATTTCTGTCTACAAAATAGACGAGGGCAGGTTGGAATCGTTGTCGTGCCCTAAGGCAACACTCTCCGACTCGTGCTCTCCGACGTGGTTCATGCCTTCTTGGCGGTTTTTTGGTGAGCTCGTATCTGTTTCTAATGCATTTCTTTTCTATATTTGGGTTTCTAATCTTAACTCATGAATGCATGATATATATGTTATTCTTACTTGTAGAATATGTATATAAATATGTTTTCCTGTGTATATATAATCGTATGTATATTGTACCTTTATCTCAAAAATAAAATTTGCTACATATGCTCTGTTTAGATTCCGTATCAAATTCTGTCTGTCTTTGTAACCTAGATTGTAACCTAGATGTAGGTGGACTTATGGTAATGTTATAGGCTAGGTTGCATAGACATGGATTCAGGCATAGACACGATACAAATTCAAAGCGTGACGTTCATTTTAAGAAACAATTAGGATATGGGTATGACGTGGATACAGTTATAGTATATACACATTGATAACACATCTATCTATATCTAGACATACGTCATATATAGATCTTAGTAATATACTATTTATTCATTTTTTAATAGTAACTAGTTTCCAAAAAGTTGTCGAAAGAATCCGTTGCAAAGAGTTGTTACTTTTCCATATCACGACCATATTTGTGATGCTCATGACCAAATCACTTTCCACCATGTTTTGGGCCTCTTTGGAGCCTATACTAAGAGGCCCTTATTCAGCATGTGTGTTGAGATTCTTGAGAAACTATCTAGTTGGACATGGATATAGTCTTTTCGAGGAGTATTCGTGCAATCTAGGTTATAGGTGACTTGAGTTCAAGTGTTCCCTGCATAAACATTCTTTTTTTATTATTATTATAAATTAGAATTAATGTCATTGCTATTTTCTCATTTTTTGAGTGAATGCTAATCTGCATAGCACGCATATCTTGGGTGCATTTCTGATGATGTTAGTAGTTTAAATAGTTTTATGGTTTAGAAAAATCTTGTCGCATAATAAGTTAGAGGGTTATGGTCCTATGGACGTCAAGTGTGTTACCTATAGTCTGCATTTCGTCTCACTCATTGCTTTATTAGCAACTTTTTCAGACGTGAAACTGTTTTTCTTTTATATTGTAGTGACTGAAAGATTCCCTTTTATATGTTTCGAGGGATCTGTACATGATAACTAATCTTGTAAGTCGACAAGCTAAAATAATTTTATTTCGTGTAGTAATATTATTCAAATTGTGGCTTATAATGTTGATTTACCTTTTGTCATCTAATCCTTTTGTAGTTATACCCTAGAAGATTCTGTTTGGAATAATAAATGATTAGTTCGTTACATTCAAGATCTTACAAACATTATATCGGCTATCATTTTGTACTTCAAAAGGTATGAAAATTTCCTATGGCTATGATTATTAGATATGGATAGGTACTTCACAGTTTGACATGGAAACAAGGAGTCAAGTGTGACTGTATGTGTGTGTGTGTTTTTCTAAATACCTGTTTGTCTATTTGAATTATTTATATTTATATGTAGACAAAAATCTTAAAAGTAAAATATGATAGATTAGGTGAAATATAGACAACACTATTATTATTATGTATATATGAGTAAAAGAAAGATTGAGATGTATTTGGCATCCAAACGATGTAATGGAATGCATGTTGTGTGGTAAATGGATGAATGCAAAAGAGCTTTTTTCAGGAAAAGTGTCCACGCATATTCACTTTTGGCTTTTCAAGTCAAGTTAAATTGTCAGTTTGGTTTTCTTGTCTTCAGTAGTCGCATCCTTATTGGTGACTAATCCCCTTTATGGGGTTATTTTTCAAGTTTGCCAAACTCCTCTTCATCCTTTTTATTTGTCGTCCTTTCAGGTTTGGATTTATTAGTGTGCCATTTATCTTTACTGTTACCATGACCCACTACACACTGTAACAAATAAATTTTTGCAACTTAAATCAATTATTAAAATATTACTTACTGATAACTTTTATCTTTTAGCTTTAAGGGTACCGTATATCATTACAAACTTCCATAATTTATTTTTACTGGTAACTTTGGTTACTTGACTTCTATTTTCAATACATGTCAATTATTTCTCTTGAATTTAGTGTGTGAAACTTAGTCAAATCAGTTTCTACAGATGGTCTTACTATTCCATCTTGACTTTTTTCCTCATTGCTACCAATTATAAAATTCTGTACCTTTTTTGTCGTGTCACTTTTGTTCTGGAGAGTTTCCTATTTTTGTGCTAATAATATGAATTAGTGTAATAATGTAATCCCATGGCTTTTATTGCTTTGTGCTATGCCCCATTATCTACCATTTTGCTCGTAGTCAGTACTGTGGTTTCGGTAGTCTACCATTTCTAATTACACTGCCTAAAAAAATCTGAAATGTTCCTTCAGAAAATGATGTTCTAATGAACAGAAACATTAGAAATGATTCAGCTGGCATGCCCATGATACCCAGTCCTAAATGAATTTCAGGGAACCTGTGTTACATGGACATAATGTCATGAAATGAAATGGGCAGGAAACTTGGTTTGCAGTGCCTTTTTCTGTGCAATACATGACCTGGATAGGTATACTGACATGACACCATATTTGGACTGCATGTGCTTCCTAGCAGAGTATCTTTGACTTAAATATTACCTTGAAGAACTTTTTATTCTTTGCTTTATTTTGACATGAGATAAATGGCTGCGTATTTGCTTTGATTATCATCTTATCTCGTAATTTGAACCTTTTCCTAGTTTAAGGAAAATTTTGATGCCTACCCTTTGGTTGCATGAGCTTTAGTAAATTACTAAAACAGGTAGGTCAACCTACTTGGTAAGTGGGTCTTTGAGGTTTTGTAAAAGGTTTGTAGTATCAGTTCATACCGAAACCGTCGAAACTCGCCGATTTGAGACCCCCAAAACCCCCGAAACTACTGAAACCAATACTCATTCATAGGAAGGGGTACGAAACCGGTACTCCAAATCTTGGTTTTATGGCAGTGTCTCATTCATACCATTAATAAATGGTTGAGATTAAGCAATAGGTAGTCAATAAAACTTGATTAATTGTTTCGTGCAGGTTTTTCAACTTTGAATCGTGCTTCACACAAGACCTAGTGGTTAATAGAGTAGAACGATGATGATTGCTTTCATCATATTGTTCACTCCTATATATTTCATCCTTTTCCTTCACAATGAGTTCCCTATTATTGTAATGGGTTTCATAACTTTGAGATTAAATGTTCAGATATGGTCCTGCATTTACAAGTCATTGCTACAATATTAATTTCAAACAATAGTTATATGGTATTAGTATTGGACTTGTGTGTGTGTGTGTGTGTGTGTGGCGGTCAAATCTAAATACGCGTACTATAGATAAATCCGCACTGGATACACCGCGTCCAAGGGCAAAGCCAAGAAAATGAACTAGTTGGGGCCAAAATGAAGAACTCTAGAGTCTAGACTCATAATTTATCCTATATTGATTTTTATTTTTTTTAACTTAGGAACATAGTTAAATACTTAAATGTATTATTGAAATACAATCTACTGACCAGTATTTTTGACATATTTTGCCTCCTTATTGACGAGAAATTACTTTTTAGAGTTTTCTAGGATATGGTCAATCATTGACTCTTACGTTGGGGTTTGATCATATGACCTTCCCTTCCTTCCCTCCCTATATTAAAGGCCTCAACCATTTGGTTGTGCAACAATTGGTACTTTTTAGAGGGTATGAATACTTAAAATTTCCATTTTCAAGTATTTGCTGGTTCTCCAAGTTAATTCACAGTTTAGAGGGTGCAAAGTAAAATAAGAAAAGATTCCTAATTCATAGATCATAGTTATGAGAAGGAAGAATAATCAATCTCAGTAATATGTTAATAGCGCCATTGTCCACAGAGAAAGGACAAAATATGCTTTTATCATCCAATCATGATTCAATATGAAATGTTAGCAATAAAACAATATAATGTATGTCAATAACTTACATCAGTTTAAACTTGCTTAAGTAGAACTTTGACCTCCTACCTTCCTGTTCTCCTCTTGAATCTTGGTGGTTGGACTTTCAAATATTGGGTAGGATTTTTTGTGGGCAAGTGAGAAAGGGTTTCAGCCATTTTGAGGAATTTATGTTTATAGCATTTCTTTCTTCCATATATATATATATATATATATATATTTTCCTTCCATATATGTCCCTCAAAACTTTCATATATAAAGTTAGGTACCCCAAATTATAATAATGGTGGAAAGTCCCCCAAATTACAAACAATATGAGTTAAGAATTCCCGAAGTTAAGTTTAACTCATATTGGATATCGGTCGATATCAATTCGGGACATGCCAAATCATGTCGGTATCGGCCATATCAGATCGGTGTCGAACGATACTACAAACTATGGTTCAAACCACCATTATGGAGGATACGAAACTATTGAAGTTTATCCGTTGAAGTGCAAATCATTATAACCCCCTTCAACTACTGGATAAAAGTGATAGGTAGCACCAATAGGAAACCTACTAGTAATTAGATTTAACTTTTTAATGGCTGTATTAGGTTCTAGTGGATCAACCTCCATTAGAACTAGATGTTTAAATTGATACTAGTAACGTGCACGTGCGTTGCACGTATTTAATTCTAAGTATTGTTTGTAAAAAAATAATTTATCTTGGGTTTTTTTAAGTAATTATAAGTTTTTTTTTAATTTTTTTTGAGTATTTACTTGCGGCTTGGACGGATAAGAGGGAAGTTGGTTTCGGTTTTTATTTATCTCCCGTAAGTTTTTAAAAAAAAAATTAAATTGGTTGAGTATTTACTTACGGTTCTAGATTTTTAATCTCCTGTAAGTTTAAAAAAAAATTAAATTGGTTGAGTATTAACTTACAGTTCTAGATTTTTAATCTCCCGTAAGTAATTTAAAAAAAAATATTTTGTTTAAAGTTTTATTTATCTCTCCCGTTAGTTTTTTTTGTTAAGTAAATTGGTTTAGTATTTATTTATGGTTGGATGGATAAGAAAGAAGTTAGTTTAAGATTTTATTTTTCTCTCCCGTTATTTTTTTTGTTAAGTAAATTGGTTTAGTATTTATTTACTGTTTGGATGGATAAGAAAGAAGTTGGTTTAAGGTTTTATTAATCTCCCGTAAGTTATTTAAAAAAAAATTAATTGCTTGAGTATTTACTAACGACTTAGATGGCTCACTTTTGAGCCGTTTTGAAGCCGCATTATAATAGTAGAGATTTGTGACACTAACATATTGGTATCCACCAAGTGCTTGTGTTGTGTCCCCAAAGGGACTTTTGTGTCCAAATTAGTGTGTAATGATGTCCTTGTGTCCTAAATAGGATACCTAGTGTTGTGTCATGATACATCGTGATGCGCATGGTTAGATCTTGTTATTCATATGTAATTGTTATTTAGGTGTTTATGAGTCTAATTAGATGTTTATGAGTCTAATTAGATATACTATCTATATTAGATATACTATCTATATCTATATTTGAATGTCTATATGCTATATAAATAGTATTACTATATATTCAAATGTATTAGGTATCTAATTAAGTTATTGTTCATATTAGATGCATATATATTCATAGTTTGGTCGTGGGTATTTTGGTAAGTATCATATATGTGTTTGGTATCAAGGATACCAATTGGTATTGGTTTTGATATGCATATATGCATGTCTGTGTGTGTATCACTTAGTGCTTGAGTGGCATGTGAGTATTAGAGGATTGAGTGTGTTCAATTGGTATTGTGCACAGGTGTGTGCATGATACATTAGGGTATCATGAGGGATATGTGTGTATCATGAGTTGGTGTGATACATCAAGTGTATCCTAGAAGTGTTTGTATACTTGTGCATGTGTTGTAGAATATAAGTGTTAGAACATGTGCACTTGTGTTAGATGTAGGTATCTATGTTAGAGTTGTATGTGTAGAGTTGTTAGATGTTAAGTGTTAGTGAGTATTAGAGCTATGAGTAGGAATGTTAAGTGTGTTAAATAGATGTGTGTGTGTGTTCTGGCACCTGCAGGAAGTAGCAAACCTGGAACCAGAACCAGGAACCCAATAGCAGCAGCAAGCAGTCGCATCTGCAGCAGGCAGGCAGGCAGGCAGCTAGATGCTGCAACCAAGTGCAGCAGCAGCAGCAAATGCTGCAGGCAGCAAGCACAGCAATTGCAGCATGTAGCATCTTGCAAGCAGCAGCAACTGCTGCAGCCTCCTGCAGTCGAGTAGCAGCAGCAGTAGGTAGGTGGTATCAAGATGTGTATATGTGTGAGGTAGTGTATCAGTGGTATTATGAACTGCAAGAGATCAAGTATATGAGTGGGTAGTGTGCACCATGTACCAAAGTTATCTTCTTTCCATGCAGTTAGGAGAGTGTCAGGTGTGTGTAGGTGTTCAAGTGTGTGTATTAGAGTGGTGAATCAATGTAGTGTGTAGAAGGGAGTGTGACCTATGGGTGTTCTGCAGTGTGCAGAAACTGTGTTTGCATTTGAGTGTCAAGATGCATCAGTAATCAGTGTACTGCAGGATTGGTGTCAAGTATCCCGTGTCATAGAGTGTGTGAAGGACTGATTGGTGAAGCAACTTTTAATTGTGATATCTACTGTGTAAGAGGGGAGGAGGGGGTTGTCCGGGGGCATTGCATATGCAGATAGCAACTGCACAGCAGTGTGGTTCCTGCTGTCTTGATGACAGCAGGTTGCTGCAGTTTTGAGACTGCAAGCAGCAGTACTAGTGTGGAGATGTTAGTAGTAGGAATTAAGAAATTGATGCAGCAGCTGTGCCATGACAGGGTGTGTGTGTATCTTGTAAACCGTGTGCAGGATTTGGATAGGTTGGGGTCGGGTAGAAGTGTGTGCAGGGCTGCATTACTGTGCATTGTTGTGATGGGTATATAGTATCATGTGATACATAGATACTTGGTATGTATCAAGTGTCAATATTGAGTAGGAGTATCAAGGATTGGTAACCTAAGATACATATCCATGTGTATAAATATATATGAAAATATAAATATAGGGTTTTTCTTGTTTTGTTTTAAGCTTTTTTGAAAAAAAATCGTGAGAAATCGAAAAAAAAATGTATCTTTTGAGTTTTTTTTAGGATTTTGCACATGTCTGTGTTCATGGCCGGACTTTTTTTTTTTTTTTAAGGATTTGGTACATGTCTGTGCTCATGGCCGGACTTTGTTTTTTTTTTTTTTAAGGATTTGAATAAACCCCTAAACATGGCCAGACTTTGAAGAGATTAGAAATTTCAGTTGAAAAGATAAATGGGTTGAGGTATAAGTAAACAAATAATTTGTTCTGCTGCAAGAAAACAAATGATTTGTTCTCAATAAATTAGTTTGTTTGCATCAAGGGGGATTCGAACCGTGCCCATGGAGCCCCCCCATCGTAACCAACATGCCACGACCCTACGGACCTTTCATGATTTTCTTAATTAATTGCCAGACATAATAGTTGTGGTGCCGCGTCCTTTTATTAAGATTGTGGTTCAGTATGAAAAAACAAGTTTAGCCAGTTCATTTGTATAAATTTTTGCTTTATCTGTATATTCCAATATTATTTAGTCAGTTTATTTGTATATTCGAATAACAAGTTTTCTTTCTTAACCAATTCTTCTTTACCTTTCTGATATAGAATGCCATTCAATATTTCTAATACAAATTATTCAGTTATTCTTGAAGTTCATTGATGCTTTAGTTTGAACATGAGCAATTTTCTCTACATTTTTCATTTACAATGCTTTGCTTATTTACGTCAAACATTATACTTAATTATTTGGTTTCCATAATTTTTTCAGTGGAAGAAGAAGTGTATGAGGAGGCTCAAGAGGAAGCACTGAAAGATGAGGCAAGATCGAAGTAGTTTGATCTTGAGCACTTCTTCTACCTCTTGTCATCAAAGTTCAGATGGATTTGGAACCTCTTGTTCTTGTTTTGATGGGAGGGGGGTGATGGAAGAAGGCAAGGGTCACTTTTAATTACATCTTTCGGCTTAGAATTAAAAACTAGAACTGATCTGGTTGTTGTTGTTCCGACTTTCTAGACTTTGTGAAGTTTAAATTTGTTAACGACATTATTAAATGTTTGTTTTGGAAAAATCTGATTCTGCATTGTGCTGTTATCAGTTATATGCACTTTCAATCTTGTGCAAAGGACTAATGATCTTATTGGCTATTTTCACACATTATCAAATCCCTTTCTTCAAAGTTTGGTTGTGCAACTTGCAGGTGACTCGCTTGTTCTTTATGGTTTGGTAACAAGTTTTTATATTTTAGGAACTATTGCTATGTTATTGTTTTTCAGAAGAGCATGTTGGTAGCAGCATGTGGCCTTCTATAGCAATGGTTAATAGTCAAAATGATCTACAAGATTAATTAGGTCTGAATGATCTAATTGGTGCTATTATGTAAAGGTTTGTATGACTTGTTTTCTCAGACATTCTCCATTGAGCAGCAGCATTGCTTACAAGCATACTATTTTCATGTCCTTTGGTTTCCTACCCTTCATATCTGAGCATCATAACCCAATTAGCATTATATTCCTGCATTTTTATGAAAAACCCTTCATATCTGAGCATCATAACCCAATTAGCATTATATTCCTGCATTTTTATAAAAAATAAATGGGTATGAATTTTCGGCAAGCAAATACCGAATTGTCGGCTGCAGCTATCATTTGAAAAACTTTGACTCCTTTGAGTGTGTATGTTGAAAGCACAACATTCTTTGCACCATAAAATTAAACGACAGTCTTAAACTTTTCTTTTTTGTACTCGAGTTTGCAGCTCTCTATGTAACAAACAACAACATCTATTATGGAACATGTAGGAAAACTCTTGAACCATAATTTATCACATCTTGTTACAACATTTGCAACATATCACACTTGGATAAAATAAAATTATGAAACATATATCACAGCTCCTGTTACACAACCACGCAAACTCGAGTACATTTGCAAGATATCACTACTACTGTTACGTAACCACGCCAACTGCAGAAATATTATTCAAGGCCTAAAGAGTTATTTTTGACATAAACATATAAAAAAAAAATCTGCTGCAAAACTTAAAAAGTAAGAAATCACATTGCTATGGACTCCAAACAATACCAAAATAACCAAATATTATCCATTATTATTTTGAGAACAAATCATAAAAATACATGTGCAAACTTTGGCAAACTAATTTATTAAGTTAAAACTCATTTGTTTTCTTGCGGCATAACAAATCATTTGTTTACTTATACCTCAACTCATTTATCTTTTCAACTTGAAGTTTCTAATCTCTTCAAAGTCCGACCATGTTTATGGGTTTATTCAAGTTCTAAATAAAAATAAAAAATAAAAAAAATCGAAGTCCGGCCATAAACACAGACATGAGCCAAGTCCTAAAAAAAAAAAATATATCAAAAAAGTACAATCTTTTTTGTCCGATTTCACAAAAAAACTCAAATATACAATATTTTCTTCTTCGATTTCTCAAAAATATATGAAACAATGCACTTGTGGACCAATAGGAATTGAGTGTACTAGTGCACATGGCTGCACATGTGATGTAGGAATCTATTCCTATTGGTCCACGTGTGCATGGCTCATGTAGGAATATGAGCTTATGGCTCATATACCGTTTACCCATATATATATATATATATATATATATATATATATGAGGGATTCACAACCCCAATTTTTTGCATCTCCAAGCATCCCCATGTTATCAACCGTTGGATCTTGTTTAAGTCATACAATCTTAACCATTGATTTGAATAGTTCAAATCAACAGTTAATATTAGATGACTTAAACAAGATCCAACGATTGCAAACATGAGGATACTTGGGGATGCATAATGGGGGGGGGGGGGGATGCGGATCCCTTCTCTCTCTCTCTCTCTCTCTCTCTCTCTCTCTCTCTCTCTCTATATATATATATATATATATATATATATATATATATATATATATATATATAGGGGATGCGGACCCCCCTCTATAAAATATGGGAGGGGGGATGCGGATCCCTCTCTCTCTCTCTCTCTCTATATATATATATATATATATATATATATATATATATATATATATATATGAGGAGGGATCCACATCCCCTCCTATTATGCATCCCCGATCATCCCCATGTTAGCATCCGTTGGATTTTGTTTAAGTCATCTAATCTTAACCCTTAATTATATAATTTTATATATATATATATATATATATATATATATATATATATATATATATATATATATATAGTAAAGTTTCTTTAACTAATAATTATTTGGTGAGAAAATATAATTACTTAAAAAGGAGGGGAGATATTTTTAATTATAACTACTCAAATATAAAGAAAACTGAGAGAAAGACAGAGAAAGATTATATTATAATGAGTAATGCTATTTTTACCTCCAAACTGTCACGTCCCGGGCTCCGCAGAACCGAACGTCTTCGCTGGACGTGATGCCGCGCAAGCCTAAGTTGCGCTCGTACAAGGCAAGCACCAAACGACTGATCGAATAACTAAGTTACAGAGTCGCATATAAATATGACACAGTATGAAACCAAAGGCAAGTAAACAACGTAGGATACCTATTAAGCAATAAATATTCGGACCCTTGCCTCTTGTAAGGTGAAGGTACATAATTTTTTGCCTCTAGAAAAAAAACAGAGAATTGGTAGATCATGCTGTCTAAAATTCATTGTGTTATCACCATAGGGGATTGGCTCCGGGTGTAGGTAGGGTCAAATTCGCAGGGGTCATGCAAATACATAGGCCTCTTCTCTTCTGCCGAGTTGTTTAGAAGCGTCATCAGTTCTACGGTCCTTCGGAGCGAGCTCAATGGACCCACAAATGAAACTGACGCTACAAGCTTGCGAAAGCCAGTCTTTGATTGGATACCATACAAAATAGAATGATTTTACTTTTACAAGGAAGGGATATAATGAAATTCTTGATTGCATCTTATCATGATAACATGATGATCCATTTTATTTGATTGATGGATACTAATTTGTGGGAAAGATTGTTCGGGTCCCCTTGAGGGTAACCCTCTCTGGCTAGCTGACAGATCGTTCGCTCCCTTTCGTATCCCTCTTCCTATTGTAATATGTGCTTTGTAATATGTGATTGTCGTGAGACCTATTGAAATTTCGACCAAGTCTCTTCATAAGAACCAAACCGCCGTGAGATGGTAAAGAGGAACTCAAAATAAGAACTTACAATATGGTTATGACATATGAATTTATTTTCTGTATAGTTTCTTGAAAGTATACCTACTTTTTCTGCCTAGGTCCTTAAAAAAAATCAAGAGTTTGAGATGCTGGATGTAACCTAACAATTTTTCATTGCCGAATTTTAAAAATTAGTAACTCAAGTTACTCTAGGATTTTTTAAAATACAAAGTCATCTTAAGGTTCATTGGAAGTGAAATAGGATCTCGTAAGAGCATCAATCGTAAATCAATAGTGAGGCTCATCCCAATTTCTAGATTAGACATTCAAAAGATAGGAGCTCATTTTGTAGAACAGTTAATACTCAATTTGAGGGCCGTGATATTTGTCCCAACCATATAGCTATAAGAGCTCAGTTGTAGGCCCATGATGTTCCCAACGCATTTTAGTTTTCAAAATGAGTGAAAACAATAGTTTTAAGGGTTATTTATATTAACTATCTCTATGTTATCCCTCTCCTTTAGAAAGAAAAAAAAAATTTAAACATAGGTATAGTTAATGTTATAACTTTCTATAGAAAATATAAAACATAGGAGTGGTCCGTGCAATTAGTTGCAAAGTAGGGTTACCTCATCCAGGCTCGGCCCTGGCGCAGGGCAGTCTGGGCCATTGCCCAAGGCCCAAACTGAATGGGGGGCACCGGCTATTTTTTGTTTGTTATAGTTGTAGGCTTGTAGTAGGCCGCAGTTTATGGTCCAATTAAAGAAGGGTAATATGCTGGATATTAACTAAGGATGTAGCCTGTTTGCCATCTCAAAAAAAACTAAGGTTGTTTGTTGTTTCTTCCTGGGAAGAAGAAACGAACCCTCATTTCTTCCTAGGGAAGAAGAACCGTTTGGTTGAGGGAGGGAGAAAAAGAATCGACAGATAATTAATTATGTTCTTTACAGGAAAAAGAGAATTGATTCCTCTTCTTATCTTTGTATATATTTATATTCATACATAGTTTCATCTTTCTCATCCCTCTGAACCTCTCCCTCTTTTGTGATATCTTCTTTCCTCTTTTTTAGATCTTTCATTTTCTACGGTTGTTACTTGTTGGTAAGAAAAAAACAGAACAAATTAAAAAAAATCAATTTGACTATCTGCAATTTTGAGAATCAATCTGCAAGGTATGTCTGAATTTTGTGTTCATTTATCAAAAAATAATCCTAATTTTTCTTCTCTAATTTTTTTTTTCGGTCATTTGAAACATGTCACGTACCGCAAAATGACTTTGTAAAAGTATCAATACCCTCACCATGATACTCTGCATACTACATGAGTTTTGCAACTATATTATTGCTGATTTATTTTGTACGGTTGTTGTTTGGCTGTTGAAGGTACTTAATTCACTTCCAGAATTTTTTTTATTATCTTAATCAAGTTTGAAGTTCTTTTTCCATGCTTCAAAAGTGGAATTATTGTGTAAATACCGTTAAAACTATGTATAAATTTTGTTAGGAATAGGATTTAAATGGTTCTTGTGAATGAATTTTCTTCAACAACTGTGTTGAACTGGGGATTATCATATCTAATAGACAATACATTAGTGAACTAACATGTTGTTAAAAATTTCTCAGGTCATATAATATTGTCAAGTTTTACAGCTCATGTTTGCTGCTAGAAAAAGGAACTCGGCTATTGAAAGATATAAAGTTGTTAATTTTTCTTTGAGATATAAAGTTTCTGAGATATGAAGTTATGTTCATTTTTTCGGTCATATGTTCATGTTCTGTCACATGTTCTTGTTTTTGGTCATTTGAAACAGTCTTCTTAGTTCTTAGCTTTTATGTTTCTGATATATAAAGTTGAACCAATATTTTTTTTATTGTCTTGGCTGTCTTCTTGTACAGTGATAATTGAAGAAAGCCTTTGGAAACAAGCCACTGAAAGTCAGAAAAGAAAAAGTCTCTGGTTGTTTACTTGTCTTCTTGTACAGGTACGAACACACTAATTTATTCTCGTGGTTTTTTATTGTTAATTTATTGCCTTATTTCTTAACTACAATAATGTTTCCTAGAAAACAAGCATCTGGAAGTCAGAAAAGAAAAAGAAAAAAAATGATATAAGAGGTTATTAAAAGCCAAAAAAAAATCCTAGATAAATATATGAAGAAAATAAATGATTCTTATGAAAATCTTGTTGAAGAATTGGTTAGTGAATATGAACAACAAATTCATTATGATGAATTTGTACATAATGAGAATAAGATAAATTTAGAAAATCTAAATCTAAGTGGAAATGGAACTGAGCAAATCAATAGTGAAAAGCCTAAAATTGTTTCCAAAAACGAGCAAATTGAAAATGATAAAAATATCAATGTGCTCGATTGGTCAGAAGCTAAAATGACTTTGAATATTTTTGATCCAAGAGTGTGGGATAGTTTAGATGCAAAATTGAGAGACTTATTGGTAGAAAAAGGACCTATTAGAGAAGCCAATTATATTTATCCTAAAGATAATCAAAAGAGATCATTTTCTTTTGATTATTATAATCGAAAACTAGCAAATGGGAAAGTTTCCGATAGAAAGTGGTTGGTTTATTCAAAAGAACTTGATAGAGTATTTTGTTTCTGTTGTAAAGTGGTAAGGAAAATTCACACTAGAAGTCATTTAGCAGATGAAGGTGTTAGTGATTGGAAACATCTAGGTGATAAACTTAAAGAACATGAAAACAATCGTGAACACCTCATTAACCTTAAAGCTTTGGTTGAGCTACGAATCAGATTGAATACAAATCAAACGATTGATAAAGAATTACAAGAACAAACAAAAAAAGATACTGATCATTGGAAACAAGTTATGGTGAGATTAATTGTTGTTGTGAAAAGACTTGCAATGAATAATTTGTCCTTTCGTGGAACAAATGAAAAAATATATGACGTATCGAATGGGAACTTCTTAGGTTTTCTTTAAACAATAGCAGAGTTTGATCCGATAATGATGCAACATTTTCGACTCATTCAAGATAAAAGTGTTCATTATCACTATCTTAGTCATAAAATTCAAAATGAGTTGATACTTATATTGGCATCAAGTGTTAAGAGTGTAGTCATTCAAAAAATAAAAGAAGCAAAATATTTTTCGGTGATTCTTGATTGCACTCCTGATGCAAGTCACCAAGAACAAATGACTTTAATTTTAAGATGTGTAGATGTGAATAATACCCCAATAAAAATAGAAGAATATTTCTTAGAGTTTCTAAATGTGCAAGATACTTCTGGATTGGGACTTTTTAATGAATTACAATCTACTCTACACTCTCTTGATCTTGATATTGATAATGTGAGAGGGCAAGGATATGATAATGGGTCTAACATGAAAGGAAAGCACCAAGGAGTTCAGAAAAGATTGTTGGATATAAATTCTAGAGCTTTTTATATGTTATATGAGTGTCATTGTTTGAATTTAGTACTTTGTGATATGGCCAATTCTTGTTTAAAAGAAAATTCTTTCTTTGGAGCTTGTCAAACCATTTATAATGTGTTTTCTAATTCAACAAAGAGATGGAATCTGCTCCTTGAATATGTTGATCACTTAACTTTGAAATCATTGTCTGCCACACGTTGGGAGAGCCATGTTGAAAGTGTGAAAGCAATAAAAATCCAAGCTCCTCAAATAAAACTGGCCAAAGTAAGTTGGGAAGCTGAAAAGTTAGTCTCGGGTGAGTTTTCAAGTTTTGACTTTATTTTAAGTTTGGTTATTTGGCATAAAATTTTATACAAGATAAATTTAATTACCAAAATCTTGCAATATGAAAATATGCTTTGATGTTGCTGTTAAAAACTTAGAAGGACTAATTTCATGGTTTGAAAAATATAGAGAAAGCGGTTTTACTTCTGCCATTATTGATGCTAAAGAAATTGCATCTGAATTGGAAATTGAGCCCATTTTTTCAATTAAGCGCAGAGTTTCTAGAAAGAACCATTTTGATGAGATTCCAAATACGGAAAGAGAACAACAATCTGCTCAAGAAACCTTTAAAACTGATTACTTTCTTGTTTTAGTTGATATGGCTCTTTCTCAGTTAAATAGCATATTTAAACAAATAAACAAATTTGAATGTATTTTTGGATTCTTATTTGATGCATCTAAGTTAGTTTCATTGGATGATGATGAAATAAAAAGTTCTTGTTTGAATCTTGAAATATCTTTAAAATATGGTAACGTGTCTGATATTGATGCAAAGTACTTACTTTCTGAGTTACAAATATTGCAAGAGATGCTACCTAGTGAAGCATACAAAGTATATAAGCCATGGAATTCCATTAAAATTATGGAGTTTGCAAAAAAATTGAAAATGTTTCCCAATATTCTTATTGCATATAGAATTTTATTGACTGTACATGTTACTATGGCATCCGCAGAAAGAAGTTTTTCAAAGTTAAAATTAATCAAATCTTATTTGCGGACCACCATGACTCAAGACAGATTAAATGGATTAGCAATCTTAAGTATTGAAAAGGATATCTTGAAAAATATCGTTGTTGATCAAACAATTGATGATTTTGGCCCTAAAAATGCAAGAAAAAATTTATTTTAGATGAGAATTTGTTTGATTTGGTTGTTTTGTTATGTAGGTCATTGAAGGAAGCGAAGGTCCTAAGGAATATGTACTAGAAGATCGCTGGAAAAATTTGAAGAATGTGGTTGAACTTTTTTGGGTCATTAGAGATGGCTTCTACTGGAAAATATAAAGAAAGTGTTTTAATTTTTTTAGATCATTGGAGGAGACCTATGTCTAAGGAATATGTACTAGAAGATATACTGGAGAATGTGAAGAAAGTGGTTTAACTTTTTAATCGTTATTGGACCATATTATTTTTGTTGTCATGTACTTTTTGGAAGTTTCATCTTTATTAATACAATTTATTTATTGAAAAAAATGGACATTTATGAAAAAAGAATGTACAAGATGATCGGAGTTTAAATAAAAAATATTATTTAAATCTAACAAGACGAGGAAAAAGATTAAAAAAAATTATTATTCAAATAAAAATAAAGGAGAATGCACAACGAAGGAGAATACAGAAAAAATTGTTACGTACAAATAGATATGTAAAGGATTATAATATATAATATTTATTAGAGGAGATCGAGGATTTTTATTCAAATATGATAATATCTCCTTATTTATTTAAATATTAAGCTGAAGTAGAATTTAAACATAAATTTAAATATTATAAAATAAATTTAATATTCAAATATTCTCTTAATTTTATATTATAGTCTAGATTTAATATTGCAAATTAAATATCAATATTTCTAGCAAAATTAAAAAATGTGTTACACATGCATTATGTGTGTATATTTTAAAAAAATTGTCATAAAAAAATAAAATTGTGTTGCACACACGCACGTGCCTGACCACTAGCACCAACTTAATAAAAAAATATTATTTTTTAAATTTTTATGTTTCAAGGAAAACAAGTTTTTGATTCTGTTGGCAATGGTTGCAGTGTCGACCGAGACAATTCTCAAGGACACAGTCAGTGAACATGCTAATTTTTTTACTAATCGATTTTATAGTATTTTTGCCTTTTTTGTATGTGGAATACTTGTAATACTTTTGGTGTATGATCCTCCTTCGATTTTTTCTAAAAATATTTCACGCTGTGTCTAGGTCCCCGTGCTAGCAAAGTTCGTACTTATCACTTAAAAATTCTAATCGTACATATCATCATTTTCTCCATATTTACTTTCGTATATCAGTTTCGTGAATTTTTCACTCCTTTTTTGTGATTTTTTCTAAATTTTTGTGTAAAATTAATACGTGTGGATAGAGGAAGCGGAGGAGATGAAATGTTAAAAAAACAATTGAGGGATGAGACCATGGCAAGAATCAAAGAGCTCGAAAAGATATTAAATATGTCATCTTCAATATACTAAACATGAATGTAATTTGCTTCTATCAGACCAATTGAAAGTGGTTGGTTGGTGTATATTAGAAGAATCATATGAAAGTGAAGTGGTTGATGTGTTCTTTTTTATACTAATCAATTTTATAGTATTTTAAGCTCTTTTTTTTCCTGAATACTTGCAATACTTTAGCGACTGATCCGGAAAGGCCACTATCCCTCCCCCAATTCTCAGAACTTAGGCATAATTTTTTGGGAGGGTAATCACAATTACAATTAACATGTTATTAAGGAATGAAGGCTAACACTAACTTTTTTTTAAAGTGGAGGGTAGTGAAAATATGATTAGCAATTGGGGGAAGGTAAATTACAAATAATAAATATAAAAATCAAATAGGAATAAAAAATTATAGATTAAATAGGAATCAAAAATTTAATTCTTAATTTGATTACATATAGTACAAATAAGATTGAATTCAAAATTTTAATTCTTAATTTGATTATATAATACAACAAAATATAAAAATTCAAACAGTACGAAGATTTGTCTTCTCTTGGAAATAGAAGAAAATACAACGTTGAACAAAACAGAAATATAAAAACAATAAAATGACAAATATTATAAATAAGCTTTTCTTCCATTTCATCCATTTGCACCTCATTTTTTTTTTCATTGTAAGATGAATATATAAACATAATTCTATATTACATCATTTTAAATTAGAATTAATTATAAATTTTAACCTGTTTTAAATAGTAAATAAAAATGAATTATAATTATAGATTTAATTACTTTATAGTACTAATTTTGTATATGATAAGATTTTGAATTATAGATTCGACTAGAATCAAAATTATACTTCTTAATTTGATTATATAATACAAACAAATAAAAATTCCAAAAGAATAGGAAGATTTGTCTCCGGTTGGAAATCGAAGTAAATAAGTTTTTTTCTTTCTTTCATCCATTCATACCTAATTTTTTTTTCTTGTATTTTTAATTGTAATATGAATATATAAAGATAATTTTTTATTACATCAATTTAAATTAGAATAGATTATAAAAAAAATTATACTTTTAAATTGTAGATAAGATTGAATTCAAATTATAATATGATAAAATTTTGAAGCATAACTAGAATCAAAAAATTTATGAAGATTTGTCTCATGTTAGAAAATGAAGCAAATGCAAAATACAAACGTTCAACAAAACAAAAAAATAAAACTAATAAAATTGAACAAAATTATAAATAAGTTTTCTTTCTTTTCATCCATTCATACCTAATGTTTCTTTTTCTTTTTCTTTTTCTTTTTACTCCTGAGATGAAGATATAAAGATAATTTTATATTACATCTATTTAAATTAGAATATATTATATATTTTGTTCTCTTTTAAATTATACATAAGACTGAATTTAAATTATAGATTTAATTACTTTATAGTAGTAATTTTGAGTATGAAAAGATTTTAAATTATAGATTCGACTAGAATAAAAAATTTAATCATTAATTTGATTACATAATAGTATAGATATTTGGATAGAAATCTTCCGTATATATTACAATTAATTAGAGAATGCTTCGGTATAGAAAGTCCCTATTATTTTGAGAATTTTTTTTTTATTGTTAGCCTGATAGTTATCAATTTAAAATAGAGAAGGAGAAGATAGTCCATCCTAAAATGGAGATAATGTTAAGTTTTAAAATTACTAGATGCAAATTATGTTATTATCATTAAATAAATATGATTTGACTAATAATCTATATCATTCAAATACATCTGATATTTTGATTATATAATAGTATAAATGCATACTTTCTCTCCTTAATCAACGATAAACCCATACCCTTAATTGTTCAATTTTATTTTAAAAAAAAAATTAAACTTGGGCTTTGGGCCTGTAGCTATTAAAACAAAAACACAAACTATTTAGAAAAATATTTAGAACACATGCACACGTACAACCTAACCAACTATTCGATCAAAATTTCTGATATAACAACTAATAGTTGGTAGAAAGTATTTACACAATATTTTCTAAATATTATTAATGGTGTGTTGTAATAAATGTACATTTTTA
Organism: Iris macrosiphon; assembly: GCA_036927795.1. NCBI lineage: Eukaryota > Viridiplantae > Streptophyta > Magnoliopsida > Asparagales > Iridaceae > Iris > Iris macrosiphon. Next base: position 269,374 of record JAYESA010000044.1, on the reverse strand, counting down.
AGTACATTTTCTGGTATATATATGGCAGAAGTTGAAACGATTTTTTTTTTTTTTATTTTAGTCCGAAATTCCTTTTTTGCTGTTGTATCATTTCTCTCCATACTACTTGTTATTGATTGGAGTATGTGATGGTACCATCTAATCCTATATGGTCTACTGACCTATTAGATTATAGAGAAGTCTCTTATCAATAGTGAGGGATCGATTTTGACATTTTTCTTTAAAATTTTATTTCACATAAAAGTACAGTGATGATCTCTTGAAGATTAAAGTAAGCTTTTGTTTCTCTATAGAAGTATGATCTTCTTTTTCTTTTCTTTTCTTTTTTTTTTCATAATCTACAATCAATGAGTGACTCAGTCCAACAAAATCTAAAAATTTAACAACATGGATAATTTTATCTTTCTTACATTAAGTGGTTAAATTATTACATAATAGACGCCGAATATAATTTTATCAAAAATATCCTATCGAAAAATACTATTTTTTAAAATAAATTTAATTTTATGTTATATTTGGTACATAAAATAGTATTAACAATTGTAAAAAATGGTATTAACAATTGTAAAATACGTTGCACACGAAGTGTGCAATGACACTATATATATATATAACATCAATTTATATATATACCACGATCAAATGGATTGGACCGACACATGGATCAATTTTTAGGATTGAACTCATATTGGACAAAGTCGACCCGGCCCAATTGACATATCTATATATGAGTTATGTGTGGGACCACCATATAATATTATCAAACATGTTACATCATGAGTATTTTAGTATTTCTTTAGCATTATTTGATAAGTATTTAGTGGTTTCTTTGGAGCGTTTAACCTTGAAAAGTGGACCTACGTTACAAAATAAAAAAAAAATAAACATTGTAAATATGAACGTTACAATATGAATGTTACTATAACAGAGTTATTATTAACATACCGAGAAAATAAACCTACAAAAAAAAAAAAAAACCATAAAAAAAATAACACAAAAAAACCAACAAAAAAACCAAACCAAATAAACCCATAAAAAAACCCAAAAAACAAAAAAACAAAAATCACATTTTCGCCAACTGTCTTTCCCGTCCAAAAGTCGACTTTTCGCCAACTAGGTTGGCGAAAATCAATTTCTGTAAAATTTTGCCAACCGAGTTGACGATATGTATCGAAATTTTAAATTTTCTCAAAATTCTATCGTTATATTTAATTAATATAAATTTATTATTGGTACAATAATTTTTTTGTTTCTCTAACGACCAACTATTTTATTACACTCCAAAACCCAAAATCCAAGCATGCTGCCAACTCTCTGTTGCTTCGGTGTCGTTGACGCAGATAATTTCTATCTCTCTCTCCAATTTCCTCCAATTCTCACAATCTTTCACAATGCACATTCTGTTGGATTGTATCTCATTTTCGGTTGAGACCTAAAAAAAAAATAACAATAGAGTTGATAATTTAGTCTCACATCGAATATGAGGTAGGATCATGAGGTGTAGAAGATAATTGTAATTGGTTTAGTCCTTACATGAAAATTCCATTTGAAGACATATGAGTCCAGTTCAATATCGCACCTCATAGGCTAATTCCGATTCGGGTCACACCGTGTTCCCAACAAGTGGTATTAGAGCCCAAGGTTACGTGACTAGTTTGAGCGTCTCTAATTGATTCGAGACAAATGGTGCTGAACGTTCATGGATTATACGACTTCTTCTCAAGGTTGAGTAGGAGCATCAGCTACACGAATTGGCTTTAAAGGTGGATCTGACGAGTTCAAGGTAGAGCAAGACGAATTAACTTTAAAGGTGGATCTGACGAGTCCAAGGTGGAACAAAACGTTGTGGTTGGCATACAATGGTAAGGTAGCCCAAAGGTAGCCGGGGTGTGCTAAGGGTGCTCAGCTAGCGGGAACAAGTACAGGTAGCCGGGGTGGGCTAAGGTTGTTCAGCTAGCGAAAACGAGTTAAGGTGAAGATTGTTGGATTGTATCTCGTTTCCGGTTGAGTCCTCAAAGAAAGGTGATAATGAAGTTGATAATTTAGTCCCACATCGGGCCTTACATGATTTTTTTTTCCAAGTCATATAAGCTATTCGGATCATACCGCGTTACCAACACATTCCCACCACCGCCGCCATAGTCATCCGCTGAAGCTATAGATTCTCTGCGGAGATGCGGACGATGTGGACCCCACCGGCGGCCGTCTTCTTCCTCCTCCATGCTTCGGCCGTCGCCGGCCAGGACTACGGCGAGGAAAACTCCCCGTCGGCGGCGCTGAATCCGTTCTTCGCGCAGGTGATCTACGACCGGCTCCTCAGCGCCACCGACAGCCTCCCTCCCACCGCCGATGAGAAGCTCCACTTCTGCATCGCCGACATGTGAGCAGTCTGCTCCACTCTACAGCCCACCCCTCCCTCCGTGCCGGCGTCGTGTCGGGCGCGTGTCGGACACGGCGCGGACACGCTTCTTGAGTTTTTTATTTTATCTGACTTGTGTTTTTGTTGTTTGTTGGGGTGTGGGCGGCAGGAAGAAGGAGATTGACTTGGCGTTCAACTTCTCGTCGGATCTCACCTTCATGAACAACTGCCTCAAGCAGACCAACGGTGAGACCCCTCCCGACACAAACTCAATTTTGTGGTGTAGCAGAAGTAGAACGCATTAGTATTAGTATTAGCATTTTTTTTTCATGACTAAACCGCCATTTTTTTCCCTCCGGTCTACCCTAGGCGGGTTCCTAGGCGTGCTTAGGCAATCATCACCTTAACCTGAGAATTTTTTCTCAGTTCGAGGCGAGCCTTCTCCACCCCGCACACCTAGGCCGCCTAGACGCACGTAGGTGTCACATGTGACAACATAGGTAGGTAGTGTATAAAACACTGCTCTAAAGGACAATTGCTGCATTCGTGTGGCAGCATTGGCTCATTGCCTTCTAGTGGTAAAGAATCCAATTCCATCATGATTTCCTCGGTGCACGATCTCATCGGAGAGATGGACCTCGAGATTCAACTTGAAGTTTCCAACAAAATAAAAGCCAAAAAAAAAAGAAGAAGAAGAAGAAATGCACAGGAAATACCTCTCAATAAAATATGAGAGACGGGAAGAGAATGAAAAGAAGAAGAAAATCCAAAAGATTTTGTGTACAATCTATCCCCTCTCTTTAACAAAATTTCTATGTATACAGATTTTGTTCTCCAGGGCAAATTTGGCAGGATAATTCCTAAGAAATCTCAACAAACATAATAAGTCAACAAAATCCTTTAAAAATTCGAACTACCAAGATATTTAGTATTTAAAAATTTTATCTTTTACATTTTAAATAAAATCCAACATATATTTATAACGATATTTAGGGAACTTAGTTACGTATCATGTTCCATATCTTGGGAGTGAGATGTGATAGTAAAAATCTCTTTGTATACAGATTTTGTCATGCAGAGCAAATTTGATAGGGTAATCCCTAAGAAATCTCAACCACCATAATATGTCAACAAAATCCTTTATAAATCGAACTTCCAAGATATTTAATATTTTAAAATTTATCTTTTACATTTTAAATAAAATCCAACATATACATATAACGATATGGGGGGAGCAGGGTGCGACATAGTGTTACTAGTATGGTAGAGAGGGAATGTTGCTTTTATTCAGTTTAGAATACCTAAAATTGGTCATAAATATGTGCCATAGACGTATCAGACACGACACCGACACTCGAAAATACACCTGTACACACCTTAAAAGTAATGCCTTGTCATGTTCGTGTTTGTGCAACACAGGTAGCAAGTAGCTTTATTCTTACAGCTTACTTATGTGATGATAGATGTGTTGGAGAATTAATACATTATTTTGACCTTATTGGTTAATAGGGGATCTTACAAAATTGTTGTGCACAGCAGCAGAAACCATGTTTTATTTCAACAGTTTCTTTGACAGTGGGGGAAAGAAAAACATTTTGCGGCCAAACAAGAATTGTAATTTGACTTCATTGGCTTCCGGATGCAAGCCAGGATGGGCATGCAGTGTCGGTGAAGATGCGAGAAGCCAAGGTTGTCCCTGCCAGGACCGCTCAGCTGCCGTCCTTGTTGCGAAGGCTTCTTCTGCCCAGAGGGTATTACTTGCATGATGCGTAAGTATCCTGCTTCCCCTGATTCTCCTACTCTAAAAAAAAATATTGTTTTACTTATAGGCGCATGCTGTGCCCGTCTACCCCCCCCCCCCCCCCCCCCCCTCCTTGGAAGTAGTTATTTAGTTTTGTTACAGAGCCCTACTTTTCCCTTGCAGAAGTTACACTTCCATTTTCTCATATTTCTTCTTGATGATATCTAGGAAGTTTATCTTTTCTTTGTTCCTTGATGATACCCTAAATGAGATGGAGGAGTACTTCTGGAGTGATTTGTGATTGCAAGATACCCTTGTGATAGCAAAATACCCTTGATGTTGAAAGGAAAATTCTGTAGGACACCTACAAGACCTCCATGCTTTATGTATCTCTGACTTGGGCAATTAAGTAGCAACACATCCAGATAACGATTTTAGTTGAAATGAGAATGTTAATATGCATTAACGGCAATATGTTGAGAATTACGATTCATGGGAAGTTGGGGATAAAGTTAGTTGTGGATAAGACGGGACAAATTGTCTCAGGTGGTTTGGAGTCTTTGGATATGTGCAACATAGATCGATAGATGCACCATTTAGGTGGAACCATAATATATTAGTTAAAGGAGTATTTTGAACTAGTGCCAGGCCAGGCCTAAATGAAATTAAATTGAGGTTGTAAAGAAGAATAATCTTTTGTTTATGTTACAGAGGAGACGACCCTTAACAGAGCCGAATGGAAGAAAGGATTCAAATAGCCGACCTAGAAATTGTGATAAAGGCTTTTTTGTTTGTTGTTTTTCATATGAAAGGAACTGGCTTGTGGGCTAAAGTAATTTATGCCACCCATCTTTGTAGGGAACTTTGGATGTCTTTCATTTTGGCTATTTGGCTTATTGTAGCACAAAGATGAATACATCTTCCTACAAGATCTTGTCATTGCACCAAATCTCTACACTCTTAAGAGGAAGATTGATGCTTCTTGGTTGCATGACTTTAAACCATAAGGCCATATAAGGTAGGTACGTCATACGTGTTCCCATTAATTGGTCTTTGAGGTCTTAGGATAAATCTTTTCTTGATCATAGTTGCTTAAGCAAGAAATTTGAACCAACTCGTGGAGGGTTGATGTCCGATTGACAGCTAACCATAAAGTTTGGTCATAAGGAGTTATATCAATGTTCATGATGCTTCACAGTTGCCCGTTATGACAGGACCATGCTTGAAATTATGATGATTTTCTGTTGCAAAATGCATGTTGGTTTCTTTTCAAATGTACTAGATGCCTCTAGTAATAGTCAAATTACTGTTTGCCTAGTCTCTGCATAAATTATTCCAAAATATATTGGATTGGGCAATGCATATGACTATATGTGCATGTCTAATAATATACTTAAGTCCATCTGAAGTTGTGTCATTTGATTGAATCAATTAGTTGGTTAGAGCATTCAATATATACCTTCTCTAATAACTGTTTGGTGAAGAAGTTTCTTACTTCTCCTTTTGGGTTCAATGAAGCTTGCCCATTAGGTGCATACTGCCCACAAGCAAAGCTAAATAAATCTACTGGTGTTTGCCGTAAGTTGATTTTGTTCTTCTCAGTTCCTTCTCATTTGTTTTTAACTATGGCACACCTTATGAGATAGTGTTAGAACATTTTTGCAGATACAATTACCAGCTACCTCCATGATAGCAGAATTATACTTGTGGTGGTGCAGATATATGGGGTGATGTTGGAAAGAGTGGTGAAATGTTCTGCCCTGCAGGATACTATTGCTCTAGCACTATCGAGAAAATTCCTTGCAGTAGTGGGTATTGCTTTTATCCTATCTTCCGACTGTCTGTTGGCTTTCCACATCCTTCTTGCACTACACGTAATTTACGGGGACCCATTGTGATTACATTTCAGTTTTCTGCTGCATGGGTTTGTTTCCATTGTCAATAAATATCTTCATTGTGTTATCACTTGCAGGCATTATTGCAGGAAGAGTTCTACTTATCAAGAAAGTAAGTTAAACTATAGCAAGAGTGGACCTTCTTACCATATTCTTGTTCCTATTATCTAGTAATTAATTGTTTATCGTGAAAACCAAAATACTTGTTTAGTTGACAAGCTATGTCAAATAAATGTGTTTCAATTAAGCCATTTTCATTCCAAGTCGGTCATCTTAGAGGGGGTCTACTTGCTTGTATTATTATGTGCATATGCCATACAAATGTATAAGTGTTATATTTGAACAATTACCGTACAAATGTATGTTAAACACCCTCCCAAATTTCAGTGGAGCGAGTGCAGCCGCCGCCGCTGCTGCTCTGTTGCTGGCCGGCCACGGTGTTGCTGGCCGGGGCACCCGCTCGGGTCTCGGCAAGAAGCCAGCTGCTTCCGCTGCTATCGGTGATGATGATGATGATGCTGTGAACATGTTGGCGTCGGGGGTCTGGTTCAGGAGATGGAGTTGAAGGGAAGGGGAGATGATGAAAATGGTGGTAATGTTGGTGAGATGAAGGAGAGGAGAGTGGGGAAGAGGATTGGAGAAGATGATTTGGGGGGGTGGGGGGGGGGGGGGGGGTTGGGGAGGGTGTGGTCTATGACAGATAAAATAATTTTGAAATTCAAAATAATTCGAATTTTCGCATATACCAAATATAATATTCCTACTAATATAATGAGGCTTGGAAATGACTCAAATTTGAGTTGTATAAGCCGTTTGTAAATCCTCAATTAATTAATAAAAAAATTAATATTACGTAAAAGAATTATTTGAAAGATAAATAAATATGTTATAAATAACGCCATGAGGAATTGAACCTAACTAACCAAGATGAATGCTTCCCACCTTAACCACATTAATTATAAGAGGTGTTTGGCAGTAATTAGATAATATTAAGTAGTTAAACAATTAGTTAAAATTTATTTATTTTTTAATTTTTAATTACATGAGGATATCAATACGGCTTTAGACTGCTAGCCGTTTTCAAGACTCTTTATAAAGAGCATAGATATATCCATAACAAATATAATTAAAATATATAACAAATCCTAATTAAAATATAAACATATATATAGCAAATCTTAATTCAAATATATTTAAACTATTTTACAATAATATCAGAAAAATTTTATTTTACGTGCAACACACGTAAATTTACTAGTGTTAATAATAAAAAACGGTTTAATAATTTTTTTTAGAAATACTTAATTGATTTACTAAGTACACTTTTATATATTATTAAATTATATATTAAAAAAATACATAATTTCAAGTGTTGTTACAGGCTGGACGTACAGTAGGAAATCCGATCAAAGCTCCACAATCTCTAACAAAACCAAATGTATTCTGCATTGATGCTCGGACTGTGCGGAGACAACTGAGGCCGGAAACGAAGGACATGCTGAATGGTTTATTATCATGATCTGAAGGGGTTGATAAGCCATCTAATGGCCTGTTGCTATACAGGTTGGTTGCCAGATCGGTTTGCCTGGGTCGATTCTGGACATAAGCCTCGGTTTCTGTGGCGGTTGGCAGTAGTTTGGCAAGCTAACAGTCGTTGGTGGAGGTGTCAGCAGTGTTCATGAAGTTGAGGAAGGACTCAGGATCTCGGATTGTTGCGTTGAAACGGCAATGGGATAGTTGTGGAAGCGGGTCAGATCTGATGTAGATGAACCAATGGTGATGATGTTGGCGAAGGGTTTCAATGTAGAAGAAGATTATTACCACAGTGAAGGTATCCTATATCCTACCTTTGTAGTTTTCTTCTAGAGATACCATGTTTAGAATGGGGTCAAGTCAATGTGATAGTTTCATTATGTGGAGTGCATACTTACAAGAGAGGGCGAGCCTCCCACTTCAGTCCCTATCGAATGTGGGACTAAAGGAGTAGAAGAGATACTTTATGGACATTCAATAACAACTCTAACTATACTAACAAGCTATATGCCCAGAATTCCAACTTTCCATCTAGTACTCCAGAATAATAGATAACCAGTTTTACCATCTCCTTCTATCACACTCCTATTACTAATCCATTTGAGCATTGCACAGTATGTTGTTACTAAAATTGACCGGTACTCGGCTAAACCAATATTACGCATACGTTCAGGGGCATCTGAGTCTATATCTTTAATTAACATCTGATTATAACTCTAGTGCTTCCTTAGCAAATAGTTAGCATCCATTTTTGCCTCTCTGTTTCTCTTTAATTTTGGAATATTGATTAGAATTGGTATGTATTTGCAGAGTGCTTTCGGAAGAGCTCGTGCAAGCCAAATTCTACTAATCAAAATATCACTCTATTTGGTGCTTTATTGATGGTAAAAGACTTTACAGCTATTATCTACTATTTTTCAGTTTATTTTGCATATATATAGCCCTAAAAAATTCTAGTGCAGCACACCCCCTCACATACACACAGACACACACAAATATATTTGACATAACTTGAACATTAGTGAATTTGTTCTCATCTTTTTGCTAATATAATTTTTATTTTTTCTGAAATCGGATTAATTGCAAGTTTAATCCAATTAATCGTGTGGTTTAAAGCGAAATTTCCATGTGGCTGTGTACTTGCAATTAATCGGCTATGTAATTATTTGACAAACAACCCTGGACCTAGTGGGTACTGAAAACACACTTAACGTAAAACTGGATTTTACTAATACATTGTTTCTAAGTCTGGATCAGTCTTCTCCTTTTGTATGACTGAACATCTCGAAGTCAGAGAAATAAGAAGGTTGCTGAGAGAGGCTCTACTCAAGTGGTATACTTTGTTCAGGTGGTTTGAGTACATATATATATATATACAAACTTATACAGGAGAACCTTTCTCATAGATGTGTACCAAATGTTGGTAAAGTGGACTATGTAGACTCTCTAATCATAACACAAACTCACTAGATTTAACACAAATTCACTAAATCTAATACACCCTCACGCGAGCATGTGCAACATGTCTAACTTGTTACATAAATTAGAAATAAAAACCTAGTAGAGGTAAACAACATAGTATAACCAGTAGCATCAACAGTAAACATTGTAGTAAAGGTTGACACACAAGGACACACGATTAGAAATGGTAAACAATTTGAAGACTGCAGGCGGATGGTAGAGATTGATGGTAAACACTCTCCCCTCAAGTTGACAATAACTGTTATCGTATGAACAAGGGATGCTATTTGCGCAAGGATATAAATACCTTTTCCCATGTAGATTGAAGCCTACTATTAGGCCTCCAAGATCTTCTCTTTGGCTCGTCCCACGACCAATGATCGGAAGGGAACTACCACTTGGAGTACCCTTCTCTTTCCACCACAAACAAGTAGTAGAATATGAATGAAAGAGAGAAATGAGAGTCAACCACTCAAGCATGAGAATATGAGAGAGAGAGAGAGAAGAGAGAGAGAGAGAGAGAGAGAGAGAGTCAACTAGGGATGAGCATTATTACAGAAAACTGAACCCGAACTGAACCGAATAAGAGATTCGGTTTGGTTTAAAAAAGATCAGTTTGGCTTCGGTTTTGAAAATACTAGTTTTTTAATTCGGTTTTGGGTTTCGGTTTCGGCCAAAAACCGAATAAGACTTATGCAATTATGTAGATACTCTCAATTCTATGCATATTTTATGGTTAAAAAAATGTATATTTGTGTGTATATTTTGAAAACAACAATTCAATGTATGTGTTTTGAAGTCCAACTTTGGTAATCTAACAATTAGTCCAATTTTGGGCCCAACTTTGGAATACAACAATTGTATGTATAAAAATTATATTTTTTAATATTATTTAATCACAATTTCAACTTTGGGTCCAATCCATCAATAAAAATAGCACAATCAAACAAACCAAATAAACCGAATTGATCAATTCGGTTGTGACTAATTTCGATTCGGTTACAGTTTGGATTTTTAGAATTTCTGTATTATTCGGTTTGACTATTTCGGTTCGGTTGAAACTGAATAAACCGAATGCTCACCCCTAAGGTCAACTACTTTTGTTTCTATGTGTATTAAGAAATGTGGAAACATTAACAGATAAGAGAGATGAGATGGAATCTCCAAGGAATTTCATCCTTATTCCTCCCACAACCAATTGTTTAGTATCTCAACCACTAACTAACTGGTTATGGGTTCAGCAGACATGATTCACCCACACATGGCGCATCCTGGTGGGCACCCATATGAGATATACAACTTGGATTTTTTACATCGAGTTACAGACTCGAGTGATCTCATAGAGAAACAGATTACAGCCCTCAAACAATACATAAATAGTAAAAATAGTTGCATACGACAACATAAATGACCCTCTACATAGAGGCACAAGCAGTGTTCTAAATTTCGGCCTAGGCACCCGTCTAGGCGCTAGGCGGCCGCCGACCGCACCGGAAACCCCCTAGGAGGCATGTTCGGCCGATTTTTTTTCAAAAATTTCAAATTTAAAATTTCAAAAACAAAATAAAAAAATTTCATACTTGGCGGCGGTTGCTTGTTGTTGCTGCTGCTGCTTGCTTTTTCTTCTTATTCTTCTTCGAAGCGGAGATGAGAGGAGAGGGAGACGAAGAGGAGAGGAGAGGAGAGGGAGAATGATTTAGGGTTACTTTGGGAACCAAAAGAATTACATAGTATATATGGAAGTTGAGGGCTGGAAAAAAGAAGAAAAAACGTGTGTTTCATTAACATATACATAGTATATATGGAAGCAACACATACATAAAATAATAATAATAAAACTCAGTTCGGCGCCTAGGCGCTAGGCGTCCCTTTGGCGCATCGAACCTACCTAGTGAAATTTATAACATTGAGCACAAGGTTGAGGCAACAATAGTAGATTACAACAGGCTACATTAGATCAACTCATTGAGACAAGCTGTAGACACCTTATCCTCACAGAGCAGCAAGAAACAACTCATGATATAGGACGACTATGACAATAAGGACTAAGGCCTATAGCTAGGTTTTTGTGATCAAGGATTTGAGGATTAAGGGTGACAATTGGGGTTTTGGGATTTTTTAAGCTAGGGTTTTGAAGAGTGGATGGCTATTGGGTTATGGCTCTTGGGGTATAGGTCATGGGTGCCTATTGGGTTCGGGCTTAGTGGTGGCTAGGGCTTGGAGTCGGAAGTTAGGGTTCGTGGGTTTCATTGAGGGTGGTGCTTTCGGATTTTGGAGAGGGTTGGGGTTAAGGTTTGGGATGGGAAGAAGATAGGTGGCGGACTTAGCTTTGGTATAGGAAGAAAATAGGTAGGATTGGAGATTTTAGGGTGATGGTGGTATAGGGTTATTGAGGACTCGGTTCAACATAATGGATTTTATTTTGGTAAAGAGTATTTGTCAGAGAGAGTAGACCTCCCTTCCTAGAAGTTTATTGATGCGGTCTAACCTTTCTCTGATACCATACTACGTTGAGAGAGAGAGAGAGAGAGAGAGAGAGAGAGAGAATCATACTTCATTTATGTGGTTTGAGTACATTTATATTTCGGAGGAGAACCTCCTAATATGAATATTATGGATATAGCACGAAAAAAGACTACATAGCAATACTAAGTATCACACATACTATATCTAACAAAGGTGTTGAGTTGTATGAGCTGCAAAGTTCCATTTGTTTATCCCACAGTAGAGACTTTTTCTTGTGATGCTTAGAGGTTGAGATCCATGTTGAGGTGGGTGAAGAATAGAAACTGGAAGGTGAATGTTAATACCTCTTAACAACTGATATACTTCTCTCATCTTTAAATTTAAACTTGTAGCAAGAAGGGGACCAACGAGTATACGCTCAAACATGTACGTGGATGATGTTCATTGGATGCATGAGTAGTTCATATCATATCCAGTGAGCATCATCATATCACCAGTAAATCATAAGAAACTTGGATGAGCATTCAGTAGACCTAAGAAGCTAGTACTGGATGATGACCAATTGATATGCTACTCTCTCGTCATATTAAAGCATGGCTATCTCATAGCTTTCTTATATAATTTTACTTTCAACTTCAAGGGTTTCCTATATCACAAACACTCCAGAAGCATTCCTCCATTTCAAGACAGCTTGCTTTTGTTCTATGAACAACACGATGAATGTCGTTACTTGACTACAAAAACCTTAGAGATGATTATAAACAAAAGCAAATATTAAGCTAAAAATGTTTATGCATTGTCGCGTTCCGGTTCCGCAGAACCGATAAGTTACCACTTGACGTAATGTTGTACAAGTCTAAATTATACTTGTACAAGACAAGAATGTGCATGGTTGAATATCATCTCAAACAAGGTCATTGCAGCAGAAATAAACAGACAATTTGTAGACGATCGATATATGAAAATAATTTTCTTTAAAAATAAGCTTGCAGCATAATACAAAGGCTCTTAATAGCCAACAAAAATATGTCAAACTTGACTTACAATTCGTAAATCTATTACAATGAACAATGTTTCATACATTATGTACTTTATTACAAAGAGATAACATCTTCAAGAGAAAAACTTCAAGTTGTCAAAGGAGCTTTGAACGCCCCAAACTGTCTAAGTGATTCTCCGCACCTGTTGAGGCGAGGGTCAACACGTTGGGGAATGTACTGATGAGCGGTATTAACTCAACCCACATAAACTAACAATAATCATGTGAAGGCATACAATATTATTAAATGATCTTTCTACTTTTCCTAGAGTTTGTTAACAAATCATAATCAAGGAACATAAGTAATAAATATCACTCCACAATGATTTTATCTCTGCCAGCTTTTCTTCCCTGTAAAACAAGGATTATAATACAATAATGGACTTTGTATTTTTTCATCTCTACAAAGCAACATTAGAAATCACATTATAAGCATCACAAGTCCTTTGCAATCAATTGGTTATGTCTGCAAAATATTTGCCATTAGTATGCAGCCTAACTAGTAACTACACGACGGTCACTGTTGTTACACAAGTTTTGACTATCTAGTTCTTCCAATACAGGTAGCCAATCTTAATGGAGGTTTCTAATACCCGGACCCTTCTCTATCGAAGTCACGCACCTATGTCATTCTTTCCTCTCAAAGAATGCACCCGTGCTATTCTCCTGGCAAGAAGAATGCACCTCATAATTTTCTTCTAGGCTGACACGCTTTCAGTGCCCCAGATATCGTTCGAGGAAAGTCAAACCTTGTATACAAGTTGTCCATGATCATAAAAATGTGTATGCTCTAGCTTTAAACCATATGATGCATGGTATTGGAAACTAGAATTAATGCAATATGATCTCTATCTGTACTTCACATTTTTTGAGTCTCTGCTCGTACTTCACATTCCCATTACATGATGATCACATTTAGGGACATATTGATCCTAAACCATCAACAACCATACAATGGTCCCAAACCATTACCAGAAATACAATAATCTCAAACCGTTACCAGATATATAATGGTCCCAAACCATTTTCATAACGTTTTTTTCTTACAAAAGCTCATAATATAATATCACGGAATTACACAATGAAGAGTCTACTACTTCATCCTCATGCATAAAGTGCACTAACGATTTACAATTCCAACATTTCAACCAATGACAATAATAATACACAAGTGACTTTCTTTTACCTAGATTCTTTTCTTTACAACATTTACAATCGTAGGGACATAACAAAGAAAAGTTCTTTTTATTAAGGAGTGGAGATAAAGAAAAGTAGAATCAAAGCCACTCACCGTTTGACGAATTGTCTTTCCGTCCCAATTATATAAAAACCAAAATGATTTCTCCGCACAAATCTGAATCCACTAGGCTATTCAAGCCATTAAGACAACACAACGCTATTGTGCGAAGCGGGACATTACATGCATAACAATGAGTGTAGTTAACCACAATGAAGATTCTTTAGTTAAGAATTTTTATAGACATCTTTATCATAGTTTTCTGCTTTCTATTAATCAGAGACAACAGCAGAAATTTCAATTACTTTATATTAATCAGGCAATGTCAGTTTATTTGCAGCATTCAGTATCTTACCTTTTGTGCACTACAGGTTGCATTGAGTTTAGTACTACTGATTATATATAACTTCTCCGGTCAAGTTCTCACTAATCGTGAAAGAAAACAAGCGAAATCCAGGGAAGCTGCAGCAAGGATGGCACGAGAAACTGCACAAGCTCGTGGAAGGTGGGAATCAGCAAAAGAAGTTGCCAAGAAACATGCAGTCGGACTCCAGAATCAAACAGTCTAAGAAGCGGACAGATGGGAAGGGTATTGGTGGACTTAGAGCTGACGATGATGAAAATCAAGCTAACTTGCTCCCTCCATTTGCACCTCAACGATCAGCAAAAGCATCCACATCAAAGGGCAAGGAACCAAGTAATCTTTTTGAGATGATGTGTTCACTAGAAGAGGAACCTGATAATGATGAGGGGTGCAATCTGGAAATTGGAGATAAACATATAAAAAAGAAAATGCCTAAAGGTAAACAAATGGATACACAGAGCCAAATTTTTAAGTATGCATACGGCCAAATTGTTTTACCTTTAGGCAGGGATGGGTCCTCCGGAGAGGGAGGGGTATTTTGGTCCTTTTTTTTAAGGATATTAAGTTAGTGTCTATCAAAATTGACGGTGTCAATTTGAATATTTTGGATAGTTGATGGTACCTTAAATGTCTATCACAGTTAAATGAAAAAAACTTATCTATCACATGTAAACCAACCCAAAAAAGTGACTATTATTTCATTCAATTTTAAAATTACTAAGAAAAAAAAAAAACTTAAAACTATACCTTAAATGTCTAAAATATTCTCTAAATTTATTAATAATTATTTGTTTTTTGATACCAAAAAATTCGATCTCCTATACGAAACTGCTGATATAGTCGATCCTGATACTCATCTGTTACCAATTCTGTTACCGGTACTGCCAACCTTGATTTTTTACATCGACTCCTCTTAGGATATTTTCTACATGACACCTTAGGATATATATGTATATAGAACTAACAATTTTTGGGAAAGTTATATGGGATTTATATACAGAAAACACAATTAAAGGAAGCTTCTCTTTTCTTTAAAATTTAAAAATAGAGTAATATTATTCATCCCTCCAAAGTATCTTTTCACATCATCCCTCCTTATGTGGTAGCTGACGTGGAATGTTAAATAACATTATGTGACATCTAACATGACAGCTGACATGACAAATTTTAATCCAAAAAAATAATTATCCAATTTTTTAATGTTAATATTAATATTAATGTTAATACTAATATTAATTTTAATCAAGGTTGTAAAAGACGTTAGGAGGACGACCATCAATCGCCTAGCGCCTAGGCGGTCACAGAAATTTAAAAAAAAAAATCTAGAAATTAAAATGAGTTCTTATTTATATTCTGTTGAAATATTGCAAAATTCAAATTGTAATATTTGAATTTTGCAATATTAAAATTATAAAAAATTTAGTGTTACTGTTAATTTTTAATTTAATATTAATATTAATATTAATTTTAAAATTTATCATGTCAGCGGTCACATTAACCGTCACGTTAAATGTCATATAAGGAGAGATGTTTTGTAGGGATCATTTGGAGGGATGAATAGCGTTATTCTTAAAATATAGGCTTAATTACAACTTGATACCTTCAACTATCCAAAATGTTCAAATTAACACCTTCAACTTTGATAGGTACTAACTTAATACCCTATCTCAACTAATATTTTCAACTTGATAACTAAATTTTTGTTTATTCCTAAAGTACCCTTCCTCCCACTCCACCCCTCCTACCCTCCCCCCCAAACCGCCGGTTGCTGCTCCGGCGACCCAGACGACTGCCACCCCCCGACGACTCCCCCTACCCTACCCTACCCTCGCCCGACGACCCACTCCCCTACCCGCACTCGACGACCACCCCCTACCTGCACGCCGGCCTCCGGCGGCGGTATTTGTGTATCATGTGAATGTCACATACTGGGTACACAATATCACATTGATACTCTCTTGTATCTTGATACTAGGATACAGTTCAAATAGCTATGACACTAACTATACTTGACACTTAGTATTTTGGTACCAACATACACTCTAGGCCACTCACTCTTGACAATCAACACATATTTATACCTACTTCTATAACTGTATATTTATATACCCTTATATATGTATCTATCTATATAGATTATTAACCCTCACTAGCTCATTCATCCCTCACTTATCAAGATATCTCAACACCAAGTAACCAAGTATCCTATGTTACCAACCTACCCTATCACATTGCCTACAACCCTCATCCACACTCATGATATCTATACTAATATACATCTTTTACACTTTGCTAACATCTATACTTAGAAACCAACACTTGATACTCAACACTAGTACATAACTCACTCAACACATAACTTTGCATACTAAGAAGAACACTTACACCAATGCATATATATTCACCCTCAAGTCACACCCACAAACGATATACTTATACTAACCCCTAATCCAATTCCACACACAACACACTTACAACATCATCTCAGTATTTGTGTGTGTCCGTGTGTGTCTATCCGTGTGTCCGTGTCTGAGTTCCACACACAAGCCCCAATCTAATTCTATACACAACACCATCTTTGTGTGTGTGTGTGTTCGTGTATCCGTGGCAGTGTGTGTCGTGTCTGGTTGGGTGGAGTCCTTGAATTGGGAAGAGAGAGAGAGGATGTCACAACTCGCACCCAGAATTTGGGCATGAGTCGTGGGTACGTTCAGCCTACGCCGCAGCATCGGTGGTGGAACGCTGTCTAGGTCTCAAAAATACTAAAAAAAACTCACAAAATAACCTATCAATGATGTTAACTCCATAAGAAGGGCAATGAATATGCATAATATCATCAATTCATAAGGTACTCAATCATAATAACTCTAAAGAAGGTAAATGGCATGATAAGATATGAAAAGATATAAAGAAGTTCTGACATAAGTCTAGAACACAAATCAAATAATAAATTAAGTCTAGAGTCTAGCTATCTCAACATAGATAAGTTCTCAACATAATATAACTTAAGTCTCAAAGTTAGAACAATCAAATACATAAATAAAATAGGCGAAGTGCTTTCTAAACAACTGTGGGTGGTGTCTCCTCTAAGGGGAGTGGCTCCTCTGGAATCACCGGGATATAATCATCAACTATTCCTGGACTATAATGGGTAGGACAGAAATCCTCAAGATCCTATAAAAAATATTATCAACTCAGGATTGGAGCGAAGCATAAACACTAACAATAATTTCAGTTATAGTGACAAAAACTATAAAACAACGTAAGAAAAATACATAATAGAAGAAATACTCGAAGATAAGGAATACTGGAGAGACATGTAATCATCATATAGAACTAACTAGCAGTGAAACAAATATGGATGAAAGCTAGAAATGAATGTACTGGAGCAAGAATAAAAAAAATACTGGCTAAGTGTCATGAAATATCAGTTCGTTATGTGATCGGCTTGGGACTAGATCAGGCTTATTATATATGATTGGCTATGATACATGTGAGGTCAGGCTAACTATCTGGTTAGCTATGATGCGAGCAAAAGTCAGGCTAATCATATATAACAGGCTATGAAGCATGTAAATGGTCAGGCTATATCCTACGTGATATGTGGGGTGAGCTATGATGCATGTAAGGTGGGATATGATCACATAACTTGCTAATATTTTTCTTTTCCTAGCTAGTACGATGGATTCCAATCACGGCTCCTTATGACATATATCTATGAGACTATCTCGTATATCCGCTGTATCTGAATTAAGTATACACTACAACTAGAATCATAGTAATAATCAAAATAATAAAAACTGTCAGAGAATTAAGTATACACTACAACTATCTATGAGACTTTCTCTCACTCAATGTGTGAGGATCGATGCCCAAACTGAAGTCACACTGACCTAAATATAAAATAATAATGTCAATTGGTGATGCGGAATGATAAATATTATTAACTATGTTAAAATATAATTTATAGGTTAAAGATAGGTCTTGGAAATCAAATTAGGTCAATACCTAGGTTTTCTAGGCCTTAACAATGTCAATTGGTCAATATTAGACTCCTACTAGTTACTACATAGCTTATGCTAGTTAGTACCAAAGTCTTCTAGCTATATTAGTTAAGGTTTAATTAATACTAGATAATATCTTACTAAATAACTTAATACTTAACATATACCTAGACTACATCATTACCTTAACTCAAGTCTAACTCTTGATACCTCATAGAATTCCTAACCCTCATACTAATACCAAGTTAATACCTAATATCATAATGATTATCCACCCTAACCTAGATACTAGTTAATACCTTGATTGACCAACTATACAAATTGATACCAACAATACCTTAGTGTAATAATGATACCTTGGTATCAGACCTTAGCCTTTACTTTCACTAATACTGGTACCAACCCCATACACTCTAGCCCCCAAATGCCCATGTACCAATATATTGATACACTACCCCCAACTCCAAGTCTAATATCTACAGCTACTGCTGTGCTATACGTTCCAACAGATATTGCTAGAAGCCTACCTAACATATATACATTAGAACACTAGTCCCCCTTCACTTGGTCTGATACTTCTGTTGATACCCTGTTGTGTACAGCAGTGGCATCACTACCCCCTTCTAACTATTTCTCAACAGAGCATACACCAATATAACTCATGCACATGTATGCACACAAGCTTATCTTGCTGCCCCCAGGTATTGGACTGGTACTAAGGTGAAGCACGTATACAGGACATAACATATTAGAACATCGCCTATGTATCATGCCTAAAGTTGTAAGCCGCTTGGCACATTTTATTATTTCGTGAGAGAGAGTTTGAGCGACTTGTAATCTCGTCTAGCGCCGCTTGTAACCTTATTTAATTATCAATAAAGAGCTTATTTTCATATCACTCTTGCGTTTATACTATGCTTCTGCTATGATGATTCTATGAACTAGTTATCAAATGCCAGTTCGGACCAGGCCTTGTGCGAGCGTAACTCAGGTTCATGCGACATCACGCCCAAGCTAGGACGTTCTGGCCCTATCAGGCCGGAGGCGTCACAATAATACCCGTGCTATACTACAATCCACGGGGAGAATAACTTTAGCTCCTCCTAGGCCGAACGATCCCGGTGCCCCGGAGCCTATCTCGTTCGAGGATATGCATGCCTTGTGCACAAGCACATGTCAATGACCATTTATCCATGCAATGTTTCGAATGTAAGTACGACGAGGTACAAGTCTCTAGCCCCACTAAACCATACTCGTGGCACCATTACTTTTCCAATCGATATTTTGATTGGGCAACCCATAGGTCCCAACAATCAAGTCACCATGCCGCTTTTCGATACAGTGTTCCATGGTGCCATATCCCTGATCGATAGTTTCATGGCACCATTCCCCATCTGATGCTTGAGATATTGTATCCCTTCTTAACAGTTCCTTGGTCTGAACCACAACTTTCGGCTTCACTTATGAAGCTTTCTTATGATTCTCGTTCAATACTAGTGCTCTTGATGCACACTTCGATATACTTGTTTCAATGTTCTATCTTAGTGTTCAACATATGTTATCACTTTTGTTTCTCCGAATCATGCACGTTGAATATATGACATCATTAGCACGCAACTGATATCTTTTGTTAGGCATGAAGGAGTAGAGGAAAAGGGTCAGATCCCGTCCACCTTATACTCATCTTCCTATCATTTTGTCGAGCCGACACAGCCCATCGCTTCACCTGAGTCGATACAGTCTATCCCCAAGTTTCGTGGTCTGATGCGAAGCACGATTTACATAACTGGTATAACCATATGAGCAGATCGTGCTTCTCAATCATCTGACCTAAGCGGATTCAAGGAAGACTGCACCATGGCTAAGTCTCGCTATCTCTGCACCATTCTGAACTAGCCCACTGATTTTGTTGTACGATACTTGACTTTGTGCTTCTGCCCGCATCGGAGCGATAAATCGACCTCAGAATCCGAATTAATACTTGTTCCCAATTTTGACTTATTAAAATACATCCAAACCAATGCCTCGTTCCAATCCGACTCAACATAATGCATCGTACGGAGCGGGACATTACACACATGATGGACGTGTTGGTTTTGTTGAGTGGGCGTGTAGTGCCTCAAATCCCGATCCGACCGGGACGAGCACTATGTAATTGGGCTTGTGGCTAGTCCGTCTGAGTCGTAACTTAGATCTCGGCATCTTCTTGCCACGGACAAAATGTGATGATCCTTTCCAACTCATGGAAAGGCCTCTATTGAAACGAGTCCAATAGTTTTCGTGTTTTGGTTGCTTGGTTTTCTTGATTGCCGCTTTGGGATTTTGATTTGGTGTTGCTTTCGATTTGCTTGATTTTTGCTGCTGGTTTTATCGTTTAGAGCTTGGATTTTGGGGAGTTCGGCAAGGAAGGATAGATAATAATTCTAACTCGGTGCTCGTGCTATTGCAGGTCCGCGTAACTGACGTTTGATCGTCGCTAAGCAGGATTCCTTGTTTCGGTATCTTTTCCCTTAATCAGTGAGTGGTTTGGACCCTTCTTTCCTACTTCTTCACGCCCACATCTCTAATGTTTCAAACGTTCACTCGATGATGCCCGGTTGGACGCCTAGGAAATCCTTAGCCACAAGGCATGCCATCCACTAAGAAAGGAACATGGGAATTGTAGACTATTTTTACTATATGCTTGCACACCTTATAAACTTGAGTTGTTTGAAAAGGAAAGTTGGTTGTTGGTTGCGGCCTGGTGCCTCGGATAGAGTTTGGACCTATAGGATACCAAAATCGGAACACCACTTGAGAAAATATGAACTGTTGCATAAGATATAGGTTGCTGCATTACTTCTTCTGTTTATTTTGATGCATTGTATAAGATATGAATTATTCATGCATTTGCATGGTTTGGGACAACTTGTGCACAAGGTTTGGCATTTCCTCGAAACGGTATTCCGGGGCACTGGAACCGTATCGATCCGGAGGGAAATATTCGATTCGTGCTAGTCGCGATGCATTGCGGGACCTTCAGCAGGGCTTGCTACCCTGGCTGATAGGGTGCCCCGCAAATGCTTGGAATAAGTCCCTAAGGTGTCGATCACACCAATGACCGCATAGAATAGAACACATGCTAATTTATTGTCTTGTGCAGATGGTAAGTATACTTGTGTTTTATTGCAGGGAAGGGGTGCATCGGTTGAGTAAGCAATCAGTGTACTGGTTGGATTCGATGCTATTTTCATTCCTATCAAAATATGCAACTGATATTAATTGAATTCACTTGCTTCCTTATAGAAAGATCATCTTAATGCATGCTCGCCCCTAATAAGCTAGTGTCGATTTAGTCGAGTGGGTTCATCCCGCTCACCAGTACAAGTTGAGTACTGACCCACATTGTGGGCAACTATTTCAGGCACTCAGACGGTGCAATGCTAGTACGTAGCGAGGAGGCGTTAAGAGAACCTCTATTTTGAAGTATAGCTGGAGTCAGTTCATTTTGGAGGCATGGACTTCAATCTATACAAGGACGTAATGTACAAATGACGTGGACTATCTGATGGAGCGCGTCGTGCATTTTGAGTTATCTTTTTTAATGCAATTCAAGTAGCTGAGAAGATGCATCAATGTAAACTCTATGTAAATTACTCTGAATTATCAATGAAAAAGCATGTTTCTTCCTGCACTTGTGTTCAAATCTCTGTGAATGTGTTTTATAAATTGTGTTTCAAAATGGGTTCCTATCACTGCACGTCCTTGCCTTGTGCGAGCACAACTCCAGGCTCGCACGGCATCGCGCCCCAGCGAGGACGATTGGTTCCGTAAGGGATCTAGCAAGGACGATTGACCCTTTCGAGATCAGGGCATGACATATTGGTATCAGAGCACGACTTTACTTCCTTGGGATTTCAAAAGATAATAAAGGAGTTTGATGCGCCTCTCAATTGAGTTACGTTCGGCGTCCGCTGCATGAGATGAGTCGCCTATACAATGAGCCCATAGATATAAAATCTATCATTTTTGGAGTGTTAACAAGCTACTCTCTTTTGTAGCAATGTCTAAGAAAAATACTGCCGCTGCAAGCAGTGCTCAGCCTATTCAGAGTGATCCGACAAGTTCTGGAGAATCCGGAGGAGCGGGTTCAAACGGTATGTGAGAACGACTTATGCACCTCATGGAGGCGCAGCAACAACAAGCCGCTACTCAACAGGCGCATATACAAGCGCAGTTTACTGCTCAACAGAAGCAGATGGATACTATGATGCAACTGATTGTATCATTGGTACCCAGCAACGGAGGAGCTACAGTGACGCCGTCGGCTGCGACGGTAGAGGATGAGTCAGAAGAAACTCAGCCTCCAGCTAGGAATACCTGTCGAGCAGCAGAGTTCACAAAAATGCATCCACCCACGTTCAACGAATGAGCAGAATCGAACGTGGTGATAGGATGGATTGCGAAGCTGGAGGGACTCTTCAATCTGGTTGGCATTGGGGGATCCAAACGAGTAGCCTGTGCATAAGTTCAACTGGAACTGCGTGCGCATGATTGGTGGAAAGCCACTAAGTAAGGGATCTATGATGCCAATCCCAACTGCAAAATCACCTGGGAAATGTTCAAATCTGCCTTCATTGAATAATATATTCCCCGGGCCGTGCGGCAACAGAAGGAGGACGACTTCAGCAATCTGGTGCAAGGAAGTTTGTCTGTTGACGATTACGACTCAGTGTTTGCTAAAATGGCCAAGTTTGCTGGGCACTTCTTGCCTAACCAGCAGGCGTGGTGCCATCGTTTCCAGAAGGGTTTGAATGACGATTTGCGTCGGGACGTCATCAACCAAAAATGTCAAACCTACAGGGAATGTTATGAAGCTGCCCTGAATAGCGAGCGGATCTTTGGGCGATATCTACCAAAGGTAGATGTGCAAACCCCCTGTACAAACAATAACAAGCGACCTCAGGAAACGGGAGGGTCTGGAGCACAAAAGCGTTCGCACACATCCGAACAAAGGGGTCCGTCCCAGGTACCGTACTGCAATAGGTGCGGCAGATATGGGCATCGAGTGAATGAGTGCCAGGCTACTAGATATTTTAAATATGGTCGTCTGGGCCACAAATACTTTAACTGTCGAGAGGGCAAACCGAATCAAAACCACGGGAATCAGAACAACGGAAATCAGAACAAGGGGCCTCCAGCAAGTGATGCCAATGTTGTGCCAGTGAACCCACGACGCCAGGGTGCTCAAGGCCGAGTCTATGCACTGACTCAGGATGAGGCATCCGTCTCTGAAACTGTCGTGACAGGTACCTTACTTTTCAGAGAATTGCCCGCTATCGTCTTATTCGATTCAGGTGCTACGCATAGTTTTGTATCTGCTAATTTTACTGTTGAGCATAAATTAGCTTCTACTCCATTAACAATGAATCTTTGCGTGAGTACACCTTTGGGAGTCGACATGCCCGCCCATACGATCTGTAGGGATGATTATATTTGCATCGGAGGAAGGAAGCTTTCCTTAGATGTCATTGTACTAGACATTAAGGATTACGATATTATTCTCGGGATGGATTGGTTGGGTGCTTGCCATGCAACAATCGAGTGCGCGGAGAAGTGAGTCGTATTTCGTCTACCCGACGAGGCAGACTTCTACTATTTGTGCAGCGCTGCACCGAAGACGGCAATGGTGATATCAGCAATTTCGGCTAGGCGTATGTTGCATTCGGGTTGTGAAGGGTACTTAGCTTCTGTTCGAGAGACCCGGCAGGAAAGTGCAAATGCAGCTCAGGCTGAAGTCATAGCAGATTTCCTCGACGTGTTCCCGGACGAGCTGTCTGGATTGCCTCCTGATCGTGAGATCAAATTCAGCATTGACACTTTTCCGGATTCGCGACCGATATCAAAGGCACCTTATCGAATGGCCCTAGCAGAGCTGAAGGAACTTAAGGTTCAGTTACAAGATCTGTTGGACCGTGGATACATTCGTCCATGCGTTTCTCCATGGGGCGCTCTGGTGATGTTCGTAAAGAAAAAGGATGGATCCATGCAGTTGTGTATTGACTACCGAGAACTGAATAAGGCGACCGTACAAAATCAGTACCCATTGCCAAGGATAGACGACTTATTTGATCAGCTGCAAGGTGCAACAGTTTTCTCTAAAGTTGATCTCAGGTCAGGGTATCACCAGTTGAAAATTAAATCTGATGATATTCAAAAATCTGCATTCAGAACCCGATATGGACACTATGAATTTCTCGTGATGTCGTTCGGCTTGACGAACGCCCCTGCAACTTTTATGGATCTGATGAACCACGTGTTTCAGCCGTACGTAGACAAGTTTGTGGTCGTGTTCATCGACGACATACTAATATATTCCAAGAACGAGACGGAACACAAGGAACACCCGAAGACCGTGCTGCAGACATTACGAGAGCATCAGTTGTTCGCTAAGCTCAGCAAGTGTGAGTTCTGGTTGAACAACGTGGCGTTCCTTGGTCATGTCGTCTCGGCAGAAGGTGTCGCCGTAGACCCAAAGAAGATTGAGGCGGTGGTGGACTGGAAGTAACCTACGCCAGCCAGCGAAGTTCGAAGCTTTCTGGGCCTAGAGGGATACTACCGTAGGTTCGTGAAAGATTTATCTAAACTGGCCTCGCCTTTGACTCGCCTTACTCAGAAAGGGATTGTATACAAATGGGGTGATGACTGCAAAGCCATCTTTTGGGAACTTAAGCGACGTCTTGTTTCAGCTCCGATTCTTGCACTTCCGGATGGGGTAGAGGAGTTTCAGATATACAGTGATGCTTCAGGACTCGGCTTGGGATGTGTACTCATGCAACGGGATAAGGTAATATCGTACGCCTCCAGGCAACTGAAGCCGCACGAGAAAAACTACCCAACACACGACTTAGAATTGGCGGCAATTGTATTTGCACTGAAGTTGTGGAGGCATTATCTTTATGGTGTTGCTTGCAAAATCTTCACAGATCACAAGAGCCTCAAGTATCTATTCACCCAACGGGAACTGAACCTCCGGCAGCGGCGTTGGCTAGAACTGATTAAGGACTATGATCTAACGATCGCATATATACCGGGCAAGGAAAACGTCGTTGCTGATGCTCTGAGTCGGAAGCACGTAGGCTCATTATCCATAAACAACTGTTTACTTCGAGATCTAGAGGCAATGGACATCGAGTTTCGAGTTCGGCATCAAGGAGTGCAGCTGGCACCACTCCATCTTAAACCGAGTTTATGTGATAGAATCAAATCAGCTCAGGAGGGCGATCAGTTCCTAGCGAAGGTACGCGGACTGATCTCGACGGGGAAGACGTCTGACTTTGTGGCAGGCGAAGATGGGGCCTTGCAGATGAAAGGAATGCTATGTGTTCCTAGCGACCCAGAACTCCGAAGGAAAATTACGGCAGAGGCACACTATGCGAAGTATTTGTTGCATCCGGGGAGCACTAAGATGTACATGGACTTACGCAGAACCTTCTGGTGGCAAGGTATGAAACGGGATGTGGTGACCTTTGTGTCACAGTGCATGGTCTGTCAACAGGTAAAAGCTGAACATCAGAGGCCCGGTGGGGAGCTGCAGAACCTCGCTATTCCCGAGTGGAAATGGGACAACATCACTATGGATTTCATTGTGGGATTTCCGAAGACGCCTCGGGGGTATGATGCGATTTGGGTCATAGTTGATCGTTTGACCAAATCAGCCCACTTTGTGCCTATAAAAGTTACTTGGAGCGTCGATCGGTTAGCACAAATTTACATAGACGAGATTGTTCGATTACACGGAGTGCCTGCCTCAATCGTCTCTGACCATGACGGACGTTTCTTATCTCGTTTCTGGACTTGCTTACAGTTTGCTTTGGGAACCAAGCTACAGTTCAGTACCACATACCACCCCCAGACTGATGGCCAGACAGAAAGGACAAATCAGATACTTGAAGATATGTTACGGCTGTGTACAATCGATTTAAAGACTAGTTGGGATACGCACCTTCCGTTGGCGGAATTCGCGTACAACAATAGCTACCAATCGAGCATCCAGATGGCACCGTACGAAGCACTTTATGGGCGCAAGTGTCGATCTCCAATCTGTTGGGACGAAGTCGGTGAGCGGCAGGTACTCGGGCCAGAGCTGGTAGAGCAGGCAGTTGAGAAAGTTCGCTTGATTCGGAAAAGACTCCACACTACGCAGAGCCGACAGAAAAGCTATGCCGATGCTCATCGTAGGCCTTTGGAGTTCATAGTCGGGGATCATGTCTTCTTGAAAGTGACGCCGATGCGTGGGGTGATACGTTTCGGCGTGAAGGGCAAACTGAGTCCCAGGTTTGTCAGCCCCTTTGAGATACTAGAACGAGTGGCAGCTGTGGCATACCGGATTGCACTACCTCCCGCCTTGGCTGGAGTGCATGACGTATTCCATGTTTTTCAACTTTGAAAGTATGTGCATAACCCGAGTCATGTGGTTAGCTTCGAACAATTGGAATTGCGCACGGATTTATCATACTCAGAAGAGCCGGCACAGATTCTGGATCGTAAGAAAAAAGTACTTCACAATCGTACGATGTCCTTGGTTCGCGTGCTATGGCAGAACCATACAGTTGGGGAATCAACTTGGGAAATGGAATCGGAGATGAAGGAGAAGTATCCTTCGTTGTTCATTCAGTCAGAGGTAGGGCCTTGTTCTTAAGTTTCGGGACAACTTTTTCTTAGTGGTATATTATGTAGTGCCTCAAATCCCGATCCGATCGGGACGAGCACTATGTAATTGGGCTTGTGGCTTGTCCTTCTGAGTCGTAACTTAGATCTCGGCATCTTCTTGCCACGGACGAAATGCTATGATCCTTTCCAACTCATGGAAAGGCCTCTATTGAAAAGAGTCCAATAGTTTTCGTGTTTTGGTTGCTTGGTTTTCTTGATTGCCGCTTTGGGATTTTGATTTGGTGTTGCTTTCGATTTGCTTGGTTTTCGCTGCTGGTTTTATCGTTTGGAGCTTGGATTTTGGGGAGTTCGGCAAGGAAGGATAGGCAAGAATTCTAACTCGGTGCTCGTGTTGTTGCAGGTCCGCGTAACTGACGTTTGATCGTCGCTAAGCGGGATTCCTTGTTTCGGCATATTTTCCCTTAACCAGTGAGTGGTTTGGACCCTTCTTTCCTACTTCTTCACGCCCACATCTCTAATGTTTCAAACGTTCACTCGATGATGCCCGGTTGGACGCCTAGGAAATCCTTAGCCACAAGGCATGCCAGCCACTAAGAAAGGAACATGGGAATTGTAAACTATTTTTACTATATGCTTGCACACCTTATAAACTTAAGTTGTTTGAAAAGGAAAGTTGGTTGTTGGTTGCGGCCTGGTGCCTCAGATAGAGTTTGGACATATGGGATACCAAAATCGGAACACCGCTTGAGAAAATATGAACTGTTGCATAAGATATATGTTGCTGCATTACTTCTTCTGTTTATTTTGATGCATTGTATGAGATATGAATTATTCATGCATTTGCATGGTCTGGGACAACTTGTGCACAAGGTTTGGCATTTCCTCGAAACGTTATTCCTGGGCACTGGAACCGTATCGATCCGGAGGGAAATATTCGATTCGTGCTAGTCGCGATGCATTGTGGGACCTCCAGCAGGGCTTGCTACCCGGGCTGATAGGGCGTGCCGCAAATTCTTGGAATAAGTCCCTAAGGTGTCGATTACACCAATGACCGCATAGAATAGAACACATGCTAATTTATTGTCTTGTGCATATGGTAACTATACTTGTGTTTCGTTGCAGGGAAGGCGTGCATCGGTTGAGTAAGCAATCGGTGTACTGGTTGGATTCGATGCTATTTTCATTCCTATCAAAACATGCAACTGATATTAATTGAATTCACTTGCTTCCTTATAGAAAGATCATCTTAATGCATGCTCGCCCCTAATAAGCTAGTGTCGATTTAGTTGAGTGGGTTCATCCCGCTCACCAGTACAAGTTGAGTACTGACCCACGTTGTGGGCAACTATTTCAGGCACTCAGACGGTGCAACGCTAGTACGTAGCGAGGAGGCGTTAGGAGCACCTCTATTTTGAAGTATAGCTGGAGTCAGTTCATTTTGGAGGCATGGACTTCAATCTATACAAGGGCATAATGTACAAACGACGTGGACTATCTGATGGAGCGCGTCCTGCATTTTGAGTTATCTTTTGTAATGCAATTCAAGTAGCCGAGAAGGCGCATCAATGTAAACTCTATGTAAATTACTCTGAATTATCAATAAAAAAGCATGTTTCTTCCTGCACTTGTGTTCAAATATCTGTGAATGTGTTTTATAAATTGTATTTCAAAATGGGTTCCTATCACTGCATGTCCTTGCCTTGTGCGAGCGCAACTCCAGGCTCGCACGGCATCGCGCCCCAGCGAGGACGATTGGTTCCGTAAGGGATCTAGCGAGGACGATTGACCCTTTCGGGATCGGGGCGTGACAGGGCAAGAGGCTCCTCACCAGTGCATTTTTATGTACTGATATCCCTCTGCAGGTGCGGGAGTTCCCCTCAAGCGTGCTAAGGCGTTAGAGCTCATTCTGGCACCTTGGAGCGTTGCGATTGGAGCTAAAATTTCTTATATCCGGGACATGATGTATGGAACATCATTTAGTGTATCATTCTCAAGTTGTAAGCCTTATAGAACGATTCATTGTATTTTGAGAGAGAGAGAGAGAGAGAGAGAGAGAGAGAGAGAGGGGGGGAGCTTGAGCAATTGTAAATTTTGGCTTCTTGCCATTGTAATCTATATTTTAATTTCAATAAAGAGAATCGTTTCATTCTATATTGTGTGTATTCATTCAACTTTTTTTTTTCTTGAAAATTTCTATGCGACTCTGTAACTTAGTTATTCGATCAGTCGTTTGGTGCTTGCCTTGTACGAGCGCAACTTAGGCTTGCGCGGCATCACGTCCAGCGAAGACGTTCGGTTCTGCGGAGCCCGGGACGTGACAGTTTGGAGGTAAAAATAGCATTACTCATTATAATATAATCTTTCTCTGTCTTTCTCTCAGTTTTCTTTATATTTGAGTAGTTATAATTAAAAATATCTCCCCTCCTTTTTAAGTAATTATATTTTCTCACCAAATAATTATTAGTTAAAGAAACTTTACTATATATATATATATATATATATATATATATATATATATATATATATATATATATATATATATATATATAATTAAGGGTTAAGATTAGATGACTTAAACAAAATCCAACGGATGCTAACATGGGGATGATCGGGGATGCATAATAGGAGGGGATGTGGATCCCTCCTCATATATATATATATATATATATATATATATATATATATATATATATATACATAGAGAGAGAGAGAGAGAGAGGGATCCGCATCCCCTATATATATATATATATATATATATATATATATAATTTGAACTATTCAAATCAATGGTTAAGATTGTATGACTTAAACAAGATCCAACGGTTGATAACATGGGGATGCTTGGAGATGCAAAAAATTGGGGTTGTGAATCCCTCATATATATATATATATATATATATATATATATATATATATATATATGGGTAAACGATATATGAGCCATAAGCTCATATTCCTACATGAGCCATGCACACGTGGACCAATAGGAATAGATTCCTACATCACATGTGCAGCCATGTGCACTAGTACACTCAATTCCTATTGGTCCACAAGTGCATTGTTTCATATAGGAATATGAGCCTATGGCTCATATCCCTTTTTTCCTATATATATATATATATATATATATATATATTGTATTTTTGAGAAATCGAAGAAGAAAATATTGTATATTTGAGTTTTTTTGTGAAATCGGACAAAAAAGATTGTACTTTTTTGATATATTTTTTTTTTTAGGACTTGGCTCATGTCTGTGTTTATGGCCGGACTTCGATTTTTTTTATTTTTTATTTTTATTTAGAACTTGAATAAACCCATAAACATGGTCGGACTTTGAAGAGATTAGAAACTTCAAGTTGAAAAGATAAATGAGTTGAGGTATAAGTAAACAAATGATTTGTTATGCCGCAAGAAAACAAATGAGTTTTAACTTAATAAATTAGTTTGCCAAAGTTTGCACATGTATTTTTATGATTTGTTCTCAAAATAATAATGGATAATATTTGGTTATTTTGGTATTGTTTGGAGTCCATAGCAATGTGATTTCTTACTTTTTAAGTTTTGCAGCAGATTTTTTTTTTATATGTTTATGTCAAAAATAACTCTTTAGGCCTTGAATAATATTTCTGCAGTTGGCGTGGTTACGTAACAGTAGTAGTGATATCTTGCAAATGTACTCGAGTTTGCGTGGTTGTGTAACAGGAGCTGTGATATATGTTTCATAATTTTATTTTATCCAAGTGTGATATGTTGCAAATGTTGTAACAAGATGTGATAAATTATGGTTCAAGAGTTTTCCTATATGTTCCATAATAGATGTTGTTGTTTGTTACATAGAGAGCTGCAAACTCGAGTACAAAAAAGAAAAGTTTAAGACTGTCGTTTAATTTTATGGTGCAAAGAATGTTGTGCTTTCAACATACACACTCAAAGGAGTCAAAGTTTTTCAAATGATAGCTGCAGCCGACAATTCGGTATTTGCTTGCCGAAAATTCATACCCATTTATTTTTTATAAAAATGCAGGAATATAATGCTAATTGGGTTATGATGCTCAGATATGAAGGGTAGGAAACCAAAGGACATGAAAATAGTATGCTTGTAAGCAATGCTGCTGCTCAATGGAGAATGTCTGAGAAAACAAGTCATACAAACCTTTACATAATAGCACCAATTAGATCATTCAGACCTAATTAATCTTGTAGATCATTTTGACTATTAACCATTGCTATAGAAGGCCATATGCTGCTACCAACATGCTCTTCTGAAAAACAATAACATAGCAATAGTTCCTATAATATAAAAACTTGTTACCAAACCATAAAGAACAAGCGAGTCACCTGCAAGTTGCACAACCAAACTTTGAAGAAAGGGATTTGATAATGTGTGAAAATAGCCAATAAGATCATTAGTCCTTTGCACAAGATTGAAAGTGCATATAACTGATAACAGCACAATGCAGAATCAGATTTTTCCAAAACAAACATTTAATAATGTCGTTAACAAATTTAAACTTCACAAAGTCTAGAAAGTCGGAACAACAACAACCAGATCAGTTCTAGTTTTTAATTCTAAGCCGAAAGATGTAATTAAAAGTGACCCTTGCCTTCTTCCATCACCCCCCTCCCATCAAAACAAGAACAAGAGGTTCCAAATCCATCTGAACTTTGATGACAAGAGGTAGAAGAAGTGCTCAAGATCAAACTACTTCGATCTTGCCTCATCTTTCAGTGCTTCCTCTTGAGCCTCCTCATACACTTCTTCTTCCACTGAAAAAATTATGGAAACCAAATAATTAAGTATAATGTTTGACGTAAATAAGCAAAGCATTGTAAATGAAAAATGTAGAGAAAATTGCTCATGTTCAAACTAAAGCATCAATGAACTTCAAGAATAACTGAATAATTTGTATTAGAAATATTGAATGGCATTCTATATCAGAAAGGTAAAGAAGAATTGGTTAAGAAAGAAAACTTGTTATTCGAATATACAAATAAACTGACTAAATAATATTGGAATATACAGATAAAGCAAAAATTTATACAAATGAACTGGCTAAACTTGTTTTTTCATACTGAACCACAATCTTAATAAAAGGACGCGGCACCACAACTATTATGTCTGGCAATTAATTAAGAAAATCATGAAAGGTCCGTAGGGTCGTGGCATGTTGGTTACGATGGGGGGGCTCCATGGGCACGGTTCGAATCCCCCTTGATGCAAACAAACTAATTTATTGAGAACAAATCATTTGTTTTCTTGCAGCAGAACAAATTATTTGTTTACTTATACCTCAACCCATTTATCTTTTCAACTGAAATTTCTAATCTCTTCAAAGTCTGGCCATGTTTAGGGGTTTATTCAAATCCTTAAAAAAAAAAAAAACAAAGTCCGGCCATGAGCACAGACATGTACCAAATCCTTAAAAAAAAAAAAAAAGTCCGGCCATGAACACAGACATGTGCAAAATCCTAAAAAAAACTCAAAAGATACATTTTTTTTTCGATTTCTCACGATTTTTTTTCAAAAAAGCTTAAAACAAAACAAGAAAAACCCTATATTTATATTTTCATATATATTTATACACATGGATATGTATCTTAGGTTACCAATCCTTGATACTCCTACTCAATATTGACACTTGATACATACCAAGTATCTATGTATCACATGATACTATATACCCATCACAACAATGCACAGTAATGCAGCCCTGCACACACTTCTACCCGACCCCAACCTATCCAAATCCTGCACACGGTTTACAAGATACACACACACCCTGTCATGGCACAGCTGCTGCATCAATTTCTTAATTCCTACTACTAACATCTCCACACTAGTACTGCTGCTTGCAGTCTCAAAACTGCAGCAACCTGCTGTCATCAAGACAGCAGGAACCACACTGCTGTGCAGTTGCTATCTGCATATGCAATGCCCCCGGACAACCCCCTCCTCCCCTCTTACACAGTAGATATCACAATTAAAAGTTGCTTCACCAATCAGTCCTTCACACACTCTATGACACGGGATACTTGACACCAATCCTGCAGTACACTGATTACTGATGCATCTTGACACTCAAATGCAAACACAGTTTCTGCACACTGCAGAACACCCATAGGTCACACTCCCTTCTACACACTACATTGATTCACCACTCTAATACACACACTTGAACACCTACACACACCTGACACTCTCCTAACTGCATGGAAAGAAGATAACTTTGGTACATGGTGCACACTACCCACTCATATACTTGATCTCTTGCAGTTCATAATACCACTGATACACTACCTCACACATATACACATCTTGATACCACCTACCTACTGCTGCTGCTACTCGACTGCAGGAGGCTGCAGCAGTTGCTGCTGCTTGCAAGATGCTACATGCTGCAATTGCTGTGCTTGCTGCCTGCAGCATTTGCTGCTGCTGCTGCACTTGGTTGCAGCATCTAGCTGCCTGCCTGCCTGCCTGCTGCAGATGCGACTGCTTGCTGCTGCTATTGGGTTCCTGGTTCTGGTTCCAGGTTTGCTACTTCCTGCAGGTGCCAGAACACACACACACATCTATTTAACACACTTAACATTCCTACTCATAGCTCTAATACTCACTAACACTTAACATCTAACAACTCTACACATACAACTCTAACATAGATACCTACATCTAACACAAGTGCACATGTTCTAACACTTATATTCTACAACACATGCACAAGTATACAAACACTTCTAGGATACACTTGATGTATCACACCAACTCATGATACACACATATCCCTCATGATACCCTAATGTATCATGCACACACCTGTGCACAATACCAATTGAACACACTCAATCCTCTAATACTCACATGCCACTCAAGCACTAAGTGATACACACACAGACATGCATATATGCATATCAAAACCAATACCAATTGGTATCCTTGATACCAAACACATATATGATACTTACCAAAATACCCACGACCAAACTATGAATATATATGCATCTAATATGAACAATAACTTAATTAGATACCTAATACATTTGAATATATAGTAATACTATTTATATAGCATATAGACATTCAAATATAGATATAGATAGTATATCTAATATAGATAGTATATCTAATTAGACTCATAAACATCTAATTAGACTCATAAACACCTAAATAACAATTACATATGAATAACAAGATCTAACCATGCGCATCACGATGTATCATGACACAACACTAGGTATCCTATTTAGGACACAAGGACATCATTACACACTAATTTGGACACAAAAGTCCCTTTGGGGACACAACACAAGCACTTGGTGGATACCAATATGTTAGTGTCACAAATCTCTACTATTATAATGCGGCTTCAAAACGGCTCAAAAGTGAGCCATCTAAGTCGTTAGTAAATACTCAAGCAATTAATTTTTTTTTAAATAACTTACGGGAGATTAATAAAACCTTAAACCAACTTCTTTCTTATCCATCCAAACAGTAAATAAATACTAAACCAATTTACTTAACAAAAAAAATAACGGGAGAGAAAAATAAAATCTTAAACTAACTTCTTTCTTATCCATCCAACCATAAATAAATACTAAACCAATTTACTTAACAAAAAAAACTAACGGGAGAGATAAATAAAACTTTAAACAAAATATATTTTTTTTAAATTACTTACGGGAGATTAAAAATCTAGAACTGTAAGTTAATACTCAACCAATTTAATTTTTTTTTAAACTTACAGGAGATTAAAAATCTAGAACCGTAAGTAAATACTCAACCAATTTAATTTTTTTTTTAAAAACTTACGGGAGATAAATAAAAACCGAAACCAACTTCCCTCTTATCCGTCCAAGCCGCAAGTAAATACTCAAAAAAAATTAAAAAAAAACTTATAATTACTTAAAAAAACCCAAGATAAATTATTTTTTTACAAACAATACTTAGAATTAAATACGTGCAACGCACGTGCACGTTACTAGTATCAATTTAAACATCTAGTTCTAATGGAGGTTGATCCACTAGAACCTAATACAACCATTAAAAAGTTAAATCTAATTACTAGTAGGTTTCCTATTGGTGCTACCTATCACTTTTATCCAGTAGTTGAAGGGGGTTATAATGATTTGCACTTCAACGGATAAACTTCAATAGTTTCGTATCCTCCATAATGGTGGTTTGAACCATAGTTTGTAGTATCGTTCGACACCGATCTGATATGGCCGATACCGACATGATTTGGCATGTCCCGAATTGATATCGACCGATATCCAATATGAGTTAAACTTAACTTCGGGAATTCTTAACTCATATTGTTTGTAATTTGGGGGACTTTCCACCATTATTATAATTTGGGGTACCTAACTTTATATATGAAAGTTTTGAGGGGCATATATGGAAGGAAAATATATATATATATATATATATATATATATATATGGAAGAAAGAAATGCTATAAACATAAATTCCTCAAAATGGCTGAAACCCTTTCTCACTTGCCCACAAAAAATCCTACCCAATATTTGAAAGTCCAACCACCAAGATTCAAGAGGAGAACAGGAAGGTAGGAGGTCAAAGTTCTACTTAAGCAAGTTTAAACTGATGTAAGTTATTGACATACATTATATTGTTTTATTGCTAACATTTCATATTGAATCATGATTGGATGATAAAAGCATATTTTGTCCTTTCTCTGTGGACAATGGCGCTATTAACATATTACTGAGATTGATTATTCTTCCTTCTCATAACTATGATCTATGAATTAGGAATCTTTTCTTATTTTACTTTGCACCCTCTAAACTGTGAATTAACTTGGAGAACCAGCAAATACTTGAAAATGGAAATTTTAAGTATTCATACCCTCTAAAAAGTACCAATTGTTGCACAACCAAATGGTTGAGGCCTTTAATATAGGGAGGGAAGGAAGGGAAGGTCATATGATCAAACCCCAACGTAAGAGTCAATGACTGACCATATCCTAGAAAACTCTAAAAAGTAATTTCTCGTCAATAAGGAGGCAAAATATGTCAAAAATACTGGTCAGTAGATTGTATTTCAATAATACATTTAAGTATTTAACTATGTTCCTAAGTTAAAAAAAATAAAAATCAATATAGGATAAATTATGAGTCTAGACTCTAGAGTTCTTCATTTTGGCCCCAACTAGTTCATTTTCTTGGCTTTGCCCTTGGACGCGGTGTATCCAGTGCGGATTTATCTATAGTACGCGTATTTAGATTTGACCGCCACACACACACACACACACACACAAGTCCAATACTAATACCATATAACTATTGTTTGAAATTAATATTGTAGCAATGACTTGTAAATGCAGGACCATATCTGAACATTTAATCTCAAAGTTATGAAACCCATTACAATAATAGGGAACTCATTGTGAAGGAAAAGGATGAAATATATAGGAGTGAACAATATGATGAAAGCAATCATCATCGTTCTACTCTATTAACCACTAGGTCTTGTGTGAAGCACGATTCAAAGTTGAAAAACCTGCACGAAACAATTAATCAAGTTTTATTGACTACCTATTGCTTAATCTCAACCATTTATTAATGGTATGAATGAGACACTGCCATAAAACCAAGATTTGGAGTACCGGTTTCGTACCCCTTCCTATGAATGAGTATTGGTTTCAGTAGTTTCGGGGGTTTTGGGGGTCTCAAATCGGCGAGTTTCGACGGTTTCGGTATGAACTGATACTACAAACCTTTTACAAAACCTCAAAGACCCACTTACCAAGTAGGTTGACCTACCTGTTTTAGTAATTTACTAAAGCTCATGCAACCAAAGGGTAGGCATCAAAATTTTCCTTAAACTAGGAAAAGGTTCAAATTACGAGATAAGATGATAATCAAAGCAAATACGCAGCCATTTATCTCATGTCAAAATAAAGCAAAGAATAAAAAGTTCTTCAAGGTAATATTTAAGTCAAAGATACTCTGCTAGGAAGCACATGCAGTCCAAATATGGTGTCATGTCAGTATACCTATCCAGGTCATGTATTGCACAGAAAAAGGCACTGCAAACCAAGTTTCCTGCCCATTTCATTTCATGACATTATGTCCATGTAACACAGGTTCCCTGAAATTCATTTAGGACTGGGTATCATGGGCATGCCAGCTGAATCATTTCTAATGTTTCTGTTCATTAGAACATCATTTTCTGAAGGAACATTTCAGATTTTTTTAGGCAGTGTAATTAGAAATGGTAGACTACCGAAACCACAGTACTGACTACGAGCAAAATGGTAGATAATGGGGCATAGCACAAAGCAATAAAAGCCATGGGATTACATTATTACACTAATTCATATTATTAGCACAAAAATAGGAAACTCTCCAGAACAAAAGTGACACGACAAAAAAGGTACAGAATTTTATAATTGGTAGCAATGAGGAAAAAAGTCAAGATGGAATAGTAAGACCATCTGTAGAAACTGATTTGACTAAGTTTCACACACTAAATTCAAGAGAAATAATTGACATGTATTGAAAATAGAAGTCAAGTAACCAAAGTTACGTACCAGTAAAAATAAATTATGGAAGTTTGTAATGATATACGGTACCCTTAAAGCTAAAAGATAAAAGTTATCAGTAAGTAATATTTTAATAATTGATTTAAGTTGCAAAAATTTATTTGTTACAGTGTGTAGTGGGTCATGGTAACAGTAAAGATAAATGGCACACTAATAAATCCAAACCTGAAAGGACGACAAATAAAAAGGATGAAGAGGAGTTTGGCAAACTTGAAAAATAACCCCATAAAGGGGATTAGTCACCAATAAGGATGCGACTACTGAAGACAAGAAAACCAAACTGACAATTTAACTTGACTTGAAAAGCCAAAAGTGAATATGCGTGGACACTTTTCCTGAAAAAAGCTCTTTTGCATTCATCCATTTACCACACAACATGCATTCCATTACATCGTTTGGATGCCAAATACATCTCAATCTTTCTTTTACTCATATATACATAATAATAATAGTGTTGTCTATATTTCACCTAATCTATCATATTTTACTTTTAAGATTTTTGTCTACATATAAATATAAATAATTCAAATAGACAAACAGGTATTTAGAAAAACACACACACACATACAGTCACACTTGACTCCTTGTTTCCATGTCAAACTGTGAAGTACCTATCCATATCTAATAATCATAGCCATAGGAAATTTTCATACCTTTTGAAGTACAAAATGATAGCCGATATAATGTTTGTAAGATCTTGAATGTAACGAACTAATCATTTATTATTCCAAACAGAATCTTCTAGGGTATAACTACAAAAGGATTAGATGACAAAAGGTAAATCAACATTATAAGCCACAATTTGAATAATATTACTACACGAAATAAAATTATTTTAGCTTGTCGACTTACAAGATTAGTTATCATGTACAGATCCCTCGAAACATATAAAAGGGAATCTTTCAGTCACTACAATATAAAAGAAAAACAGTTTCATGTCTGAAAAAGTTGCTAATAAAGCAATGAGTGAGACGAAATGCAGACTATAGGTAACACACTTGACGTCCATAGGACCATAACCCTCTAACTTATTATGCGACAAGATTTTTCTAAACCATAAAACTATTTAAACTACTAACATCATCAGAAATGCACCCAAGATATGCGTGCTATGCAGATTAGCATTCACTCAAAAAATGAGAAAATAGCAATGACATTAATTCTAATTTATAATAATAATAAAAAAAGAATGTTTATGCAGGGAACACTTGAACTCAAGTCACCTATAACCTAGATTGCACGAATACTCCTCGAAAAGACTATATCCATGTCCAACTAGATAGTTTCTCAAGAATCTCAACACACATGCTGAATAAGGGCCTCTTAGTATAGGCTCCAAAGAGGCCCAAAACATGGTGGAAAGTGATTTGGTCATGAGCATCACAAATATGGTCGTGATATGGAAAAGTAACAACTCTTTGCAACGGATTCTTTCGACAACTTTTTGGAAACTAGTTACTATTAAAAAATGAATAAATAGTATATTACTAAGATCTATATATGACGTATGTCTAGATATAGATAGATGTGTTATCAATGTGTATATACTATAACTGTATCCACGTCATACCCATATCCTAATTGTTTCTTAAAATGAACGTCACGCTTTGAATTTGTATCGTGTCTATGCCTGAATCCATGTCTATGCAACCTAGCCTATAACATTACCATAAGTCCACCTACATCTAGGTTACAATCTAGGTTACAAAGACAGACAGAATTTGATACGGAATCTAAACAGAGCATATGTAGCAAATTTTATTTTTGAGATAAAGGTACAATATACATACGATTATATATACACAGGAAAACATATTTATATACATATTCTACAAGTAAGAATAACATATATATCATGCATTCATGAGTTAAGATTAGAAACCCAAATATAGAAAAGAAATGCATTAGAAACAGATACGAGCTCACCAAAAAACCGCCAAGAAGGCATGAACCACGTCGGAGAGCACGAGTCGGAGAGTGTTGCCTTAGGGCACGACAACGATTCCAACCTGCCCTCGTCTATTTTGTAGACAGAAATGTAATGGAGGTCCATCCTCGGAGTCGTCGGATACAATCCGCGATACTCGCTGAAATATATGCTGTTGCTCCTGACTCTATCAGTAGCAGCAAGCAGTGTCCAGATCGAGGTCCGGACGACTGAAAAGTGGTTCGCTGACAAGAAAAGGGAATGATCTGCTAGGCTTTGGAGGGGCTCCCACTGATACCCTTCGTTCACTATCAACTTGAACAACTTAATGCTCACCCTCTCCTCGTCTTCCTCATTATTTTTATTTTCAGGACGAGATGATTCTGTCCACTGCATCAGGTACAGTTCGTCGTCCTTCGCCTTTGCGAGGAAAGTCCCAATATCACGACAAAAAAAGTTAATATCGGGAGGAAAGGGAATTTCGCTGCGTGTCGACGGATCGTCGACATCTATAACGACACCAGAGCCCACGCGGTTGAGAACATAAAACTTGCCATGACGGAACACGACAGAATGGACTGTGTGCCCTTGCTCCACATTGCTGTCCCTAATGGTCCAAGCTTCGTCGCCTATCTTGCAGTATGCAAAGGACCTTGACATAGAAAGGACGACAATTACGAAGCAGTCCGAAGAAGTCGGACCAGTGGGGTCCGATGATAACGATACTTTGAGCGGGCCACCGGGACGCATGTAGCCAGGATATATTAAATTGCCATGCTCGTCGAGCTGGTCCTCCCATCTGATTTTGGAAGGGAAGCCGGTAGCTGGGGTTGGGGGGAGGGCGATCGTCGCTTTGGTGAGGGGATTCCAGAGGGAGAGGGAGAGGGTGGAGTCGGTAGCTATCAGCGCGAGCCAGCCGAAGGAGGAGCCGCAGACGACTCTGTTGACCAAGTCGGCGTCGCAGTCATAGCTGTGGGTGGTGTTGGTGGAGAGGTTGTAGAAGGAGCGGGTGGTGGTGGCGGGGTTGTAAGGAAGTAGTAGCCACGGGATCCCCTTCCCTGCAACCTCTTGTAGAATATCTGGAGCAAGAGATGACTTCATCTTCTTTTTTTGAACCACTAGCCGCCGCCATTGGAGGAACTTCCAGAACAGCAACAAGAAGAAGAAGAAAGAGCAGACGTAGACCTTGGGGAGCTGTCCGACAGGAGAGAAAGAGGCCCAGAAATTTTGGAGCGAAATTTTTTGGGGGAGAGATTGTGGGAAGAGGGAGATATCTCCGGAGATGGAGAGAAAAGAGGCGCACAGGAAAAAAAATAAGGAGAGAATGTAGGGTTCAGTTTCTTTTTTGTATATATAGATAGTAAGGGATAGAAATGTAATTACATAATTCGGTTTTCGGTTTAGGTTGGGAACCGAATTTTAAACCCGTAACCCGAACCGAAAAACCGATTTCCTTATTAACTAGAACCGAACTCCGACCCGTTCGTTTGAAAACCGACCCGAATTGTTATTTCGGGTCGGTTCGGATCGGTTTCGGGTCAAAAACCGAGAATTGCACACCCCTAAATATGACACAGTATGAAACCAAAGGCAAGTAAACAACGTAGGATACCTATTAAGCAATAAATATTCGGACCCTTGCCTCTTGTAAGGTGAAGGTACATAATTTTTTGCCTCTAGAAAAAAAACAGAGAATTGGTAGATCATGCTGTCTAAAATTCATTGTGTTATCACCATAGGGGATTGGCTCCGGGTGTAGGTAGGGTCAAATTCGCAGGGGTCATGCAAATACATAGGCCTCTTCTCTTCTGCCGAGTTGTTTAGAAGCGTCATCAGTTCTACGGTCCTTCGGAGCGAGCTCAATGGACCCACAAATGAAACTGACGCTACAAGCTTGCGAAAGCCAGTCTTTGATTGGATACCATACAAAATAGAATGATTTTACTTTTACAAGGAAGGGATATAATGAAATTCTTGATTGCATCTTATCATGATAACATGATGATCCATTTTATTTGATTGATGGATACTAATTTGTGGGAAAGATTGTTCGGGTCCCCTTGAGGGTAACCCTCTCTGGCTAGCTGACAGATCGTTCGCTCCCTTTCGTATCCCTCTTCCTATTGTAATATGTGCTTTGTAATATGTGATTGTCGTGAGACCTATTGAAATTTCGACCAAGTCTCTTCATAAGAACCAAACCGCCGTGAGATGGTAAAGAGGAACTCAAAATAAGAACTTACAATATGGTTATGACATATGAATTTATTTTCTGTATAGTTTCTTGAAAGTATACCTACTTTTTCTGCCTAGGTCCTTAAAAAAAATCAAGAGTTTGAGATGCTGGATGTAACCTAACAATTTTTCATTGCCGAATTTTAAAAATTAGTAACTCAAGTTACTCTAGGATTTTTTAAAATACAAAGTCATCTTAAGGTTCATTGGAAGTGAAATAGGATCTCGTAAGAGCATCAATCGTAAATCAATAGTGAGGCTCATCCCAATTTCTAGATTAGACATTCAAAAGATAGGAGCTCATTTTGTAGAACAGTTAATACTCAATTTGAGGGCCGTGATATTTGTCCCAACCATATAGCTATAAGAGCTCAGTTGTAGGCCCATGATGTTCCCAACGCATTTTAGTTTTCAAAATGAGTGAAAACAATAGTTTTAAGGGTTATTTATATTAACTATCTCTATGTTATCCCTCTCCTTTAGAAAGAAAAAAAAAATTTAAACATAGGTATAGTTAATGTTATAACTTTCTATAGAAAATATAAAACATAGGAGTGGTCCGTGCAATTAGTTGCAAAGTAGGGTTACCTCATCCAGGCTCGGCCCTGGCGCAGGGCAGTCTGGGCCACTGCCCAAGGCCCAAACTGAATGGGGGGCACCGGCTATTTTTTGTTTGTTATAGTTGTAGGCTTGTAGTAGGCCGCAGTTTATGGTCCAATTAAAGAAGGGTAATATGCTGGATATTAACTAAGGATGTAGCCTGTTTGCCATCTCAAAAAAAACTAAGGTTGTTTGTTGTTTCTTCCTGGGAAGAAGAAACGAACCCTCATTTCTTCCTAGGGAAGAAGAACCGTTTGGTTGAGGGAGGGAGAAAAAGAATCGACAGATAATTAATTATGTTCTTTACAGGAAAAAGAGAATTGATTCCTCTTCTTATCTTTGTATATATTTATATTCATACATAGTTTCATCTTTCTCATCCCTCTGAACCTCTCCCTCTTTTGTGATATCTTCTTTCCTCTTTTTTAGATCTTTCATTTTCTACGGTTGTTACTTGTTGGTGAAGAAAAAAACAGAACAAATTAAAAAAAATCAATTTGACTATCTGCAATTTTGAGAATCAATCTGCAAGGTATGTCTGAATTTTGTGTTCATTTATCAAAAAATAATCCTAATTTTTCTTCTCTAATTTTTTTTTTCGGTCATTTGAAACATGTTCTGTCATATGTTCATCACGTACCGCAAAATGACTTTGTAAAAGTATCAATACCCTCACCATGATACTCTGCATACTACATGAGTTTTGCAACTATATTATTGCTGATTTATTTTGTACGGTTGTTGTTTGGCTGTTGAAGGTACTTAATTCACTTCCACAATTTTTTTTATTATCTTAATCAAGTTTGAAGTTCTTTTTCCATGCTTCAAAAGTGGAATTATTGTGTAAATACCGTTAAAACTATGTATAAATTTTGTTAGGAATAGGATTTAAATGGTTCTTGTGAATGAATTTTCTTCAACAACTGTGTTGAACTGGGGATTATCATATCTAATAGACAATACATTAGTGAACTAACATGTTGTTAAAAATTTCTCAGGTCATATAATATTGTCAAGTTTTACAGCTCATGTTTGCTGCTAGAAAAAGGAACTCGGCTATTGAAAGATATAAAGTTGTTAATTTTTCTTTGAGATATAAAGTTTCTGAGATATGAAGTTATGTTCATTTTTTCGGTCATATGTTCATGTTCTGTCACATGTTCTTGTTTTTGGTCATTTGAAACAGTCTTCTTAGTTCTTAGCTTTTATGTTTCTGATATATAAAGTTGAACCAATATTTTTTTTATTGTCTTGGCTGTCTTCTTGTACAGTGATAATTGAAGAAAGCCTTTGGAAACAAGCCACTGAAAGTCAGAAAAGAAAAAGTCTCTGGTTGTTTACTTGTCTTCTTGTACAGGTACGAACACACTAATTTATTCTCGTGGTTTTTTATTGTTAATTTATTGCCTTATTTCTTAACTACAATAATGTTTCCTAGAAAACAAGCATCTGGAAGTCAGAAAAGAAAAAGAAAAAAAATGATATAAGAGGTTATTAAAAGCCAAAAAAAAATCCTAGATAAATATATGAAGAAAACAAATGATTCTTATGAAAATCTTGTTGAAGAATTGGTTAGTGAATATGAACAACAAATTCATTATGATGAATTTGTACATAATGAGAATAAGATAAATTTAGAAAATCTAAATCTAAGTGGAAATGGAACTGAGCAAATCAATAGTGAAAAGCCTAAAATTGTTTCCAAAAACGAGCAAATTGAAAATGATAAAAATATCAATGTGCTCGATTGGTCAGAAGCTAAAATGACTTTGAATATTTTTGATCCAAGAGTGTGGGATAGTTTAGATGCAAAATTGAGAGACTTATTGGTAGAAAAAGGACCTATTAGAGAAGCCAATTATATTTATCCTAAAGATAATCAAAAGAGATCATTTTCTTTTGATTATTATAATCGAAAACTAGCAAATGGGAAAGTTTCCGATAGAAAGTGGTTGGTTTATTCAAAAGAACTTGATAGAGTATTTTGTTTCTGTTGTAAAGTGGTAAGGAAAATTCACACTAGAAGTCATTTAGCAGATGAAGGTGTTAGTGATTGGAAACATCTAGGTGATAAACTTAAAGAACATGAAAACAATCGTGAACACCTCATTAACCTTAAAGCTTTGGTTGAGCTACGAATCAGATTGAATACAAATCAAACGATTGATAAAGAATTACAAGAACAAACAAAAAAAGATACTGATCATTGGAAACAAGTTATGGTGAGATTAATTGTTGTTGTGAAAAGACTTGCAATGAATAATTTGTCCTTTCGTGGAACAAATGAAAAAATATATGACGTATCGAATGGGAACTTCT
The DNA here is from genome assembly GCA_036927795.1 of Iris macrosiphon. Classification (NCBI taxonomy): domain Eukaryota; kingdom Viridiplantae; phylum Streptophyta; class Magnoliopsida; order Asparagales; family Iridaceae; genus Iris; species Iris macrosiphon. Next base: position 224,979 of record JAYESA010000044.1, on the reverse strand, counting down.
TAGGTTTTCTTTAAACAATAGCAGAGTTTGATCCGATAATGATGCAACATTTTCGACTCATTCAAGATAAAAGTGTTCATTATCACTATCTTAGTCATAAAATTCAAAATGAGTTGATACTTATATTGGCATCAAGTGTTAAGAGTGTAGTCATTCAAAAAATAAAAGAAGCAAAATATTTTTCGGTGATTCTTGATTGCACTCCTGATGCAAGTCACCAAGAACAAATGACTTTAATTTTAAGATGTGTAGATGTGAATAATACCCCAATAAAAATAGAAGAATATTTCTTAGAGTTTCTAAATGTGCAAGATACTTCTGGATTGGGACTTTTTAATGAATTACAATCTACTCTACACTCTCTTGATCTTGATATTGATAATGTGAGAGGGCAAGGATATGATAATGGGTCTAACATGAAAGGAAAGCACCAAGGAGTTCAGAAAAGATTGTTGGATATAAATTCTAGAGCTTTTTATATGTTATATGAGTGTCATTGTTTGAATTTAGTACTTTGTGATATGGCCAATTCTTGTTTAAAAGAAAATTCTTTCTTTGGAGCTTGTCAAACCATTTATAATGTGTTTTCTAATTCAACAAAGAGATGGAATCTGCTCCTTGAATATGTTGATCACTTAACTTTGAAATCATTGTCTGCCACACGTTGGGAGAGCCATGTTGAAAGTGTGAAAGCAATAAAAATCCAAGCTCCTCAAATAAAACTGGCCAAAGTAAGTTGGGAAGCTGAAAAGTTAGTCTCGGGTGAGTTTTCAAGTTTTGACTTTATTTTAAGTTTGGTTATTTGGCATAAAATTTTATACAAGATAAATTTAATTACCAAAATCTTGCAATATGAAAATATGCTTTGATGTTGCTGTTAAAAACTTAGAAGGACTAATTTCATGGTTTGAAAAATATAGAGAAAGCGGTTTTACTTCTGCCATTATTGATGCTAAAGAAATTGCATCTGAATTGGAAATTGAGCCCATTTTTTCAATTAAGCGCAGAGTTTCTAGAAAGAACCATTTTGATGAGATTCCAAATACGGAAAGAGAACAACAATCTGCTCAAGAAACCTTTAAAACTGATTACTTTCTTGTTTTAGTTGATATGGCTCTTTCTCAGTTAAATAGCATATTTAAACAAATAAACAAATTTGAATGTATTTTTGGATTCTTATTTGATGCATCTAAGTTAGTTTCATTGGATGATGATGAAATAAAAAGTTCTTGTTTGAATCTTGAAATATCTTTAAAATATGGTAACGTGTCTGATATTGATGCAAAGTACTTACTTTCTGAGTTACAAATATTGCAAGAGATGCTACCTAGTGAAGCATACAAAGTATATAAGCCATGGAATTCCATTAAAATTATGGAGTTTGCAAAAAAATTGAAAATGTTTCCCAATATTCTTATTGCATATAGAATTTTATTGACTGTACATGTTACTATGGCATCCGCAGAAAGAAGTTTTTCAAAGTTAAAATTAATCAAATCTTATTTGCGGACCACCATGACTCAAGACAGATTAAATGGATTAGCAATCTTAAGTATTGAAAAGGATATCTTGAAAAATATCGTTGTTGATCAAACAATTGATGATTTTGGCCCTAAAAATGCAAGAAAAAATTTATTTTAGATGAGAATTTGTTTGATTTGGTTGTTTTGTTATGTAGGTCATTGAAGGAAGCGAAGGTCCTAAGGAATATGTACTAGAAGATCGCTGGAAAAATTTGAAGAATGTGGTTGAACTTTTTTGGGTCATTAGAGATGGCTTCTACTGGAAAATATAAAGAAAGTGTTTTAATTTTTTTAGATCATTGGAGGAGACCTATGTCTAAGGAATATGTACTAGAAGATATACTGGAGAATGTGAAGAAAGTGGTTTAACTTTTTAATCGTTATTGGACCATATTATTTTTGTTGTCATGTACTTTTTGGAAGTTTCATCTTTATTAATACAATTTATTTATTGAAAAAAATGGACATTTATGAAAAAAGAATGTACAAGATGATCGGAGTTTAAATAAAAAATATTATTTAAATCTAACAAGACGAGGAAAAAGATTAAAAAAATTATTATTCAAATAAAAATAAAGGAGAATGCACAACGAAGGAGAATACAGAAAAAAAATTGTTACGTACAAATAGATATGTAAAGGATTATAATATATAATATTTATTAGAGGAGATCGAGGATTTTTATTCAAATATGATAATATCTCCTTATTTATTTAAATATTAAGCTGAAGTAGAATTTAAACATAAATTTAAATATTATAAAATAAATTTAATATTCAAATATTCTCTTAATTTTATATTATAGTCTAGATTTAATATTGCAAATTAAATATCAATATTTCTAGCAAAATTAAAAAATGTGTTACACATGCATTATGTGTGTATATTTTAAAAAAATTGTCATAAAAAAATAAAATTGTGTTGCACACACGCACGTGCCTGACCACTAGCACCAACTTAATAAAAAAATATTATTTTTTAAATTTTTATGTTTCAAGGAAAACAAGTTTTTGATTCTGTTGGCAATGGTTGCAGTGTCGACCGAGACAATTCTCAAGGACACAGTCAGTGAACATGCTAATTTTTTTACTAATCGATTTTATAGTATTTTTGCCTTTTTTGTATGTGGAATACTTGTAATACTTTTGGTGTATGATCCTCCTTCGATTTTTTCTAAAAATATTTCACGCTGTGTCTAGGTCCCCGTGCTAGCAAAGTTCGTACTTATCACTTAAAAATTCTAATCGTACATATCATCATTTTCTCCATATTTACTTTCGTATATCAGTTTCGTGAATTTTTCACTCCTTTTTTGTGATTTTTTCTAAATTTTTGTGTAAAATTAATACGTGTGGATAGAGGAAGCGGAGGAGATGAAATGTTAAAAAAAAAATTGAGGGATGAGACCATGGCAAGAATCAAAGAGCTCGAAAAGATATTAAATATGTCATCTTCAGTATACTAAACATGAATGTAATTTGCTTCTATCAGACCAATTGAAAGTGGTTGGTTGGTGTATATTAGAAGAATCATATGAAAGTGAAGTGGTTGATGTGTTCTTTTTTATACTAATCAATTTTATAGTATTTTAAGCTCTTTTTTTTCCTGAATACTTGCAATACTTTAGCGACTGATCCGGAAAGGCCACTATCCCTCCCCCAATTCTCAGAACTTAGGCATAATTTTTTGGGAGGGTAATCACAATTACAATTAACATGTTATTAAGGAATGAAGGCTAACACTAACTTTTTTTTAAAGTGGAGGGTAGTGAAAATATGATTAGCAATTGGGGGAAGGTAAATTACAAATAATAAATATAAAAATCAAATAGGAATAAAAAATTATAGATTAAATAGGAATCAAAAATTTAATTCTTAATTTGATTACATATAGTACAAATAAGATTGAATTCAAAATTTTAATTCTTAATTTGATTATATAATACAACAAAATATAAAAATTCAAACAGTACGAAGATTTGTCTTCTCTTGGAAATAGAAGAAAATACAACGTTGAACAAAACAGAAATATAAAAACAATAAAATGACAAATATTATAAATAAGCTTTTCTTCCATTTCATCCATTCGCACCTCATTTTTTTTTTCATTGTAAGATGAATATATAAACATAATTCTATATTACATCATTTTAAATTAGAATTAATTATAAATTTTAACCTGTTTTAAATTGTAAATAAAAATGAATTATAATTATAGATTTAATTACTTTATAGTACTAATTTTGTATATGATAAGATTTTGAATTATAGATTCGACTAGAATCAAAATTATACTTCTTAATTTGATTATATAATACAAACAAATAAAAATTCCAAAAGAATAGGAAGATTTGTCTCCGGTTGGAAATCGAAGTAAATAAGTTTTTTTCTTTCTTTCATCCATTCATACCTAATTTTTTTTTTCTTGTATTTTTAATTGTAATATGAATATATAAAGATAATTTTTTATTACATCAATTTAAATTAGAATAGATTATAAAAAAAAAATTATACTTTTAAATTGTAGATAAGATTGAATTCAAATTATAATATGATAAAATTTTGAAGCATAACTAGAATCAAAAAATTTATGAAGATTTGTCTCATGTTAGAAAATGAAGCAAATGCAAAATACAAACGTTCAACAAAACAAAAAAATAAAACTAATAAAATTGAACAAAATTATAAATAAGTTTTCTTTCTTTTCATCCTTTCATACCTAATGTTTCTTTTTCTTTTTCTTTTTCTTTTTACTCCTGAGATGAAGATATAAAGATAATTTTATATTACATCTATTTAAATTAGAATATATTATATATTTTGTTCTCTTTTAAATTATACATAAGACTGAATTTAAATTATAGATTTAATTACTTTATAGTAGTAATTTTGAGTATGAAAAGATTTTAAATTATAGATTCGACTAGAATAAAAAATTTAATCATTAATTTGATTACATAATAGTATAGATATTTGGATAGAAATCTTCCGTATATATTACAATTAATTAGAGAATGCTTCGGTATAGAAAGTCCCTATTATTTTGAGATTTTTTTTTTTATTGTTAGCCTGATAGTTATCAATTTAAAATAGAGAAGGAGAAGATAGTCCATCCTAAAATGGAGATAATGTTAAGTTTTAAAATTACTAGATGCAAATTATGTTATTATCATTAAATAAATATGATTTGACTAATAATCTATATCATTCAAATACATCTGATATTTTGATTATATAATAGTATAAATGCATACTTTCTCTCCTTAATCAACGATAAACCCATACCCTTAATTGTTCAATTTTATTTAAAAAAAAAAAAAAAAACTTGGGCTTTGGGCCTGTAGCTATTAAAACAAAAACACAAACTATTTAGAAAAATATTTAGAACACATGCACACGTACAACCTAACCAACTATTCGATCAAAATTTCTGATATAACAACTAATAGTTGGTAGAAAGTATTTACACAATATTTTCTAAATATTATTAATGGTGTGTTGTAATAAATGTACATTTTTAAGTACATTTTCTGGTATATATATGGCAGAAGTTGAAAGGATTTTTTTTTTTTTTTTTTAGTCCGAAATTCCTTTTTTGCTGTTGTATCATTTCTCTCCATACTACTTGTTATTGATTGGAGTATGTGATGGTACCATCTAATCCTATATGGTCTACTGACCTATTAGATTATAGAGAAGTCTCTTATCAATAGTGAGGGATCGATTTTGACATTTTTCTTTAAAATTTTATTTCACATAAAAGTACAGTGATGATCTCTTGAAGATTAAAGTAAGCTTTTGTTTCTCTATAGAAGTATGATCTTCTTTTTCTTTTTCTTTTCTTTTTTTTTTCATAATCTACAATCAATGAGTGACTCAGTCCAACAAAATCTAAAAATTTAACAACATGGATAATTTTATCTTTCTTACATTAAGTGGTTAAATTATTACATAATAGACGCCGAATATAATTTTATCAAAAATATCCTATCGAAAAATACTATTTTTTAAAATAAATTTAATTTTATGTTATATTTGGTACATAAAATAGTATTAACAATTGTAAAAAATGGTATTAACAATTGTAAAATACGTTGCACACGAAGTGTGCAATGACACTATATATATATATAACATCAATTTATATATATACCACGATCAAATGGATTGGACCGACACATGGATCAATTTTTAGGATTGAACTCATATTGGACAAAGTCGACCCGGCCCAATTGACATATCTATATATGAGTTATGTGTGGGACCACCATATAATATTATCAAACATGTTACATCATGAGTATTTTAGTATTTCTTTAGCATTATTTGATAAGTATTTAGTGGTTTCTTTGGAGCGTTTAACCTTGAAAAGTGGACCTACGTTACAAAATAAAAAAAAATAAACATTGTAAATATGAACGTTACAATATGAATGTTACTATAACAGAGTTATTATTAACATACCGAGAAAATAAACCTACAAAAAAAAAAAACCATAAAAAAAATAACACAAAAAAACCAACAAAAAAACCAAACCAAATAAACCCATAAAAAAACCCAAAAAACAAAAAAACAAAAATCACATTTTCGCCAACTGTCTTTCCCGTCCAAAAAGTCGACTTTTCGCCAACTGGGTTGGCGAAAATCAATTTCTGTAAAATTTTGCCAACCGAGTTGACGATATGTATCGAAATTTTAAATTTTCTCAAAATTCTATCGTTATATTTAATTAATATAAATTTATTATTGGTACAATAATTTTTTTGTTTCTCTAACGACCAACTATTTTATTACACTCCAAAACCCAAAATCCAAGCATGCTGCCAACTCTCTGTTGCTTCGGTGTCGTTGACGCAGATAATTTCTATCTCTCTCTCCAATTTCCTCCAATTCTCACAATCTTTCACAATGCACATTCTGTTGGATTGTATCTCATTTTCGGTTGAGACCTAAAAAATAAATAACAATAGAGTTGATAATTTAGTCTCACATCGAATATGAGGTAGGATCATGAGGTGTAGAAGATAATTGTAATTGGTTTAGTCCTTACATGAAAATTCCATTTGAAGACTTATGAGTCCAGTTCAATATCGCACCTCATAGGCTAATTCCGATTCGGGTCACACCGTGTTCCCAACCAGTGGTATTAGAGCCCAAGGTTACGTGACTAGTTTGAGCGTCTCTAATTGATTCGAGACAAATGGTGCTGAACGTTCATGGATTATACGACTTCTTCTCAAGGTTGAGTAGGAGCATCAGCTACACGAATTGGCTTTAAAGGTGGATCTGACGAGTTCAAGGTAGAGCAAGACGAATTAACTTTAAAGGTGGATCTGACGAGTCCAAGGTGGAACAAAACGTTGTGGTTGGCATACAATGGTAAGGTAGCCCAAAGGTAGCCGGGGTGTGCTAAGGGTGCTCAGCTAGCGGGAACAAGTACAGGTAGCCGGGGTGGGCTAAGGTTGTTCAGCTAGCGAAAACGAGTTAAGTTGAAGATTGTTGGATTGTATCTCGTTTCCGGTTGAGTCCTCAAAGAAAGGTGATAATGAAGTTGATAATTTAGTCCCACATCGGGCCTTACATGATTTTTTTTTCCAAGTCATATAAGCTATTCGGATCATACCGCGTTACCAACACATTCCCACCACCGCCGCCATAGTCATCCGCTGAAGCTATAGATTCTCTGCGGAGATGCGGACGATGTGGACCCCACCGGCGGCCGTCTTCTTCCTCCTCCATGCTTCGGCCGTCGCCGGCCAGGACTACGGCGAGGAAAACTCCCCGTCGGCGGCGCTGAATCCGTTCTTCGCGCAGGTGATCTACGACCGGCTCCTCAGCGCCACCGACAGCCTCCCTCCCACCGCCGATGAGAAGCTCCACTTCTGCATCGCCGACATGTGAGCAGTCTGCTCCACTCTACAGCCCACCCCTCCCTCCGTGCCGGCGTCGTGTCGGGCGCGTGTCGGACACGGCGCGGACACGCTTCTTGAGTTTTTTATTTTATCTGACTTGTGTTTTTGTTGTTTGTTGGGGTGTGGGCGGCAGGAAGAAGGAGATTGACTTGGCGTTCAACTTCTCGTCGGATCTCACCTTCATGAACAACTGCCTCAAGCAGACCAACGGTGAGACCCCTCCCGACACAAACTCAATTTTGTGGTGTAGCAGAAGTAGAACGCATTAGTATTAGTATTAGCATTTTTTTTTCATGACTAAACCGCCATTTTTTTCCCTCCGGTCTACCCTAGGCGGGTTCCTAGGCGTGCTTAGGCAATCATCACCTTAACCTGAGAATTTTTTCTCAGTTCGAGGCGAGCCTTCTCCACCCCGCACACCTAGGCCGCCTAGACGCACGTAGGTGTCACATGTGACAACATAGGTAGGTAGTGTATAAAACACTGCTCTAAAGGACAATTGCTGCATTCGTGTGGCAGCATTGGCTCATTGCCTTCTAGTGGTAAAGAATCCAATTCCATCATGATTTCCTCGGTGCACGATCTCATCGGAGAGATGGACCTCGAGATTCAACTTGAAGTTTCCAACAAAATAAAAGCCAAAAAAAAAAGAAGAAGAAGAAGAAATGCACAGGAAATACCTCTCAATAAAATATGAGAGACGGGAAGAGAATGAAAAGAAGAAGAAAATCCAAAAGATTTTGTGTACAATCTATCCCCTCTCTTTAACAAAATTTCTATGTATACAGATTTTGTTCTCCAGGGCAAATTTGGCAGGATAATTCCTAAGAAATCTCAACAAACATAATAAGTCAACAAAATCCTTTAAAAATTCGAACTACCAAGATATTTAGTATTTAAAAATTTTATCTTTTACATTTTAAATAAAATCCAACATATATTTATAACGATATTTAGGGAACTTAGTTACGTATCATGTTCTATATCTTGGGAGTGAGATGTGATAGTAAAAATCTCTTTGTATACAGATTTTGTCATGCAGAGCAAATTTGATAGGGTAATCCCTAAGAAATCTCAACCACCATAATATGTCAACAAAATCCTTTATAAATCGAACTTCCAAGATATTTAATATTTTAAAATTTATCTTTTACATTTTAAATAAAATCCAACATATACATATAACGATATGGGGGGAGCAGGGTGCGACATAGTGTTACTAGTATGGTAGAGAGGGAATGTTGCTTTTATTCAGTTTAGAATACCTAAAATTGGTCATAAATATGTGCCATAGACGTATCAGACACGACACCGACACTCGAAAATACACCTGTACACACCTTAAAAGTAATGCCTTGTCATGTTCGTGTTTGTGCAACACAGGTAGCAAGTAGCTTTATTCTTACAGCTTACTTATGTGATGATAGATGTGTTGGAGAATTAATACATTATTTTGACCTTATTGGTTAATAGGGGATCTTACAAAATTGTTGTGCACAGCAGCAGAAACCATGTTTTATTTCAACAGTTTCTTTGACAGTGGGGGAAAGAAAAACATTTTGCGGCCAAACAAGAATTGTAATTTGACTTCATTGGCTTCCGGATGCAAGCCAGGATGGGCATGCAGTGTCGGTGAAGATGCGAGAAGCCAAGGTTGTCCCTGCCAGGACCGCTCAGCTGCCGTCCTTGTTGCGAAGGCTTCTTCTGCCCAGAGGGTATTACTTGCATGATGCGTAAGTATCCTGCTTCCCCTGATTCTCCTACTCTAAAAAAAAATATTGTTTTACTTATAGGCGCATGCTGTGCCCGTCTACCCCCCCCCCCCCCCCCCCCCCCTCCTTGGAAGTAGTTATTTAGTTTTGTTACAGAGCCCTACTTTTCCCTTGCAGAAGTTACACTTCCATTTTCTCATATTTCTTCTTGATGATATCTAGGAAGTTTATCTTTTCTTTGTTCCTTGATGATACCCTAAATGAGATGGAGGAGTACTTCTGGAGTGATTTGTGATTGCAAGATACCCTTGTGATAGCAAAATACCCTTGATGTTGAAAGGAAAATTCTGTAGGACACCTACAAGACCTCCATGCTTTATGTATCTCTGACTTGGGCAATTAAGTAGCAACACATCCAGATAACGATTTTAGTTGAAATGAGAATGTTAATATGCATTAACGGCAATATGTTGAGAATTACGATTCATGGGAAGTTGGGGATAAAGTTAGTTGTGGATAAGACGGGACAAATTGTCTCAGGTGGTTTGGAGTCTTTGGATATGTGCAACATAGATCGATAGATGCACCATTTAGGTGGAACCATAATATATTAGTTAAAGGAGTATTTTGAACTAGTGCCAGGCCAGGCCTAAATGAAATTAAATTGAGGTTGTAAAGAAGAATAATCTTTTGTTTATGTTACAGAGGAGACGACCCTTAACAGAGCCGAATGGAAGAAAGGATTCAAATAGCCGACCTAGAAATTGTGATAAAGGCTTTTTTGTTTGTTGTTTTTCATATGAAAGGAACTGGCTTGTGGGCTAAAGTAATTTATGCCACCCATCTTTGTAGGGAACTTTGGATGTCTTTCATTTTGGCTATTTGGCTTATTGTAGCACAAAGATGAATACATCTTCCTACAAGATCTTGTCATTGCACCAAATCTCTACACTCTTAAGAGGAAGATTGATGCTTCTTGGTTGCATGACTTTAAACCATAAGGCCATATAAGGTAGGTACGTCATACGTGTTCCCATTAATTGGTCTTTGAGGTCTTAGGATAAATCTTTTCTTGATCATAGTTGCTTAAGCAAGAAATTTGAACCAACTCGTGGAGGGTTGATGTCCGATTGACAGCTAACCATAAAGTTTGGTCATAAGGAGGTATATCAATGTTCATGATGCTTCACAGTTGCCCGTTATGACAGGACCATGCTTGAAATTATGATGATTTTCTGTTGCAAAATGCATGTTGGTTTCTTTTCAAATGTACTAGATGCCTCTAGTAATAGTCAAATTACTGTTTGCCTAGTCTCTGCATAAATTATTCCAAAATATATTGGATTGGGCAATGCATATGACTATATGTGCATGTCTAATAATATACTTAAGTCCATCTGAAGTTGTGTCATTTGATTGAATCAATTAGTTGGTTAGAGCATTCAATATATACCTTCTCTAATAACTGTTTGGTGAAGAAGTTTCTTACTTCTCCTTTTGGGTTCAATGAAGCTTGCCCATTAGGTGCATACTGCCCACAAGCAAAGCTAAATAAATCTACTGGTGTTTGCCGTAAGTTGATTTTGTTCTTCTCAGTTCCTTCTCATTTGTTTTTAACTATGGCACACCTTATGAGATAGTGTTAGAACATTTTTGCAGATACAATTACCAGCTACCTCCATGATAGCAGAATTATACTTGTGGTGGTGCAGATATATGGGGTGATGTTGGAAAGAGTGGTGAAATGTTCTGCCCTGCAGGATACTATTGCTCTAGCACTATCGAGAAAATTCCTTGCAGTAGTGGGTATTGCTTTTATCCTATCTTCCGACTGTCTGTTGGCTTTCCACATCCTTCTTGCACTACACGTAATTTACGGGGACCCATTGTGATTACATTTCAGTTTTCTGCTGCATGGGTTTGTTTCCATTGTCAATAAATATCTTCATTGTGTTATCACTTGCAGGCATTATTGCAGGAAGAGTTCTACTTATCAAGAAAGTAAGTTAAACTATAGCAAGAGTGGACCTTCTTACCATATTCTTGTTCCTATTATCTAGTAATTAATTGTTTATCGTGAAAACCAAAATACTTGTTTAGTTGACAAGCTATGTCAAATAAATGTGTTTCAATTAAGCCATTTTCATTCCAAGTCGGTCATCTTAGAGGGGGTCTACTTGCTTGTATTATTATGTGCATATGCCATACAAATGTATAAGTGTTATATTTGAACAATTACCGTACAAATGTATGTTAAACACCCTCCCAAATTTCAGTGGAGCGAGTGCAGCCGCCGCCGCTGCTGCTCTGTTGCTGGCCGGCCACGGTGTTGCTGGCCGGGGCACCCGCTCGGGTCTCGGCAAGAAGCCAGCTGCTTCCGCTGCTATCGGTGATGATGATGATGATGCTGTGAACATGTTGGCGTCGGGGGTCTGGTTCAGGAGATGGAGTTGAAGGGAAGGGGAGATGATGAAAATGGTGGTAATGTTGGTGAGATGAAGGAGAGGAGAGTGGGGAAGAGGATTGGAGAAGATGATTTGGGGTGGTGGGGGGGGGGGGGGGGGTTGGGGAGGGTGTGGTCTATGACAGATAAAATAATTTTGAAATTCAAAATAATTCGAATTTTCGCATGTACCAAATATAATATTCCTACTAATATAATGAGGCTTGGAAATGACTCAAATTTGAGTTGTATAAGCCGTTTGTAAATCCTCAATTAATTAATAAAAAAATTAATATTACGTAAAAGAATTATTTGAAAGATAAATAAATATGTTATAAATAACGCCACGAGGAATTGAACCTAACTAACCAAGATGAATGCTTCCCACCTTAACCACATTAATTATAAGAGGTGTTTGGCAGTAATTAGATAATATTAAGTAGTTAAACAATTAGTTAAAATTTATTTATTTTTTAATTTTTAATTACATGAGGATATCAATACGGCTTTAGACTGCTAGCCGTTTTCAAGACTCTTTATAAAGAGCATAGATATATCCATAACAAATATAATTAAAATATATAACAAATCCTAATTAAAATATAAACATATATATAGCAAATCTTAATTCAAATATATTTAAATATTTAAACTATTTTACAATAATATCAGAAAAATTTTATTTTACGTGCAACACACGTAAATTTACTAGTGTTAATAATAAAAAACGGTTTAATAATTTTTTTTAGAAATACTTAATTGATTTACTAAGTACACTTTTATATATTATTAAATTATATATTAAAAAAATACATAATTTCAAGTGTTGTTACAGGCTGGACGTACAGTAGGAAATCCGATCAAAGCTCCACAATCTCTAACAAAACCAAATGTATTCTGCATTGATGCTCGGACTGTGCGGAGACAACTGAGGCCGGAAACGAAGGACATGCTGAATGGTTTATTATCATGATCTGAAGGGGTTGATAAGCCATCTAATGGCCTGTTGCTATACAGGTTGGTTGCCAGATCGGTTTGCCTGGGTCGATTCTGGACATAAGCCTCGGTTTCTGTGGCGGTTGGCAGTAGTTTGGCAAGCTAACAGTCGTTGGTGGAGGTGTCAGCAGTGTTCATGAAGTTGAGGAAGGACTCAGGATCTCGGATTGTTGCGTTGAAACGGCAATGGGATAGTTGTGGAAGCGGGTCAGATCTGATGTAGATGAACCAATGGTGATGATGTTGGCGAAGGGTTTCAATGTAGAAGAAGATTATTACCACAGTGAAGGTATCCTATATCCTACCTTTGTAGTTTTCTTCTAGAGATACCATGTTTAGAATGGGGTCAAGTCAATGTGATAGTTTCATTATGTGGAGTGCATACTTACAAGAGAGGGCGAGCCTCCCACTTCAGTCCCTATCGAATGTGGGACTAAAGGAGTAGAAGAGATACTTTATGGACATTCAATAACAACTCTAACTATACTAACAAGCTATATGCCCAGAATTCCAACTTTCCATCTAGTACTCCAGAATAATAGATAACCAGTTTTACCATCTCCTTCTATCACACTCCTATTACTAATCCATTTGAGCATTGCACAGTATGTTGTTACTAAAATTGACCGGTACTCGGCTAAACCAATATTACGCATACGTTCAGGGGCATCTGAGTCTATATCTTTAATTAACATCTGATTATAACTCTAGTGCTTCCTTAGCAAATAGTTAGCATCCATTTTTGCCTCTCTGTTTCTCTTTAATTTTGGAATATTGATTAGAATTGGTATGTATTTGCAGAGTGCTTTCGGAAGAGCTCGTGCAAGCCAAATTCTACTAATCAAAATATCACTCTATTTGGTGCTTTATTGATGGTAAAAGACTTTACAGCTATTATCTACTATTTTTCAGTTTATTTTGCATATATATAGCCCTAAAAAATTCTAGTGCAGCACACCCACTCACATACACACAGACACACACAAATATATTTGACATAACTTGAACATTAGTGAATTTGTTCTCATCTTTTTGCTAATATAATTTTTATTTTTTCTGAAATCGGATTAATTGCAAGTTTAATCCAATTAATCGTGTGGTTTAAAGCGAAATTTCCATGTGGCTGTGTACTTGCAATTAATCGGCTATGTAATTATTTGACAAACAACCCTGGACCTAGTGGGTACTGAAAACACACTTAACGTAAAACTGGATTTTACTAATACATTGTTTCTAAGTCTGGATCAGTCTTCTCCTTTTGTATGACTGAACATCTCGAAGTCAGAGAAATAAGAAGGTTGCTGAGAGAGGCTCTACTCAAGTGGTATACTTTGTTCAGGTGGTTTGAGTACATATATATATATATACAAACTTATACAGGAGAACCTTTCTCATAGATGTGTACCAAATGTTGGTAAAGTGGACTATGTAGACTCTCTAATCATAACACAAACTCACTAGATTTAACACAAATTCACTAAATCTAATACACCCTCACGCGAGCATGTGCAACATGTCTAACTTGTTACATAAATTAGAAATAAAAACCTAGTAGAGGTAAACAACATAGTATAACCAGTAGCATCAACAGTAAACATTGTAGTAAAGGTTGACACACAAGGACACACGATTAGAAATGGTAAACAATTTGAAGACTGCAGGCGGATGGTAGAGATTGATGGTAAACACTCTCCCCTCAAGTTGACAATAACTGTTATCGTATGAACAAGGGATGCTATTTGCGCAAGGATATAAATACCTTTTCCCATGTAGATTGAAGCCTACTATTAGGCCTCCAAGATCTTCTCTTTGGCTCGTCCCACGACCAATGATCGGAAGGGAACTACCACTTGGAGTACCCTTCTCTTTCCACCACAAACAAGTAGTAGAATATGAATGAAAGAGAGAAATGAGAGTCAACCACTCAAGCATGAGAATATGAGAGAGAGAGAGAGAGAGAGAAGAGAGAGAAGAGAGAGAGAGAGAGAGAGAGTCAACTAGGGGTGAGCATTATTACAGAAAACTGAACCCGAACTGAACCGAATAAGAGATTCGGTTTGGTTTAAAAAAGATCAGTTTGGCTTCGGTTTTGAAAATACTAGTTTTTTAATTCGGTTTTGGGTTTCGGTTTCGGCCAAAAACCGAATAAGACTTATGCAATTATGTAGATACTCTCAATTCTATGCATATTTTATGGTTAAAAAAATGTATATTTGTGTGTATATTTTGAAAACAACAATTCAATGTATGTGTTTTGAAGTCCAACTTTGGTAATCTAACAATTAGTCCAATTTTGGGCCCAACTTTGGAATACAACAATTGTATGTATAAAAATTATATTTTTTAATATTATTTAATCACAATTTCAACTTTGGGTCCAATCCATCAATAAAAATAGCACAATCAAACAAACCAAATAAACCGAATTGATCAATTCGGTTGTGACTAATTTCGATTCGGTTACAGTTTGGATTTTTAGAATTTCTGTATTATTCGGTTTGACTATTTCGGTTCGGTTGAAACTGAATAAACCGAATGCTCACCCCTAAGATCAACTACTTTTGTTTCTATGCGTATTAAGAAATGTGGAAACATTAACAGATAAGAGAGATGAGATGGAATCTCCAAGGAATTTCATCCTTATTCCTCCCACAACCAATTGTTTAGTATCTCAACCACTAACTAACTGGTTATGGGTTCAGCAGACATGATTCACCCACACATGGCGCATCCTGGTGGGCACCCATATGAGATATACAACTTGGATTTTTTACATCGAGTTACAGACTCGAGTGATCTCATAGAGAAACAGATTACAGCCCTCAAACAATACATAAATAGTAAAAATAGTTGCATACGACAACATAAATGACCCTCTACATAGAGGCACAAGCAGTGTTCTAAATTTCGGCCTAGGCACCCGTCTAGGCGCTAGGCGGCCGCCGACCGCACCGGAAACCCCCTAGGAGGCATGTTCGGCCGATTTTTTTTCAAAAATTTCAAATTTAAAATTTCAAAAACAAAATAAAAAAATTTCATACTTGGCGGCGGTTGCTTGTTGTTGCTGCTGCTGCTTGCTTTTTCTTCTTATTCTTCTTCGAAGCGGAGATGAGAGGAGAGGGAGACGAAGAGGAGAGGAGAGGAGAGGGAGAATGATTTAGGGTTACTTTGGGAACCAAAAGAATTACATAGTATATATGGAAGTTGAGGGCTGGAAAAAAGAAGAAAAAACGTGTGTTTCATTAACATATACATAGTATATATGGAAGCAACACATACATAAAATAATAATAATAAAACTCAGTTCGGCGCCTAGGCGCTAGGCGTCCCTTTGGCGCATCGAACCTACCTAGTGAAATTTATAACATTGAGCACAAGGTTGAGGCAACAATAGTAGATTACAACAGGCTACATTAGATCAACTCATTGAGACAAGCTGTAGACACCTTATCCTCACAGAGCAGCAAGAAACAACTCATGATATAGGACGACTATGACAATAAGGACTAAGGCCTATAGCTAGGTTTTTGTGATCAAGGATTTGAGGATTAAGGGTGACAATTGGGGTTTTGGGATTTTTTAAGCTAGGGTTTTGAAGAGTGGATGGCTATTGGGTTATGGCTCTTGGGGTATAGGTCATGGGTGCCTATTGGGTTCGGGCTTAGTGGTGGCTAGGGCTTGGAGTCGGAAGTTAGGGTTCGTGGGTTTCATTGAGGGTGGTGCTTTCGGATTTTGGAGAGGGTTGGGGTTAAGGTTTGGGATGGGAAGAAGATAGGTGGCGGACTTAGCTTTGGTATAGGAAGAAAATAGGTAGGATTGGAGATTTTAGGGTGATGGTGGTATAGGGTTATTGAGGACTCGGTTCAACATAATGGATTTTATTTTGGTAAAGAGTATTTGTCAGAGAGAGTAGACCTCCCTTCCTAGAAGTTTATTGATGCGGTCTAACCTTTCTCTGATACCATACTACGTTGAGAGAGAGAGAGAGAGAGAGAGAGAGAGAGAATCATACTTCATTTATGTGGTTTGAGTACATTTATATTTCGGAGGAGAACCTCCTAATATGAATATTATGGATATAGCACGAAAAAAGACTACATAGCAATACTAAGTATCACACATACTATATCTAACAAAGGTGTTGAGTTGTATGAGCTGCAAAGTTCCATTTGTTTATCCCACAGTAGAGACTTTTTCTTGTGATGCTTAGAGGTTGAGATCCATGTTGAGGTGGGTGAAGAATAGAAACTGGAAGGTGAATGTTAATACCTCTTAACAACTGATATACTTCTCTCATCTTTAAATTTAAACTTGTAGCAAGAAGGGGACCAACGAGTATACGCTCAAACATGTACGTGGATGATGTTCATTGGATGCATGAGTAGTTCATATCATATCCAGTGAGCATCATCATATCACCAGTAAATCATAAGAAACTTGGATGAGCATTCAGTAGACCTAAGAAGCTAGTACTGGATGATGACCAATTGATATGCTACTCTCTCGTCATATTAAAGCATGGCTATCTCATAGCTTTCTTATATAATTTTACTTTCAACTTCAAGGGTTTCCTATATCACAAACACTCCAGAAGCATTCCTCCATTTCAAGACAGCTTGCTTTTGTTCTATGAACAACACGATGAATGTCGTTACTTGACTACAAAAACCTTAGAGATGATTATAAACAAAAGCAAATATTAAGCTAAAAATGTTTATGCATTGTCGCGTTCCGGTTCCGCAGAACCGATAAGTTACCACTTGACGTAATGTTGTACAAGTCTAAATTATACTTGTACAAGACAAGAATGTGCATGGTTGAATATCATCTCAAACAAGGTCATTGCAGCAGAAATAAACAGACAATTTGTAGACGATCGATATATGAAAATAATTTTCTTTAAAAATAAGCTTGCAGCATAATACAAAGGCTCTTATATGTCAAACTTGACTTACAATTCGTAAATCTATTACAATGAACAATGTTTCATACATTATGTACTTTATTACAAAGAGATAACATCTTCAAGAGAAAAACTTCAAGTTGTCAAAGGAGCTTTGAACGCCCCAAACTGTCTAAGTGATTCTCCGCACCTGTTGAGGCGAGGGTCAACACGTTGGGGAATGTACTGATGAGCGGTATTAACTCAACCCACATAAACTAACAATAATCATGTGAAGGCATACAATATTATTAAATGATCTTTCTACTTTTCCTAGAGTTTGTTAACAAATCATAATCAAGGAACATAAGTAATAAATATCACTCCACAATGATTTTATCTCTGCCAGCTTTTCTTCCCTGTAAAACAAGGATTATAATACAATAATGGACTTTGTATTTTTTCATCTCTACAAAGCAACATTAGAAATCACATTATAAGCATCACAAGTCCTTTGCAATCAATTGGTTATGTCTGCAAAATATTTGCCATTAGTATGCAGCCTAACTAGTAACTACACGACGGTCACTGTTGTTACACAAGTTTTGACTATCTAGTTCTTCCAATACAGGTAGCCAATCTTAATGGAGGTTTCTAATACCCGGACCCTTCTCTATCGAAGTCACGCACCTATGTCATTCTTTCCTCTCAAAGAATGCACCCGTGCTATTCTCCTGGCAAGAAGAATGCACCTCATAATTTTCTTCTAGGCTGACACGCTTTCAGTGCCCCAGATATCGTTCGAGGAAAGTCAAACCTTGTATACAAGTTGTCCATGATCATAAAAATGTGTATGCTCTAGCTTTAAACCATATGATGCATGGTATTGGAAACTAGAATTAATGCAATATGATCTCTATCTGTACTTCACATTTTTTGAGTCTCTGCTCGTACTTCACATTCCCATTACATGATGATCACATTTAGGGACATATTGATCCTAAACCATCAACAACCATACAATGGTCCCAAACCATTACCAGAAATACAATAATCTCAAACCGTTACCAGATATATAATGGTCCCAAACCATTTTCATAACGTTTTTTTCTTACAAAAGCTCATAATATAATATCACGGAATTACACAATGAAGAGTCTACTACTTCATCCTCATGCATAAAGTGCACTAACGATTTACAATTCCAACATTTCAACCAATGACAATAATAATACACAAGTGACTTTCTTTTACCTAGATTCTTTTCTTTACAACATTTACAATCGTAGGGACATAACAAAGAAAAGTTCTTTTTATTAAGGAGTGGAGATAAAGAAAAGTAGAATCAAAGCCACTCACCGTTTGACGAATTGTCTTTCCGTCCCAATTATATAAAAACCAAAATGATTTCTCCGCACAAATCTGAATCCACTAGGCTATTCAAGCCATTAAGACAACACAACGCTATTGTGCGAAGCGGGACATTACATGCATAACAATGAGTGTAGTTAACCACAATGAAGATTCTTTAGTTAAGAATTTTTATAGACATCTTTATCATAGTTTTCTGCTTTCTATTAATCAGAGACAACAGCAGAAATTTCAATTACTTTATATTAATCAGGCAATGTCAGTTTATTTGCAGCATTCAGTATCTTACCTTTTGTGCACTACAGGTTGCATTGAGTTTAGTACTACTGATTATATATAACTTCTCCGGTCAAGTTCTCACTAATCGTGAAAGAAAACAAGCGAAATCCAGGGAAGCTGCAGCAAGGATGGCACGAGAAACTGCACAAGCTCGTGGAAGGTGGGAATCAGCAAAAGAAGTTGCCAAGAAACATGCAGTCGGACTCCAGAATCAAACAGTCTAAGAAGCGGACAGATGGGAAGGGTATTGGTGGACTTAGAGCTGACGATGATGAAAATCAAGCTAACTTGCTCCCTCCATTTGCACCTCAACGATCAGCAAAAGCATCCACATCAAAGGGCAAGGAACCAAGTAATCTTTTTGAGATGATGTGTTCACTAGAAGAGGAACCTGATAATGATGAGGGGTGCAATCTGGAAATTGGAGATAAACATATAAAAAAGAAAATGCCTAAAGGTAAACAAATGGATACACAGAGCCAAATTTTTAAGTATGCATACGGCCAAATTGTTTTACCTTTAGGCAGGGATGGGTCCTCCGGAGAGGGAGGGGTATTTTGGTCCTTTTTTTTAAGGATATTAAGTTAGTGTCTATCAAAATTGACGGTGTCAATTTGAATATTTTGGATAGTTGATGGTACCTTAAATGTCTATCACAGTTAAATGAAAAAAACTTATCTATCACATGTAAACCAACCCAAAAAAGTGACTATTATTTCATTCAATTTTAAAATTACTAAGAAAAAAAAAAAAACTTAAAACTATACCTTAAATGTCTAAAATATTCTCTAAATTTATTAATAATTATTTGTTTTTTGATACCAAAAAATTCGATCTCCTATACGAAACTGCTGATATTGTCGATCCTGATACTCATCTGTTACCAATTCTGTTACCGGTACTGCCAACCTTGATTTTTTACATCGACTCCTCTTAGGATATTTTCTACATGACACCTTAGGATATATATGTATATAGAACTAACAATTTTTGGGAAAGTTATATGGGATTTATATACAGAAAACACAATTAAAGGAAGCTTCTCTTTTCTTTAAAATTTAAAAATAGAGTAATATTATTCATCCCTCCAAAGTATCTTTTCACATCATCCCTCCTTATGTGGTAGCTGACGTGGAATGTTAAATAACATTATGTGACATCTAACATGACAGCTGACATGACAAATTTTAATCCAAAAAAATAATTATCCAATTTTTTAATGTTAATATTAATATTAATGTTAATACTAATATTAATTTTAATCAAGGTTGTAAAAGACGTTAGGAGGACGACCATCAATCGCCTAGCGCCTAGGCGGTCACAGAAATTTAAAAAAAAATCTAGAAATTAAAATGAGTTCTTATTTATATTCTGTTGAAATATTGCAAAATTCAAATTGTAATATTTGAATTTTGCAATATTAAAATTATAAAAAATTTAGTGTTACTGTTAATTTTTAATTTAATATTAATATTAATATTAATTTTAAAATTTATCATGTCAGCGGTCACATTAACCGTCACGTTAAATGTCATATAAGGAGAGATGTTTTGTAGGGATCATTTGGAGGGATGAATAGCGTTATTCTTAAAATATAGGCTTAATTACAACTTGATACCTTCAACTATCCAAAATGTTCAAATTAACACATTCAACTTTGATAGGTACTAACTTAATACCCTATCTCAACTAATATTTTCAACTTGATAACTAAATTTTTGTTTATTCCTAAAGTACCCTTCCTCCCACTCCACCCCTCCTACCCCCCCCCCTCCCCCCAAACCGCCGGTGGCTGCTCCGGCGACCCAGACGACTGCCACCCCCCGACGACTCCCCCTACCCTACCCTACCCTCGCCCGACGACCCACCCCCCTATCCGCACTCGACGACCACCCCCTACCTGCACGCCGGCCTCCGGCGGCGGTATTTGTGTATCATGTGAATGTCACATACTGGGTACACAATATCACATTGATACTCTCTTGTATCTTGATACTAGGATACAGTTCAAATAGCTATGACACTAACTATACTTGACACTTAGTATTTTGGTACCAACATACACTCTAGGCCACTCACTCTTGACAATCAACACATATTTATACCTACTTCTATAACTGTATATTTATATACCCTTATATATGTATCTATCTATATAGATTATTAACCCTCACTAGCTCATTCATCCCTCACTTATCAAGATATCTCAACACCAAGTAACCAAGTATCCTATGTTACCAACCTACCCTATCACATTGCCTACAACCCTCATCCACACTCATGATATCTATACTAATATACATCTTTTACACTTTGCTAACATCTATACTTAGAAACCAACACTTGATACTCAACACTAGTACATAACTCACTCAACACATAACTTTGCATACTAAGAAGAACACTTACACCAATGCATATATATTCACCCTCAAGTCACACCCACAAACGATATACTTATACTAACCCCTAATCCAATTCCACACACAACACACTTACAACATCATCTCAGTATTTGTGTGTGTCCGTGTGTGTCTATCCGTGTGTCCGTGTCTGAGTTCCACACACAACCCCCAATCTAATTCTATACACAACACCATCTTTGTGTGTGTGTGTGTTCGTGTATCCGTGGCAGTGTGTGTCGTGTCTGGTTGGGTGGAGTCCTTGAATTGGGAAGAGAGAGAGAGGATGTCACAACTCGCACCCAGAATTTGGGCATGAGCCGTGGGTACGTTCAGCCTACGCCGCAGCATCGGTGGTGGAACGCTGTCTAGGTCTCAAAAATACTAAAAAAAACTCACAAAATAACCTATCAATGATGTTAACTCCATAAGAAGGACAATGAATATGCATAATATCATCAATTCATAAGGTACTCAATCATAATAACTCTAAAGAAGGTAAATGGCATGATAAGATATGAAAAGATATAAAGAAGTTCTGACATAAGTCTAGAACACAAATCAAATAATAAATTAAGTCTAGAGTCTAGCTATCTCAACATAGATAAGTTCTCAACATAATATAACTTAAGTCTCAAAGTTAGAACAATCAAATACATAAATAAAATAGGCGAAGTGCTTTCTAAACAACTGTGGGTGGTGTCTCCTCTAAGGGGAGTGGCTCCTCTGGAATCATCGGGATATAATCATCAACTATTCCTGGACTATAATGGGTAGGACAGAAATCCTCAAGATCCTATAAAAAATATTATCAACTCAGGATTGGAGCGAAGCATAAACACTAACAATAATTTCAGTTATAGTGACAAAAACTATAAAACAACGTAAGAAAAATACATAATAGAAGAAATACTCGAAGATAAGGAATACTGGAGAGACATGTAATCATCATATAGAACTAACTAGCAGTGAAACAAATATGGATGAAAGCTAGAAATGAATGTACTGGAGCAAGAATAAAAAAAATACTGGCTAAGTGTCATGAAATATCAGTTCGTTATGTGATCGGCTTGGGACTAGATCAGGCTTATTATATATGATTGGCTATGATACATGTGAGGTCAGGCTAACTATCTGGTTAGCTATGATGCGAGCAAAAGTCAGGCTAATCATATATAACAGGCTATGAAGCATGTAAATGGTCAGGCTATATCCTACGTGATATGTGGGGTGAGCTATGATGCATGTAAGGTGGGATATGATCACATAACTTGCTAATATTTTTCTTTTCCTAGCTAGTACGATGGATTCCAATCACGGCTCCTTATGACAGATATCTATGAGACTATCTCGTATATCCGCTGTATCTGAATTAAGTATACACTACAACTAGAATCATAGTAATAATCAAAATAATAAAAACTGTCAGAGAATTAAGTATACACTACAACTATCTATGAGACTTTCTCTCACTCAATGTGTGAGGATCGATGCCCAAACTGAAGTCACACTGACCTAAATATAAAATAATAATGTCAATTGGTGATGCGGAATGATAAATATTATTAACTATGTTAAAATATAATTTATAGGTTAAAGATAGGTCTTGGAAATCAAATTAGGTCAATACCTAGGTTTTCTAGGCCTTAACAATGTCAATTGGTCAATATTAGACTCCTACTAGTTACTACATAGCTTATGCTAGTTAGTACCAAAGTCTTCTAGCTATATTAGTTAAGGTTTAATTAATACTAGATAATATCTTACTAAATAACTTAATACTTAACATATACCTAGACTACATCATTACCTTAACTCAAGTCTAACTCTTGATACCTCATAGAATTCCTAACCCTCATACTAATACCAAGTTAATACCTAATATCATAATGATTATCTTGCTGCCCCCAGGTATTGGACTGGTACTAAGGTGAAGCACGTATACAGGACATAACATATTAGAACATCGCCTATGTATCATGCCTAAAGTTGTAAGCCGCTTGGCATATTTTATTATTTCGTGAGAGAGAGTTTGAGCGACTTGTAATCTCGTCTAGCGCCGCTTGTAACCTTATTTAATTATCAATAAAGAGCTTATTTTCATATCACTCTTGCGTTTATACTATGCTTCTGCTATGATGATTCTATGAACTAGTTATCAAATGCCAGTTCGGACCAGGCCTTGTGCGAGCGTGACTCAGGTTCATGCGACATCACGCCCAAGCTAGGACGTTCTGGCCCTATCAGGCCGGAGGCGTCACAATAATACCCGTGCTATACTACAATCCACGGGGAGAATAACTTTAGCTCCTCCTAGGCCGAACGATCCCGGTGCCCCGGAGCCTATCTCGTTCGAGGATATGCATGCCTTGTGCACAAGCACATGTCAATGACCATTTATCCATGCAATGTTTCGAATGTAAGTACGACGAGGTACAAGTCTCTAGCCCCACTAAACCATACTCGTGGCACCATTACTTTTCCAATCGATATTTTGATTGGGCAACCCATAGGTCCCAACAATCAAGTCACCATGCCGCTTTTCGATACAGTGTTCCATGGTGCCATATCCCTGATCGATAGTTTCATGGCACCATTCCCCATCTGATGCTTGAGATATTGTATCCCTTCTTAACAGTTCCTTGGTCTGAACCACAACTTTCGGCTTCACTTATGAAGCTTTCTTATGATTCTCGTTCAATACTCGTGCTCTTGATGCACACTTCGATATACTTGTTTCAATGTTCTATCTTAGTGTTCAACATATGTTATCACTTTTGTTTCTCCGAATCATGCACGTTGAATATATGACATCATTAGCACGCAACTGATATCTTTTGTTAGGCATGAAGGAGTAGAGGAAAAGGGTCAGATCCCGTCCACCTTATACTCATCTTCCTATCATTTTGTCGAGCCGACACAGCCCATCGCTTCACCTGAGTCGATACAGTCTATCCCCAAGTTTCGTGGTCTGATGCGAAGCACGATTTACATAACTGGTATAACCATATGAGCAGATCGTGCTTCTCAATCATCTGACCTAAGCGGATTCAAGGAAGACTGCACCATGGCTAAGTCTCGCTATCTCTGCACCATTCTGAACTAGCCCACTGATTTTGTTGTACGATACTTGACTTTGTGCTTCTGCCCGCATCGGAGCGATAAATCGACCTCAGAATCCGAATCAATACTTGTTCCCAATTCTGACTTATTAAAATACATCCAAACCAATGCCTCGTTCCAATCCGACTCAGCATAATGCATCGTACGGAGCGGGACATTACACACATGATGGACGTGTTGGTTTTGTTGAGTGGGCGTGTAGTGCCTCAAATCCCGATCCGACCGGGACGAGCACTATGTAATTGGGCTTGTGGCTAGTCCGTCTGAGTCGTAACTTAGATCTCGGCATCTTCTTGCCACGGACAAAATGTGA
This sequence comes from Iris macrosiphon, assembly GCA_036927795.1. Classification (NCBI taxonomy): domain Eukaryota; kingdom Viridiplantae; phylum Streptophyta; class Magnoliopsida; order Asparagales; family Iridaceae; genus Iris; species Iris macrosiphon. The sequence goes on along the minus strand of JAYESA010000044.1, from coordinate 200,024 downwards.
TGATCCTTTCCAACTCATGGAAAGGCCTCTATTGAAACGAGTCCAATAGTTTTCGTGTTTTGGTTGCTTGGTTTTCTTGATTGCCGCTTTGGGATTTTGATTTGGTGTTGCTTTCGATTTGCTTGATTTTTGCTGCTGGTTTTATCGTTTAGAGCTTGGATTTTGGGGAGTTCGGCAAGGAAGGATAGGTAATAATTCTAACTCGGTGCTCGTGCTATTGCAGGTCCGCGTAACTGACGTTTGATCGTCGCTAAGCAGGATTCCTTGTTTCGGTATCTTTTCCCTTAATCAGTGAGTGGTTTGGACCCTTCTTTCCTACTTCTTCACGCCCACATCTCTAATGTTTCAAACGTTCACTCGATGATGCCCGGTTGGACGCCTAGGAAATCCTTAGCCACAAGGCATGCCATCCACTAAGAAAGGAACATGGGAATTGTAGACTATTTTTACTATATGCTTGCACACCTTATAAACTTGAGTTGTTTGAAAAGGAAAGTTGGTTGTTGGTTGCGGCCTGGTGCCTCGGATAGAGTTTGGACCTATAGGATACCAAAATCGGAACACCACTTGAGAAAATATGAACTGTTGCATAAGATATATGTTGCTGCATTACTTCTTCTGTTTATTTTGATGCATTGTATAAGATATGAATTATTCATGCATTTGCATGGTTTGGGACAACTTGTGCACAAGGTTTGGCATTTCCTCGAAACGGTATTCCGGGGCACTGGAACCGTATCGATCCGGAGGGAAATATTCGATTCGTGCTAGTCGCGATGCATTGTGGGACCTTCAGCAGGGCTTGCTACCCTGGCTGATAGGGTGCCCCGCAAATGCTTGGAATAAGTCCCTAAGGTGTCGATCACACCAATGACCGCATAGAATAGAACACATGCTAATTTATTGTCTTGTGCAGATGGTAAGTATACTTGTGTTTTGTTGCAGGGAAGGCGTGCATCGGTTGAGTAAGCAATCAGTGTACTGGTTGGATTCGATGCTATTTTCATTCCTATCAAAATATGCAACTGATATTAATTGAATTCACTTGCTTCCTTATAGAAAGATCATCTTAATGCATGCTCGCCCCTAATAAGCTAGTGTCGATTTAGTCGAGTGGGTTCATCCCGCTCACCAGTACAAGTTGAGTACTGACCCACATTGTGGGCAACTATTTCAGGCACTCAGACGGTGCAATGCTAGTACGTAGCGAGGAGGCGTTAGGAGAACCTCTATTTTGAAGTATAGCTGGAGTCAGTTCATTTTGGAGGCATGGACTTCAATCTATACAAGGACGTAATGTACAAATGACGTGGACTATCTGATGGAGCGCGTCGTGCATTTTGAGTTATCTTTTTTAATGCAATTCAAGTAGCTGAGAAGATGCATCAATGTAAACTCTATGTAAATTACTCTGAATTATCAATGAAAAAGCATGTTTCTTCCTGCACTTGTGTTCAAATCTCTGTGAATGTGTTTTATAAATTGTGTTTCAAAATGGGTTCCTATCACTGCACGTCCTTGCCTTGTGCGAGCGCAACTCCAGGCTCGCACGGCATCGCGCCCCAGCGAGGACGATTGGTTCCGTAAGGGATCTAGCAAGGACGATTGACCCTTTCGAGATCAGGGCATGACATATTGGTATCAGAGCACGACTTTACTTCCTTGGGATTTCAAAAGATAATAAAGGAGTTTGATGCGCCTCTCAATTGAGTTACGTTCGGCGTCCGCTGCATGAGATGAGTCGCCTATACAATGAGCCCATAGATATAAAATCTATCATTTTTGGAGTGTTAACAAGCTACTCTCTTTTGTAGCAATGTCTAAGAAAAATACTGCCGCTGCAAGCAGTGCTCAGCCTATTCAGAGTGATCCGACAAGTTCTGGAGAATCCGGAGGAGCGGGTTCAAACGGTATGTGAGAACGACTTATGCACCTCATGGAGGCGCAGCAACAACAAGCCGCTACTCAACAGGCGCATATACAAGCGCAGTTTACTGCTCAACAGAAGCAGATGGATACTATGATGCAACTGATTGCATCATTGGTACCCAGCAACGGAGGAGCTACAGTGACTCCGTCGGCTGCGACGGTAGAGGATGAGTCAGAAGAAACTCAGCCTCCAGCTAGGAATACCTGTCGAGCAGCAGAGTTCACAAAAATGCATCCACCCACGTTCAACGAATGAGCAGAATCGGACGTGGTGATAGGATGGATTGCGAAGCTGGAGGGACTCTTCAATCTGGTTGGCATTAGGGGATCCAAACGAGTAGCCTGTGCATAAGTTCAACTGGAACTGCGTGCGCATGATTGGTGGAAAGCCACTAAGTAAGGGATCTATGATGCCAATCCCAACTGCAAAATCACCTGGGAAATGTTCAAATCTGCCTTCATTGAATAATATATTCCCCGGGCCGTGCGGCAACAGAAGGAGGACGACTTCAGCAATCTGGTGCAAGGAAGTTTGTCTGTTGACGATTACGACTCAGTGTTTGCTAAAATGGCCAAGTTTGCTGGGCACTTCTTGCCTAACCAGCAGGCGTGGTGCCATCGTTTCCAGAAGGGTTTGAATGACGATTTGCGTCGGGACGTCATCAACCAAAAATGTCAAACCTACAGGGAATGTTATGAAGCTGCCCTGAATAGCGAGCGGATCTTTGGGCGATATCTACCAAAGGTCGATGTGCAAACCCCCTGTACAAACAATAACAAGCGACCTCAGGAAACGGGAGGGTCTGGAGCACAAAAGCGTTCGCACACATCCGAACAAAGGGGTCCGTCCCAGGTACCGTACTGCAATAGGTGCGGCAGATATGGGCATCGAGTGAATGAGTGCCAGGCTACTGGATATTTTAAATATGGTCGTCTGGGCCACAAATACTTTAACTGTCGAGAGGGCAAACCGAATCAAAACCACGGGAATCAGAACAACGGAAATCAGAACAAGGGGCCTCCAGCAAGTGATGCCAATGTTGTGCCAGTGAACCCACGACGCCAGGGTGCTCAAGGCCGAGTCTATGCACTGACTCAGGATGAGGCATCCGTCTCTAAAACTGTCGTGACAGGTACCTTACTTTTCAGAGAATTGCCCGCTATCGTCTTATTCGATTCAGGTGCTACGCATAGTTTTGTATCTGCTAATTTTACTGTTGAGCATAAATTAGCTTCTACTCCATTAACAATGAATCTTTGCGTGAGTACACCTTTGGGAGTCGACATGCCCGCCCATACGATCTGTAGGGATGATTATATTTGCATCGGAGGAAGGAAGCTTTCCTTAGATGTCATTGTACTAGACATTAAGGATTACGATATTATTCTCGGGATGGATTGGTTGGGTGCTTGCCATGCAACAATCGAGTGCGCGGAGAAGTGAGTCGTATTTCGTCTACCCGACGAGGCAGACTTCTACTATTTGTGCAGCGCTGCACCGAAGACGGCAATGGTGATATCAGCAATTTCGGCTAGGCGTATGTTGCATTCGGGTTGTGAAGGGTACTTAGCTTCTGTTCGAGAGACCCGGCAGGAAAGTGCAAATGCAGCTCAGGCTGAAGTCATAGCAGATTTCCTCGACGTGTTCCCGGACGAGCTGTCTGGATTGCCTCCTGATCGTGAGATCAAATTCAGCATTGACACTTTTCCGGATTCGCGACCGATATCAAAGGCACCTTATCGAATGGCCCTAGCAGAGCTGAAGGAACTTAAGGTTCAGTTACAAGATCTGTTGGACCGTGGATACATTCGTCCATGCGTTTCTCCATGGGGCGCTCTGGTGATGTTCGTAAAGAAAAAGGATGGATCCATGCAGTTGTGTATTGACTACCGAGAACTGAATAAGGCGACCGTACAAAATCAGTACCCATTGCCAAGGATAGACGACTTATTTGATCAGCTGCAAGGTGCAACAGTTTTCTCTAAAGTTGATCTCAGGTCAGGGTATCACCAGTTGAAAATTAAATCTGATGATATTCAAAAATCTGCATTCAGAACCCGATATGGACACTATGAATTTCTCGTGATGTCGTTCGGCTTGACGAACGCCCCTGCAGCTTTTATGGATCTGATGAACCACGTGTTTCAGCCGTACGTAGACAAGTTTGTGGTCGTGTTCATCGACGACATACTAATATATTCCAAGAACGAGACGGAACACAAGGAACACCCGAAGACCGTGCTGCAGACATTACGAGAGCATCAGTTGTTCGCTAAGCTCAGCAAGTGTGAGTTCTGGTTGAACAGCGTGGCGTTCCTTGGTCATGTCGTCTCGGCAGAAGGTGTCGCCGTAGACCCAAAGAAGATTGAGGCGGTGGTGGACTGGAAGTAACCTACGCCAGCCAGCGAAGTTCGAAGCTTTCTGGGCCTAGAGGGATACTACCGTAGGTTCGTAAAAGATTTATCTAAACTGGCCTCGCCTTTGACTCGCCTTACTCAGAAAGGGATTGTATACAAATGGGGTGATGACTGCAAAGCCATCTTTTGGGAACTTAAGCGGCGTCTTGTTTCAGCTCCGATTCTTGCACTTCCGGATGGGGTAGAGGAGTTTCAGATATACAGTGATGCTTCAGGACTCGGCTTGGGATGTGTACTCATGCAACGGGATAAGGTAATATCGTACACCTCCAGGCAACTGAAGCCGCACGAGAAAAACTACCCAACACACGACTTAGAATTGGCGGCAATTGTATTTGCACTGAAGTTGTGGAGGCATTATCTTTATGGTATTGCTTGCAAAATCTTCACAGATCACAAGAGCCTCAAGTATCTATTCACCCAACGAGAACTGAACCTCCGGCAGCGGCGTTGGCTAGAACTGATTAAGGACTATGATCTAACGATCGCATATACACCGGGCAAGGAAAACGTCGTTGCTGATGCTCTGAGTCGGAAGCACGTAGGCTCATTATCCATAAACAACTGTTTACTTCGAGATCTAGAGGCAATGGACATCGAGTTTCGAGTTCGGCATCAAGGAGTGCAGCTGGCACCACTCCATCTTAAACCGAGTTTATGTGATAGAATCAAATCAGCTCAGGAGGGCGATCAGTTCCTAGCGAAGGTACGCGGACTGATCTCGACGGGGAAGACGTCTGACTTTGTGGCAGGCGAAGATGGGGCCTTGCAGATGAAAGGAATGCTATGTGTTCCTAGCGACCCAGAACTCCGAAGGAAAATTACGGCAGAGGCACACTATGCGAAGTATTTGTTGCATCCGGGGAGCACTAAGATGTACATGGACTTACGCAGAACCTTCTGGTGGCAAGGTATGAAACGGGATGTGGTGACCTTTGTGTCACAGTGCATGGCCTGTCAACAGGTAAAAGCTGAACATCAGAGGCCCGATGGGGAGCTGCAGAACCTCGCTATTCCCGAGTGGAAATGGGACAACATCACTATGGATTTCATTGTGGGATTTTCGAAGACGCCTCGGGGGTATGATGCGATTTGGGTCATAGTTGATCGTTTGACCAAATCAGCCCACTTTGTGCCTATAAAAGTTACTTGGAGCGTCGATCGGTTAGCACAAATTTACATAGACGAGATTGTTCGATTACACGGAGTGCCTGCCTCAATCGTCTCTGACCATGACGGACGTTTCTTATCTCGTTTCTTGACTTGCTTACAGTTTGCTTTGGAAACCAAGCTACAGTTCAGTACCACATACCACCCCCAGACTGATGGCCAGACAGAAAGGACAAATCAGATACTTGAAGATATGTTACGGCTGTGTACAATCGATTTAAAGACTAGTTGGGATACGCACCTTCCGTTGGCGGAATTCGCGTACAACAATAGCTACCAATCGAGCATCCAGATGGCACCGTACGAAGCACTTTATGGGCGCAAGTGTCGATCTCCAATCTGTTGGGACGAAGTCGGTGAGCGGCAGGTACTCGGGCCAGAGCTGGTAGAGCAGGCAGTTGAGAAAGTTCGCTTGATTCGGAAAAGACTCCACACTACGCAGAGCCGACAGAAAAGCTATGCCGATGCTCATCGTAGGCCTTTGGAGTTCATAGTCGGGGATCATGTCTTCTTGAAAGTGACGCCGATGCGTGGGGTGATACGTTTCGGCGTGAAGGGCAAACTGAGTCCCAGGTTTGTCAGCCCCTTTGAGATACTAGAACGAGTGGCAGCTGTGGCATACCGGATTGCACTACCTCCCGCCTTGGCTGGAGTGCATGACGTATTCCATGTTTCTCAACTTTGAAAGTATGTGCATAACCCGAGTCATGTGGTTAGCTTCGAACAATTGGAATTGCGCACGGATTTATCATACTCAGAAGAGCCGGCACAGATTCTGGATCGTAAGAAAAAAGTACTTCACAATCGTACGATGTCCTTGGTTCGTGTGCTATGGCAGAACCATACAGTTGGGGAATCAACTTGGGAAATGGAATCGGAGATGAAGGAGAAGTATCCTTCGTTGTTCATTCAGTCAGAGGTAGGGCCTTGTTCTTAAGTTTTGGGACAACTTTTTCTTAGTGGTATATTATGTAGTGCCTCAAATCCCGATCCGACCGGGACGAGCACTATGTAATTGGGCTTGTGGCTTGTCCGTCTGAGTCGTAACTTAGATCTCGGCATCTTCTTGCCACGGACGAAATGCTATGATCCTTTCCAACTCATGGAAAGGCCTCTATTGAAAAGAGTCCAATAATTTTCGTGTTTTGGTTGCTTGGTTTTCTTGATTGCCGCTTTGGGATTTTGATTTGGTGTTGCTTTCGATTTGCTTGGTTTTCGCTGCTGGTTTTATCGTTTGGAGCTTGGATTTTGGGAAGTTCGGCAAGGAAGGATAGGCAAGAATTCTAACTCGGTGCTCGTGTTGTTGCAGGTCCGCGTAACTGACGTTTGATCGTCGCTAAGCGGGATTCCTTGTTTCGGCATGTTTTTCCTTAACCAGTGAGTGGTTTGGACCCTTCTTTCCTACTTCTTCACGCCCACATCTCTAATGTTTCAAACGTTCACTCGATGATGCCCGGTTGGACGCCTAGGAAATCCTTAGCCACAAGGCATGCCAGCCACTAAGAAAGGAACATGGGAATTGTAAACTATTTTTACTATATGCTTGCACACCTTATAAACTTAAGTTGTTTGAAAAGGAAAGTTGGTTGTTGGTTGCGGCCTGGTGCCTCAGATAGAGTTTGGACATATGGGATACCAAAATCGGAACACCGCTTGAGAAAATATGAACTGTTGCATAAGATATATGTTGCTGCATTACTTCTTCTGTTTATTTTGATGCATTGTATGAGATATGAATTATTCATGCATTTGCATGGTCTGGGACAACTTGTGCACAAGGTTTGGCATTTCCTCGAAACGTTATTCCTGGGCACTGGAACCGTATCGATCCGGAGGGAAATATTCGATTCGTGCTAGTCGCGATGCATTGTGGGACCTCCAGCAGGGCTTGCTACCCGGGCTGATAGGGCGTGCCGCAAATTCTTGGAATAAGTCCCTAAGGTGTCGATTACACCAATGACCGCATAGAATAGAACACATGCTAATTTATTGTCTTGTGCATATGGT